>JAPMIB010000023.1:1200000-1815000 GCA_034770305.1 Trichogramma dendrolimi
TGTTATTTTCTAATTTCAGTGGGGGCCCCTCTCGAAAATCGATAGCAAACGAGTCTGGTCTAGCCTGCAGGAAAGAAAAACAAGGATCGATATTGCCGAAATTCATTTTGAGAATCAAGAACGCACAACACAATAACGAGCCCACGGCAGAGTTATAAAAGCCCTTAGCATTTCTAATACAACGTCAGTATACAGACTTGTATTTAACCACACCTAAGAAAAATAAACGTGATACACGGCCGCAACAAACAAGCCTGTGTGCGAGCGAGTCTCAATGAAAAAACTCGAAAGATCCCGTGACAACGAGTCCCGTCCCATCTATTAAATGTATGATGTTTATTAAACAAACAACGGGGCCGCCACCGCTTCGTTGTATTATGTTGCGATATACGAATTTTGACGCGAGCGCGATATTCTATCATTTTTATTTTTGTTTCTTTGTTGGCTAGTCTTATTTTTGTTGAAAGAAAAAAGAGGAGAAACGTTGGAGCAGAATTTGTTGCTTGTTTATTTTGTTTCTCTTTGAGATGTCGAATGGGTTTGCTGGTTTGGCGACCGAACCTCTTATTATATGGACGTGTTATTACGTATCATGATACACGCGTGTGTGTGTGTAGAATATATAGGAATGTGCCGCGCAGCTGTGAAAGAGCCGAGTCACGCTGGGCGCACGCGAGAGGCATCTATTAGGAAAGGTGTGAATATTGAGACAAGTCGACGACAAAAGTCAGCGACCGGCCAAAACGACTATGGTGGGAAAGGAAAACAACATTTCCTCACAAATTTTTCACGCCTACTTTCGCTTTCGAGAGAGCTCCTCTAATCGCATCGTCCCCCGAGTCGAATGCGTTTAACCGCGTGTGTATCAAGAGCCTCTGGGCGCACAAGACGTCACAATTAGTCCGACGCTGAAAGGAAAAAGGTGTGTGCACGTAGCTAGAAGGATCGCACCCCCCCTGCTGGGCTATAAGATTGGCCAGCAGTAGGGCACGAGCTGCGACCTTTTTTCTTTCATCACCTGTGGGCTAGCCCCAGCGTTCGCAAAAAGTTCACATGGGTCGATTTTCAATTTAAAAAATTTACACTAATTTCGCGATTACGAGAGAGGGAGAGAGCAAAAAGTCCGAGCTCCGAGGATGCGCGTGCTTTTTAGCTCGGAAAAGTACAAAACCGCAAGCGTCGCTTCGGCCCTTAGCACATATAAAAGCGAGAAAGGCCGCGTCGACATATCAAGCAAGTGTAGCGAGCGAGCAAACTCCGACCCATGGGGCTAATTTACTGAGTGCGAAGCAGTCGTCGTCGTCCAAGACACGCCGATACGTGGCTCCGGCACAAACGAGATAAATCGTATATACCTAACGGAGAGAGAGAGATTAAGTGTGTACAACTCACGTATTATATGATATACGTAAGAGAGCCGGAGCGAGAGAGAAAGAGAGAAAATGAGAGTGAGAGAAAGCAAGGGACGACGAGGAAAAAGGTTAAAAGTATAAGGCGCGCAGATAATGCGGGTATACGGGAAAAAGGGTTGGCTCGGGCACTCTGTACGTCGCGCGCTAAATAATGAACGAGAGGAGGCCTCGAAAAATACTCTCGAATCTGAGAAATTAGCAGAGGGAGAGTCGAAAAGGGGGTTGAATTAATGTCGCGATAAATATATGATTTAAGGCCGCGCTAATTTTTTATCTCAGAAGTATGTATGGACCGGACGGTCGTTAGAGTAGGAGATATATACATATAATATAGCGACGGCGGCGTCGACGTCTGGCGAGAAGATGTGCACGTTTTTTTATTCGCCAGCGGACTACAAGTGTTGAAGAGCGAGCGAGCGAGCGAGCGAACGCGTGTGTGGCCGTTTCTTTTTTTCATGAGCTATGGGATTACGGAAAGAGCTCGCGAGCGTTTTAGCATAATCGGATGGATGGGAGTCTCGAGGAGATTTCGGTGTAAGATAAACAGCGAAACAAGGAATTGAAACAATTTGCTCGCGCGCGCCTCGGCGAAATGACAATTAACGGGCGTGGCGAGCTGGAAGCAGCCTCTACCCTTTAAAACGCTCTTATCTGTCGCAGTTGTGGCGCGCGCTCGGAGGGAGGCCGCGCAGTACTGCAATAACAACGATCGCAGCGAGCTACGACTTTGCTCGCAAAAACTTTAGCACCCAAAAGTCGAGCAAGCTACGACGCGCATCCGATAAACACGCAGCCGAACTAAAATCGTCTTTCTCACGAGAATCAAGTAATGCGATTGACTCGTGTTTCAGCTGCCGAGAGTAATGTGTGTGTGTGTATGTGAAGTGAGGGTGAGCGCATGCACGCATATACACGTAGTTTTTAAAAACATTAGCGTACGGACGAGCAGTTGCGCGTGATGTTTGACGATACATTTAAGGACGCGTGTGTGTGTGTCTACACGTGCAATTTACAGGCGCAACGTGTTACGTGACGCAATCTTCTGGATCGAAGCAGAACAAAGCTTTTCAATTGATTTTCTTTTTCTTTTTTGATTATTCGTAAACTGTTGCTCAAAGTGCATCTTTCAACAGATATCGCGCAAAAGACGTGTCTCGTATTTCGTCGATCGAAGCGAATCAAAAACGACACTGCGATTCGTTTGCCTATCAAAGTTTTCATAATATTGTCCTCTGCTTCGATATTGTTTTATTTTCTATCCACGTCCAAGTCCAGTCGAGCGTGTCGTCTTGAAACATTTCTCGCGTACCAAGAGAAATTTCATTCCACGTACGTCTTTATATTTTTTGCCAACTAAATTTAAATCGAATGCAAATTTCAGTCTTCGTTGGTTAATTTGTATTAAAACTTGCACTTTGTAAAAAAATGAAACTCATTCAAATGCATATTTTGAACTTGGACGAATAATAATAGTAGAGGGATTCATGGATGCTAAAAAGTCTGGCGTATAACATGCTGCGGTATGTCCATATACATATATATGTACGTATATATAATAAGAAACGACTACATCACAGTTGGGTTACTGGCGCTGCAACGTCGGCACTTTTGCTTACGGGGATTAAGCGCTTTCGACGCGGACATTAGAATGTATAGATATATACGTGGGCCAATATATATAGTATAGGGCATTTTCTGATATATTGCAAGCTTGGCCAAGAAGAAAAGGCGAGCCTACGCGCTGCCTATGTGCTAGTGTGCGTGTGTGCGCAGACCAACGGAGGCCTTTAAACGTGACTAAGCAAGCCCACATCGAAGCTAGAACGCATACGTAGAAGAGCATCTCTCATCGCATTATCCGAGCCTCGTAAAGCACTCGCCACCACACACGGAACACCACCAGTACACAGAAGCGTGCACACGAGCAGCAGCAGCAGCGTGTCTTTGTCGCCTGCAAATCTATTATGTGCCGCGCAGAGACGGAAAGAGAGCCGGACTAGTCGCGTTTGGCGTTTATGTGCAGCGGACAAAGTCCGCCAGTAAAATCATGCTCGCGTATGTATATTTTTTATCGCGCGCGTCTTATTCGCTCACCGTGCGCACGACTTTCGGCTCCGGATCATTTTTTTCTTTCTCATCAATGTAAAAGCTCCGGAACGAAGACGCCTGCGGATACGCGCCGTTAATTCGATTTTAAAGCTTGTATCGTCGCGCGTCTGCTTCGACGACGATGCTCTCCTCGACGAGGTGTGCGTGGAAAAAAAATTTAATTTTTTACCTAGCTCGAGCAAGTTTAAAGATTATATCGCGATAAATAAAACATGGTCCGGAAAAGCAATGAAAGTTAAGTACGAGCAGATACATCTCTTTCTTCGCTGCAAGCTGGGGGGAAGTCGCAAGGTGCAAGAAAAGAAAAGCCCTATATAGCCAAGGTTGATCGGCGAAGGGTCGCTTTGGGCACTCTTCGCCAGTACAGAGTCTCGTTCACTTTCTCTCTTTCTCTTCTCGCTGCTACTGATAATATCAGTCCGACTACGTCGATGCTGCTGCCGTATAGAAATCCAGCCTCGATTGGCTGACTGGCTATTGTCGTGGGGCGTAAATGCTGATTGGATTCGAGACGACATTAATCCGGGCGCGTGTCTTTTATTATATGCCACAAGCACTTGGCTGTTTTTTCTTCCTGTCTTTATCCTACAGCCAGTAATGCAATTCAAGGTGATAACGAGCGAGCGCGATATATTGTTTTTAACAATTTTCCAGCGCGACGGAATAAAAAAGTTCGCAACGGTGATAAATTGAATTTTTCAGTCCACGATAACGGCTAGAGCGAAGAGGAAAGAAGAAAAAAAAGGAAGGAGAAACGAATCCAAATGACTAAGTATCGCAATGGTCATTCTTCGATGTAAAAAAATCGGCCTCTCACCAGCTCTGTATCGATGTGTCCGAGCCGGCAACGAGCTGGCAAGTCTCCCCAAAACGCCCAACACCGCCTTGAACTTAGATAGATGACGTCTCTAGCAGAGCTCGGTGCGAACAGCCCGATAAAACTTGCGATTTTCCTTTGTTTAGCCTGGGCTCAAAACGAGGGAAAGGACGATACGGTCCGAGAAAGACGTTTTGGGCGCAAAAAGAAATACGTTTTTTATCCAGCGGACAAAGACCATCACGTGTGACTACTGTGTGTGTGTGAGAGCCTCGGAGCAAGAGTACGTGTATTGTACATAAAGCTCCGTAAGCTGATCGCGACGATAAAGAGAAGCTCGCCGTTCTTACGGCCGTTTAAACAAGCGACTAGGAGCCAATTACATGGAAATTTGCCTCTTTTACCAACTAGTTTGCTTTTAATCCTATTATCTACATTAGCTCGTTACATAGCCCAAAGTCGCGATATCGAAGCCCGGGAGGGGGGGGGGGCAGCGTCGCGACGACATAGGATGTAGGACTGACCGCCGAGCTCCGACTTTCTCGACTAATCTCGTTGAAGGGTAAGCTCGACCATGACGACGCACGCCTGCACTGTCATACGAGTGTAACATTTCGACTCGGACATCTCAGCGAGCTTAAAGCCTCGTAACGGCCACGGACATCTCCCAACTCGAGTCAGCTGTGTTGTTATTTTTAATAAGACATTTTGTCTATCGATTCGAATTTTTACGACATCCATCCACGATTATTGTAGATAATATCTAATGGCGCTGAAGCGTAGTATGCAAAACTGCTCCGAAGAAAATAAAAGATCCGAAAGTACTCGTAAAACGTGGAAATATAAAACTAGCCAGAACAAGAAAGTCGACGAGCAAGTACAGTATTTCTTGGCCAATAGTAGATTAAATCATCATGCAGTGATTTTTTTCGTCTTCAAATTTATCGTAAAAATATCAATTATTCGATGGAGCGTATACAGGAGCCCTCGAATATTTTGTTCTTTTTTTTACGATCGGCATTTATTGGCAATTGAAGTCCATAAACGTCTAGAAGATTTGGTGCAAGTCTAGGCAGATATGATGAACGAGCAGTCGTCAATGCGCGGCCCAGGCTTACGTACGCGCGCAACCCCACACGCCGAATACATTTCGTCGGTATATTGGAAAATGATGGACCGCTCGATTCTCGAGACGAATGGACCGAGAGCCGAAAATTTTTTTCTCTCTCTTCCTTTTTTTTCACGCCAAACGCTAGAAAAATACGGGGCAGCCAACGTGCATCGGTCAGCTGCGGATTTCTAGGAAAAAACATATCCTCGAGGCTCGTGAATCAGCTGCGAAAGATCAACAGCGCAAAGTTGCAAATCACTCGCGGCCTGGGCGTTATTTACCCTGAGCCAGAGGCTTTTTTCGAGTAAATAAAATACCTGTACTGCCTTTTTTCGCTGGAAACTTCTTTTTTCCCGCTGCTCGGCATTCGGAGCGACGCTCGAAGACGCTAAGCTTCGTCATAAATTTCCCTTGATCATGCGAAACATTTTCACATACTCGCCGCGTCAGACAATTCGATCTCGAATCCCCGAGTTTTTGCCGTTTGATTTATGAATTTGCCGCGCGCTAACGTATCCTCTCTTTTATTTCGAATTTCTCGTTTTCCTCAAAAGGAAGATCTTTGCCACCGAGCGAGTTATAAATTAAGGATGCACGGCGGGGCTAATTTTTCGCTTTTTCGCGATAAGATCAGAGTAAATAGCTCGATTGCGCCGTGACGGATAATGCCAGCTTTAATGGATGAGATTTGTTTTTATTTATAGGAGCCTAGTCGCGTATAAAGCTCTTTAAAAGCTCGTCGATCGGAATGGCGTCGCTGCTCGAAGCTCTAGGCAAACTTTGCGGCCTTTTTTCAATATCCAAGCAAGTCTCATCAATAATGCATGCGTCGCATCGCTTACTTATCCGCGCGGCAATTCTCAATTAGTCGCGAGAGCTCTCGAGTAGATTTTCGTCTTCATCTGCAGCTGTAGAGGCATGTCCATGAATATAAAAATTCGCGCGTTATTAAAGCTCTCTCGCTCGAGTACGTATATTATTTCGTCGTAAAAAGAGGAGCAATCAGCACCGTGTGTCGTCTCGAGACGGCGGCTCGTTTATATTTTAAAAATACGTCGAGTCAATAAAAGCTCGATTAATATTGCGTGGCTATTTTTTTTCCTCGCGTAATACATTCGTCGAAATAATATCACTGCAGAGGTACGCACGCGTATAAGCGTTGCAGTCTCGGGCATTTACATAGATATGAAAAGTCTTGCTGCTGCGGTTAGACGATAATACTTGTGGCAGCCTGGGAGAGCCATAACATTCGAGGTATTGTTTGCCGCTGCACACGCTGAGCGTTAAAACGAGAAAGAGAGAGAGAGAGAGACACTTCTTATGCGCGCCGTAAGTCGAGCTAATATAGCGCTCCCTACTCCAAGCACCACCGCCACTGCCACTGCTGCTGTCTTTTCAACGAAGACCCGCGAAATTCATTCCATCACCCTCCTCCGGCGCGATTACTCGCGCTTTTATAGCTTCTTTGCCCGAGAAAGACAGAGAATAGCGCGACACGAGGCAATGGATGAATAATGTATTTGCCGCCGTGTGTTGCTGCTGCTCTTGTGGCATATTTTAGCCGTTTCGGGGATGCTCTTGACTTTCCTTCGAGTGCATACGTGCGTGCAAAAAAGAGCGTTTAATTTGACATAGGCAGGGCAGATCAGCTCGCAGACTCGCTATGTACCCCCGTGTAATTGATGAAAAAAACTGACGGCGCATCTTTTCGTATATTGCACGAGCTCGCGGCGATAAATAATCGCTGCAGCTGACACGTCGATATGTCATTGCTGCAGCCATCGATTAGGGGGCTGAGTACTTTTTAAATTTAACCTACTTGCGGACGAAATTAGTCGAGCGAGCGGATTGAAATAAAAGTTATTATGCCAAATTGCCGACAGATATTGTTCGTCCAATGAAGGAGCGATTGGAAAAATTTAATTAAAGTCAGTTTAGGACAAAGACGAAAGGATCGATCGATAAATAGGTTTTTTCGTCAAACGCAAATGAAAAGCCACCGCGGGCTTCG
Organism: Trichogramma dendrolimi; assembly: GCA_034770305.1. Taxonomy (NCBI): domain Eukaryota; kingdom Metazoa; phylum Arthropoda; class Insecta; order Hymenoptera; family Trichogrammatidae; genus Trichogramma; species Trichogramma dendrolimi. The sequence continues at coordinate 1,207,461 of JAPMIB010000023.1, forward strand.
TGCGCGCACAATTTTACCTTTTTAATGGCAAAGAAAACGGGATTTATATCGGGAATTTGCCGAAATAATTTTCTCGATTAATTTTCCAAGGCGCTCGGTCTGCTGCTATGCAAGGTAATTTAAATTGAAAAAGTAAGTCTGGCTGATCCGTGGCGGCAGCAACAAAATACAGCAACTCGTAAGTAGCAGCATCGTTTTATTACGCCTCGAGACCTGCGCGCGCTGCCGGGAAAAATAGCGTCAATTACTCGCTGATTTGGAAATATACTCGAGAGCCCGGGCGCGCTCGAGGATTACGCCTCGCTCTTGCGCTGATCCTTTCCGCTCGTTTCGGCGGTGGAGTACGGACATTCAATGAATTTCTGATTTCCGACCTAAATCCGGCTACATACTGCGCAGTGCGTGCGGCCTTAACGTTTGTACTGTATTATCCTGAGGGAGGGAAATTCGCGACAGGACGATTGACTTCTAGTTGGAAGAATAAATAACGAATTCATCGATGGCCAATAATACAATTGCTATCTGTAACTAGAGGATGAAAAGTTTTGCGCACCAGGCGCAAGTCCATCTAAATATTTAATTATCGAGAAAAAACTCATCGCGCGAGGCTGCTGCGGAAGAGGGAGGGAGGGAGGGTGGAGGGTAGAGGAGGCAAGGGGAGGTTTTAACGAAGAATCCGACGTAGCTTTCATTATTCAAGCCACGCCGCGGCTCGACTGGCTTATCTCTGTCTTGGCTGTCTCTGCGAGCGACTATACCTATATACGTGCATACAAACTCACACCATCGTTATCGTCATTTTTATTCTTATTCTTGGGCAAATAATTCGCGCCTGGCATATTTTCGATTATCGTCCAGTCAAGTGTAATCTTCGAAAGGGACTCATCTTCTTTATGTATTACTGAAAAGAGTAGGATGATGAGGGCAAAAGCGAGGGGAATGGGAAGAGAAAGAAATCGTGCGGGTGCTTGATTTTTCCGTCCTTATAGTCTCTCTCTCTCTTGCTGCCTTTTAAAAGAAAAGGCGCTTGCAGAGGTTGATGTTGTCAGTCGAGTGGAAGGAAAGAATATAAGGGCGGCCCGTTAAAGACAAAGTTCTTTAAATTCCACACCGCACGCATATATATGCTTGTAAAGCCAAGGATCACTTCTGTATGCTTACACTAGCGCGTGCGCGCGTATCCGCACAAAGAGGCCGAATTAAGAGGTAAATTTTCTCTCCGCGAGATCATCGAGTATACGTATATGCATAATTTTGCAGAGGGGGAGGGCAAAAAAGGCGCTGCTAACGGAGTATCGGCCGCGAGTCTGGCCCATGAATATGAAGTGCGAAATAGATTTAAAGCGTATAACTTGGCGCGAGGTGAGAATCAAAGAAATAAATTTCGCTGCCAAAGATCGAGCTCCAGCGATATCGTTAAAAGGCACGCGCGTATAAGAGTCCGCACCGGAGTAGATCAAACGATGCATGAAAAATGAAGAAGGAAAAAAATGACGAGATACGATCAACAAATCAGCACTTGGTTAAAAAAGATTTGTCCAGTGGAGTAAAAAAAAACAACGTGTGGCATATCGCAGTATATAAAATGGCCCATATACTCGTCAGCCAGTAAAGCTACTCTACTCCTGCGTCGGTCTTTCGCTCGGTCTCTCGCTTCTCGACCCTCGCTCACACGTATCGAATATGCCGAGCACGTAATGAAGCAGCTAGCTAGTACTTGTGCCGGCCGTAGGAATCTTTCACTTTGTGCGCACGCGGGGCCAAGTGTATATCTACTCACTCACCCCTTTGGCCATTTCTCTCTTGAATTTTTCAGCTTATTTATTGCGCCTTTTTTGCACTGCTATATCCATGCGGATTTTAATTAAGCGGTCATCGACTGAAATTTTCGGAAAAGTTGCCGTGAGAGGAGAAAGAGAGAGAGAGAGAGAGAGAGAGAGAGAGAGAGAGAAAGAGGAGGCATGTAGATAGGACGTCAATGTGCAGGAATTTGCCTTGCTTCGGCTCTCGTCGAGCTGAATAAACAAGAAAGTCCAGCTTGAGTCGTAATAAACGTCAGATAGGCTGGCCTGCTGGCACCTCGCTGCTCGTCGGCTTCCTTTTTTTTTGCTCGCTCAAGCAGACTGCCGAGTGTATACGGCCGCATCGTGGCGGTACACGCGTTGGAAAATTCAAAGCTTTACTCTCGCTGGAACTTTTACCCTTCTTCGGCTGCGACTTTTTTCACTAGCTCGATCCACGCAGCGCAGCAGTCAAGTTTTTTCATTGCCTGCGCGGGGACGCGTGAAAATGCCTGCCATGCCAAGTGTCCTCGGCGATCCCCCCTTTCTTTTTTTAGCATTACGTAGGCGATACGCGTATTATTTCTCTCTCTCTCTCTCTCTCTCTCTCTCCCTCTCTCTGACCTCTGATATGTCGCCGGAGCACGGGCAGCCTGAACAAAATCTTTCGTCGCGCCCTCGGAATTATTTACGACCAAACAGCGACGACACGCGGGACGCGTTGCATATATCGCGCAAATAAAACTCGATGGTCGCGTTGCATATGCGAGGCACACACGCGTACTCGTTATTATAGGGACGCGAGCCGTGTATATTACGTATACAAAGCCCGACTGCGATATATACAAAGCGAAATCATCGCGCGGACCTGCACAAATATTTGTCGCTCTCTTTATCGGCTATTTGAGCTTATTACATGATCATGTACACTCGGCGCGCAGTTCTGGCCAACGGCCAATTAAAATCAGCGAATGGAACTTTGCGCGCTTATTGTGCGACTCCGAGCGACCCGTCAGCTATTATATCTGCATAATTTAAATTCGATGATGCTTTGCTCGTTCGTTGTGCTATATATATACATTCCATGTGTGCAGTGCGCGTACGAAGCTCGACGTATTATACCCATCGATCGAGCATCGAGGAACGATTAATTTTCAGGCCGAAAAAGTGTCGATAAAGAGAAAAAGAGTCAAACTTACGATTAGTCGTTACGATCAGCTGCAGTATTACATAAAAAAAAAGAGTAGCAGGCAAAGACTATATAATAAAGGATGCCGATATACGCACATGCCATCGAGGACATATTTCTCATCACCCCTATGCGCTAGAAGCGTGTGTTTCTCATCTCGTTCTTTTACTTCCCACCCCAGTTATGCCTTAGCCAGGGAGGCAGTGGCAGGAATCTTTACCGGCACACGCGACGACGAGATTTACATACGTTGGCAAAAAAAAGCTTCGACGTTGCTGCTGCTGCTGCTGCTGCTGCTGCTCGGGTCAGAGAAAAGTGTAGGCTGAGGAGGGCTGAAGATAAAAAGATAATAAAGTAAAAGAAGGACACTGAGTTATCTGGCGTGAAATTTTTTTTTATATTTCCGACGCGCTTGCGCCTATAACGGCTTGTATCGAAAAGTTTTTTCATTGCCTTGTACTATAGATAATAAAGGAGGCGAGTTTCTGGCCTATAATACTATATAATGCATACAAGGCTTTATGGAAATTGCTGACTGTACAATAGCAGCTCAGTAGCAGTGTCAGCTTCGAGTATGTGCGCTCGCGCGCGCGTTCTTTCACCCTCCTTCAATAATTTTTTATCTATTTTACAGAATTTCATTCGATTTGTGGACTTTATTGCACTGGCAGTGTAGCTGGCAGCTGGCGGACCGATCAAAACGATCGCTTCGTCGTGTACATCGACTGAAAGCGAAGCAGCCCGTCCGAAAGATATACTCAATAATTGATTAATTAAATAATTAGCTGAAATAATATCATGGTCGATTATAATCGAAGCTCGCGAGTTTTATTCTTGGAAATATCCATTGACGCGTCGGGCTTATTTTGTAAAACTACGGGTAGATATATTATTAAACACAAAATATCGATGATTTAAAAGTCGAGTGCGACTGTGGGTGTCTCGCAAGGATCGAAAGCTCCAGACGCTGGGCGAAAGAAAAGTCACAGGCACGGCGTAAGCTTAGTGGAGCGCGCCACGAGTGAGCTCCTCGGGAATGAATTGCAAAAGAAGCAGATAATAGAAAAAGGAGCTGCGCGAGAGTGCGGGTAAAAACAATGGATGTATAGGCAGCTGCCTCGGACTGACGTATTATGCGACGTTTGGCAGGGGCTGTCGTTGGGCACGAGGCGGTCTGGGATTCCGCGAGGATACAATGGGATCTCAATACATCACTTTGAATATAAGCGTACAGCAGTAGGCGGCAGACGTCGTAATAGCTTACGTAGCGAGGAGTGCAGCAGCAGCAGCGGCAGCGGCAGCGGCAGCGGCAGCGGCAGCAGCAGTCGAGTAGGTGTAATAGCGAGTTGCCGCCTGCGAGTATATGGTATAGTCTGCGTGAGAGCTGGCTCGAGAGCTGGCGTGAGCCATAGATCGTCGCGAACACGCGCCGCGCAGGAAATGGAATATGTCTAGCGCGGAGCTTGCGATGCTCGTTTCGGAGCTTTAATTGTGTGTCGCTTGATAGATTGCGAGACGGCGAACTGCTGCTGTTACTTGACGTTACTTGACCGACACGAGGATGCAAAAGCTCTGGATCGAGTCGAGCAAGCTTAGCGCTTTACGTATCTCGCTTGCAAGCTCAGTTTCTTTGTAACAACAAGTTGCCAAGTAGGGGTTATACATAAGACTGTTCTCTCGGCGGCGCAAAATCAATAAGCACCCCATCCCTTTTATTACAGTTGTTCATGGAGTCTAACATTCGCAGCCAAGCTCGTCTTTACTTGTAAAAATGCCAACTGCATCGACACGCATATATACACGTAAATGCGAGTTCACAGACGGCGGCAATATAAGCATCATGGCTGCGAGTCCTCTAATTCATTGCTCTCTATCTGTTTTAGGGGGTGGGTTGAGGTGAAGCTCAAGGTGCAATGTATAGGTAAAAGTTGCCTCGGAGCTTATAGAAGCTCGAGTCTTGCAGCGGAGGCTGGGTCGAGGCCGTTGACACCAACAGTAGCAGATATATAAGCAAGCAAGCAAGCAAGCAAGCGAGCGAGCGAGAGAGCAAGCGAGCAAGGAGCAGCAACGCGGGGAGGAAGAGAGGTAGAGAGGGAGAGAAAGGGAGCCAGGCAAGACACACGAATGCACACGTACGAGCAGAGAGAAATATAGACTTGGACGGAGCGAGGTAGGTGCGCGACTCAGGCGACGGCGGCGGCAGCTTACCTACATATACAAGGCAGCGGGCGTGGCTCGCGAAGCACCGAGCACACCTGACGCCAAGACACGCCTACTGCAGCGCGAGCCGCCGCCTACGCTCAGTCGCACTTACACACACACACACACACACACACACACACACACTTGGACACGGAGCAGCTAGTCCCTCACTCACACACCGTTACGCAGCGAGAGAAGCAGAAGAGGCAGAGAGGAATTCCGAGGGCATCTTGTATCACACTGCGGTCTGAACGAGGAGCGAGCTGCCGACTGCCTGCGTGGACCGAGTTGGCTCGATCGTGCCGCTGCATATATATACAGCGTGGATGGCCCTTTGTTCGCACCGGCAAAGGGACCATTACAGATGGCCAGAGCAGCGCTGGTCGAGCCTCGTGACGAGCTGAAAGCTGCAGAGAGCTAGCTCTAGCAGGAGCAGCAGCGCGCGTGCCTCTCCGTATCGGCGCGAGAGGAGAAGCAGAGTCCGCGCCCAGATCCTACGCAGCATTGACCGGCATCCTCCCTGGAGAGGGAGAAAATTCACGCGGCCATTGTCGGAGGACGACTGCTACTACTACTACTACTACGCGACTACGACTACGTACGTCTTCGTACTGGAGCGATTCTCGTCGTCGCAAAACTGGCCCGCTAGCCTGTCTCTGTATTACACGCGCACACGCACCATCCTATCGCGAAGAAAGAAAAAATTGACAAATCAATACCGGGACTCTACGTGAGTCTAGGTGCAATACGTGTGCTATCTAGCTGTGCGTCGATGTAGGTCAACAAAAAATTGACGCGCAACCATATTCATAATTACTCGAGCTTGGACTGTATGCGGAAAAGAGCTGAAAAATTGATGAGTCTCGAAACTAGCTGCAGGCGACGCCAACCTTTGATTCATTTTTCCCTGTTCAGCTGTTATTTCATCGAAAAGCGTCTGTGCAGTCGCTTTGTATAAATAATACGTCCGAGTGAAAATTGAGCTCGGCGCAACACGTATATCCGGCATACGTGCATCTCTACGCCGCTAGTCTCGAGAAAGCAAATTCATCGCGATTTAATTCTGGCAAAAAGTATCAAAAAGTATCCTGTTACCGTTGCCACACAAATGATAAATTCGCAAACATGTTGGCGTATAATGCTACGAGTGTGCTGCTGTACGGACGGCGTTGATTATTAATAGTACACCGACGGAAGGTGTGCACGTGTCGTGGTATTATCATTTGGCAAGTTTCGGGGAGGAGCGCAAACAGCCTCCGAGACAGCTGCGGAAGCGGAAATTTACAAATCTTTCAGGTGCCTAACGAGGGAAACATAGGCAAACTTGGGGCTTGCGAGAGGGCAATTAGCGCTTACGCGCGGGAGAGTCGCGAGGCCGAGACACTCGAAGTTTCAAGAGCTGCGAACGTTCGCCAGGTAGGAATAGGAGGAACGCAGGTACCGACGGGAGGGATGCGGAGTTTACGGACGGGGGAGAGGGACGTGTACAACAAGTGCGGCGAAGCAACAGGAGGACGCCGCAGCGCGAGGTATAATACAGGGAGGGAAAGCTGTATACGCGGCTTGTTTAGAGGCGAGACAAGCCACGTGGATGTTACACAACTACTACACTGCGCAGGCAGGCAGCATCGGAGCGAGTTGCTGCCGAGAGGGGAAATATAGCTGCTGTTGCTGTGTTGCTGCTATAGCAGCAGGTTGTTGTTATATATCTCGAGCAGAGTGGCAGAGTACACAAGAGTGGGACTGCCACCCGCCAGCCTCTCTCTCTCTGCCTCCCACTTGTTGTGCCGAGTTGCGCCGCTGTACACATCGTGCACAGCCTATATATATATATATATATATGCCATAGCTACTACTGCTGCATGTTGTGTTGTGTATACAGGCCACACCGACTCCCGGGGAAAGTTCAACGCCGCGTCAGACGAGATGCGTTTACGGCCCTCGCGAAGTATGCACTCGCGATCCTGGCCGAATTCGTCGTTTATAAGCTGCAGTAGTAGAAGCGACGAGTCAATGACCGATGAGCTGATCCGCGATCGTAGATACGCGACGATGACCTTGACTCTTTCGAGGGCTTGCGAGCTGCATGCAGGCCTCGGCGAACAGCAGCAGCAGCAGCACGAGGGGAGCAACCCTTCTGCGATATCGCAATTGCCAACTGCTGTGCCGCGAGCCAAGCCCTCCAACGCGCCACGAGCCCTACATTTGCGGCTGCGCGTGTCCCACTAAATTTCCTCATCGATTTTTTCCTTCTCGACAAAACGATCCAAGCCAAAGAACGAGACGAGACGAGAGAGAGAAACGAACGGGGCAAAAACAAAAAAAAAGAGAAAGACGTCATTAAAGTACGCTCGATTAAAGTAAGTACGGCTATGAATCAAGTTTACGCTTGGAAAAGTATATAACTAGACGGAAGCTCTCGAAGAAACGATATATAGCTGCAAGCTGCTCATATATAGCAATCAAACTATGCGAGAAACAAGTTAAGGTATACGAAGGTAGTACGTCGGCAATTGGCCTGCAACCGAGCGAGTGTGGCGGAGAGAGAGAGAGAGAAAACTTGTGGCCCATTATTCTTTAGTTGCGAGGGGCTTGCTTATATACTCGACTTGGGCTTCGGCAATCGATCGCTTGGCGCATCGAAAATTTCATGCCGTGTGTCGGTGGAGCTGCTTCAAACTCGCGCGGGCGGGGGGCAAAGCAATGTTTAATTGGCTCCGGCGCATTAATTGTGTCCGACGAGGAACCAAGACGAGCCACTGCCTATATACTTTTCCCGTTGCCCGGCGCGCTGCAAGGAATTACACCATTGAATGCTAAACAAAAGCTAATTTATATCCGCCGGAGATCGGGAGATGAATGGCTGGTCTCTTTGCATACTAAACAGCAGCTAGTCGCTCCGAGGCCATATAGAGAGCTAGACGTCGAGTCGACGCTGCAGTCGTCGGGCATTATTCGGAAAAACGTCGTACAAGAGTATCGAGCGACCCTAAGATGCCAAGCCGCCAATGAACTATACACACGCGTTGCGTACAATTAGATAAAAAGTTTTCTCTAATCAAGAGCAAGTGTATAGTAGAAGCGAAAGTCGAGCTTGGAAGCTCCCTCGAGGTAAGGGGGCTAGATTTCGGAGACACGATGTCGCGGCCGCTTATTATTATCATTAGCCGGTTACGTGGCGCAGACGAACATAGCCGAGGGCTCCCCCTTTTCCTTTCTATAGCTCTCTCTCTCTCTCGAAATCTTGTATCGTTTTATTAGTCTCATAGCTCGACTTTTGGGAACTGCTGCGGTTTCGCCTTGTCTTCTCTTTAAAAAACCTTAAACGTTTCGAGTGAGTTTAAGCGAATCGCCGCGTTACATTGTATCCTTTAACAGAAATACACACGCGCGCATACAAAACTTTTTATCGGCCAGTTTAGCTGTACAACGATTAATGCGAACATGGAAATACGATCCAGACGAGCTGACGGTGTAAGATATCTCGCTTAGCTGCAGCTTCTGCGTCTCATTACGAGTCTCGGTTACGGATCGTGCAGCTTATCGCGCGGCATTTATTGAACGTGCGCATCGGCCGAAACAACAGCACATGTGCTCTATCTCAAAACAAATTCGTCGATACGTATTATTGGCCAATTCGTATCGATCGATACTTTTTTGTCTTTCGTATTTTTCTTTGCTGTTATTATAATGTACATAATATACGTGCGTTCAAGTTCTTGTTATGATTCGAAAGCAGTGTAAAATAATCGATCTGTGTCTTACAACAAAAACGTCAGCGATTGTTTGAAAATCGATGACACGTTTCCTTGGCGCATGTCGCGCGCTGCAGCTCGAGCCGAGCGAGTCAACGACTCTCAGCGGCAACAACGACCACGACGACGACGACACGCCAGCGCATACATGCCGATTATTTATTTCAAGTCCAACTTCATAAGATCGTATAATTAATCACAATAAAGCACCCGCGCGATCGTATGTAGTATTATACATGTATATAGGCGGCAGTGCAGTATCAAGACAACATTGCGTGTACTAAATTTCCGCGCACGCCGTGGACAATGTAACCTTATACATTCTAAATTTATCAAGCCATTACAAGTCTTTGTGAGCGTAATGGCCATTGCTCTGCTAGCTACTCTCTCGCTGGCTGCTCGACCTCTCCTCGACATATAAATATATCTAAAGAGCAAAATTACAAATTTCATTTTCTCAGCCATTCTCCGCTGTGCTACTGTTACTGCTTTATGCTCCTTTTTTTCTCGCGCTTCGTGTGTATGTGTATGTGTGCGCGAGTCGCTCGAAAAGTATTACCCAAGCTAGCGACAAGCAGCGTTTATTGTTGCAGTGATTTAGAAGCGGCCAGGACTTTGGACATATATAATAGATGATAAAAGTAAAAGAGGGGAGAAAAATCGAGCAAAAAATGTTCCCTACGCCAACGCGGAGGACGATTAACGTTGACCTTTCGGCGCGTTGCAAGGAAAAATGCATAAAAATCAACAATTACTCACGCATGAGCTGGCCATCCGACGAGCAGGAGAGAGAGAGAGAGAGAGAAATACGATAGACTTTATCTTTGCTCTCTCGATTCTGCTCTCCTTATCGCGCATGCCTCTGCTCTTTCTAACAAGTTTATACGTACACATTTGCGATCTTTAAGCGAGGAGAGTATCTTGTGCGATTAGCCCACACAGGGGGATTATTAGTATATCAGCGGCAGCATCCCCGGCCCAGCATATAGCGAGTCTCGTATATATAGCTTTCCGTGCGCCGTGTCCATTAACGCCGAGGTCCAAGCGAGCCAAAGCGAGCTGCGCGTTTACAGTCTGTTAAGCGGGATTAAACGGCCCCCGAATGACCCGAGCCGCGTATATTCCTCTCCTCGTGGCTTTTATCGGAGCTTAGCCGCGCATCAAATTTCCTACGCACGCACCGCGATTCCTCCGGCTCAAGGAGGCCTTGTTGCCTTCCGATCGCCTCTCATATACATTTATTTATTATTTTTTACGAAAAAAGAAAAAGTAAAAGCAAAAAAACTCACATTCGTTCGGCTGTGGCCGCGTGCGCTCGTCGCCTGCCAAGGAAGCACGCTCGGTGCCGGCGCCGTTGGCTGAAACGGATCCTTTGCCCAGGAGCCGCTGTCGAACGGGCTCTCGCCAATGTGACCCTGCAATCAATCGCATTGAGAAATTTAGCTGGAAACAGAAAATAAGTTACTTAAGTTACCAAGTGCAGAGGGCCTCGCTGCACGCGATAAAAAGGAAAAGGCGATTCCACAACTGATCAAACAAAGCCTACGTATAAGCTTATGTACTGCTAATGTTTGCTGAAAAATCCAGTCGCTTCTTTCTTTTTTAGCCCGAGTATCATTGTAGACTCGGTATAAAATGTAACAAGCCGATGTGAGTAGCTCACCCGAGTACGTTTATATATACAAAAGCTCAAAAGCTACTCGAGAACAATTATCATTCAGCTTTACTTTTTCACTGATACTCTCATCTCCCTCGCTCTCGTCGCAGAGCTAAAAACTTTTTACCGCGTATACATGCTTCAAGAGCATGGAAAAATGCAAAGGCTCGCGCATTTTTTGAAAGCCGTCGAGTTCGAAGCCCCGAGAAGCTTTGCGTCGAAATTGGTCGTTTTATCGCGAAAATTGCTCGAATAGACGCTATTTACAACGAATGACACACATCTGATTAAGCAATAATAACAGGTACATCATAAAGATGGTAGATCCGAAAGTTGATGTAGCGCGAGAAAAATAAAGGTAGCTCCGCTGCGCTCCCTCGAATTTTCCATATTCTCTTTATAACTCTCAACTTTACACCCCATAAGGCTTATATTTTTCTTTTAACTTTTTCTTCGTCGTGCACTTTGAGAAAATCTCCGCCGAGGGCATAAATCAGCAGCGCCTCGTGTAATGAGAACACTTTGTCTTCCACATACTTATAGTGTATACGCGCGTACGGGGCAAGGCGATACGGCATTTTTTTCTCACGGACGATGCCGTTATATTTAGGTGACAGGAATGGCGCTCGAGTTAAAAATTTATACAATTATTCCATCAATTTAATTATCCAGAGAGAAATCTGCCATGATTTTCTCGTTAAAGCAAATTTACATTTTGCGTAATTTCGAGCTCGGGCATTGAAAAGTTGCACAATTTTCGAATATCTAATTATATGCGCAACGCAGAGTTGGTTGGTTAAAAAAAGTAAATTTGAAACACAACTTTGGCTTGGCATCAAACAAGAGAGGCGGAAAGGCTTCTCTCTCTCTCTTACTCGGTCTTCAATTAGCATATGAAAAAAGGGCCATTTTGTGCCGAGGCATATAATAAATCGCATCGACGATAATCAGCCCATAAAGTCACATTCATGAATCAAAAGCTTGCTACAGTCTCTCTCTCTCTCTCTCTTTTGGTAGTTGGAGTACACGCGTGCGGGGCTATATAGCCGCCTACGCGCGCTATTCACGGAAAATAAGCTAGCGAATACGTGCCGAATATATATTTTCCCAATCCTTTGAAAATGTAGACATACAGCGGTGCACGCGCTCATTATGAGCTTTTCGCGGAATTTAATACACGTTACCCTCTTCCTCTCTCGCTCCATCCATTACAACCTCGAAATTATACAGCGTTTATATTGGTGTTTTTGAATGTACGTATAATATTGTATATATGTGGAATTTGTTGGCTTTATAGGTTCGCGGAAGTTGATCGAAAGCGCGAATTTAGTCGCGCGAACGAGCCTTGCTTAATAACTCTATCGGAAGCTTTGTTTCGTATTTCTCGAAAGCTGCGTCGATCATCAGGAATTCAGCGCGTAGCGCGCCCGCAGAAAAATGACTGTCGATCGAATTTTAACGATATAAATCTCGCTTTCGCGCTGTAGCTGCGCGTGTCTGTGTGTGCGTGAGTGTGTGTGTGTGCGGGCGCGACAGCACCTCAGGGGTAGTAAGACTTGACTCGACTCGTAGTCGAGCACAGAGATCGTTCGAGCCGGATAGGGAGCAATAAAACACGGCTCCGAAGCAGCAGTAGGCGCACAGCAATGCATTTTACGAGCTTATCTTATCTGCCGAATTAGGTTGCACAGTCGCTTTTCCCTATCCGTATGCGCGCCTTTAACGATGTTTTATATACATGTGCGCGCGCCTACACAGGTGTATAATACACGACTTACACCGTGTACGTACGTGTGCAGTTGCTGCAGCACAGGATGAATAGCAGATAAGTCATTGGCTAGACGTGTACACAGAGTAGCGAGTGTATAATAACGTATAGGTGCGAGATTGATGGTCGCCGCGAGCTTAGAGTTATGCGTATCGCGTCGATCGCGACATTCGCTGGTATTATTTTGATTTAAAGCGAATTCGGTAATTTATAATTTGTTGGAAAAAATCGGAGCGCGCATAACTCAACTTTTGGCTAATTCGTAGTCAAAAATCAGCAACAATCGGCCGAGGGGTAACATTTTTCGACTCGACGCGCAGCACACCGTGCGACTGTGTGCACACGCAGCGGTGCCAAGTATTTTTTCTTTCTCTCTCTCTCTTCGTGCGTGTGTGCGTCCAAGAATGCTGATGAATCGAATAAATACCCGGGACAGACGCGCTGCCTCGTGCGCGGGCAAAACGAAAGAGATATAGCTTCGACAGGATTGTTTCGCATGGCTGTTTGTCTTTCCCGCGCGGCGAGCTTGTTTGCGCGCATTTGCGAGATCTTCTGAAAAATCGTCTCTCTCTGTATATTCTCTCTCTCTCTCTCGACGAATCCGAGGGAAGCAATTTCAGTGCTGCTTCCAAGTTTTTGTTTTTCTTTTTGTTACGGCTCGCTTGCTCGCAGCTTGTACAAGAGCTATAGAGCATGGATACACACTTTAGCCTCTTTAAACATCGATACACGCCGGCAAAAATAAAATAGCCTGTCTAAGCCGCTGCGACCTTTTTAATTGAGACTGTGCTATTTGTCGAGTCATAAACGCGATCGATCGACGCGCGGCCAAAGCTGCAGGACGACTCGATCGCGTCGCAGCTCCAACTTCTTGGAGAGAGTGATTTCATCGAGTCAAGAGTCGACTCTGCCATGGTGTGGGAGCTCGAGCCAGCAGCCCATTGTGTATGTGAGTGTGTATATGGTGGCTTTTTACACAGAGAGTCGCATGCACGAGAGCCGTGTTGCCTCCCAAAATAAATATGTTGTTTATTCACAAGTAAACCGGATGCCGTTGTTTGCTTTGGAATAAATTGTTGTGTTAAGTTTTGCCATCGAGCACGCGTATATGCTATATGTATGTGCTATGCGTATGCCGAGTCATTGGCCTTTCTGCGCTCAAGCGATCGCCCGCGACTCTCGAGTAGAGCTGCTGCTCATGCGCGCCTCGTTCTATACCAGTTTTTAAGAAATTTCAAACGTCGAAGGTCGTGTTGTCGCAGTGAGTCCAATAGCTACGACGATATGTGTTGGACGCCGATATACAATGAGCCGCACAGGTGTCGGTTCGTACACGATCGAGAACGAGTAATAAAAATAGCTGCGATCATTGTGTTGTCGTGTTTATTGTTCCTTGTCGCGTTGTAAAAACAAGAAAAAATAAACACATGTGGTTGAGTCAATTGTCATGTAAAAACAAAATGATGAAAATATTCAAGTGCTCAAAGAAGGATGAATTTCAGTAAACTTTTCTGCATTAATAGTAGTTCTTTTTAAAAATAACTTTGCCACTTGCGGTCGTATCTCAAAAACTATGTAGGAATGTCGCGCCAAGTGACATGATAAGCCAAATCTTTCGTTATTGACACTCTTGTTATTGTTTGTTTTCAAACACATCGATCAATTGCCGAGAAAAAAAACAATCGAGCTAGTATATTTATCTGTTCGTATGTAGGCAGGCATGTCGATAAGAAATAGAGCAGATGTTTTCCATAAATTAAAATTGGCACGGCCGAGGGGTAGGGCAAAAAAAGTTAGATAATAAATACGCACGCGACGCGTTACATTCTCGCAGCTTGCAGGTCCCAGGAATAAGGTACAAGCAATATCTCGACTTATTGGCCGTTACATGCGTGTATCGCCCGGCACATATATTATCTCTCGAGGGCCAAGTGGAAGCGGAGAAAAAAAAAGTAAAGTAAAATAAAAGAAAAGATATTCGCAAGGCGTGCAACGCTGTACATAAAGTTCGCGAAAAGTCAAAAATAATAGGCGAGAAGGTTCTTTTTGCCGAGGTGTTTACGCTTGTAAAATTAAATGGAAAAAAAAATAAAATAAAAAACTTTTCAATACGATCTAAACATATTTATACGTGGCGCTATTCATGCCTGCGCATTATATTTCGAGCATGCCTGAGCTATAGCCGAGAAGAAGCCAGGAGAGCCGAGTGTGTATACATAAGCAAAAAAACAGTCGGGCGAAAGGTCGAGGGCTACATCGCCAAGAAGTAGGAGGTGGGGCCGGAGGAATATAAGAAGACGCTAGCCGAATAAAAATGGGGTGTTTATAAGTGACTATCCCAATGTATCACGAGGCATATTTACATACGCCCCCGCGAATACGTATACGTATACATATACACGTGGCGCAACGCAGAAAAAAAGACTCTTTCTCTCTCGCTGTTCCGATGTAATAAAAATTAAATATGATATTTCGAGCGGCGGACGCATAAAGAGAGTCGCTCGCATAAATAACAGGCGCTTTTCTTCGGCGAAAACTATAGGTTCATGTGTACAGCGTCTTATATGCACTTGCTCGCTTTTTTTTCTTTATTTTTTGTCTTTTTTAGCTTCAGGAAAATTTGCTTATAGCCGAGGAGAGTTTGTGGTTACGATATCGACGCGAGGTGCGAACTTTTTTTCGAGCCTAAGTTTCAAGATTTTGGTAGTAATTTTCATAAGGTGATGTTTAAATCTGCAAAGATTTGAAAGTAAATGATTAGCAATGCTTGCACCTCATTCAGCATAGAGATTTTTTGAGTTGCTTATTTTATTAGTTACATTACTTCAGTCACTGAGAAAATTTTGAGAAAGAATTTTGAAATTATCCATTTTAAATTTCAATTTTATATAAGTTAATTGTTACAAAACGTAACGAAAGTCAAAATGTTATTTATTTATTTTATAATTAAATTCGGATGTGACAATTTTTAAAAATAAAATTCTAAAAATAGTTTTGCTTGAGAAGAAGGAAGAAAAGGTCAATGGAAAAAGTAAGATTTCTGCGGGTTGAAACATTTCGCAAAGCTCGGTTGTAAAAAGGACAAACATCACTGACCGCAGGCGAAGCAGTGTCCAAAGCACTCGTACACTCATTCAATAGAAGACTTACTGGCGGTAGAAATCCATCGACTCCTTAAAAAAAAGTAAAAATCATGGCCTCGGCGTCGATTCACCCCCCGCAGTATACATTCACCTCGAGGGAGTATTTTCTCGCTGTATCGCTTCGCTGCGTGACTTAGTAGACCATCTCTCTCTCTCTCTCTCTCTCTCTCTCTCTCTTTCTCGCCTTTAGTATTCCAAGGAGCACTCGCCCACTTATTCGGAGATCAGAGAGTGTACGTATATATAGCAGAGAGTATAAGAGTGAGGAGAAAGAGAGAAAGTGGCGATGTCGCGAATATTTCATTTTTAAACAACAGAAATATGCTAATGTATATGAGCGGCAAAAAGAGGAGAGACTGGCGCGCGTGATACAAGGCACGATAAATAATCGCTCGCGCTGAGCTAGTGCCTCGGCGTGGCTGCTCGGTCCTCGCCACATACGCCGCGGCGTGCATCGATTCGATTCGTTTTCCCGGGGCGCAATTAAAATTCAAATTTTATTCCGGAAAATCGTGGGCAAACATCAAGCTCGAGACAGTGCCGAGTAATGCGGAGCAGTAGCAGAGGCGTTAAATATGATTATTCAATTGCTTATGCGCTATTATACGGCCTCGGCTCTCTCGCAAATACGCGCTCTCTGTAACATCTGGCGGCCGTATAAGCCTGGGATTCATTTCTATGCGTGTACTCGGCTGCCTAATGGAAGCAGCCCTGATATTTCGACTCTCGGATTTCTCTATGTACAATATACAGAAGAGAGAGAGAGGCGCAGAGGTGGTGGTTTTGCCGAGGAGAGCAGCAGTCGTTTTGCGTGCGGTAATCACGGCTAAACAGGGCGCGGGTCGCGTGCTCCGCAGCTCCAGTGGTAGTTATACTACATTACATATAGCGCATAAAGGTGCTGCAGACTAGCCGTATATATACATCGACTATGCATACAAGTACGTAAGAATATGCAAATTCGAGAAATAGTTTTTGCTTATATCGAGTACAATTGCGAGCTCTATATCGCCGCAGCCCCGAAGCGTGACTTAAGAGACTCGGCCGGGCGCAACAACGTCTTGTCGCACTTAGCCCCGGAAGTTGTGCCTCGGGCCAGAAGTCCTCCTTCCATTCACGGCCAGCTCGATGTTCTCTCTCCCTGACTTTGGCCCGTGTAAGCTCCTCAAAGCCACAAACCAAAATTTATATACAAAGTATCTTCGACGCCACTGCCGCCGCCGCCACTGCGCTGACCCTTGTCCGACGCGCTCCTACGTACACCGTGCTAGGCGCGTAAGTGAAACGCACAGGACTGCGTGTTGCTACGGCCCGCTATTATATGCATGCGGTTTCGAGTCGTAAATTTTCGTGGCCTAGCGCGACATTCTTTGCTTGCAGCTTCTCTCCCTCTCTCTCATTTCGACGCCTTTGTTTCGATTTATTTTCGGCAACTTTTAGCCGGCAGTGAATTATGACTCGGGCGTGCACTCCCGAGCTTGCAGCGCTTGGCACTTTTTTCTCTTGGATCGATCGTCAAATTACGAGTCGTAATGAGCGACACTTGGCACAAATATACATGTTAAACAGCTAGCGCGACAGAAAATGCGCGCGCGCGGACGGGGCCCCCAAAATACATAAAGCCAAACAAGCGCACCAGAGTACTAGAGGTTATTTACGTCGCGAAAACTCCGGCATTATTATAGCAGCTGCTTTGGTCTTTTTGCGCTACATGTACATACGTCGTGCGTACGTCTGCGCTCTGGCTTAGTCGTACCCCGCGCGCTATTATACGCAGCGCTCGGCAGCTCGTTTTCTCGCGACAACGGAATTATGACGCTCGCTAATTCGGATCTATCGCGATGACTCTGGCCTTTTATTGCACTTTTCAATTTATCGCGCCACTGCGGCCTGACAGATAATATGGCTTTTGATTTATGCGCCCCGACCCTCCCGCCACATTGTTTTCCTCTTTATTTTCCCATTCTCTCGCTCAGGCCCGAGACTTTTCCTTTTTCGCGGGGAGGCTTACGAGATGATGCACGTCTTCGGACGCGACTTTTGCAAATATCACAGGCTCTTTCGCTTACGTCGAGAACTCCATACGGAGCAGATTGCGAATTCGATGATAGAGTTTTGCATTCGACTCGTTGGCTGGCTCGAAGAAGCGAATCCATCGGCACATTAACGAAACAACCTACTTTCGTGCTCGAGGGAAGCCTTTCAATAATCGAAAACGTACGCTGGATCGTAAATGCAAGTCTGCTATGCAGATAATTCGAGCAGCAGACCGAAATCGTCATCATATCTCTTGGCTTCCATCTCTTTCAAGCGAGTTTAATTTTCAATTCGGCGCGCGACGATGTGCAATGAAATTTAACTGCTAATCGAGCTGCCTCGCGCGCTCACCTATTCTTTAAAAAAAGACGTCGCCAGCGGCGAAAACAATCCATTGATAAATAAGAAAGATGAGGGGAAAAAACTAATTCTGGCTCTAAGTATGAATGCGCACGGAAGTGACGGGTGGCGTGCGATCCCGCCAGAAATATCTGAAAGGGAAGAGGCAAAAAAAAGGAATGCGCCAGCTCTTCTCTCATTACACCTTTAATGAAATGCTGCTACCATTGGCCCATCCGCAGACGTCGCCGTTTATTGTATAGCGATAACGAATCGAGCGCGCGAGCGAATGTGTCGTCTCTGGGCCCGTGCACGGCAAGCAACTTTTCAAGAGTTTCGCCTCTCGACGTATAATAATAAAAAAAAGCCTCGCGATCGTGTGTTGCGTTCGGCAAAGTTTTACATTGAAAAGTTTGGCCGCTCGAAAGCTCGGGGCCGGCTCGTGTGCGTGCACGCGGCAGTGGCAGCATTGCTCCCCTAACTTTTCACTGTGAAATCGAGCGAATTAAGTCGAGGGAATTTTATTCGTAAGAGGCCGCGATCTTTCTGTAATATGCAACTTTTCTATTTTGGCCTTGCGCGCAAACGCCTGCAAATTCATGATCGATCGGCAAATAAAAACAAATTCTTGTAAATGATGAAAAGACTACAAATCACAGGCCAAAGCTATATACATAAACACACATTTAGCTTTTCTATTAGGCCGAGAGCGCATAGGTCTCACGCGAAATGCAAGCGGGCATGCCGCTAAATAATTTAGGGCGCAGCCCCTAATTACAGACTATATAACGCGGTGGCGGCTCGAGATAGACTTTCGAGAGAGATACGTGCACGCCTTACATAATAGTCGCTAAAAAGAGAGAGAGAGAGAGAGAGAGAGAGAGAGAGAGAAAGAGAGGATTCGGCCAACAATAAATATGCGCCCGCTTGCCAACTTGCCGTGTACGCGAGTCTGTGTGTATGTATACATTTGCCAATGATTCACCGTTATTACTTGTGCAAGTTGCTTTTAAAAGCGGAGGGGCCAGCAGCAGCAGCAGCAGCAGCAGTAGCAGACAGAGCCAGAGCATAGACTCCTGTTTTGCTTTCAATTTTTCATTGCTGGATCGCGTGAACGCATAGTTGACCGATGCAGCTCGAGCTATATCGTGTTATTACGCCAAAATCCCCGGCTAATGGTGAATTATTATTGAATTTTAATACCCGGCGAGCGATACAGAAGCGGAGAAAATTTGTAATTGGCGTATCGCGAGCTGCAGGCTGACCCCCTTTTTGCACCTAGCATTATTTCTACTCTCTGTGTATAGAGGAGCAAAAATGTGCGTATCGGCCACTTTGAACGGGCGGCGCGCAATAATGAACCGCAGGTCGCTCAATTTTTCAGCATCGGCGAAGAAAAGACGAAGGCAGTGCTTGCGAGCGACGATTTTCGTGCTGCATTATTGAGGCCGTACACTTTTTACAACAATATAAGCATTTACATATGTAGAGGCACTTGCGTATATCGCGCAATTACAGCTCGCGACGACAGCAAAGAATAAAGACTGAGTCGCTTTTGACCTGTCAAGGCCATCTGTTTTTATTGACTCGTGCACGCGCGTATCTCGCGATACATGAAATATGCAAGAGAGTACCTACACTTGCACGGGGTTACTAACTCATCGACACGCGTCTGCCATTGTTGCGTATTTACTTAGCGTTTTTCCTTTGGCGTGCAAGGCGTGTACAAGCGCCTACAGATACGCGCATGCACACACGAGCCTCGACGCGCGTATATATATATATATATATATATATATATGTGTGTGTAGAGCAATATGTATAAGGTAGGTCTAATTAGCCACGCGCGACTTGGGCAAATGTTTGCAAGACTCTGTTTATGAGCGAGCGAACACAAGCCTAGCTTTGTTTTAGCTCGTAGTATTATTCTGCTCGGGTGAGAGAAACGCGAGGAGGCAAATAATACTCGCAAGCTCGCAAGCTGCTCCAGCTGCAAATGATAATAGGAAAGGAGGAAATGCGGAGCCATTTTTATTCAGCTCCTCTCGTGCAGCCGACAAATCAATCGACGTAGCGAGGGGCAGTCTTTAAAAGCTCCGTGCTCTCGAGCGTTGGAATTTTCATTCGAGCTAAAAGCTCGCCGCACCGTTTGTAGCTAATAAGCGCACTGCCTTGGCGTGACTCGACAACTCGAGCCTCTCTCTTTTCGTATGCGAGGGCTGCGTCAAGCGATGCAAGAGTGACCGATGACTCGGTAATCGGCAAAAATGAACAATTTATGTGATACACTCGACGACGACTAATTGAAATTATTTTCTTAAAGAAATCGACAATGCGTAATCGAGGAAAAGTTTCTTTTAGCCTCTCTCGAGGCATTCAATGGAAGCTCGCATTTCAGCGGCGTTTTGTCTCTATTAAGGCTCGAGATTATTATAATACAAGTTGACTCGGAGAGAAAAAACTCCGACGGTGAGCAAACAGAACTCGAGCTTCGAAAAAAAAAATTGCCGAAGACGGAATCAGAAGTGTACAAAAAAAAGCTCCTAGCAGCGAGCTAGAGAGAGAGAAAAGTAAAGAGGGCTAAAAGAATCGATGTAATTAATGGAAAAAGTCACCTTGGACTTTGCGCTCTCTCGTTGGAATTGTAAATTCTGTTAATGAATAATGTTTACTACTCCTCGGCGTGCGGGCGCTCGCTTGGCGCGAGAGAAGAATTATGCATCGGCCGTGGGGCAAGTTTTTACGAGGCGAATTACGACTTCTGAAACTATTTTTACGACTGTTTATATGTGTCGCTTCAATTATTTCGCCAATTTGCAATTAAGAGGCGCCCACGACTGGCTGGGAAAGAAAGGGTTGTACTTTTCGTCGGCGGTTTTGCCGGTGTGATTTTACGACGCCAGAGCGATGCCGCGCCATCGCCTGCGACTTTTCCCATCGTATGAATTTAGCCGAAGTGGCTTTTAATTTTTTTCTCTTTCTCCGTGAGCCAAAATATCGCGCTACAAACGATCAACAGCCAAACTAATCGTCGCGCGGGCAAAGTAAGCAAGGGCAGCGCAGCAGTGGTGCGGGGGGGGGGGGCAGGCCAGCGACGAACAAGACGAAGAAGAAGAAAATTGGAAGCAGCCGCGAGGCAAGCAGGCGCCACTTAGAAAAACGCAATTTTCTTGAAACAATATAGCATAATAAATGCCGGGAAAGAGAAAGGCACGGAGATAGAGGAGGACCGAGAGCAGAGGACGAGGAGAGAGTGAGAAAGGCTCAATTCCTTATTACAGTTTGTAATGTACTTAGGTAACTTCTGTTTATACATCCAACTTTTACCCCCTTGGCTTTTAGCGAGCGTTTTTAATAGTCTTCTATCCCGCTTTCCCATCTTCTTCCGGTGAATTATTTTTTTTCTCTCTAGCCTTTTTTTGTGCCAAACGTACACATCGTTTGTTTATATCGAAAAAAATAGAAAGGTAGGAGAAAAAAGGGAAAAAAGAGAAATGTCAGTAAACATGAGCGTTGTGCGCAGCGAGTATACCGCACTCGAAGTGGCGGGGTCGGGAAAAAATTTATCGGGTCTTAGGTAAGCTGAGAAGTTTGCGCGGGAAATTGGCCATTGAGAGCACCTGGCATATTTTCGACAACACACGCACGTGTATTATAGCTCGTTAGAAAAGTTTCGCGTGTCAGGAAAGGAGGGAGGAGGGTGTAAACAGAGCCGCACGCATGCAAGCGATCATCGTGGCGTATCGCGCGTCTTGAGCTATGAGAAAACTTTAAACTACGCCTCGCGCAAGAGCTGCTTTCTTTCTCCTTCTTTACGTGTGCGCGTTATAAAGAAAAATATCAATTTTTGACGGGTACTCGATACAGCGGACAGCAGCAGCAGCGGCAACTCACACAAAAGGCAGCTTGACGGCTTGCGTGCGCTCTTCTGTTTACACTGCTGTTGAAGCTCCGAGGCGCTTTACGAGCTTTTCTTAGCTCTCGAGTCGCAAGCTCCCAGCCAAATGTATCGTAGTTTTTTTCGCGTGACGCTAAACGAGTACATATATCTGCTGCTAAGGACAAGCTCGGAGGAATGTGCCGAGAGGGTGGCGAGTACACAACCTACTTTTCCTCTCTCTTTGGCTCTCTCTCTCTCTCTCTCGCATTGATATATGTGTAAGCAAGGGAGTATCAGCTCGAGCTATATAAGGTGTGCACGACCATGCGCGCGCGCGAGTAAGTAAAAAAGAATGCATTTCGTAATTTACGAGCGCGAGGGTGAGAAATAATGGCTCGTACTGGCGATCGACTCGGTGTTTGTATGTGTATGTATAGTACACGCGCGTGGGCGAAGAGAAGGAAAAAATAAACGGGCGCAAGGGTCAGGAGTTTTATAGTTATCGGAGTTCGATTCTTACTTAATTGCCCGACTCGTTGGCGCGCTCGAGGCTTTTGACTAATTGTTTACCGTAGCCACGACTAGCCTGTACACGTGCACGAGCTTTTTTCTCCATCGAGCGCGTTTTAAAGCGAAAAATCTTACAAAAACACGCGCGAGAGGCAGTTGTAACGAGCTCGAAAAAAGACAAAACGAAGCCTAGCTCTATGTACTAGCTGACTAACGAAGTATCTCGCGGTTTACGGCGATGTGTATACGAAACTTGCCCATTCGTATAGGGCGTTGCAATGTATAATACCTCAACACAATGGGACCTTTTTCTCTTCCTCTCTCTCCCTCGCTGGCTGTAGCCTTCGCGCAACGCTGACAGTCGGTAAACTCGCTGTTTGCTCAACTCTTTGTGTGCGTGTGCGTTCCGAGGAGAGGCTCCGCCGCCGCTGCTGTTGTACAGCAATGACAGACCGTTGAAGGGTGAGTATGTACGAAGTAGCGAAGAAAAGTCCACATTTGCGCGCCGTTATTTGTGGTGTTAGAAGCTTGATTATCATTGTCTGATCCAGGGAAAAAAGTTTGTACTCTTGAAAATTCATCGCAAAAAAAGCGAGCTCGGCTGCGTAAAGCTCGACACGCGATATGCGGGATGCAACGGGAAAGAACAAAGGAGAAAAGAGCAGCAGCCACAGCGAGCACAGCGCAATTCGGACGTCACGGGTCGGAGACAGTCGCATACGCACATACAGAGGTGGCCAAGGTAAGCCAAGCATTTTTTTCCTCGTATTTTCGAGCGGCCGGCTCGGGCCAAGCACACTGGACAGAGTTTGTTGCATGCATAATAGTATTAGGATTCATTAGCAATCAGAGATGGACGGTGTTCTGATTGTTTACACGGAGCATCTCTCTTTGTCGGCCGGCTTGCTTGTCCATTCTTGCATGTGCGAGCACTAGACTCTATCTCTGCCTGCGGGTTACTACGAAATTTTGCTTTTTCACCGATGCATACATGTGTGTTACTCTGTATGGATGTGTGTCTGTGATTCTGTGTGTACAGCAGGGGCCGGACTATATCTAAGCCCTAAACTAAAAAAACGAGAGAAGATGGTTCGACGATTTTGTTGGAAAAGTGCAAGTTCGTTAGTTTAAGCACGTGACGCGCGTGCCGATGCATGCAGCAGTCTGTACATGCAGTACTCGCCTACTCTGCCAGCGAGAGATGCGATTTTTTATGCTCTGAAAAATTTACGATGGATTGATTGTGTTTTTAGAGAGAGAGAGAGAGAGAGAGAGAGCTAAAACGGATAGGCAAAATTTGTATTACATGCCTGACTAGCTTCGGGGCTTTATGATTGAGAAATTGACTGCACACCTAGTGCACTTGTATAACACAAAGAAATTGTCGATAATTTAATTAAATGCATTAATTATAACTTGAATATCTTTTTCGTCGACGTCGTAGGCATAAAATTGTAACGGCTCGAAAAAAGCCGAAAAAAGTTTCTGCATGCACCTGCTAACAATAGCTCCTGCGTTGCATATAGGAGCTGCTGCTGCTGCTGTCGATAATTCGCTAAACTACTCGAGAGAGAAAAAGCAGTTGTCCAGCTGATACGGAGACACGTGAATATACAAGCAAAAACAAAAAGGAAAAAGGCAAAAATCGGCGCGAAGTTACCGCTTATGCACTCTCCACGTCGAAGGGGCGAGTTTTTTTTCCCCGACGATAAGCGACGCTCGTACGTACACTAGTGTACGGTTAGGTACATAATGCGCGGCGCATGCAAAATGTGCGTGTAATACAAGAGAACACACGCACACAGACACACAGACACACAGGCGAGTATACGCACACAGGCGCACAAAAGGAAAGATCGATACAATAGAATATTTGTATAGTCGGATGCTATATAGGGGGGAGAGCGACGAGAAAAGTTACCCCTCTTATACGAGTGGTGCGCGTCTTTATATATATACAGGCAGCAGCAGCGGCGGCGGCGGTGGCCCCTGTACAGCATGCGTACGCGTATACACGTAAATACGTGAGTGGAGTCGTGCGATATATCGCATGATGCATGCCCGCGCTGGTGTATATATGTGCTTGCATATTTATTCGGCTGATTTGCCGCGTGAGTGTCGTGCGCGAGCTGCGGCGCATTATTTTATCAGGTGCAAAAAAACAATCAACTCTGCGTAGCTGTCGCGATTCAATGATGTGCAAATAACTTCCACGAATCCCAAGGACGACTCATGAAGTATTTAATGCTCGCCGCACAGAATTAGAGTCGAATTGCCGATGTTAATGTATGCCCGGTTGCATATTGCAGCGCGCCAAAGACAATACGCGTAAAGCTCGCGCGCGGGGGCTTGTCGCCCTCCTCCACCCTCCTCCTCCTCCTCCTCTTGCCCCATCCCCCAAATCCAGCAGCCGAAACCTAATATTATTTGTTTGATAATCGATGGCATCACGTCATCGCGTGCTTACCGCTAATACGTAACCGACGCTCTCTCTCTCTCACACGCACACAAGCATAGACACGATGCACCCATACAATCGCCAGGCACAGAAGGTCCTTCACGGGTGCATGAAATTTCGAGGTATTGTATTGGCACGTGGTAAAATCGCATTCACGATACAGCAGCATTGAAATGTTATTCCTGCAAAAGGGAGCGCCGGCCAAGCGACAACGACTATAAGTAAAGTACGTTGTAAAGGTGCCGCACGCGCGCCAGCGACGATTGACCTGTGTGTGTGTGTGCATGGGGCAAAGTGTCTTATAGTTGAAGATAATTCGAGATGATGTAATAAGGTATTTATAGTTGCGCTAGACTCGCTCGGTCCGCCACCGCCGCCACCAGCAGCGTCATCGTCGCTTCAATTACGCAAATGGAAAATTGTTATATTTAGATGCATTTACGCGTGCAATAATAATCGCGCGCGCACCCAACCACGTGTCTATCTATATGTCTGCGTGTGTTTGTACGTATTAGATGCATGGGTATGTGTAGGTACTTATAGTTGCGGACGCGCGGCTAACAAAGAAATGCCGGCCTGGCGTATAAGTGAATTTCAATAATGTAAAGGGGGTAATAGCCCAGGTACGGGGTGAAAAAATAAAACAGCCCGAGTGCAAAAAAAAGAAAACAGCAGCCACAGTATTCGATTATTAATGCGTTTCGCGAGCTTTCTCAGAACGTACTACACGCAGCTCGCACGTGTAAATACGCAACGTGTTGACCCAATCGATCGCGACTACTCGCAAAGACAAGTGAAAAAGTGAAAAAGCTCGCGCGTATAAAGACTTGAAAATATGTAAACGATCGATGCCTGCTGCCCGCGTCTACTGTCTCTGCATCAGTTTTAGGAGGTGTCCAAAACCATCGTAAATAATTAGTTATCGCTTCGACGCGTCGCACACACATACACACAAGTTTCCATTTGATTAATCGAATAATCGATTTGATTCTCTCTGAATGTACGGGTGTATTTACAAACAAGGGCCACTGCGCGAAAATACACTCGACGTTTTCACATTATATTGACAGATGTGTGTACGTGTGAGTGCGTCGAATGTGCAGAGGAAGCGCGAAGCCGTCCGTAAGCGCCGATTAAGCCGTGGCATATATCCAGCCAGCCGATTGGACGATGCAGCTCTCGAGCTCGACGTTATTATAATAGAAAACAGAGGAGGAGGAGGCTCGCTCGATATCGACTCGACTTGTTTTGCGAGCTCGCGCGCTAATTACGTGTCTTTGTGCGTTTCTAATCCGGCCGATCGCGCAAAAAGTCCCAGTACGCCGCACGCATGTAGATATAAGGGCTTTAGCCTAGGCTGCAAAGTTGCACAAAGGACTTGGACTCATAACGCACATGTGACAAATTCTCGTTCTTCCTTATATGACGGCACGAGCTCGCGGCCATATTATTATTTTCATATTCCTTGCACACGCAGACAGGATCGCACACTCGTGTGCGACTCTCTCGCACTTTGGCGTCGTGACCGCGTCGTGCAGCGCCGAGAGCCTAGCGAGAGTCTCTTTCATCCCTTATGCTCTTGCTTCTTGCTCGTCTTTTTTTTCGGGGGAGTCCGACACGATTGGTTCATATTGCACGTGCGAGATATTGCGCCAGAGGAGACAGCGCCAGCAAACCCGCACACACGCGACTCGAGTTGAGATATTTGTAATTGAGGATGTGTCTCTCGCACACACACGCACACACTCGCGCGTTTTCTGCCACAAGTTCTCTGCCCGCTCGCTATGTAAGGCCGCCCGCGCTGCTGCATTTCAGACAAAAGAATACGAGCTTGAGGGATTTGCTCATCGCGCTCCGCTTTTTTCGGCCCGACTACGTGCGACGATGTGATTGCGATTCGGCGCGAGAAGTGCATTCTTTTTCTTTTATTTTTTGGCACAGCAGATGATGTATCAAGCGAGCGTGTGACGAAAGACTAGCGTGAGGCTGTGCGTACTGCGTGTGCCATCCCATGTGTCTTCTTGTCCGTATCACACGACCCTCGCGGTGACGGGCTCTCGCCCTCGCTTCATCGAAAAAAAGCCAACGGAATTATTTTGAAAATATTTCGGCGAGTTTTCAGCTCGCACCGAATCCGATAGTACTCCATCGAATTTTTGAAAAGTTTGACCGAGCTCGTCGCGTTGAAAAACAAAACAAATTACCCTTCGTGGGACGGCTGCGGTTCGGCATAGCTGTGGTTTTCAACGGAGCTTTTTGCCGCGCTATCATCCCCGCGAATAAATCGGCTAATATCACGGGCTATTTTACAAGATTTTTATCCGCGCGGGGCTCAAGAATGAATAAACCAGCTTGTACAGGCATTTCTTGTTCTTTTTTTCGGGAAATCAAGACGACGGATGTACGGCTGAAAGGACAGTCCCTCGGGGGTGTAAAGCGTACCGTCTGGCTATATACTGCCAGAAAATCATCGGTGAAAACCTAAAAGCTCCGTTGACAAATCGATTTCTATTATCGGCCAGCTCGAGCTTCCCTCGCCACATATCTCAGCTTCTGTATTGATGACTTCATTTCGCAACTGATATATAGACGTACGACTTTTACGTAAAATTATTTGCCATCTTTTTTTCTCCCCAAAAAAAGGAAAATTACTCGTCACATCGATGTAATAGATCCGAATGTAGATCGTTGAGATTAGCTTATTTTGGAATTTGTCGAAAGCAATGCATCCGCGTCCAGTATGTTAATGACACGTGTCTGTATTGGATCGAATCTAGCTGACGTTACAGTTACCGCTGCTATTGTATTCTGTGTTGAATTTCCGAAGTAAATTATTTGCTTGCTGCTATTTTCGATGATTGAAATATTTACCGGTACGCTTATGGGCTTCTCTTGTTTTGGAGAAATATCACTACATTGTGGACAAAAGCCAATAATACATGCTTAACGAAGGGCCAAGAATATAATTAAAAAATATACATAATAACTCGAGGAGCTTATAGAAAGAGAGAGAGAGAGAGAGAGAGAGAGAGAGAAAGAAGAGAGCGATAAAAGCCCCGAAATCCCGGGCACGCGTTAAAAACAAGTGCGTCACGTATGAATGGCGCGCAAAACCTTTCCAAAAAACGATGTAAAAAATAACGAGCTGCGGAGAAAAAAGGAGCGTTTTTAAGCCCTGTTTTCGAATGGTATCTTCTTAGGCCGTGGCACATAATAATTCCTGCGTCACAACAATAGGCCGGATCCTCAGCGCTTACACCGGGAAGTAGTGGCCACGCACAAACGCACCACCACATGTGGTCAAAGCTTTAATCACGTCGCCCACGACAATGAGAGCTCGCAAGGTCATAAATTGATTTGGGCGAGAGAGAGACGTAGCGAAATAAAAGGGCCCTTTTCGCTACGCCCAGAGGAAAAGTTATGTACCAGAGGATTTTCGCGTAATTATTTTTATTAACTATTCTTTCTTTTCTAGTCTAGAATGGAAAATATACGTAATTTTGGAAAATTTTTCTGGATTTACGAGGCTAATAACCGAACGTGTCCAGTCCGAATTAACATCGCGTGTCTTTCGTTTTTCTTGCTGCTTCCTTTTGTACTCGTATTGACGAAAATTAACGAATTTTCAAACGCGATTTGAATATCGAATTAGCTGGACAGTCGAGCGTCGAGGGGTTATTTCTGAAAATCCATCGATTGAACGTATAGCATCAATTAACATTGGACGTTGATATTCACAAGCAAATCTCAAAGATCGAGTAGGAAAATTAGATTTTATGCGTCGGGCACTGTCTTGCGCTCGAAAAAGTAGCTCGTTAACGCAGCAGGAGCCTAAAACAGATAAGTTTGATTCCCACGTGCGCGTGGCGAGCTTCCCTCAACGCACGAAACTTTGCTAAGGAAAAAAGTATGAAACCAAGAGCCGGGATAAAGAGGCTTCGGGGAATTTCAGCGAGGCACAAAAAAGGGGATTATTTTTCGTCGGTCAATGAATTTACAGCCAACGCTTAACGAGAATGACTTTGCCGCACGTGAGAGAGAGGAAGAGAGAGGAAGAGAGAGAAAGAGAGAGTCTGAGTAACAGTAGCGGCGGTGAAAAAAAAACACATCTTGCGTGAATTAACGCGAGAAAGAAGAGGTCGAAAGTGTTCTCGAGGCCGCAACCGCAAGTGCGGTGTGGCTTTGGCTGTTTTTACGATGCATCGTTTGTTTATATTGAATCTGTTCTTCTTTATATTTTTATAATGAACTTGAAAAATGGACATAAATTTGAACGCCACTCGAGTAAAATTCATGCTTATATGCACCGATGAATACTTCGGGTCGTAAGTTTGCAGCCCCTCGCAGCAATTTCGAGGATCGTTCGGTGCGCGGGAGACTCGGCGGGGTCGGGGCGGGAAAATGCGCGCGCGAGAAAACTTGATAATGTCTATATAAAGTAAATTGCCGTGAAATCTTGGAGGTCGGAAGGAAAAAAATAAGATAGGCCGATCTGTGTGTGCGGTGATGAAAACGAAGCACTTTTCATTAGGCTTGTTATTTTTTGGTATGTTATATTTTGCACACAGGCAATAAATTTGGAGGCTGGCGCGCGTGCAGAAATAGGTGGAAAAAACTTGTTGGATTTTCAATATGGGAGAGCGGCTGGAGGCAGTCGTTGGGCCGCGGCAAAAGGGCTTAAGCTCTCTCACGCATGTATAAGCGCCTCATCCTCGCTTCATAAAAAATAATCTCTCTTTCCATTTGGATATGAGCAAATCCAGAATTTTTCTTCCATTTCACGGGCTCAAATCGACACCAAAAATTTTTTCGTGGTACGCGAGTAAGGGTCATGGGAAAACGTTCTTTGGGGACCTAGAAACATAAAAAAATGCGTGAACACGAAAAATTTTGATAGTGAATTTTTCTATATGCACTTTTGTGCACCGCATATGAAAAATCACGATTTAGCATGGTGAGAGTATAGAAACACTTGTGAGTATCGCAAAATAAGCGTAAAAAAAATTTCAAAAACCCCTTACCCAATGTATTTTTCGACGAGGAATCCAATGGTGACCTTAAATTTGACCTTGAACGTAACCTTGAAGCTCCAGCGATCCAAAAATCGGTTTTTCTAAGGAGAACCCCCATTTTTATGACAGATTTGAAAAGAGTGAAAAGTTTTACATTAAAATATTTCATTGATCCACCAATCGCGAAACTGCGAAAAAAATAAGGGTAAGGGAGGTTTAAATGAAAAATTTAATAGAATTACACTCGGCAACCAAATGATCGCCACAAAAAATTTCATCGAAATTTGGTCGATTTTCAAATGCTTCTATCTTGGGCTATATTTATCGTATCGACACGGTTTTTTTTTAATTTCTTGGAAATTTTGTCCTCTTTGAATCCAGATATACTATGATTAGATTCGAGTCAATATCGAGTTACCAGTAGTATTTGAGCGCAACACTAAAAATTACTGAAAAAATTGACTGTTTGAACGTGTACCAGTACCACAGTAATTTTTTTATAGAAATCTAACATACACCATCACAAAGTACTCTTTTCAACAAGTATTTTAAAAAAAAATAGAGCTCACTACGATTTTTTTAACACCCTGTAGGTCGCTTTGAAGGTGCGATTTGTGTACGCAAAATGCCCAGAAAATCGTGTTGATTTCAGCTAAACGAGGGATTTTACGTACTTTAAATGGTACCTTCAAATCGACCTACAGGGAGTTAAAAAAATCGTAGAGAGCTCTATTTTTTTTAAAATCTTGTTGAAAAGAGTACTTTGAGATGGTGTATGTGAGATTTCGATAAAAAAATTACTGTGGTACTGGTACACGTTCAAACAGTGAATTTTTTTCAGTAATTATTAGTGTTGCGCTCAAATACTACTGGTAACTCGATATTGACTCGAATCTAATCATAGTATATCTGGATTCAAAGAGGACAAAATTTCCAAGAAATTAAAAAAAACCGTGTCGATACGATAAATATAGCCCAAGATAGAAGCATTTGAAAATCGACCAAATTTCGATGAAATTTTTTGTGGCGATCATTTGGTTGCCGAGTGTAATTCTATTAAATTTTTCATTTAAACCTCCCTTACCCTTATTTTTTTCGCAGTTTCGCGATTGGTGGATCAATGAAATTTTTAATGTAAAACTTTTCACTCTTTTCAAATCTGTCATAAAAATGGGGGTTCTCCTTAGAAAAACCGATTTTGGATCGCTGGAGCTTCAAGGTTACGTTCAAGGTCAAATTTAAGGTCACCATTGGATTCCTCGTCGAAAAATACATTGGGTAAGGGGTTTTTGAAATTTTTTTTACGCTTATTTTGCGATACTCACAAGTGTTTCTACTCTCACCATGCTAAATCGTGATTTTTCATATGCGGTGCACAAAAGTGCATAGAGAAAAATTCACTATCAAAATTTTTCGTGTTCACGCATTTTTTTTGTTTCTAGGTCCCCAAAGAACGTTTTCCCATGACCCTTACTCGCGTACCACGAAAAAATTTTTGGTGTCGATTTGAGCCCGTGAAATGGAAGAAAAATTCTGGATTTGCTCATATACAGGGTGCGGCAGGTACTGCAGGCGCAATCGGCTGCAGTCTATTGCGCTCATTACGGCGTATGCTTGCTGTGGCTGTGTAATAACTCCAAGAAAAAGAGTTTCGGCCCCGAAAAAAGGCCGCTCCAGTCGATCGGCAAAATTAAATTTCACCACGGTTCATATACATAAAAGAGAAAGAGCAAATGCGAGAAAAAAAATCTCGTAGGCGAGCCAAAACAATTAACAGGCGGCTATAGCCTTTCCCTTCTGATATAAAACCTGCGAACGCGCAATATCGCGAGCAATAGGCTTGAGAGTATGGATATGGGCAGCGAGAGAGAGAGAAAAGTGCAGAGATGAAACATGCTCGCGCGGGGCAAGGGTTGCTACTACCTCTCTCGCTCTCTCTCTAGCACAGCTCGCACGCACGAATCGCTTAATAGAGAAAACGAAACTACGCTTGTATGTTTTGTTCGTGTTTAGAGCTTATTGGCCTTTTTGTAGCTGCAGCTGTCCTGAAAAAATGCACTTTCTTTTATTAATTTTCGCGTGAGGCTTTCTCGTAAGCTGAAAAATCAACAAATCAACGCGACGTCGTTATCGAAAGTTCCAGAGGCAGCACCAGCGCAGTACTATGCTCGCTGCTGACCCTTTTCGCCTAAGCGTTTACAGTACGCGCGTATATATCGAAAACGGAATAGCAAATAATATCAGGCGTTAATACCTCCGGCGAGCGGCACGAGCGGACCCCCACTAAAACTAGTTTATGGCCACTTGTTATTAAGCTTGCGAGTCTACGAGTGTCCAAGGGAGAGAGAGAGAGCCATGGCCTAGTGATAAGTCGACTCGAGGGTGGCCGACTGTATAGGGAAATAATTTCATTAAAGACGAGTTTTGTGCAGCTGTGGGTGCAGCGCAAGAAGGAGTCGAAAGAAAAAATAGAGGGATTCGACCTATTTTGGCGCGTCCAGCTGAAAACTCAGCTCATAAATGATAATTCCCCAAGCCTGCGAGCTCTTATCTGCTCCGGCGAGCTAGTACGGGAAAAGAAAACTTTACTCAGCGAACCGGCGCTCGGCCTGCGCTCGACTCCTACATCCAATTACCCGGGGAAAAAAAATGTTATATCTATACGGGCGGGGGCTAACAATGCACTTCCCTCGCTAGCATAATGCAACACAAATACAAGAGCTGCGAAAAACTTTCATCGCGAGAGAGCGAGAGAGTAAGCAGGCAGGCCGAGCGGAGAGGCTGCGTGCGTGAGACGGGACTGCGCATGAAATCGAACTTGAATCGTTAATTAACGCGCTGTAAAGAGAAAAGTATATACAGTAGCAAGGGTCGACGTCTAGCCAGACGACACAGCTCTTGTTTGTGTCCGGGCTCCAGTCGTCGTCGGCACTTCCGTTTCTCTCTCTCTCTCTCTGCCCAGCGCTTCCGTATGTATTATACTCGGAGAGTAGACAAGGGCTGCTACTGGATACACACGAGCGTATTTTCACTGTCCCTTAATCTTGCGCCCGGCTAGTGCTGTTTTTACTGGCTCGTGAGCTAGAAGCGCGCTTGCCACTGGTCATTTGCATCGCTCAAACGTAATTTTATGCTGATTGTTTGTTCGAAAGTCCGAGGAAGCAGCAGCAGTAGCGCGAGGAGGAGCAAGGGGGCAAGCGGCTAAAAAGCTCGCTGCACGACTACGAGTTGATTTTCAATGCTTGGAAAAAGCAGCTGGCTTCAAGAAAATTATCGGTAATTTCAATTATTCTCTTTTCTAGGTATACAAAAACACGAGCGGTGAGTAGGACTCGACTTTGGTGCGGGTGCTGGCATGTGTATGTATCATTCTCACACTTGGCGTCGTCGTTGGCAGCAGTAGCAGCAGCAGCAGCAGCGGAGAGATAGCTGCGAGGGTCGTCGCTGACGTGTAGCTCTGTATGTTCGCTTATATATTCGCAACCCCACGTACGTACACATGCAGAACAATGCGCGCGTTTACACGCTCTTTAGCCACGCATATAATATTGATTGTTCCTCTTACGTATGGCTACATAGAGCTCGAGCTGCGCC
Organism: Trichogramma dendrolimi; assembly: GCA_034770305.1. Lineage (NCBI taxonomy): Eukaryota > Metazoa > Arthropoda > Insecta > Hymenoptera > Trichogrammatidae > Trichogramma > Trichogramma dendrolimi. Next base: position 1,240,786 of record JAPMIB010000023.1, read on the forward strand.
TATACGTATAACCGGCTACCCCCTTCGTTGGAAAATAGTTTTGCGCGAATTCAGCGCGATACACGCATCCAAAGACCTACGATATCTTACATGTTTAATGTCAGCTACCATGATACGCGTACATAAATGTACCTATGTATCTATACTCGACGATCTTGCGGGAAAAACGAGAAAAGGCCCATCCAGCCTTGTTTTCTCGCATCCAAGCGATGAGCACGGCGACGCATTTAGAATAGTCTTGCATAATCAAACTCGTTATCGGGAATTGATTTTTTTCCGCCCAGCCGTTAAATATTCAAACTAAAGCTATATAACATTACTTATCAAATCCAGGCTAAGCCAACACGTACTGCACGCGCGTCCAAAGAAATATCCACAATCCTCGTATGCGCACACACACATGCACATACGTAGGTACGCCACGCGGATTCTGTTCTATTTTAACGAGCTAATACCACGAAAGGTCGCTATGTATACGCTTCTCCGTACATAGCACAGCGTACATATATACATTTGTACGCGGCGAATAATACTAATACCAATAATGATAATATCGACACGAGCCTGTGGATGACACGCGTATTTACATGTATGTATAAGTTCGCGTGATGAATGATAGTGAATTTCACTATTAATAGGATGTTGCGGATCAACTGCGAGAGTCGACTGGCTCATGTCGACGCGGGCACATAGACTAGTACTGCAGCTCGACGTCGCCGTTATGTACTGCCATATCTGCGCGAATTTTGATTTATTTTCGCAGCGATCTCTCGCAACGATTCCGATGTACGTGTTACCTTGGCTTACAAGGATAACACCGACTGCATGCCTACCGATTATGCAGCTAGACCTATAATACTCATTTCGATGATAATTAACTATTGGACGTTTCGCTCGGGCGAGGAACAAAAAAAAAAAGAAGAAGAAGCAGAAACAAGTGCCGACGATCGGACGAGAAAAGAGAAAGGCAAACCGCAAATCTCCATTAAGCGGGCCGCACAAAAGCACGCGCGAGTCGAGCGTCATCTAAATACGAGTAATTTCCACGAGCTTCCAAGCACGCTCCCCCTACCCCCCAACAATAGCCAACTTTTAAAGGCTTATCCGATCGAGAGGAGGACCGGCAAAAATACGCCGCCTGCGAGCGCGTTGGATGGAAGAAAAAGGGTAAGAGAGCTGACATCGACGTACGTATTTAATTGCATTCAGTCGGAGCTTTTTTTGCGCACGAGTCGTTTAATTCAGTGTGTGCGCATGTGCTTGTACAACACACGTAGCGTATGTATATATGCGTGTATTATGGAACCGAAAAGAGATCGAAGTTTTCCTGCCAAAATAAGATAATTGCTGCGTACAATTGCAATTTTCGTCCTGCCCACGCAGATGCGCGAGGTTTTGTTGCGACTATTTTCAGCGGCCGCTGCATGGACGCGCAGTTGCAAGTGAGATCGCTCGATACTATTTCCAGCGCAAATGAAGACTTTGGGCCGAGTTATTTTGCCCGCTAAATTAATAACAATATTGCCAGCCAGTATGGGAGAGAGGCAGAAGGAGAGAATTAAATACATTATGACGAGGAATTCCAATAGTAAGTGGGTATATAAAATTGAAATAGACTCGCTTTTGCGACGCGTGCCCCTGTAATTGTATCAATATTTATACATAAATTTTATCAAAATATCGCATTCGCGGCACGCGGCAACAATGTATATACGCATATATATAATATATATCTGTTAGCAGCGCAGCTCATCGACACAAACGCCTGTACAAAGGCTCTTTGCTTTTGCGCGGATCTATATGCAGCTTGGAAAAGCTACCCGCTAAACTCCAAACCAGAAACTCGCTCACCCTCGTAATTGTATACACAGGCAAGTTGGGACCTAGCGTTGGCAGAATGGCAAGGTAAACAAAACTATGTAAGATTGCCCCATTAATATACATATCTGCCGTTTCTAAGTCTCAAGGCGTGCGGAGCTACAGAAGAGAGGGAGAGGGAGCGAGGTATGAGTAGTCTTGGCCTCAGACTTTGGCTACAAACACACACACATACACACACACTTACAATGGATATTGGGGCCATAATTTACGGCTGATTGTTAGCTACCCTCTAGTCTATAGATTCCTCGAGGCCAAGCAAGAGGTCTCGTCTTGAATTCGCATTAAACTACCCGCGTGCACACACATATTATATTCGCTGATATTGCTAGTTAAATCATCGACGCTCCAACCAGCTCATCGATATATCCTAGCGCAATTCCGAGTGCTGCGCGGAGCCAATCGATGGACAAAGTCTCTCGAGCACGATTGATTATTTTTTTATTGCGACCGTTGCTGTATTTATAAGCAACATCTTTGGCGAGCTATACAGTTTCACGAGAGGAGAGAGGAGTCGCGTTGGTCGCGCATTCGATTGAGAGCTCGTCGCAGGGGATGGCATGCGAAAATACTAGACTGCATCGACGATAAACAGCGAGCACTACATCGCAGGTAGTTGGCACGTTGTGTGCATTTGCTCGGATTATACCAGCAGAAACATTTGCAAAAATGCCATTGACGAGAAATAATCAAGCTGCAGTATAAATAGTATTTACGTAAGCGAGGCACTAAGAGGGGCCACTTAGCTTCGAATGGGCCATGATAAGACATTAATCCATAGAGAGAAGTATCGGTGTTGGGGTATATGGTAAAAGGTACAGGAATTGTTTGCCCTCGCTCAGCAGCAGCGCCTAAAGGGGGGGTCAATTCGGAGAGTTTCCGAGGGGCCGTGCGTTATTGTTATTGAAAGTTGAGCGAAATTATCGATATGCTGGAAATCATCGACGTGTATAAAGCTGTAATAAGGTTAATGCATTCCGATACAGCAGCAATCAGCATGTAGCTAGCAAAATAGCCGCTTAATTAATTGCGCGATCTTATAGGCTTTTGATCCATCGGGATTTTTTGCAATAAATTTTAATTACCAAAGCGTATTTATATTGGTCTTTTGACTCTTGCATTATAGAAATGCGCAGCGCGACCTACCTCTGTCTCTCTGCCAATCGCCAATGAATATAATACACATTTTTTTCGATGACGCTCGCGTACACAGTTAGTTCGCGTACAGCCGCGCCAAGCATCATGAAACATTTTATTATTTCGGCTGCGTTTGTCGCTCGATGATTGCTTGAAATTTTCCAATATACACTCGACGAGATTTCCGACCCTCCATCGGGGCCAATTCAAAAATCATTGCAGCGGTGAAATTTGTAAAATTAAATTCTGAAAGTCGTAATAATTTACCTGCAGCCTCGATGCGGGAACAGAAACTCTTACCTGAAAGCAAACAGAATAGTCGGCATGAATTCGTGAATGTAGATGATAGAGGTCGTATATGATACAGCGTTAGCATTAATTTCAAAGCTCAAAGCACGAGCCAATATTGCCGGGGCATTTATAGCTTGGCATTATTTCCCCCTTTAGCGCGACTTGACAGTCCAGCAGTTCTTGGGCTCGAGTACGGCTGAGAGCAAGGATCTATGCTTGCCATTTCTCATTGACTCTCTCTCTCTCTCTCTCTCTCACGAGTACATAGTGGTGGTATATGAAGTACGTGTGGCGCACGATATCAGACATGAAGCAGCAGTAACAGTAGCAGCAAAAAGCTCAACTAGCAGTAGCAGCAGCGGCGATGGAGACTGAGAAATCGTTGCGGCTCAAACGTCGCAAGCGTGGGAGGAAGTCGCGAGACGAGGATATTGTCTTTCTCGCTCTCATTCACTCGAAGAATGATGTACGAGGTTAGTACGGCGGAGCTCCAAATGATGGATATTTCTCATGGCGTTGGCCCATCTCAGCCGAGTGTCTGTATACCACTCATACACTCGAGAACCTACTGTTGCGTACTTATTTAGCTGCGAATCTAAAGGTGAAAAGTTGCGGAAAAATAAAGCGCTTCCTTGTATCTCCATCTCAGACTAGCAGAGAAAACGCGGCAAATTATCCAAAGTGTCGTAATTTACGCTCTATAAACTTGGCCGGACTATTGAGAAGCCGGGGATTTGCTTCTTGACTTTTTGCTCCTGCGGCCGAAACTCCCTTGTACGGCATACGAACAGGAGGCGAGATTATATAGGTATAAGCAGTGTCTGGAAAACCACACCGACATCTGTACTGTACACACCGCTGGCAGCGTCGCGCGCAGGTATAATGCAAGAAAAGAGACGAGACGCGCAAGATAACTGCTGTCGCGCGTAAACTGCCCTCGGGGATCTTATTACGCCGAAGAATCTTTTCTTTCCTTCCTTCCGAGACGTCTGTTTATGCCGAAATACTTGACGCGCTTATGCGCCAATTCGGCCTCTACGGAGATTTTTATGGGCCGATAAGCACTTGGACTTTTGTCGGGAACGATATTGCGCTGCGAGTCTTTTTTCTAATACACATGTGCTACACTCGCAAAGACACAAGGCGTAAAGAGAGAGAGAGAGAGAAAGAGAAAAAAAAGCTCGCCGAGCTTTTCAGCGGTGAAGTCGAGCAAAAGAGTCGAGATAATTACGCAATATCAATTTCAACGTGAATGGTCCGCACGCGCACGTATCTCTGTGTACATGTACGTATGTTTTGACGCGTCGTGTAGCGAGCAAAAGGCACAAAAAAAACGTGCCGCGTCCCAGTCTTGATGAAACGCGTGTATCATACACATGGCGTAAAAATAAAAGTCGACGGGTCTTGAAAGAGAATGAAAAGAAAAAAAGCTTGAGGCAGGCCCATTGTCTTTTCCGTCTGTCTCTCTCTTTCTCGCATTCACCAGCCTCGTACGGTGCACTGCACATACGTGAAATAATCGCTGCTGCTGCTACCACTGGTCTCACTGGTTTAGGGTGTAGCTAATGGGCTATGAAGAGCCGATATCGTAATAACTCGGTGCGGTCAACGTAGCATACAGGCCATATCGCAGGCTTAATGTATGCTCCGATTCATTTTATTTATTTTTTTTTTGGACACGCGGTTTTTCCAGGAAATCTCGAGCTGCGGCCTGTGCGTGCATACAATGTGTCGCATGTGCGGGATACACTTGTCGCACATCACGCGTCCGATTAATAATCGATCCTATCGCCCTTATGAAGCACACATACGTATTTGAGCGAGCACGTGGTAAGAGAGGCAAAAAATCTTGTTTTCTCAATAGAGACGCCTCGCGGACGCGTGTATTATAGCTGATGAAACATGCATAACTGCAGTCCGAAGATTCGCGCGCGAGCGAGCTCGTCGATCGTTGAATAAATAATATCGATTCTCGGTAAAGGTGAGGTCGTTCACTCTCGCCAACTCTTGACAAGTCAGTCGTAGTAACGTCGTTTCTCTGAAACACCTAAAAATACATGTCGCAAAAGGGTTACGTGTGTATGTGTGTGTGCGGCTATGAGTATGTGTTGGCTGTTGCGCGCATTCGAGCTGCTGCGCTGCTTATATCGAATTCCGCATAAGAAATAATATACATACTATGCTCCATCCAACGCGCTTCGTGCTACTAAAACTCACTCGTAGCTCAAAAATCCATTAGAACTATACCGATGATGGATTTATAACGCATTGTACGTAATTTTTATAATGCATTCAACAAAACTATTATTTATAAACCTGATTTTTAACCTTTGAATCATTTATTCCAACTTGACCCAGATGTACGGAGAGTGATTCCCATGATCTCACTCGTAATAGCATCAGGGCACTATAATATACTTATTTTATAATCACATGTCTCAAAAAATATCCGAATCCGAAAAAATTATTATTTAATCAAGGTTAAAAAGTAACTATAAAACAACCAATTTTGAAATTTCCCGCTCACTCCAGGGGCAATTACGCATCTTATGATAACGTCCAATCACAATACCGGAAAGTTGCCTACCATGCAAAACTGCACATGACTTTTTTAAGAGAGGAATTTAAGAGAGATTGTAAAAGAAGCGGAAAAAAAAAGATTGTATAGTTTGGTCGATCGATCGCAAGAGGCGCGCACTACACGCGCTTACTACTCGTCGCGTATTGTTGACGTTGCCTACTAGAACGAGGCACGAGTCGAAGAATAATAACGTATACGGGCTCGAAATAAAAGAAAGACGTTGTGTACGACCGAGACTGACTGTACAGTGTCTAGCAGTGGCTGGCCACGCAGCAGCGCCGATGCAATTTAAATATTCGTAATAACAATATTTTATAGGCAAGCGGCGTGAAATAGCTTCATAAGCCCCATTATTTTTTTAGTCGAGTGCAGAGTCTATAAATCTCAATCCACGACGTCACGTTTTTCTGCAGGTTCACGCGGTGGGGAGAGGGTGGACAGGGGACTAATCAACGCATGAAAATTCATACTTCGGAGAGAGCCAAAAATCCACAAACGATCCCGGTGTCCGATAGTGAGCTTATGATAGCTACAGCCCACAGACTATAATGATAGCGTTGAAAAACAAACGAAAAAAAATCGACACCAAGGGTGTGCCTATAGCCAAAAGTGAGTATAAATAAAGAAGCCAATCGTTTTGGCTATATAGCTCGTAATTGCTGGTCGCGAGCACAGATACATACATACATAAGTCAAGCGTCGTAGAGCTACTGCAGCGCACCCCATCTCTCTGTAAATGTGTGTGCGCGTGTATGTATGTACGCCGCTGCATGAGCTCTCGCGTGCTTTAAACACATTAAACATACTATTGGATGTAAGACAACGCGCAAAAATGCATAAGATTACTTTTGTTCTTGAGAGCGAGTGTAGTTGAATAATTTCCCAAGAATACAATATCGTACGAGTTTATATGGATGAATTTGGAACTATTTCAATATAAAAAAAAATAGAACGTTGCGAGGTAGAGGACGAGACAGAAAAAACAGCCAGAAGAAAGAGGTGATTGGCCGAGAAGCGAGGCAGGACGAAGGGGGCATCTGCCGTCTGCGCCTTTTGCTCCCGTTTTATTATCTTAAAGGAAAATAACTCGCAGAACTGCTCACCCTCTCTCCAAACAAGCCACCTTATATACGTAGGTGGGTATGTGCAGTACCTCCTCTGGCAGCTACGCACACGGGGTGTGATAATTTTTCAATTTACCTTAGTGTGTTATTAAAGCAACTCGAGTTGCCTCCAGTCGTAGGCCCTCTTTCTCTTTCTTGGGCGAGGAGAAAGAGCGAGTCCCTTTCAGGTCTCGAGTGCCCATGCCAGCTCGTGCGCGTATACACTGGCCGATCTACCGATGCTGCACCTTCTCGTCTCTCTACAACGAGCAGAACGAGTACACCCTTTTCTTCTGTTTACACTGTGTTGTCTTTCTCTCACTTTTTCGCCCAACAAGTGTATTTTTCAAACGACAGGGCTAAAAATGACCATGATCTTTTAATAAGGCCAGACGGAAAAAGAATCGCGCGATGCATGACGCGCTGAATATTTTATTTAGCTGTGCACGGTTGTGTATACAACAGCGCATCAAATCATATCGTAGATCAATAAGCATAATCGCCATCGGCTTTGAGAAGCATCATAAGAAAATAAGCTGGAAAATGAAAAGTAGTGGGTTAGAGAAAGCAATCGAGCTCCGAAAGGGGGGAGGTGGTCAAGGTTGACTAGCTTACATAGAGTTTTACTCATTAGTTCGAAGCTACAAAATAACAGCTGGAGCCATTTAATCCGTGCAGTTTACGGACGAGGCATATGCAGGATAAATTGGACGAAAAAAAGCCGAAGCAGCGACTCGAAGCCATATAAACGTTTATTATTATTAGGCGCGCGCATTAGCGAGAAAACAGAGGCGCATATGCGTTATGTGTATGCTCGTCGTGGCATAAACAGCCAACGCGAAGAACAATATGTGTTTACCCGATAAATAGTCGTTTGCGACTCTCTGCGCGCGTACATGTGTGTATGTGTGTTGTGACTGTAGCACCTTAATTGCAGTATATCTGCAGCTCGCGCGCGCGCGCCTATATATCCAACAACAACTATACAGCAATAATGGCCTGCATTGTGTCATAAATGCCGCTCTGTGTGCCTCTGTGGTGTATTTATACGTATATAGCGCAAATTTAACCATCAGTCGCGTTCGACCTTCGATTATTATTCCTCGAGCTTGTATACACACATACAGCTGCACACGCAGGCAAGCTCGTACATTTGTTGTTTCTATGATATTTAGCCCTCGTCGCGGTCGAGCCCGCAAACAGAGACAATATTTGCGCCATATTTTCTTATCGAGGCGGCGCTCGGAAAAGAGCATACCGAAACGTCTTGCGGCGGCTTTATTGTTGCAAGAAAAATCGAGCGAAATAAGAAAAACAGCGCGAGGCGCGAGCAAAGCTCGGTGTACTGGCAAGAAAATCAATTATTTATCATTCGTATACATCGGCCACATGCACCTACAAAGGCAAACACATACATCGCAGGCCTGTTGAGAAGATTAACGGCTCTACGTACCTAAGCTTTTATCAGCGAATAAACAGGGGCACGGGCAATAATAGCTCAGCGGGTGAATCAACAACAATAACAATAACAGCAGCAGCAGCAGAAGCAACAGCAACAGTAACAACAACAACAACAACAACATAAACATAAACAGCAACAACGAGAGAAGTGGATCGATGATGCGTTGCTATTCGTCTTGGGTCGAGGGGCTCGAATTATATAAGATCGCAAGACGATTGCGCGCCTGACAATTACGACGCGATTCATGCGCGTCGGGGGTGCTGCTACGAATAAATATATTTGCAGTGCGCTTACTTATCCGTTGTACATAGGGGCATCCGCTGTGTATGCGTGCGTGGCTACGGCTTGTTTGATTATATGCGCGTTTTATGCGAGCTTTCACGATTCCGTTGCGACGACTACGACTACGGCTACGACTATACGGGGTGAGAAATTAAAAATTTGTACAGTGGATTCTTCCATTTCTACACGGCAATGCGTTCGAGGACCAGACGTATTTTGCTGATAGATTTGAGCGCATTAATTGGACACTGGCCGTGTACATATAGCAGCAGCAGCAGCGGCTCTACTCCGACCCTATATCAAATTCGTGAGCTCGTGTGCGCGTGGCCGTATGCAAAACGAGAGCGAGGAGAAAGGAGAGCGAGAGAGAGAGAGGGAGAGAAAGCATAGATCGGTCTGTCCCCTGTTACGTGTCTTCCATTAGTAGCCTTTTCGCTGTTTACGTTCAAGATAAAGCCTTGCGGGAACAAACAACGGACTGTATGTCTGTACGATAGGATATATACATATGGAGCTGCGACGCAAGGACAACTGGCGCACACGCGCGTGGCTCCATTGTTTGTAAGTGAAACACCAGCAAGACCCATGTCGCAGGGGGTAGTTTGCCTTTCGAAAGTTTGCGTAGTTTCCGAGATGCTCTCGCTGCTGCGCCTCGACAATATGTGTGTACCATATATTCACAATTTTCAAAACCTAATCCTTCGACCTTCAAAATGCCTTTTTAGCGACTCGTCGGGGAAGACAGAGAGAGAGAGAGAGAGAGAGAGAGAGAGAGAGAGAGAGAGAGAGAACGTGTGAAAAAACATCGAGCTCTGGAAAATCCTTAGCAAAATATTCGTTGGCATATAATTTAAGCCGTGATAGAGTGCGTCAACGCGCAAAATAAAAAGAAGAAGATGACGAGAAGTAGTACTAGGATAAAGAACGAGGAAAGGACAGAAACTGCGAGAGCGAGAAATCCAAATAGAGCCAAGATTTGCAAGGGAGAGATAGAAGACTAGAGCTGCAAATGACAAAATGAAGCGACGCCAAAAGGGAGAGAGGGAGGTAAGGGACTGGGAAGAAACTGGAGAGGGAGAAAGAAGCGACTTGGCCATTGAGTGACGAAAAGGATAAAGTACGAAGGTGGCTCGGAGTTTTACGTGTTTGCGCATATTGCTATCGCGCGACCATATATACATACAGACAGACAGAAGAGAGAGTGGGAGACAGAGAATATTCTTTGTTTATCCCTATTGTCCCCGGTAGTCAGCCACCCCGATCAGCGTGTTTATTCAGAGACTCGTTTGTCCTTTCCGCGAGTTTTTTTTTCTTTCTTTTTTTTTCATACACACACCGATGATACTCGGCTGACTGCAATGTAAACATAATTTCCTCAAAGTGATCAAACTGTCGACGCGATGGACTAGACGAAAAAAGACAAGCGCGCAGCGGTGACACTTCATCTCGAAACGCGAGTCAGGTAAGTCCCGTACATACATATGCGTGCGCGCATGCACACCTCGAGAGGGAGAGAGAAGTATAATTTCCCTGGAGAGAGATCGCCGGTCCGAGCAAGGAGATGCACATCAACGGCTATATGGCAGGGGACGATATACTCGGCACATTCCACGCGCGAGCATCGATTATTATCTTTCCAATTTGCATGGCTACTCGTCCAACTCGTCGTCGCACCCTTTTCACTCGACGATCGTGTGTATCGACAGCCTCTCCGACCCTCTCCGAACAAAGGGCGAAAAAACGAGAGAGCTTCCTACCTAGCTGCGAGGCTTTTTCCGCTCTCGCTTGCATCTCTGATAAAATTTAAAAAGTAGTCGCGACGCCAAGACGAGCCAGCACCGCCTGATTAGCATTGCCAAGAGAAAACTCGCGGATGGATTCGCTCGAGTTGACAAGAAGGAACCGCGATAAAGACAAACAGTCGTGTATCGGATTGGCTGCGGGAAAGGGGAAAAATTCGCAGCTCGGGAAAGAGATGATTTAGCCGTAGCATCCGGCCGCGACGTGCGACAGATTATACACCTTCGACATCCCAGACACGTTTCTCAAATATTATAACGCGCCATTATCGCACTTTGCCGGCGCGATGCATGGCACATAGCAAGGCGGTGAGCTCCTTTCTTTCCGGCACACGAGACGCGCTTTTTTGCTCTCTCCTCGCGTCTGCCTGGATGACTGTATATAGCGACAAATTACCTTTCGAATCATTAATAACTTTCCTTGGCAGATTCCAAGCTCGATTATTATCATTCACTTTTTAATGGAAACACCTTGCAAGCGCAATTTTGAGAATTATATAGTAAAGGCGATGCTGCTGTTGCTACTTGCTTATCGATTAAAAAAAGCTCGTACAACCCAAGCTAGATATAAAACTGTTCCAACGTCACACAATGAAAATTAAAAACGAATTTTAATGCAGTGGCGTTTATTCGGAATGCCGGGAATTTCATGATGCATGGACTTTATGAAGCACAAGTCAGAGATTACTTGTATGCATGCATAATAGAAAAATAATAATTGAAAGTTGTTGCAGTCGATATTCTAAAACTTTTGAATGGAAAAAACAATCAGTCAAATTACTGATACTTGGGTAAAATTTGATTTGATATTTTTTATTAGCGTTAAATAAAATTACATAGCCTTAAAATTACATAATTAACTAAAAAATGTTATAAGCGCCATCTGTTGCTTTAACCTGTAGTAAATTTTACATGCAAGTGAGAGTGAAATTTTTCTGTGGCAATATGAATATTAATAAAACGTTATGTTTACAGTAATATCATATTAGTATTTACTTGAGACCGATAGAAAATTGCTACGTTTTTTTAATATAAAGAAAATGATTTTGAAAATTGATCTGAAGGGTCGTGTGAACAAAAGAATACTGGTATTTTTTTTGAGATAAAGAAGTTACGAAAAATTGTTGAAGCCAATTTGGGTAGCGAAAAAAAATAGTCTCTTCGAGGTATTTTCTCCATCGAACGGAACTGATCCACAAAATCATCCATGGATAAAAAAAGTTAGTAATTAATAATTAATTATTCACTAATGATTATATGACTGTTGTGCTCGATAAATATTACCAACATCAGCGTTAGTAAATTGTACCGGTCGAGTTTAATAAGTTGTACTGATTTTTTCTTAGTTTATACTATCTTATTAATCATATTGTAAATAATATTTGCTGAATTAACTATTTTTTTTCTTTATTTGCAACAGGACGCTCTAGACTAGAATCGCTAAGGCAACTGCCTTAGAGAAAGCGTGCTAGCCTGCACAAGTTAGCTACGTAATAAAAAGTAAATTTCTGACTTTTGAAATAATTTGAACATTCGCTAGCAAAAGAGTTGGTGAATTGGCGCGGTGTGCGTAGGTATATAAGTCGTTGGAGTCGTTAAGAAATGAAAAGAGTCCGCGTGCGATGACAACGAGGCTCTTGTCACACTTTGTTAATTTCGAGCGATACTAGGAAGGTAGGCGGTGGTAGCGCACACGTACAGCACGTAATCCTTTGCTAAAAAGGAGCGAAATTCTTCGCTAAAAGCCTCTCCAGCGCAAACGTTTATTTTGCGCATTTGAGCTTAATTGTACCTTATTACAAATGAAGCTCAACAATTTTTTTCCTCTCTTACACGCGGCTGGAAATTATACGTCCGGGCCGTGGCTCTCTCTGTTAGCTGGTGCTGGTGTATCTGTAAATATGTCCGGCACGTACGCACGGGGCAGCTATTATCTATTCTAAGCCGTATCGCGTCTATCCCATCAACATTTCTGACGCTATAAAGTCTAATTATACAAAGGTCTGCAGCGAAGATGTATACACTTATACACTTATGTGTGTATGTAAATATAATACGTCGCATCGGCGCACATCGGCGTAATGGCGATCGATGAGCTTGACACTCGCCTCGCTTATGGGAAATAAATTGCGCGCATTCGATTAATTAACCAGGCGGCACAGCTCGGCCTACGTCTGGCGCGACTCGTTTCTCCGCAATCCATACTATATACATTATACCTAGCTCGGACGCTCCGACGATGTAACGAAACGCGGAAATACACGTAAGCTCGAGGGGGGTAGTAGTTGTAGTACACCGCGAGCCTACACTGCGTCGTGCGCGTCCAAGTTTTGCTCTACATTTGTGCCGAGAGACAGAGAGACAGCTATAAGACGTTACGAGCGGGCTATTATGCTTACTGCACATGACGTACTTTGACCCGCGATCTTATTTTTGTTTATTCATAAATGCCAAGACGTATTCTCCATCTCTCCCTTTTTCTCTCATTAGCTTGTGGTTTTTGTGCGAGCAGTCGATATATAGCTGCGACGAGCCATCCACATACGCAATATAATTGATGTTTGGAGCTTACCATATGAAGTAATGTATACTTAAAGAGTTGTCGTTCGTGGGGCATTTTATTATTTAACCGAGCAGAAGCTATACATTGTCGTGAAAAAAAGTCCAAGGCGCGCATCTGAAAAACGAAGGTGGAAGAAAGAAGAAGAAGCTCCGCTGGCCGAGTGAAATATTGCTTGTTGCAGGCGAACAAACGGCGCGGCGACACAATCTCCGCGTAACAGTTGCGCTATTTGGACGCTGCTGCTGCTGCAGGGGCTTTATTTTGGCGCTCATGCGTCATCGACACGCGGCCACGACGGCGAATTCGCTCTTTGACTATTACTAGAGAAAGAGGCGTAGTATAAGCGAGCGAGGCAATATTATAGTCTATCTCGGAGCTCTAGTGCAATTTACGCGCGCGGATATCGCGTACATAGGAGCCGTTCTAAATGCCGCTCATGCATTTCTCTAGCCGCGAGTTGGCAGAGAAGATCGAGCTTGACGCTAATGGCTTGATGAATCTTGCGCCTCGCAGCGGTGTAAAGCTCGCTGCTGCTGCACCACTACGACTCCTCGCTCGTCGTGCCTCGTGATGTGCCTCTATGATTTATAAAATCGTTTCTTCCTTTCGGACAATTTTGCGGGTCGATTTTTAAGAGCTGCGTCGCAGCTTCGTTCGTGCGCTGTCACTCGTACGAGCAATATCTGAGCGGCGATCGGCGTCTCGGGCTCGGTGAAGCAGCGAGCGCGACGTGGCTCGCAAGATCTCGTCCCGAAATCGGACTAGGCGCTCCGGCCTTAAAATATGCCGCGGCCCACCGAACAAAACGGCATCGAATCGCGTAGCCCGCAATTATATAAATACAAACGCGCGGGGCTGCACCTGCAGCCTTTTCTCGACCAAATCACCGCGAGCTATTACGCATTATACGCGCTTAACGATGTATATCTACGAGCGACGACTCTGCGCGTGTAGCGCGTGTGCTAGCTGCCCTATACACGCTGCACACAGATGAGCCGAGCCAATGACCCGACCGCTTATAGTCACAAAGTCTCGTCGTCGCACTGCAGCGAGTGTGCAACTATTCTTGGATCTACGCTAGCGATACGCGTGTGTGAGTGCACTGTGACTGCGCGTCGAGCCTAAGCACCTGCCTATCGTCGTCGTTGCAGAAAAGTCCGCGAGTACGAGTACATCGTTCGATCATCCTTTTTTCCTTCGCGATCCTGTTGCGTAGGAGCTCTTCCACGCTTACCCTCGTTCGCAACCAAAATACCTGTGCCGATGCCTTACGTAAAAATCAACGCAATGTATGGAGTTAATTTAGGGTAACGAGATTATGAAGTATGGCGCGCGGGCGCCAGGCGAAACGCGACAATATCGCTCTAATTGCCCCTCTATGTTGCTGCACAAAAAAAATGTTTTCTCTCTCCTCCGCCTCTACGCATCTAATGTAATAATATAATATATAGAAAGTGGCCGCGTCGACGTTTCGTAACGAGTCGTTAACGGATTAATAAAGCCGTGTACAGTAGCAGTTGATGGCAAATTTGATTATTTATCAGCGTGTCGACGTTGCGAAACGCACCTGACGCCTTCACTGCTCCGGAATCCAACGAAAGTTTATAATCGGCCCAACTCCTCTTTCTTTTTCTTTCGAAAAAATAACCAGCACTCGAGTACTCGTACATAACAATGCGAGGAAAAAAACAACACATGTACTACATAGAGAGCTACAGCGAGGCGAAATACAAATGCATATCGTTGTCTTATCGACAAATAAATCACTATATACTCGGGGCTTTGGCTCGGCATGTGTCTTGCTCGGAGCGCATATATACAAACACGCGAGCACATCTAACGTTCTTGCGCGCGCTGCCTCCATGTATACAAGCTGCAGTACAGCCTAAGCAAGGCCTATACGTAAGCAAGCCGTACGTACAAAATTCGCTAATCGAGTTCGCGCCTTCCTTTTACCGAGAGAGAAGATTTATTTCATTAGTTTATTTATAGCTGTGTTGTTGGCCGAATACGCGCTTACATATAATGCACGAGCTCGTTTCGTTTGTACCGTCCACCGCGTCGACCTTAAATTTTGCTAAATTACGCGTAAATATATTTAAAAAAAAATAGACATCTTTATATTAACGTAATGATTTATGTGTCGCGCTTGATTGATAGCTAATGTTTTTGCGCAAATCTAATTAATAAAAACTTACCGCAGCACAGAGAAAGAGGTAGAGAGGGAGAGCAGAGAAAATATACACCGCCAAGAGCTGCTACTGTTTCCTCCACAGACTAATTTGGTAAAAGCGCAAGAGAAATATAAAGGCGCGTAACGCAATCTCTCTCCGTCGCGATCTCGTCTAGAAAAGGTGTTTCTGCGATTTAATACATGTATATTCACAATATGACTGAAGCGCCCGAGAAAGGGTTGTGTCCGGAGACGGGAAATAACTTTCTTACCTACTTACGCCTTCATCTCCTTTCGGAGCTGCTTCTTGGTATATACATAGGTATATATATGTGTATAGTTGTGTGGAGCTCGGCGAGGAGCTCGCGCGAGAAAATGAAGGGCGACTTGACGTGCGCAACGTCTCGTCGGCATATAGTTTACCGAGCGTAGCTCGTTTCCTATCGAAATTTATTATACAGCAGGAGTGACAACGCGGCGTAATTAGATTTTTCCGGAGCCGAGGATGCCGTTTGTCTTGAAAAATTACACCGCGAGAGCCCGGAGACTCGCAGCAGCAGCAGGCCGGAGCGCAAATTAATGCGCGATTAATACCGATTCGCGAGCGCGCGCGCGCACTTATTATTAAAAGTCATTTTTCATGATTTTTGCCGGGGCGCAAATATATAGTAGATAGTATGTCGTCGCAATTTACGCACTGTCTGCGCGTGACCGTGCATGCGATATATGTATGCGTTATATTATATACACAAGGAGCCACCAGCTAAGAAAGGAAGAAGCTCGAGTGCCACACTTTGACGACGTGAATATGTACACTCGTATATACGCCTCGAGACCCTCGTTATATAACTCGACCGTGTGGTTATACACTGAGCTTTGCATATATACTCCCGAGCTCACGACTCCCTTTCTCATCCTTTAAAAGTTTCCTCGAGCAAATCTTCTGTGACGTGTGACGTTTGTATTACGAGGCGAAGCAAGCTTGGGCTACTTTTTCCTCTCGCTCTCTCTCTGGGCTTTTATGGATTCTGTCTGACATGTCTTATTTATCAAGTGGCTGAGTCGCTATATGCGAGCATATACATTTTTCGGCTGCTAAGGGATGGTCGTGATTTTTGCATGAAATACCCGATGAATTTTTTAAGAACAAGACGCGCCACTATTATTCTTTAAGCGCAGCTTTTAATAATATTTCAATCGATGCGCGACGACGCCTTGGAATAAAGTTGAGCTGCAAAGGTATAGCAGAGCTCGGATCGAGTCTCTCTTTAGCCTGATATTAGGGAGAGGAGCGAGGGCTATGTATACGCGAGAGACGTGAGAATCTCGTAAAAGTGGCCTGATACGTACAAGGCACTAAGCAGCAGCATAAACGTTGTGATATGCCAGGCAGGGGCAGAAAAAGAGAGCCGGGGTGCTTACGTGCAGAATCCTCCTTATCGCTTGTCCCACGCCCCGGAATAAAAAGAAAGCTCTAATGACGAGAAGACGTGCTCCGAAGGAATTTTACACGATTCAAGTGTTACCTGTGCGGCTGTGTATACGTAGCAGCCAAGGGCTCCTCCGCAGTGCAAAGTGAAATGAGAGCAAAAAGCACGCATGTGTCGTTTACGCCGCTACGGTATATAGGTGTATATATATACGAGCGACGAACAAACGACGAGGAAAAGAAGAGCATTCTACATGCGAGCCCGTTTAAAGGTTAAGCGAGGGACGCCGAGGCTCGCGCGCCATGCATAACAATTAGCCGTGAGTCGGGGAAAATCGTTGAAAATGCCACGCTCGCCCCGTTGCAACGCGTGTACATTGCGTAGCCTCGACAGCTCGTTTTTACGCGCGCACTACTAGTTGCGGGACTCGACGAGATAACGCAGAGAGCGGGTAAAAGACGAGAGAAATAGAGAGAGTTACACTCGTTGTCCTAAAGCCCTTCCTCGGTGGTGCAAAAATGTTTTACCTGCAACTATTAGTACTCGTATCTCCCGAAAGCTACTCCCGAGGAATTTCTTATTAAAGGCTACTACTCTTGCCACTAGTGCATTATATAATCATTCCAAGACCGATATTTTGTCGTGCCAAGAGAAAAATAGGTTAAAAAGCTCCGGGCTCGCAAGCTCTTGGGTCTTAATCAAAGCCACTCGGATGTATACGCGCGCCGGAAATAAGCAGCAAGCCTAATCGGCCGAGGAGAGTTTGCACGCACGTACGCTCTCGATCCTTATAGGACTCCTCCTTGTAGTAGCAGCCCCAGCCCTTTGCTCGCTCCGAGAGGCAAATAATGTACGCGAGCTGCGCTTGTATCTGCTTCCCGCTAACAATGATTTACAACGTCTTGGGAGGAAGACTAGTTGTAGGTTAGGCGAGCTAGACACGACCTCAAGATCGGTCAGACGTGGATGGGAGCTAGATACGTGAACACGTAACCCATGATGCTAAAGAGCCTCGCCTAACGTGTATATCAGTCGATTCCAGAAGCTCCGACGGCTCCCCCTTATTATATGCCGAACAAATAATCTTATGTATACCCCCGACCTAAGACCAACTATCTCCAAGAATGCCATCAGCGCGCAGCCCGTATTGACTCTATCTTATGATATTCCGCAGGAGCAGCATAGCTCACGCTACAGACGCATTAATCGAGAAACCATCGACGTTACTGGCCTGTATGTTGTGCCCAAACGACGCTCCGTCCTCTATTGTCTTGACATTTTTCAAAGCCACGGAGAAGGGCGAATCGATGCGATGCGCGAGTCCCTCCGCGGAGCAAAAACAATGAGGCCGGAGCGCAGTCGAGTAGTTTCGTTACATATACGAATGCGTGTACGACGATTAGATTCCACTTCCAGTCATTTCCCAAGAAACTATCGTTACAAGTGCGATAATGCGCTTGCAAAGTATACATTCAGCAACAGCAACAATAATAATATATGTACGCGCGTTCGGGCACACAACAGGAAATCCTTTTTTCGCGCAATTACGTGACTCAGGCCGATCTATTCTCAAAATGTTTACAAGTGTGTACGCGTGGATGTGATACGTCGGCCACGAGCAACGCCGATGATTAATTACAATTTCAGTGGCTCGCTCATCACCGCCGACGATTTTTTTCATAATAAATGCCGGATCCGTTGTACACCATTGATCGGACGAATTCTTTTGCAGGGAAAAAAATAAGCCAACGAGCTGCACCATTTTTCTCATTTGCAAAACAAAAAAATATCATATATACGAACGAGCAAGTCGACGAACGAGCGGAAGATAGAGTCAATGCTGCAAACTCATTTCGAAGATTCCCGCGGGCTTTCACGTGAAAACTCATATTGCGATGCGGATACAGATACACGTACACACAGGGCTTCGTAGACGGGGGGGCGATGCATGGACTGTCTCTGTACACGGAATAATAATGGAAATATTATTGCGTTAATCAAAAAATAGATGAGCGCAAGAAGAGTCGTGCACTTGACGAAGCTGGCCTATGCGACACATACGCATCGCGTGTTATAGACGTACGCCATACATTCTCGCTCGACGCGATTCTATACTCGCGCACGTAACTTTTAGAATTGCAAAAGTTTTGCCATTACAGCTGCTAGCTGCGGCAAAATTTAGCTTTTGAAAGTAGAGCGAAAATTGATCAACTCGGCTTACGATCAATTTTTAACGCTCCGTACGTACGTATGTATGTACGCCGCACATATATACGAAATTCGAGCGTAATACAATTAGTTAGTGAAGAGGCGCGCGCGCGTAACGAAGTACGTAACGCATTCGACACTTGTAATGCATTACCGAATATATGTACGTATAGGTAGTATAGCGAAACGAAAGCTGAAAAATGCCCCTTGGCCGTTCACACGTGCACTTGCGCTGCAGTAAATCAAGATAGTACATCGGACATTACTACTGACACGCAAACACATACTCGCGCCTGCAGATGTATGCGTGCATCGCGTTACTTTCGCTTTCTTCTTTTTTTTTCGCGTACAGTCGAGTCTTGCCAAGACGAGTGAGTAGTCGAGCGAAGAAAATTGTAAACAACAAATTACGATAACAGTACAATCGAATGGCTTTTAAAATATTTTTATATTTATGAATCTTTTTTCCAAGTCCGTAAGAAACAAAAATCATCGCTGTGAGAATTGAAATTGATAACTTGATGCAAAAAAGAACGAATCTGCAGTAGTAAGTGTGCGCAGTGCATACATATAGGCGTGCTACGATCGAGTTATTATTGTGCGGAAACTGAATGACCGAAAGTCGCGTAGAGTAGGAGCGAAGATCGATTCTTCATGGTCACGGCCGAACGCTCGCATTTTCGAGTTAGAAAAGAGAGAGAGAGAGAGAGAGAAGCCGAGTGCAGAGTCAGTTTCAAGGTTATGAACTGCATACGCATGAGAGAGAGAGAGGAGAGAGAGAGAGAGAGAAGGTCAGTGGGGGCTCGGACGCGCACAAGTGTCACTGATCAGGGGGGATCGAAGCCGTTATGCAATCGGCAAAAATTTAGATCGCAACAAACAACGATAATGATGTAAAAAAAAGGAAAAAAAAATAATCGACGCACATGACGCGGTATATATAATACGCCTAAGTATATATATGTACGTATGTATCGAACGACGGCGTCACGCATGCCCGCACTCGAGTATTGAATAGGCGCGAGGTATATATCGTGCGTTACATGCTCCGCTGCAACGACTGCACTCGCACCGAGCTCCGAGCTGTGCACGCGCATATATATGTACACATCAAATACAAATGCAACAATAGTTTTTTTTTTTTTTTTCGTCGATAACGAATACATTTATTGTTTGCGTGCGAGGTTCAATGCAATCTTATATGTTGTCGTCGTCGTCGTCGTCGTCATCATCATCAGCGTCGACGTAGTTTTTCTTTTACATTATTTTTATTGTCCCCACGTGAAGGCAGCGCGCGCGTTTGTGTACGGCGCTCTCTTTGCATATTTTATTGGTCTGTTTGCCTTGTTGACGTCGATGCGCTGATACAGATAAGTGCGCTCTATAATAGGGATATACATGTACGCTGCCTTTCTTCTATCAGGCTATACGCACAGCCAATGCGCGAGCTACGTCGGCTCATTTTTTGTTTGGCGCACTTGGTGCCTTGATTCGTAATAAACCACGCTGCTGTACTCGTAGTCGCGCGTCGATGACTCACGTGTCAGCTCGCGAAGCCCATGTTAAATTCATCGCGCGACATTTCGCATTCGGCCGAAACGTCACGAGATCGTAAGCGAGTGAAAAATCAATCGCGCACCGCCTCGATCGTGTAAGTATACGTGTATCGAGACTAGCTCGGCTATAGACCACTAGTCGCAATGCATCGCGTTATTAAGCCTGTCGAGTAGTGAAAGTACTTAATATGATAAATCCCACGTGTCGTTGCACGCCATTATACAATATACAATAATCAAGCTGACTTGCAGCGACTATTAATCATTTCAAATTTGTAATTAAACACGCGCTTATATCTCTATCTCTGCGGATTTTATTTATACAGCGACTGCAGCGTGTGCTATATATCGAAAAATGGCAAAACAATTAGCGCAACTAGCTCGGAAGATCTCTCTGTCAGATGCTGCGCAGCTCGTGCGACCAGAGATAAGCATAGGAATCGATGTTTCTTATCCTTATCGAATGGCGAGCACAAGGAGGGAAAGACACTTAGCATAATCGTACCCAGCTCGCCGCGATGTATGCATGTCTCGGTGAGAGTTTATTGCTTGATTAATAGTGCAACTGGCCGTGCAACGAGCAAATCGACCAAATTCATATGCCGAGAGAAATTTGTAACGCCGAGCAGGTGGGAGAGCTAGTTATTAATTCATTTTGAATTGTAAGCTGTGCTCGAGCGCGACGTAATGTGCAGGAAAATGCCAAAGCCTGTAATTATGCACGAGCCAATGCGGAGAGGGACATGGCCAAGCAAAACACAGACAGAGAAAGAAAAGGTGGTCATTTTCTAATACGCGAGAAAATAATGTACGATCCGCTGTACAATAAATTTTGGAAAATGCGATCAAGGAAATTGTTTTAAACGATCGAGCCTTAATTCGCACTTTTCAATCAATTTGCGCGAGAATTTATGTATCCTCGCCAAACTCAGTCAATGCATCTAGCGCTGCGCTGCTAGATTTATGAACTCGTCTTGCGCGAGCATTAATATAATTTAATAATCTATTAAACAACGAAAGAATTTCACGAACGAGTCAAGATTAAACAGATACCAAATGATTATTTATGGGCAAATAATGTATTGAAAAAAGTGTTTCGGGACGAAAAATTGGTCTCGTGCATACTCATGACTTTGTTATGATTTTCCTTTCGAAAATCGTGCTCGGCCTTCGCATTTATTTATTCCTATACACAAAAGTTTATTCGGTCGACGTATACGTAACGCGATAAGACTTTTTCTCAACAAAATTAAAACTACTAATTTCGCCGGATCGAAATCAATTTAAAAGCACAGAATTCTGATAGGCACATTACAACTACTTATTTACTTTCAATACGTATGTACACAGCTGTCCGTTATAATTATATATACAGGCGCATAAATATAAATAGAGCCAGCTGAGAGCATTGGAAACTCGTCGATTGAAAGAGCCAATAAAAAAGGTTTTTCGCAGCCGCAGAAAACTAGATGCATGGCGAAAGCCTCTTACGGAATGTAGTTTTTCCGATAAATGCCCGCCTATACGATCCGTTATATATTATAAAACAACAAGCGACGATATGCCGAGCATTTTTGGGTAATTTTGCCGCGTTAAGAGCCGGCCTAATGATCGAGGCATTGATCCGCGCGTCGATTAAGCCCCGTATATGCGTGATTTACAAGCCATAAAATCGTATATATAATAAATGTAGCTCGCCAGCCTGCGTAGCTTTTCGCTTTCATTTTTACCTATTCCCGTTAGCGAATATTCTGCGGAGCTAAAAACGGCCTGGGTGTAATATCGATAAGATTTTAAAGCTAAAAATCAATCTGTCCCCCTCTCTCGCACGCGTCTCATATGCGCGGCATACTCGCTCACGTGTCAACTGCATAATGTGCGAGAGGCCCACAAAGTAGGTTGTACAGCGACTTTTTGATTGGAAACACACACGGAGGCAGTCGTGCAACTGCGGCTTATCGCCACATCAATATCGGATTTACTAGCTAACTTGCGCTGACGCTCGTTTACATCGATACACTTGAGCATTTTTTGCGCTCTCAAGAAAGTCCGCTTTTTTCCCTCCTCTCCCGGCCAATTGACAGAGGAAACGGAACTATTAATAATCAGTCAATAGCTGGACGGCGGCGGCCAAGAATTAGCCAAAGGAGGCGGAGATTTATCAGCGGTGTATATTCATGAGATCGCGCCGAGAGAGCCGTTCTCTGTGCTCGCTTATGGAAAGCGCAGCAGCTCTTTTCATCAAAGTAAATCGCTCGCGCCGAGATCGAACGGCAAACGCTAATCGAATCAAAAGCCATTATTAATAAATAGCTACACGAAACAATAATGAGGCTCGAGCTGGTAGGATAAATAACGAAAAACGACACGGTACGCGTAGTTTTTTCGCAGCAGCAGCTCGTAATGAGAAATCGCTCGCGAACGCCTGACAGCTGCGACAGATTAATCCGTTATAAGTATAGCAGTAGGCTACCAAGGACTCGAGCCAGATACTGCATCGTATTATGTAGTACACGTGGTTTCGCACGTGCGTTTCCGCGAGAGGAATGACAAAATCTTCCAATAAAACTATATGCTGGTTTTTTATTCTATATTATGTGTGTGTTACATGTAATGCAACCGATCGGTCATCTGCATATCTCGCAGCTGCCAAGAGACAATCGAATCGAGCATTTGTCAAGAAGAAATGCGCCAAATCAACTGGGTCAGAAAATAGAATTGCTAAAAAGCTCGACGATTCGGTGTATCTCGCTCGCTCCTCGTCGACGACTAATAAAATTCAATGTCTTTTATGCAATTCATGCAAACAAGCACGTGCCTTGTTTATTTAAAAAAAAAAACGAAAAGAAAAATGAAAAAATAAAAGAAACGTGAAAAAGGCTTTCTTAAAAGCTTCAAGACTCACGACTCGGCGAGCATTCGTACACAACTTTGTTTGCGTAAATTCACCTTTGGAAAACGCACGTTTCCGTGGTATTTTTTTCTTGCAGCTATTTATGCAGCCAACGTCAGCTCACACGTGTACGAATTTTTTGAGGAAAAAAATTGTCGATGCACGATCGATATTACATTTGCGCGCGAAAACGGGGTCGAAAATTTTTGTCGTATTTCTATCAATACAGCGAGCCACGGGCTGCTAAGTATTAATGGATAATGCCGATGACTAATATCATCGGGCTTTCTCCCATGCGATATCATTCCGCGAAAGTACACGCATATGCGTATTTTTTTGTCTCTGCTCTTTCATCCATTGTATCCAGGCACTCGCTCTGTATAGGTATACGGCCATGAATAATTCAATTTTTGACACACAATCCATCGATGCATTAATCAGCGCGAGCTCACCCATGTATGTATATCACACTTACGATATACGCATACGATACATTTGATTTCAATTTGCTTCGTGCTCTATTTATGCTAATGCACTTGTATCATCACTACAACAAAACAAAACTAATTCAGAGCAAACGGAAGAGTTCAGAAAAATGAGTATCGTGTGTTTGAACAAACAGATAATTTATTCGCTTCCTGCGCGTGGCTCTCTCGCTGGCCTGTCTATTACATGAGCGCGCTGCACAGCTTTTATATAAAAATAACAAAAAAGCAATAACAAAGGCAATATGAGCTGCAATCACTTGCGCAAACGGTTCGATCGAATTATAACAATAGGTTCTCACTCTGCCTATTAAATATTCAAATGCGAAAGAAGAGGCACGCGAGAAAAAAAGAGAGAGAGAGAGAGAAAGTGTTGTTATCTCGGCACGAAAAAAGGCTTCAATAAAAGTGACGGTATTTACATGTATATAAAAAAAGAAGGAAATGTAAGTTTCGTTTGATCTAATTTCGATTGTTTCGATGCCAACAAAGGTAACAAAAAGGACCAAGAGATAAGGTGATGAAGCTTTAATAAAACGTCAGTGTCTCTCATCCGTTCGAACGTCATCGGCGTGTTTTCCCGAAACTTTTGACGCTTACAAAATAGTCTACGATCCACTTTCTTATCGGCCAACAACAATATATGACTCAGGAGCTCTGATAATCGCACTGCATAGTTGAAAAGTTCTCGTTTCCAATGTAGTGTTTCCTAATCGTAATTTTAATGAATAATATATACTATGCATAATTTCGGGTCCGGCGTTAGAGTTGGATTAGTTGGACGCGTTGGTCTGACGCACATGCACCTGTTGACAGTCAGAGTCTAACGCCGTCGCTGCTCGGCATGCACGTGTTTCTTCTTCGAATTATCACTGGGGATCAGTCGCGAACTCGTAGTATTTTTTCTGTGCGTTTATTTTACTCGACTTTTCACCGTACAGTTCGTCGATAGGTTAATAATAAATATAACTCGGATATTTTTTTTCGCTCGAACTTTGCGGCGCCGGTGTTATTCGATTTTTTTTCTGTGGAAATAATACGACTCCGAGAGCTCCATCATAATAATACGGGTTCCTTGTACGACAACGAGTAACAACGTATCGTTCAATCGAGTTAATAAAAATTTCGTCGATTGATTTTGCCTACCATTGTTGTTGTTGTTGTTTTTGTTTTTTTTTGCTCGTCGTAGTTGACGTTGAAAAAAGTGTCGCAAAAAAAGACAGAAAAGAGCCACGACAGAGAAACGGAATCGCGCGAGTTTTTACGTCATCGCGTCGTGTGTACATATATACACGGAGCAGCGGCGCATGTATGCTACATATGCACATCTGTTGTGTGTGCGTTGTGTACCAGCAGAAAGAGAGAGAGAGAGAGAGAGAGAGAGAGAGAGAGAGAGAGAGAGATGCAGCGAGTATTATAAAGTAGTGTCGGTGGAGCAAACAAATAAATATACATACACGTAGGCCTTTGGCAGTGCAAGAGCCGGAGTGTAGTCGGGTTGCTCGGTGCGTGCTATATACCTATATTTACATGCACGTCTCTCTGGCTGTTGGCCACACACAGCGTGCAAGTATAGCGTGTGTGTGTGTGTGTGTTGTTGTTGTTGTCGTCGTCGTCGTCGTTCCTCTTCTTCTTTATTCTCGACTCTCGTATAGCAGTAGCAGAGAGGCTCTGACTAATTTTGCGCGACGATGACTATTTAACGCCGGCGCGCGTAGTCGCTCGGCCGTGTTGCATCGGTCGCACGATGGGGCCGCACTAATTAGCACGCTTTAATATGCACCAACAGCAGGTATAAACACACATGCACTTTTTTTTTCTCACACTCGCGTGTCCGTAATTTCCGCCGAATATCGGAGCGTCACTCCGAGCACGTGTCCGCGTCGCAGCTCGCGAGCTATCTATACTCGGCGCTGCACTTGGCTCGCAACTCGAACTCGAGCAACGGCAGTACTTTGACTGCGGCCAGCGATATTACAATAACACGGGGCCGCAACAATCGCTATTGTATCGTTCCTCTAATCGCGACAAATACTCGAGGATAATAAACACGCGGCACTGGCGGACTGCAGCTAACACGAGGCTCGATTACATGTACGAGTCGGAGCAAAGAAAGAAACAAACTGCGCCAAGGCGCAAGACGATGACAGCTCGGCGCGTTTTGACACCTCCGAATGCAAAGAGGGGCCCCGCGCGCACACGTCGAGCCTCTTCTGCATAGGCCAGTGTCTGCCTTTAATAATAACTCTTTCGCGCCGCACTCTACTCGTGGTCCGCTGCTACTGCTGCTGCTCATGCAGATACAGCCGGGCAGGCAATAATACGAGAGCACATGTGCGAGCTATGCAGCTCGTCTCGACTCTCGAGCGCTGCAACTATATACACGACTACTATGCTGTGCTGCGCGACTATAGGAGCTGCTGCTGGCGCTGCTGCTACTACTCGGCCCCCACGTAGTTGTTGTTTGTCTCTCGCGCGCAACGCAGCGTATATATCGTAGCTAGCGGCCTGTTTACATGTTGACTCTGTTTACTCGTTTTGCTGTCGTTTCGCCTCTGCTAGTGAGCGAGTTCGTGTGTGTGTGTGTGAGTGCAGTGTATACATTGCATATAACGCACCGACACACGCACGTGCACACGTACATATATGAGCTCCGCTCGGCGCTGCTCCCCCCTCGCCGCCACTACCACCTACCTCCTCTTCTTCGGCTCGGTTTATTATATGCCGCGCGCACGCTTCCCGCTTCTCGCGCGGACCAGCTAACTATATGTGTGTGCACCGACTCGCTATTCCGACACGTCGTTGTAGCACAAGTAGCTACTCTCGTGCGAGCGCAAATCCTTCCCTCCTCCTGTGCTATAATAACGTGCCTCCGCATCTCTATATACCATATCGACTCGATACTTTCTGCGTGTGCGTGTGTGCGATTCGATGCACGCGATTATGCGCCTCGCAGTCGCACACGTTGTCGCCGCGATAAGTGCGAGCGAGCTTACTACTGTGCGTCGTCGGGCCGGCTCCCGAATTAGCCGTGCACGCGTGCCTTTACCTCCTCCATCGACTTCCACTTTTCTCTCGAATTTTTCTCGAAATTTATTTCCAAGTCCATTCGATCGGGGCCAAATATTTTGGCGAAAAATTTTGCAGCTCCAGTGGGTCGTGCGTCGAGTCTCGAGGCGATTGGGCTCGCTAAATGCTAATATTTGACGCTAGCTGCAATAGCCCCGCGTCGACGTGTCACTTGCATATTTTATCATGACAATGCTCCAACTTATGAGTGTGCACCCGTCCGTGTTACCTAATCCAGCGTATCGCCTCTCGTATATAACGCACACAACAACACCTCTCGACCTGCCCGAGCTCATAGCTAAATATTGAATTTCAAATTTATTATATAGCCACGCACTTATGAGCAATGTGGCAGCGAGCGAGTGACGTTTTTTTTTATCGTAGCCTAGTATCGACCATCTCAGATAGGTGATTCTAGTTACCCAAATATCGGCGTCCGAACTGCGCTTTCATCGATTGGGGATCGGACGAGCACGAGGAAAAAATAAGCAGAGAATCGAGCTCGATGTGCGCCTAATGGCAATTTAATTGCGCATGTATTTGTTATTACGCTAGCCGAGCTGCTTTATGCGCGCCTTAGATATTTATTTCATGCATCGGCACTTCCTTGTTTCTCGCGCGAGCGACGCCATCGACGACGTCGACTTTATAAAACATATATAATAATATGTACAATTGAAGAAGAAGAAGAAAAAAGAGTCTTATATACGTATCTATGCACGCGCTTCGAGTGGCCGTTGCGTAACTTTTTGCGTTCGCGAGTCTGTGTACATACAACAAAGTATATCGCGCGAGCCTCGATATGTGTGCACTTCATCTTGGAGCATTATCTCTCGTCGATCGAGTGCGAAAAATGCAAATATCGAGGCTCGTTCGATCGCGCGCGGCAACCGTTGGCCGCCAGCGGCGCGCAGGATCGCGGTACATAGGAGCATCGACCAAAGGCAAAAAGTCGCGCGAGAAAAATAGCCGCGAGAGTAGCAACGATAAAAAACGCCACAAGCGCCATAAAAAGTTTTTTTTTCTTCGCGAGTCCGCGCGAATCGAGTCGAGCGCGCGACAAGCTCGAGCGTCCGATGACGTTTTTATATATAACCTAGCTACACGTACGCGCGCTCGGCCTGACTGTCAAGTCCACGGCTAAATAAGCGACACGATCATACATGCAGCGCGAGCCGCGACTTTTTCGATTTTTCAACGCGCAAACCTCATTGGGTGTGAGAGCTGCGAATCTGATATACGCTTTGCTTATACACGCACTTTTACGGCTGGTCTAGTTTCCTCTCGCGTACGACTGGCTTAACCGTTTTAATTAAACCAAAGCACTTTGAGAAAAATTAATGCTAAGACCGAGTGTAAAATATCGATCCATCTTCGCACTGTTTGGTGAGTCGATGGGGTTTTTCGACTAAAAAAACAACCGATTGAAATGGGATCTATGTAAGGAACACGGAGTTCTCTCTCGTATGCGCAATTGAGAGCTGGTCTCCATTATAAAAGTAAGAAAAAACGGAAGCTTGTCTATATTATTACAGCACAAGGATAGATAAGCTTTCACCGTATTAAAACAAATCGCAATTATAAAATAACTCGAAACCAATAAGCCGTATAGACGCATGCGGGCACGCACGTAGATGGCTATAGGTGTAGCAGCTGCAGTAGTAATTTTACTTTCCTGGCGCGAAAATCGAGCGATTACAAAAAGTCGAGGCTCGCTTGTTTAATATTTTCCTATACATGGCCAGCTATATAAATGCGCTCGAGCATGCACGCGTATGCATACATATATATACGAGAGGCGTGTATAGGCGCGCATTTTTAATGCTTTTATATAGGAGATTATCATCTGCGCGGCGCAAGCGCAGCGCTCCAACATCCTGCTTATTACGAAATGCAAAGCCGCGCGAGTAAGCGTTCACTTTTTCGTCAAGTCGCGATCTCGGAGCGTCGAGTAGCAGTGCTACATATAATAAGTTTTTTGCAAATCTCGATGGCTGAGATGCAACAACGAGGGACGCGTGTCGCAACGTAGCAGCATAGCATAGCTGCTCGACGCTCTCGGCGTGGGTGACGGGATGCCGATGATGAGATTCGATTGGAATATACACGCTGCGTTCGAGCGAGAGGGCTTTTCTCGGAAAACCGCAATTGTAAGCGACGATGACGACTGATACGCGCGCGAGATCCTGTATCGCTAACGCATGCATCTATACATGTATACGTTTACGCATATCTCATGCTACTTACTCGGCAATCGATCGTAAATTTCATTTCGTTACGATACTTTTGAATTTATGCGGCGCGATGACGACTGCCTAGGCGACATTTTATACGTACTACGCGTATACATCATCGCGCGCGAGGATAATAATCCAATTCGTCGTCGTCGTCGTTGTCGTTGTCTTTGAAAATTGCAACAGCCTGCAGATATCTGTCACACGTGCAAGTAATATCGCGTAGCCTCGCACTGCAGCGCGGCAGCAGCATAAGCAGCATGAGCAGCAGCAGCAGCGGTGCAACGCTCTACTTAACAGTATAGAAGACGCGACGTTACGCAGGCGCCTCGGCTTTGTGTATTCTAGTATACGCGCGCATGTAGTATGCGTGCCCCCGAGCTCTATTTAGAAGAAAGAAAAAACTGTAAAATTACACGCCGCGAGTGTATAGAGTAGCCAAAAGCTTGCAATAACAAATGTCGCGACTTTTCGACCACTGCAGCTCGAGCTGTTGCGCAATACATAGAGCCCGATGCAGAGACGAATGAGGACGAGCAGCTATCCTACTGCGGACGTCGACTCGACACTTTGGACGCTGCATTCTAGACGATGCCGCGAGCCGACGTCGTTATTAATACGCGGCCCACGATCGGATTAATCTCGAGCGCGTAATCGTCGTTTGACGTCGCAGTCGCTACGACGCGCGATAAAATATTTAACAAAAAGTAATTCAGTTGTACGAGTGCATAAGCTGCAGCGCAGGTGAAACATGCGAACGCCTCGCTGGAATGCAGCGCGTAGACACAAACAAACATGCGTGCTGCTCGCAACCTGCCATTTATATCGGGCAAACACGCGCGAACCGGCGCATAGCAGGAGCGAAAACAAGCATTAGGACGAGCGCGCGCGTTCCAGCTAATCTTGCGCGGGAAACATTTCCTTCGAACCTGACCAGCCGTAATTTTCGTCGATGCCGCGAAACACGTCGTTTGCCCGTGTTTGTTTGAACAGCGATGTTGAACGCCGATCGCTTAGAGCACCGCATAGCCGCGCGTGCGTTTTCGCGTGCGAGTGCTACGTGTGATTCGGCCGCGATCGGTCTCGTGCTACGGGCGGAAAAATGCCGAGTGTCCCAGCGGTGATAGTATCGATCGATTGGCCATCGTTTCTTCCGTATATAATTCAGGCAGCGACGCGCTTCTTTTATCGCCGAGAACTTTGTTTACGCTGCGCGGCAAACGATCGGCCCGATCGTATTTTCGTCAGCGTTGACTCATCTTTATCGAGCTTTATATTTATTCTCGCTGACCGATAAAGCCGACGACGAATCGCGATCGATCGCGTATACTCGAAAAAACACTTGGCCGATTTCAATTGCCCGTACTTACTTACCGTAACGAGCTCTTACAAATTATCCGCACGAAATTATGGAAATGGAGAGACGCGGAGGCGTGAGTCGGAGCCAACTCGCGTGCCTTATCTCCGAGGCCTACACTTTTGCACTTGCGATACACGGGGAGTTTTGGAGTGCGTTTATACACACCTAATTGCCTCGGCGCTAGCGCGTGACTCATTTAAATTTGCCTCCGCGTACGCAGCCTCGAGCCCCTGCCTCTCCTATAGTATATACTGTGTAATGTACACAGCGACGGCCCGTTGTTATTATTTTTCTCTTTTTTCTCTTTTTTCCCCTCTTCCCTTTAAATACACCAGAGCGAGGATATAAATAAAAATTTTCACACCGGCCCGCCGCCTGCCTAGTAAAAGAGCGATCCAAGCCAATTGTCCTGCACGTACATACATACTTCCGAGCATGCGGTGTTATCATTAGCCGTGGGTGTGAAAAAAGCGTCGTGTGTGCCTCGAGCATCGGATCGCGTCGGTAGCCGGCAAAAAAAGCTCGAAGAACGGGGGGCACTGCGTGTACGGCGCGAGATGGTGTTGTCGGGACAATTTTATGCTCGTGTAAATACGCCGGAATGAAAAATTGAACGCCGAGAAGGAATAGATTTTATTGCATTCGCTCGCTCGCTCGCGAGTAATGAATATAGAAAGGCGCAATAAGGTTTCGACAATTATACGGCGGCTATTAGCGCGCGATCGCTGCAGATCCTTGTAAGCGCGTAGGAGTTGCAATGTCGCAGCTCGTTATTTCGCATTTGCCTGCTATTCGAATGTGTATTCTATAGGAAGCTGTAGCAACAACAGCAGTCGCGGCATCTCTGGGATATATCAAATTGTAATTTAAAAATTCCTGCGGACGAGTGGCTTTTGCGTGTCCGGCAGCGACCACAGCTTACAGCACCCACACACACACACACGTGGTATATCCTCGGCGCTCGTACGTGCATATAGAGTGGCTGTTACAAGGCGCGTGAGGCTCTGCAGATAAGGTAATCCGAGAGAGCGAGACTTACTTTAAATGCGTGCGCGGTGGCTCCTTGTCCGGCTGCCGAGAGAAAACAATAAACAGTCTAGCGTATCCTGCGTCTCGCACGCACCGAGCCACGGCTGGTCTCGACTCACCGAGTCCATTTTACTCGTAATTCGGCGTATATTCCCGCTTTTATGCATAGACAAAAATCTCGTGGAAAAATTCAGAGAGACGTGTGAAATATTTCGAGCTTCGAGTTTGAACTTTGCTAGGAGCGCGGCTCCAAGGAGAAAAGTATACATCGCGAGGCAAAGTATCAAGGCTCACAGATTGATTGACGCGAAACTTTACCCATTAGCTCGGGCTAGGCAGTCTTGTACGTGTAGCTCTATACACACTGCCACATACACGATTCTTCCGGCCTTTTTGAAGCTATCACGGGATGTAATGTAAAGCGCGCGCCCAAGAAATTGTTACGTTTATCTTGCGCCTGCCACGAGTTGAGAATTTTTGAAGCAGCACTGCGCGCACTCGCGCCGAAATCTCGAGCGCAACAATACTTACTACCCTCTCGGCTTTCTAGACACAATAACTTTCTACGCTGTGTGCCTCTATATACGAGCGAGCTCGGCGTAACTTCTCTAAACTAACTTTCGCTCTCTCCTCTCTCTCTCTCTCTCTCTCTTTCTCGAGCAACCGATCGAGTTAAATCGCGTCCCTTTTCGACCTTTATATTACCGAACCCCCATACTCTCGTCTTATATGGCCATGGAGAATAGCAGTTAAGTTAATCCAGATCGCGCTATGTGTGCGAAAAGCCCAAGGAAATCTGGGATCGCTTTTTGGTATCCTATTTCGCGCCAGTGAGACAAAAACATTAACATAAATCAGGAGAAGCGAGTGAGAAAACAGGAATGAAAGAGCAAACTCTCTATCCTTCTCTCTCTCTCTCTCTCTCTCTCTCTCTCTCTCTCTCTCTCTCTTTCTCTCTCTTTTTCTTATCGTTTTAACACTGTGCCTTCCAAGATGTTTATTCGATTTACTTTTGAATCTGCACTTTTTATCTTGTTTTTTTCTCTGTCTTTGCGACTAATTTCCCGAAAATAAAAATCTTTCTTGCCATTTGTCCTCAGTACGAAACGATGTACTCGCTGGACTTTTGGTAATTAGCGCATTAAACATTTTCAACTCGACGTACGCATTTGTCCTTTTTTTTTCTGGCGCACTCGCGAAAACTGCGTGTAAGTAACGACGCGAGTCTTTAGCCTAATGGAGCGACGTCGTTGTTTTTTTCTCTCCTGTTCTCCCAAAGCGTCGATGAATTAATGATTTGCGCCTCGACGCGTTGAAAACTTTCGACCGCACAATCATCGAGCGTACGGCACAAATAAACAGGCATTAGCCGACCCGCGTGAAGCAAAGAAATTCACGCACATATATATAAATGGGAGTACGGAGGGAAAGAAAATCGAAGCAAGTCAATTTCTCGAGTAAGTGGCACTTACTCAACCTCTTTTAGCAAGGGCTGCTGCTTTCCCAACTCTTTCAGCTTTTAGAGAGAAGCAGCAGCAGCAGCAGCAACCGAGAAACCGATGAGCCGTCCACGCAATAAATAATGCATTCCGTGTTTGCGGCCGGTAAAAGGGTCTCGCTCGATCGTCGCTATAGTTATATGTGTACACTTACAGCTTCTAAACTTAAATGAAACGAGTAAATTTTAGACGACTTCGATGACTGACTGCCCTTTTCATTCCGGCTGCGAGTCAAAAGTCACTCGATTGCTTGATTGACAAAACAATTCATTTCTTTTCTTTTTTCATCAACTTTTCACGAAGAAGCCGTTGCGCGCCTCTTTTAATTGGTGACTCGCACTGACTGCGATTTTTTTTCTCCGTGCCTCGAGTGCTTATGCGCGACTAAAGTGCTTAAGCGTGTTAAACTTCTGCAGCTGTTAATTAAAACGTAAATCATTAAACTAGAAATAATGTCCGAGTTGGTCGATATAAAATTCATCGATCGAACTATCAGTTTGATATTCTTCGAAGGATATAAAAAAAAGAAGCGAGTGCGGCAACGAAAGGGTAAAAAGCTCCGAGAGTCTCATACGGAATAATAGCTCTCATTGTTCGTGAGACTTAACGTCAGAGGCAGCGCACTGGATAGCCTATTATAATGCCAATTATAGAAAGTCGTGCGTGCAGTTTAAGATGTTTCCGAAGGGCATTTGGCCTCGCTCTCGGAGAATAAGATGAATTCATTTATTTCTTAATGGCCGCTTAACAACTTTCTCTCTCTCTCTCTCTTTTGCTATTTATATGTATTACTTAGCTAGTCTTTTGTCAGTGAGCTTTAATTTAATCAATATTCCGCACGCACGAATCATCTCTCCATCTTTTGCGCATTGTCCTGAGCTCAAATTACGAGCTTTTGTTGCACAAACGTGAATCATTCGTGACAAATATCAAAGATATTTTCCACTGATGTATGATCTTACCTGTGCTACGTTTTCCAACCAATATTTTTACATTTAGCCATGTAGAAAGATTGACTTACCTGTGAATAAGCAAATGAACTTATATAAACGCAAGAAAGAATGAGAGTTTTATCAAAATAATAAATCATATCCATAGAGCTTGCGCGTAAATATGGCAAAAGCGTATTAATGTTGAGCGTGTGCATGCACGATACTCGCGAGCTATTCTCTTTCATTTTCACACGCTCACAGCAGACATGCGCATACTTTGCAGACCTAGCGGGCTTTAATGAATGTGGCACTCGGCGAAAAAGACAACGAGAGCAAAACAGACTTGCCAAGTTGCGAAAAAACAACGTGCGAATCATTTCGGTGTCTATCTGTGACGCGGGACATTGTCATCCCGAAGCTTATTGTCTGTACATAATACGCGGGGAAAAAGCTCAATCTCCAAGTCAACAGTTGTCTCTTTCACGCTCCATCAAAAACAAAAGGGATGATACAATGAGGAAAAACTGGTCACGCTGGATAAGTATTTTTTAGTCTCTCTAGAAAACCACAACAAACAAATTCAGCCTCTCTCTTTCTTTTTCTCTCTGAGGCACGGTTCAAGGGTGCAGGTATACTATATGCTGCGCGCGGGTGGGCGATCAAACGGCGGCTGAAAAAATAATTACACGATCTATTCGCGTCGCGATTTCCCTCGTTCACCCCTGCCTCGCGCGCCCGTGCCTGCGCGCCTCTCTGTGTACTTCAATGCCTCCGCACAGACAGAGACATTCTTATTATGATATACACGAGCGTACAAGGCTATTATTGTACTCGAGCGACGGATTCTCGTGAGCGCATAACGATATGTCCATAATTGAAAATATACCAGTGATCATTATTTTAATATATAGTACTCGTATGTATGTGTGTGTATGTGTGTGTGTGTATAAATACGTGTGTAGCGAAACAATCGATATTATTAATATCGTTATTATTTTTACACGAAGAAAATTTCGATTCTAAAATAATAATAATTGATACGCTTGGAATCGTTATTTTATATCATAAGTGCGATTTCAAGAAGAGACCATTAAAGTACGGCTTGGCGCGAATCTAGAGTGTACTGCGCCTGTGTGTATATAATAATGCATGTGAAAGGATGCCAATATTACATAATATGTGTGCATGTGGGTACAGTGTACTGCACGGGCTTGTGTGTA
Organism: Trichogramma dendrolimi; assembly: GCA_034770305.1. Classification (NCBI taxonomy): domain Eukaryota; kingdom Metazoa; phylum Arthropoda; class Insecta; order Hymenoptera; family Trichogrammatidae; genus Trichogramma; species Trichogramma dendrolimi. The sequence goes on from JAPMIB010000023.1 coordinate 1,275,970, forward strand.
TATATGATCGAACTAGAATAATAATACAAAAGCTATTTATCTCTTTAACTTAGGCAGAGTCTCGGAGACGAATGTCTCGTGCGGAAATAATCGACTCATGTATGTATAAACAGCTCTCGAGACACATCAAAACTATCAGGCCGCTCGTGTGTGTCTTTACAAATGACAGTGTACATAACTTTGCGACGGACGCAAGTTCAGCTTTTATATACCTACTCGTCGCGCACACGAAAATGCAGCAGTAGCTATTGTACGTGCCGAGCTCTTTCTAACCTGCATATTATAATACAGGCAGCGACGTCAAATAATGATCAATGACCGAGGCGCGCATAAATGAAATCTGTGTACATTTTTTCGCGAGGGGGAAGTAAGAGGTATATATACGTACGATAAATAAAAAGGCCAAGTGCTTTTTGCCGGGCGAAAAAATATATCGATGGGGAGATCGTCCAAGTGTGACAAATGCATGGAGAAGGAGGTGGCGGCGTCGCAGCAGCGATAAATATAAAGAAAAAAATGCCTCGTCCGCGCTTGTAATTTATGAAAGACAAAGCAGGGCGTAAAATCGTCGCCAGTGCAGTTTACGTATACGTATATGTAATATAGTACACGTACGGATGAAGAGGCGCAAATCAAGGCGGCGGTGCAGTGGACACGAGCCGAATTTAGAAAGTCATTTTCGCGCAGTTTCGATACATATTTGGCGCTCGTCGAAAGTCCACGCAGCGCCTAGCACACAATATATACGAAACTTCTATTCTCGTGAAAGACTCGGAAAACTATTAATAATCGAGCGCGAGAGGGGAAGTTGCCATAGACGTGCGCGCATCGGCTTATAGCGCAATGCAATGGCTTTTCTCGGTTGTGCTGCATGCAAGTTCGGTAGCTGCATCAATGGCTCATTCAGGCTCGTGGCGTACTTGCCGGTGACGACTCTTGAGGCGTTGATTTTTCGGTACGCGCGCACCTCGCGTGCAGGCATCGTCGCAACGATAGATTGGCAAACGTTAAAAATATCGAGCTTGCGAAACGCGTCGAGGCGCGTGGGCTGCATTGCGCTATTGGGCTATTTGCGCGCTATTTTACATGCTGCGCTGATATTACGCTTAATATACGCAGTTGCACTTGGTGACTTGTAGTTTACACGTGTGTGCCTGTGCATGTACTGCATTTACGAGCCGCGCGTCGAATTGCGCGAATTACTTCTATATCTAGGATAATGGCTGAAGACGATTGTTGGCTTCCTGTATGTGTACGTAGATACGAGCACAAAAATCTATGTATATACTGCGTCGAGCCCAGCCACGTTATATTATAGTTGAACGCGTTGACCTCGACTGACTAAATCCTCGCTGCCACAGGCGTCCCCCGTGCTCGCACCAAATTTTCCTCGAAAAATCACTCGAATTTCCTGTCGATTTTTTCGCCGAGCTTTCGCGCGCTCCGCAGGTTAGCCGCTATAAATAGCTGCGTGCACACAAACACTCGAGTGCGCGATGCACGTGATGGCACTAGTAGTGTCGGGCACACATACGTATATACGGTACACAGCTGCGTTTAGAGCTTGCGGCGGTAAATAGCAAAATTGCCAGCTAAACGGATCACACACAGGATGGCATTGGTTATATCATGCTCTCCCCAGCGCGCAGCGGTGCATTATACGTGCACGTCGTCGTTTTCGTAGCGTGCAGCAGTCGTTGCTCATCAGCGTCACTTGCTGCGATATGCGCGCGAGATTCGTGTCATATGCTGGCCGCTCGCAATGCGGAACACGCGTCGGTCCGAGCTCGAGCCTCGACTCGGTTGAGACGCATCGGCCGTCTTTTCGAGCTCGCCATCACGATTTCCAAGGCGATCGATCGTCCACGAGATCGCAGGCAGCGAGCGAGAAGAAAAAAAGCCGCTGGATCGAGGCGTCGGATAGCTGCAGCGCCTCTGACCTATTTGTGGCTCGGTACATAATGCGCGCGCTCGTCGGTACACAGACTTGATTCGTTAATGGAGCTTGCTCGCGGCTCGAACGCCTATGTAGGCTTTATCTATGTACATCTACTCGCTCTCCGCTCGTGTGACGAATCTCTCCGAGTGCAGTCTCGAGCCCGCCAGCAGCTCCGAAATTCACGAGCGGCATTTCCGTGGAATTAAGCGATATAAATAAGGAGCCCGAGTAAGCCAAGCCGACCGTTTGTTTAGTCGAATAAATATTAATAAATTGCTTGCGGCCGAGCAATTTCTCGGATGATATATCTCGCGAGCGCAGATCGGAACTAAAGGCGCGTTTGACTTATGGCTTGTGGCGCGCGTCTTTTGACTTATTTACCGCGCTACCAAAATTTATTTATTCCGGACGCCGTCTCAATTATATTAATAAATAGCGCTGCGACGATTAATTTAATTATTTGGCCAAAAATGCCTGTTTGCGTGCGCAACACCTAAAACAGTTTACACACTCGTAGGTGTATTCGGTCGCTCGCGCATACAACTCGAGCGTGCGTAAATCACTTATCGTCACACAAGCGCTGTAATTAGGCCTAGAAAGATAGAGCAATATACATTGGGATCTTCCGCTGTTTCCATTACGAAATAGACGCGACTCTCGACGAGCAGTAGCTGCTGCCGAGCGATGATATTGCCAATTGCGACTCGCTCGAGGATCGCTTTGTTTTCGCAGCTCGAGCCTCGCGTAAAATTATTGCACTTGACGTGGACTCGTATATGCGGTGTGGGCTCTATAGCAGCGCTCGCGATCTCTCGCTCAAAGCTGCTCCCGTGGCTCCAGCCGTGTCCGCGTGAGTCGAGCCTCGGATAACGATTCCATACATAAAACATGCCGCACATTAGTAAATATAATGAAACGAGCCGCTCGGCAGTTTCTTATGCATTCACTGGTACATTTTGCAACTCACTCGGTACGAACCCTTTGTTGCAGCAGTATATAGCAAAGCGTTTCGAGAAAATATCGCTCAAAGTGTGTCAGGCATTGTAGGATATTTATGAAAATTGACCGGTGCAGTATCCGCGCGCCGACGCACACACACACACACACACACACACACACACACACACACGCTCGCGCGAACGAGAGACGAGTTGAAGGGCGAAAATTGCTTCTGACTCTCAAAGTAGACTAGTCGTGCATTATTATCTGCGCTAACGGCGACGGCGGCTACTGCTGCTACTGCTGCTGCCGAGTGCAATACGACGATGATACGCGGACGCGCATGGAAATCACTGCTCAAGGTCTGCATACACGGCGGCTGCTCGGCTCGGCTCAACTGTGTCACGTGCTTGTGTGCGTGTGTGCACCGGTCACCCTTGTTATAATATTAGATTATAAACGTTGCGTTGTAACTCGCGATCGCTGCGATCGTCGCTACGAGAGAAGCGCACGGCTCGCAATCTATCAACACACGAGCGAAGTATTTTCAGAGCTACAAGCAGAGTACAAACAATTTGTTATCGCTAAATAACAGATTCAACAAACACACGAGTTTTGCACAACGACGGAGAAAGATAAACTTGGCGATCGGAAAAATATCTCAGCCGTACGAGAGCAACAATTGGGCTTGTAAGCTGAGAAAGATAGAGAGAGAGAGAGCGAGAGAGTGAATTTTCAATGCTGGATGGAATCGGAAAATCAGCTGACACGATGGATGATGAGTTGGGCGTCGAAGAGACGAGTGTGACAAAAAAAGAGCTGGCTTTAGAGAGCTCAAGAGTCGACATCGGGCGAGCGCGAGATAAGATATAATGAATCCCGTTTCGAGGCGTCGTAGCCGTGGCGCGAAGAGGAAATCGGATAGACGACGATACCCAGATGCATATAGAGGCCAAATGAAAGATGTAAGTACCTTTAAAAAAATCGATGCCATCCTCCGGGCCGCTGGTCGAGCAATGGAGCGTACGAATTACGAGCAACGACGGTGCGGGACGACGGTGGGCCGCGATTCCTACAAGCCGGGAATTTTGATACCACCTTCGCGCCAGCCGATGAAGAAGCACATGATACGCAGCGGTCGCTCGTAGAAAGTCAGGGTTTTGAAGACGACCCAGCCCCTGACTCGTGATTTGCGCTTGAAGAGGCGCGACGCCTCCTGCGTAGCTCTGGCTAGCTGCGTTTTTCGCGCCAAGACCCGGCCGAACTGCCAGGCCCGCTGCTGCAGCCGCGTCTTCGAAGCGATCTTTCTGGCTTTTCGCGGAGCCGTAGTGATTGGCACTTTTTCGCGCTCTCTCCCTATCTCTTGATTCTTGATTCTCGTTGCACTAGATGCTAGCTGGCGTGTCGCAAGCCTGGATCGCACTAGGAAATTAGTCGCGACTGCCCCGAGCCTACTCTCTCGCTCTCTATGTTTAGTGGCCGCAATGAGAGAGTGAGAGAGAACGCCGAAATCCACAAGGTCTACGGTGCGAAGGCTATTTTTGAGTAAACCATTTGAAGCCGCTGCGAGTGCACGATTCAAAGCCTAGAAATAATGCGTACGGGTTTGGTCGCTACGAGCACTCTAGATCTCTCGTCAAAGACGATGTAGCTGCGGTCTAATTGCACACTGCGCAACTGGTCGCGGTGAACTGATAACGCCAGCCCTGCGACGACGATATTATCGGCAAGTCGCAAGAATCCACGTATACAACATGATATATTGTATGTTTGTCGTGAGCGCCGAACGACGATTATATGTCGCTTGTGCACCGCTAGACTGCTTATATATAATAAGGCCGCCTATGCAGTCGTATATCAATTGTGCTCGGGTAGCGCGCGCGGCTAAGACCTCTCCGCAGCTAGGCATAAGCGACTGCCAACCTTGGCGAGGATTTTTTACCCAACTTAACAAACTCGATCGAACGAGTTAGCCAAGCTTGATAGCTCACCGATACTTTTCTACCCTATTTATTGATGAAAATTCTCTTTTTCCTTCTCTTATTTTCTCTATTCTCCCTCTCCATCAGCGAGCTATCAAAAATATTTTTTATACTTTGAAATTCAAATTAAATGTTATTAAACGCGATTAACAGTTAACGAAATCGATTCTTTAATGTTGTAACTCACATAGATGTTAACTGCAATACGTTTTTCTAAATAACGAAAACTGTCTTAGGTTTTTAAATAAATCATGCGAATACGATGACACGTTTTGTTGGTAGAAAAAAAAACATGAACTCATAAAATATTCATTTCAGCTAGTTTAATAAATAAGTCGCGATAAGACATTTATTGCATTTACTGGTGCTTTGTATACGTGACGTCAATATTATGCTATAGTATATAATACTATAGTACACAGTAACTAGTTAGTACCGATTTTTCATATTTAATGTTTATCCGCAATAAACGAGAAAATCATTGCTGGATCGATTCTTATCAATTCTCACGATAAATCTTGCAAAAACTCCTTTTGTTTGATCGCAGGTGGGATTGCGTTGCGCAGCAACAATCAAAGCGATCTAGAATAGCGAGGCGGGCAGGACAGCTCAATTAGCGCGCTGCGAATCAAAAATATCAGCTACACGACGCGTCCACGAGCTTTGGCTCGTCGTCTGCAAATTACAGTCCTCGCGCGAATGATCCTGCACAGTACATAGCCACGTGCATCGTCCGCGCGTGAAATTTCAAGTAGGCGCGAACATAACGCGCCTCCGTACTACGTGTATCGGTGTACGATATACCCATAGTATGCATGCATAGCCACTGCGTCAGCGTCGCGTCACTCGACATTGAGCTTATTGATTACATTGCTACGATGGGCCCATCCCCTACATTTATTTATTATTGATGGCATAATCGAGCGCGCGTACGATGCATACGACGCACGCGTTTGCTCGCCACGATTAACTCGATTTGCCGGGGAGAAAAAGAGCCGCGAGAAAAAGGACTTAATTCTTTATCTCAAGCTCTAATCTGGGTCAACGGCCCAACGCTCGTCGATGGCACCTATAGATGGGCCTATCAAAAAGTGCTCGTTTTTCGCTCAAGCCGACTCAACGATCCGTGTCTATCTTTACCCTTTCAACTCAATCATTCAAATGGTATTGATGACATAATACAAACCTCGAGCCCTCGTCGGCAGCTCGTACATACGCCTCTACACACAGCCGAGCACAATCATCGCCACCGACGCATCACCCCTTTCTCTCTCTCTCACTCTTCTCGTTTATACGTTGCGCCGAGTTCTCGGGCTGTTCGTGTGCAGCGCCCGTGTCTATACACAGTACAGCCGCCGCCGCGTATACATCGGAACATAGGGACGCTGTAATTGATTCATGATAGAACCGCGAAACTCAAACATCAAGCGGAGAGGCCACCGCGCAGCTATGCATGGCTTACATATATTTCGATATATGTGCGTTAGCTCTCGTTATGTGCCCTGTAGGTGACACCGCAAGGCCTACTCGCGTACAATGTATATAAATCCCGCTGCTCCTGTTGCCGATGACGGACGACTGCAGTCATCCTATTGACGACACAGTTTGTTTTTTCATCGGATTCCACGAAACTCGCACTTTTTCGTGATCCTTTCGAGGACAAGGCGAAAGGATTAGCCAAATAATACCCGCATGTGCACGGAGGAAATCGGGTATGCTCCCGTTCCGGACGATGATGCGTGGCGATGATCGGCGATCGACGCGCTCCAGCGTGCACACGGCTCGCTCCTTGTGTCTACAGCCGTCCCGTATATTGACAATTTTAGGCGCAGATAGAGAGCGACGACGAGCGTGTAAGCGCGTCCATGCAAATCATCGTGCTCTCTGCTCAGCTTGACTCTCGCTCCGATCTGTCTGCTTGTTGCGCGCGTCAATTTCGACTCGATGCTCCGGGCTTGCGACTGCGGCCTCTGATGACGCTGGGCCAAAGAGACACGAGCATCTACCGCTCCGGCTCCCCTTGTCTATACGCGCACTCCACTCCTACATGCACTGTTTTTACCCAGCTTGTTTATTAAGCTTGCCCTGCGAGACTACCTCCTCGCCGATAGTCCCGATAATCTCAGGCTTTTATTGTTTGTCCGGATTATTGTTCGATCGGGGTCGCCGCCTCGTTTTCCTAGCCTTAGCGATTCTGTACACAATGCAGCAAGGTGTGCAATATTTGCTTATTACCTCGAGCACATCGGCTTTTGTCCTCTACGTGTCTGCTTGTTATTATTACCTTCGTTGAAATTGGGACGAGTGCTTGTATGGATTATAGAAAGCAACACAAAAAAGTGAAAAAAGAAAAAAAAGATAATTGGGTTACGCAGCCCGGTGTCGTGCACTACAAGTGGAAATGCCGCTGATATCGATACGAATTCTCTCAAGTGTGCGCGTTGTAACGCTAATCGAGTTCGGATTGACATGATTTTTCAGGCAACATTACAGCCGCTGCCTGACTGTATTAATCAAAGTTTTGTAACGATTTGTCAATAATTTGTCGTTTCGTTTATGTCGGAGTCGAGCGAGGCATGTGCCGGCATCATTATGTGATTATGTTCGTGTGTAGTGCATTCGAGGCAACGCAGCCTACGGCCCGACTCCCGACGAGTTTGATCGTGTTTATTCGCGTTTGCAAGCTCATTGATTACAAACATACGTATGCGTACATGTATTTATGTTTTCTCGAAATTTCGGCATATTTTGAACGTGGCTCGCTTACTGGTCAAACAGTGCGAGCCAAAGCGTGCATGTGTCGCGATCTAAACATTCATTTCCCCAAAATGTTTATTTATTTACAATTAGTTGGGCTTGCGCAAGCTCGATCGAGCTTTTGGTAACGAAAATTTATTCGCGTTCTGCGTTATCTAGGCAAAGAGGCTTATTAGAGGAGTGAGTGATAGTGTTGGCTATAGGTGAAAAGGAAAAGCGAGGGAGAGAAAGAGACGGAGAGAAAAAGCACACTCCACTCTGCTCGACGGTTAAAGGTGTGGTTGCTGCTGCCCGGGACAGACCAAGTCGCGGACCAAGAGATCTGCACTCACACACACGCTGGCTGGTGGGTGGAGTCTTTCGATCACTTTGAAATTTCGGAAGTGGGGCTCTGCCCGGGAACGCCGTCGGGGAAGAGCGACTTTTCTCTATCTCTCCTCTTTCTCATATCGCGCTCTATGCATGTGCCGCGAGCACGCACACGGAGAGAAAACTACGAGCTTTGCAATTCAGAACAACTGCGGGGAAAACGAAAAGGCCAAGCTGGGACCAAACATACAAATGGCGGTCATCGGCTTGTTGTCGATTTTCTTGACGCAGTTGATTGCGTCCAGGGAATAAAGCAGTACCCTAGTTGCAGGTTGCAGACATGGTCAGGCGGAAATTCGATCATATTCGCCGGTAAAAATATTTTTTTTCTTCAAAAAATTATACTTCAGTCAATTGAAATTTCGAAGAAAACGAAATGTTTTTCTTGCGAGAAAACGATTAGTTGTATCGAAAGCTCCGACGCTTGTCGATTTCGTTGGCTCACACAGTAGTGGCAGCAGCAGTATCACCTCCGCCGGCGGTGCTCGCTCTACCTCTCGCGGACCGAAATGGAAAGAGGAGACGAAGAAGGTGGAGAAGGAGAAAGAGGGAGTCGTAGAGGAATAGTTGTAGTGGTAGGATAGCAAGGGTTGCATCTAGTTGCGACTCCCCCACCTCTGGCTCGCTTTCCTTTTTGGGTCACGCCTTCTCGGGGCATATCATAACAATGATAACCAAGTCACTCCTCCGGCCTCTTACAAGCACGCACGCACACACATCCGCGTAGAACTATGTTACGCTCCTTGTTTCGTGAGTTCGCGAGCGATACAGGTGATGATGCTCTGAGCCACTGCTACTAAAATTGTATAGTTTTCCCAGAAATTTTTAGCTGAACGTGTAAAAAAAAAATTACTCCCAAATTATCTACAACATTTTTACTTCGACCAATCCGATAGTTTAATTTTCAGTTTTACTACAGATTACTTTGATATTATAGACTTGTAAGAAATAGACAAAACAATATAAGGTCAAAAGTATCGAGGGTTGTTTATAAAACATTTATACATGTTATATAAAATGGTATAAACAGCATGCAAGGAAAAAGCCAAGCGTCGATGCTATAGTCGATATAGCATCTAGTTCGCAGTACTGCTCTGTTGTTCGAGCTCAAAATTGAAATGAAAACTGTTAAATAGGAGCAACAAGGCATCCGATGAATAATAAACTTTTACGTTAATATGCATGTGTAACTGGGCGTTAGTTATATCGTAAACTGTGTTGCTCTCGCATGCATTATACAAGCGCGCAAGCATATATCGATTTGTTTGCCGCGCGTTAAGACGAGTCGAGGTGCAATAATACGAAACGAAAACGAGTAAAGCGAGCAGTCATAAAAAGCCTCTACCTGCACTGGTCTCCAACGGGGTTCCAGCATCTTCCTCGTTGACGTCCGCCTCCTCCTCCCTTTCCGCCTCAAATATTTCGTCCAATTATTGGCAATCGTCTTTTCTTCTATTTTGCTTCCGATTACTCGTTACTTTTACTTTTTTCCTCTAGTCCGCGAGAGCATGCGTGTGTTCAACCCAGCTCTGCTTTCGTTTTGTTTTTTAACGTACAATACAACGAGTGTCCACTTGAGCCTGCTGACTGTAAGCGCGTCAACGTGCAGCAGTGTGCGCGCACCGCTCAAATGTTTACATGTCCACTGTGTCCAAGTATTTGTATGTCATAATCAGTCTGTTTGTTTTTTTGTTGCACAACGAATTTAATATTGCCGTCGCAAATGCGCAATCGTCAATAAGCTATTATGTTGCAGCTAGATATGATACGCGCCGGTCTAACACGACTGTGTTGCTCGGCGGCGTGCCAGCTACTCTGTTCAGTACTATACTTCGTGATGTCTCTCTCTCTCTCTCTCTCTCTCACTCACTCTTAGCGCTGGTATAGATATGCCCTAACCCCTCTACTTCTGGCTCTATGTGGTATGTAGTAGTAGTGGCGCGCGAACTCGATATAGCAGAGCTAGCACGCGGCGGCAGCTTTCTGCTCTCTCTGCGACTCCGCTATGACTGTAGAAGTGTAGAGAGAAACACGCGGTGCGGAGTCGGCGCACACCACACGTATACGCAGAGAGCGAGAGAGAAAGAGAGAGAGAGACCTAGCACTACACCACTTACTCGAGAGACCTGTCGAGCTGCGAGAGGGAGCTAGATTCTAGGACGCTTATACATCCGATTCCGCACTTTGCTCGCAAAGCCAGCTCTGGGACGACGTTGAGCTTTCGAGCGAGCTTCTCCTTTATTCTCGGACACTTCTTTCTTACGATGCACGCCCTGTCGTACTTGTCTATATTTTGCTTATACCGCATGTACAAGTGAATTAATAATAATCCCGTGAGTCGATTGCAGCGTTTGTGCGCGTCGCAGCGTTCGAAGCTCGTGGTGAGAGGAGCGGCCCAAAAACTCTCTGTGTGTAAAAAATAATATGTGCGTTGAATTCGTTGGATGCATCGGGATTATATGTATAAGACGAAGCGAGAGTATACGACAATACGGCACACGTTAATCATAGCTATTCGGTGCGTGGCTGCGTTGAATTTTTTAATATAATTTCCAGCCGGCAGTTTATTTTTTGCCGCGCGCGCAGCTACTGCATGAAAAAAGTATGATTTCACCGAGGGGTGAGCCAGCGCACGTACGCGTTTAGCGACTCGCTATGCTTCTCTTGCGTAATTCATCGGGCGAAATATTTAACCTAAATTGTAAATAATAAATGGGAATGCGCTAGGCTCGCCTCGAAGCCGCCAGTGCATCAGCCGACGTCCGGAAAAAGGCCAGCCAACAAGGCACGCGAGCGAGCATATGTACAGAGGCACATAGAGACACGTAGAGGCAGCTACAGAAGCGACAGACGACAAAGCAACACTCGCGAGACAAAGAGTCCGAGTCCAGTACAATGGCGTACAGCAGGCTCGCGTCGCAAAAGGGCTTCGGTGAGTTTCCTTACACTCGTGGCCAGAGTGACAGAGGCGGTCTTGGCTACTTTTCGACGCCTGCAAGCTCGCGTCGTTGTATTGAAACTGACTCGCGGCGAGTCGGGACTTTGATGCATGTATCGCGCAACGCCACCATCGGCTCGCGTGAACTTGGCAAAAGTTTGCAAAAGTTTACCGGAAAAGTAAACAATCGTTTACGAAACGTCAATGAACGCTTGTCTGGGCGCTTGTGTAGATGCGCGAGCGAAATTGCCAGTCTTGGAATGAAAAACAAACGAAGGCATAATTCAGGCGTTAGAACGAGGCCACTAAAGCCGTTTTATTGGTAAACTATCGCTGCGCAGCGCCAGTGCAGATATGAATGCTGCTCGACAAAACAATGCGCGACTCTCGCACTCGATACGTGTATATAGCACGTGTAGTACGCGTAGTCTATGCAGGCAAAAAACCACAACACACGCCTGCGACTAGTCAAATTGTTTGTGCTTCGACCGAGCTTGTATATTTATACGAGGCTGCTGCGTACAGGCATCGAAAAGATTGTCAACAGGCGATGGCGCGCGTGTCCGGCCGATGTTTCGCAGATACACAAGCCGAGCCGGAGAGAGGATGAGGACTTCCACCTGTTGCCAAATACATATACACGTACACAGCGGCGCGAGGATTTTACAGCGGCGTTCTCTGCGCCACGGACAAATGTACTGCTGTAGGCTGACTTTTTTTTGCTACCCTCCTGTTATCCAGCGATATGCACCTGAGTCTCGATGACGGATTAAAATGTTGCCTATAGGTGTTTGTGTGCAGCGCACGAGGCAGAGTTTTCATGACCGACGCGCGCGCCCTCGTTTCAATGGCTTGATTGGATTCGAGTTGACTGATTTATGAGATGATTCTTTGATGTTTTCACCTATGTTATTTCGACTGCGGCTTGATTATTCGCTCTTTAATTGAATTACAATGTATTATACTGAAAATTACGATTCGAATGGAAACGCACAGATATGCACGCAAGCACACGGGCGCACGCATATTTGCTTTAGGCGATGAGATGGAAAAAAGTGCAATATGCATGTTAATACGAACGAGCGTGTGCGCGCAAGGCAAAGAACAACAGGAGGGCGAGCAGAAAAAAAATAAAAGAAAAAGGCAAACACTCAGGGCAATAGTGGCGGCGGCAGCGGTAGATGTACACACTGCACGCGCGCTGGTACATGTTGCGTCGAATGCATTTTTCATTCCTGCATATATTTCGCTCCGCTGCGGCTATCTCTCGAGCACCTGTCAATCGCTTTTTGATTCGAGGCGAAGTTTGTATTTACACTCTCGTACTTTTATCGAACTCTATGAATGTCCCTGAATTATTACTCGCTTCGACGCCGTGTTTCAAACTGTTTTCGTTTATTGTTTTGGCACACATGCACAACGGTGAGCGTCGATTTTCTCATTATTGTACGCAGGAAGAAAATAGAGAAGGTAAGACTACAGCAAAGGCAACGGGGATTACAGTGCTTTAGCATAGGGTTATCAATTATAAGGCAGAGAAACAGTTATATTCCAAAAGCTCTTTGTGCGCGACTCGCTCGTTCCCTATGCGAGCGCATTTCTAATCCTCTGTAAATTATATTATTTTCGCTGTTTGTTTACCTCGAGCGACTCCAGAGGTTCTGCAGTGTATACGTATAAATGGAGCCTACTGTCAAGCCTGGGATTTGCGGCGACTTTACTGCTTTCAACGAGCACTTGGCCTTCTCCTTCCATGATATGGGCCTTTATCTGTAATCACTATCACACAGAATCGAAATGAAAATTATATTCATAGTCGCAACTATATAATAACTATTGGCTTGAGTAATTCTGTAAAATGGTAAACTAATTCTTACATCAGGAGTTGCATCAATAACTTTTACAACTAGTTTTAAAGAAACATTTGATGTAATAATAGAACTTACTGGGCTCTGTAACGCCCATTTTCATAGCATAAAGTAAACATTTTTCTAATTCATTTCAATATTTGTTACATCACTCTTTTCATTCGGGGCAATAAAAATGATCAGATAATACGTAGCTAGAGATGTACGTATATACATGTAGAACAGCGAAACGATATGAGAATAAATCTCGTAGTTGGCTCGTATATGGCTTTTGCGTTTCACGTTTCCTGACAGCCGCTCGGGCATGCGTGTGCCTGCACTCGCCCAACGACGGGGAATACAAAGTGAAAAACAGAAGAAATACACAGGGCGTAATTATGATTTCTCTTCATTGAAAACTTTGATGGAAAGCGTTGGAAAAGCACTTTGAGCTTTTGCTCGGCGCATTAAATTCTAAAATAACAGTTCATTCACGTATAAGAGTATTAAAAATTAGGAGAAAACTTTATTCTCCTCGTTACAATTGTATCGAATTTTACCCTTTTTTTGCCCTCGTTCGTTCGCCACCTCGTTTACAAATCCAACTTCCTCGCAGTTGTGTACGATCCCATTTCTCGTCCGTTCTTTAATCATAGCAACGTCCGATAATTATAAAAGATTTCGAACAATGAAAAAATTCCAGCGAAGAGGCCCTCTCTTTCTCTGACAGATACGGGTAAATAATACCATGTCCATGCACCGGTGTGTCCATTCCGCTATACAGCATGCAGGAGAGCAAGAGCGAGAGAGAGAGAGAAAGCTAAAGAGCGAGAGGAAAAAAAGATTTCGTGTTCTGCTGCTGGCCTTTTGTGTTGAGCAACAGAGTCCCGTCATTAATTCGCTCGCTTCTATCTCGTTCCTGCATTTATTCCCTTTTTTTCTCCTTTTGACATGGGTATGGGTATCATGCCTGTACGATTTTTACTCTTCTCGTTGTCTGTATTTGATGCTTACGTTACATCGGTTATAATATCGCGCGTACGCGTAATTTTTCCTCCAATCTTGAATTTCAAACGTATTATTATTATCATAGTGTCTTTTTTTTCATTTTATGCATCGTGTTCGATTTGTGTCAAGACAGAGAAGCTCGTAAATGAAAACAAAATCTCCTCCACTGAAGCTGCATAGTAAATAATCAATGTTTGGTTGCGGCCGAGACATTAGTCACGCATTTAAATGGGATTCTCGAGTCGAGAACACGGCGCAGCGCCGAGGTGAAGCGAGGAATTAGAAGGGTGTTTCGCAGGTCTTAAAGGATTTAAGCCCGCGACACGAGGTACTTGAGACGCGAAGACAACTCTACACTCAATCGACATTAAGAAGAGCTATACACCCACTAGAGGAATGACTTGGAGGATAGCTGACTAGGATGGCCACGTTTCTCCGGCATATCAAGCGTGAAATATGTAGCAAGGCAAAGCGAGCAACAACGTTGTGCTCATTGTTTCTTTTATTTTTTTTAATTTCGTGTAATACGCATACCTCTGTAAGCAAAAACCAGAAAGTTTGTTAGAGAAAAAGGTCATGTCTGAAGAATTCCTATTCTCTGTTACAGACTGGCCAGCGTAGCATAATGCGTATCCCAAAAGGTGGTGGTCTGCGCGAGGGTGCGTCAGAAGAGATTTTGAAAAGGGGGTTTTAACCCTTTCCTTGAGAGTCGTCGTAGCTCGAAATTTCCTAACTGATTTACGGGAAAACAAGTCTGTTTAATATTTCGCTCTCTATCTGTGTGTTTCTGTCGCAGGTTAGCCCGTGGCGCCACCGCTCCTACTTAGTCAACTTATTTAACTCGTTTAGCGCGCCACCGTTTGCTTAGGTGTATTTATGCGTGTTCGCGCGACGAAACTGCTCGTGTGCTTTTGCTTTCATTTAAATTTCACACTCCTGACCACATACAATTCTTCACACTCGACTAGACGAATAAATTTCTCGAGGTCGCTGCACACAGATACAGGCGTGCATTTTTTCGACGCAACTTAATCGATAGTATTCGAGCTTGCGGCTGAGCCTCGCGTATGAATTTATCGCGCAAAGTGCGAAACCAGTCGTATAATTCATTTTCACCTAACAAGCGTTAAATTCCTTTATAACGTTCAACAAATTGCGATAAAAGCTAGTTAGAGGCTGCTGCTGCTGCTGCTCTTATAATATAAGCTCGGCAGCTAAGACGCGCGCGAGCTAATACGCGTCGAAAAGCTCAAGTCGAGCGTGCATGCGCGCTATCCGCCCGCTCGCCT
Source organism: Trichogramma dendrolimi (assembly GCA_034770305.1). Classification (NCBI taxonomy): domain Eukaryota; kingdom Metazoa; phylum Arthropoda; class Insecta; order Hymenoptera; family Trichogrammatidae; genus Trichogramma; species Trichogramma dendrolimi. The sequence goes on from JAPMIB010000023.1 coordinate 1,291,038, forward strand.
CGAGTTATAAATCTTTCGTATAGGTTTCCTCTCTCGCCCCAAACACGTGTGTGCGTGGGATGCCGTGAAATTTTGCGCACCAGCGGTATTTTCTCGCACAATGTTTTCTTACATAATCGTGCGCGGACCGAGGCAGCTCTACCCTGCCTATGAATGACGAAACATTTTTCGCATTTTTCCCGCGCGAGAGCTTGTTTGCCGGGTAATTTATTAAAGCTCGCTCGACTCGTGCCCGCGTGTACAAGAATTATCAACTCTCGAAAATACATTTGTCCTGACGTTCTAATTATCATTAGCGCTCACGAGCACACTCGGGGCGAACGAATGTCTAGTAATGTATTTTGCTCGCTTGAACTGAGCTTGCGATTCTCATTCGCCTTCCGTTTTATTACAGTTATTTGCTTGCCTACATAAAAGCACAACACTAAATTAACGCGGCGCATCCTAAAATTAATTATTTGACGTTGGAGTCGTGCGAGCTTGGCGCAATATTTTTCATAAAGTTATTGTTGTGTACAGCATCGGTGTGGCGTGCGTAGCAGCGAACGAGTATACGAAAAGACGCGCAGTGACTCGTCCACTAGGCGCCGCGCGCTTAAATATAGATTAAAGCTAGAGAAACGCCACTACTCTCTGGGTGATTAGCCGACGCGCACCCGCGCAAAACTAGCTGCCGAGGAGAGGGCGATTAATCAGCGCCCGCGCGCGCCTTCCTACACGGACTCGGCTAGAAATGACAAATTTATCTAATCTCGCTTGACGCGTCGTAGTAGCACCCACGCGTGCAAAAACATAAACCTACAAATGCGTGGGAAAATTTTGCGGCGCGTGCCACCTCTTAATAGCGCCCGTGTACTAATAAGCCCGAATTTTTTTTTTTTATCAATTTTTTCTCAATGCCACTACTATTAATGCGGTAATTAATTATTATTGCAAACACTTCTTATAATTGACAGAAACAGAAAAAGCGAAGGAAAAGAAAATTTCCGCAGACCCGTCAAGTACATAAAAAGTACAGTTTAACATGCACAAAAATTATTAAATATTATTTAACGGGAAGCGATCTATTATAATGTTATAGATAATATATGTCTCGAACGAAGTAAAAACTCTGATACAAAATAGTACGAAACAAAAATATGGGGCTTAAAATGGAAAATTTTTCCAAGAGTTGCATTTTTAAAGAGAAGATCAGAATCGAGAAGAAATAAAGAAAATAAACTGAAAAAAACATGGTTTATTGCATTACGTTATAAGACTATAAACATACTACTTTATATATTATGATATTTTTATATAATTTAATTAAAATATTACCTATTTTTTACTCCTCAAAAAGAGATGGACCTAAAAGTGAAGCATTTTAAAAGAAGTTATGATTGGTTGATTACCTTTTGCGTAAAACGCATCTAAAGATTAGAAGCTCATTCAAGAAAAATAAGTTGTTGCAGAGTTATTGAAATTCGATGAAAGCACCGATCGCAAAAGCTCCGGTTGGATCTCATGGTGCGTCTAGCCTCGAACTCGTTTACGACGCATGATACATTTTGGCAGAGCAAAGCATCGTTGGTTATCACCCTCATCGCTGAGCCAATAATAATCATTTTAGCTTTTCTCGTACACAGACACGCACATTTTGTACTTTGCAGTCGAAAATTCGTCCGCGTAATATCGCGACGACGCGTTATTTATAAAGCCGTCAGACTATTTACTACTGACTTGGGCCAGCTGCCTTGCCAGAAAAGAGAAAGAGCTGTATACTCAATGAAATAAAGCACCAAGCGTCACGATATATGCCCCGTAGTGGCATCTTTTCAGCCGGTACAGTAGATACACACACAAGTGCGATGTTTGTCTGATTTATAAGGTACGAGGCATGCAAATTTCGCGCCCAGAAGATATTTATAAGCTAGCCATGTACGATTTTCGATACCTGTGCTATACAACTTTGCCTATATTATGTACACGACAAGTTTCCTTTTCGAGACTCGAGGCATTTTGAACTACACACATGTACGTATGTGCGCGCACGTTACATGGCTACTGTTGTTTGGCCCACTGTGTTTCGATTACTGCATACAGCTTACGCTCTGGATTCTCGGGTTTAAGCAGGAAGTTATTCGTCTTTGCATCGCCCTTGCTTCATATGTAACTGTTTGCACTTGTTCGGTTTTATTTTTATACACCGTTCAAAATTATTAAATACGTCAACATTACTATCCTATCAAGCAAGTGGACATTGACGATACTTTTCAACTTAAAAAACGCTTAAAATTATGAAATAAAAGAAAATGTGATGGAAATTTCGAATTTAATAGGAACAATTTTATTGAAGTACATTTTTATACTGGCAAACTTTTCCTTTGCTCTGATCCAAAATTTTAATTGGCGATATTTCGTGAAATAATTTATTTAGATACATTTTCATTTCATTATTCAAGTAAGCGGTAAAACTGTTTAATGACGCCATGATAATTTTTTAATCGTACTTTCTTCAAGATAACAAAATACTGTTCATAATACTCTAAATTAAAAATCACAAGTCACATCACGGTTTGCTGCTACTTCAAGTCTTTCATGCTATGTTGAATGATATTCAAACAAGTAATTATACTGATACTTTATGCAACGAGTGCGGATCATTTTATTTAGACTAAAAGTAGCATTTGTATCGCAAATATCTATGTTGATCCTTCTGTCCTCTTAGTTCATTTCAATATGAGCAGTTCCATAATTTTTATCTAGTACGTTAAATGTTTACTTTAATTTGATAATAGAGTTTAAGACTTGAAAAAATTTTTACAAACAGAGATTCACGAATTTTCCGATTTCATCTTTCATAAAAATATTTATCAATCAAAACCTCCATTGAATTAATTTTACAAGATTTTGTAAAATCATAAAAAAAATTTATAGTTTGTATGAAATATTTATCTATAAGACATGAAATTAGTTTTGGTATTCAAAAATCCTTTTTATTTTTTCAAATATCCTCGCAAACTAATAAATCGACATGACGAATTAAAGTTCTATTTGAAATTGGACTCACGGTACACAATTTTAAAGAAAAATTTAGTGAAATGGCTAAATTTAACTTTTTAGTTAGAAAATAGTTTCGTTGAAAAAAAAACTTAAAACTGAATTAATCGTGTGGAAAAAGTGTAGTAGTTTCTATCCTTAATTTTTCGCAAGATGAATTCTTTGTTATTTATTCTCACTTTACATCGCATTTACTAAAATATTTAGTTCTTTTCTATGAATCGTATAGTCTTTACGTATAATAATATAAATATCTTTGAAATTCTAATAGACATATTAGTTGAAACAAGTTTTATGTACTTCTTTCAAAATTATTCATAAATGATCCAAAATTTTAAATCAAGTAGAAATCTAACATTGTAATAAATTTTTGTATTAATTTTGATATTTTTCATAATCCAATAAATTTGCGAGTGATACTTGAAAATAACGTTTTTATCCGAAGGAAAATTATAATTATAGTTATACTATAACTTCCAAAACATGAAACGGCATTAATGAATTGAATAAAAATTGAAAGAATTGTTTTAGATTTGTTTTCAGTAAAAGATGAATGATAAGTATGCATAATAATACTTTTACACAGCTTGAATTATCTGCTTTTCTAAAATTGCGACTTGATCCTTAAAAATCGCTCCCACTTATATTTGATAACGAATTAATGTTTACATACTCTGATATGCTAAATTCGATGTTTTAACGGGCAAGGGTCTCACTTTTCCGTTCCATTGAAATTTAGGTTTGTCTATGTCTTTACTAGGGCGAGCTTCCTTGGTCAGAGTTCATTTTGGTTTCCATTGTTTTTTCGACTGCAGAGTCAGAGGAAGACTCAGTTTTTTTTTCACTTGTATCAACTCTTGAACTTTCTTGGTTTTCTACAGCTGGTTTATTCTCAAGCATAGATTTATCACTTAGATTTAAATTGATTGCTCCAGCATCGTTCAAAGAAGAGCTTACTTGATCAGAAGCATTTTTTATTGTACCTTCCGTGTTAGATTCGATGTTTGAGTTGGCGAGTGTCGAGCTTCCTTGGTCAGAGCTAGTTTTAGTTTCTATTGTTTTTTCGATGATATTTTCGACAATCGAGTCAGAAGAAGACTCAGTTTTCTTTTCACTCGTCTCAACTCTTGAGCTTTCTTCTCTTTCTACAGCTGGTCTATTCTCGAGCATAGATTCATTACTTAGATTTAAATTGATTGCTCCAGCATCATTTAAAGAAGAGCTTACTTGATCAGAAGCATTTTTTATTGTACCTTCGATGTTCAAGTTACCTAGAGGCTCGCGCTTTCCTAGAGTTATTTCAAAACCCAATTGTTGACTTCCAGCTTGCTCATTTTTCCCTTGATCTAACTTAACATCAGATTGTTCTTGATTTTGAGAAGTGCTTTCTCGATTAGGTTTAATTGGATGTACCGGAATTTTGTCTTTGTATTGATTAATAAGATTCAGGGCATGTCGTTCCGTATCTTTAATATGGCTCAAATCTTCATCATCTTCCTCAGTATGCGCATATTTATCTAAAAGGCTTGACTTTATACTATTTTGCGAATCTTTTTTCAGATTTTCATCGATTACTACCACTTGAGTAACGGAATTAGCATTTGTTGTGGGAGTTTCATCATCATGCTCTAATATTTGCATTGAACGAATATCTTTCCTCCTATCGTCTATTTTGCTTTTCAATTCTCGGAGAGAATTTTCAGTACTTTCAAGTTTTTTCGAAGATTCATCTAATAGTTCTAGAGTTTTTTCTAATTCAAGTTTCTTCATATCATGAGATTTTTTTATGCTTTCTAGCTTAGAATTGGTGGTTATTATAATGCCGTGTAACGATGCCAATTGCAAGGATTTTTTGTGCAATTCGGATTTTGTACTTGTCAGTTCAGTCATCTTACTTCTACGATCATTTTCGAGTAATTCAAGCCTAATTTCCCTTTCCTTGACTTTCGAACGAACTCGCTCCAATTCCTTTGACATTTTGTCTATCAATTTATTAGCGTTTTCATATTCTTCCGTTTTCTTATCTAACTCAGCTATTTTCTTTTCGAGCCTACGAGACTTCATCTCATTCTGAATTTTTAGATCTCGGTTATCGGTTAAGTGGTCTTCACATTGCTTTTTGAGCCTATCTAATTCCATTTTCAAATTGTCGTTAGATTCTTGAATTTCATTAATTTTTCCTGTTGCAGTTTGCTTAACTCTTTTAATTTCTGTCATTTTTTCCTCTACCTCTTGAGTTAATTTTATTATCGTAGTTGTTTTTGTTGTCAGTTCCTCTTTTGTTTTGGCTATCTGAGTACGTAGCACTTTCATGATTTTTAAAACTGATTTTAAAAGCTTATTATTATTTTCTCGATCTTGTTTCAAGGCTACTACTTCTTGAATTTTTCTATGAAGCTCCCGTTTCAATAATTCAATTTCCGTAAAAAACACGTCTCTCTCATTTCTTAATGCTTCCGTCGATTTACTGCAAGATTCCTTATCTTTCTGCAGTTTTAATTTTATTTCACCTGAAATTTTACAGTTGTTTTGTTAAAATTTATAAAATTAGCAAGTAATTTTTCTTCTAACGTAATTCATTATTTGTTCTACTTTTTTATAGTACCCAGATTATTGCAAAAATACAGGGCATTTTTGAAAACTGAAAATGAATTAGTTAATAACTACTAATTATTTTAATACAATAATGAAAATACTCTTACATACTCGATAAGAAACTTGTGATAATTAAAAATTTTAATTTTAGGCTAAGAATAAAATATGTGAATAATTAACCCATTAAGTTCGGGACGGACACATTTTGTATACTTATTTGAACCGTCGTAATTTTGCTGAAAATGGGGACTGGAGAACTTACGAGTAAGCATATTCCACGAAAAATTTAATGAACTTTCCGAATCCGATGTCAAATTTTCGATATAACAAACAGGTCAAAAGTTATGGATGGTTTTATAAAAAAAAATGTGATTCCGAAAAAAAATTTTTTTCTTCTTTTCAAATTTACACATGAAAATCTTTTAAATTCTGGCGTCTTTTCTACAAATAAAGCGTCCATGGGTCCTTCTCTTAAAGTTATGACGATTCCAATTAGTGAAATATGATTTTAAGTACAAAAAATGGCGACTGCAAAACGAAAAAATTAAGAAAATTTTTGGAATTTTTAACTCAAAAACGATGGATTCTTAGTATTTATCAACGAACTTAATCATCAGTAAAAAATTTTCCTCAAATCCATCGTTTTTGAGTTAAAAATTCCAAAAATTACCTTATACATTTTCGTTTCCCAGTCGCCATTTTTTGTTCTTAAAATCATAAATCATTAATTGGAACCGTCAAAACTTTAAGAGAAGGACTTATGGATGCTTTATTTGTACCGAAGTGTTAAAAGATTTGTTAAAAGATTTTCATGTGAAAATTCGAACAGAAGAAAAAAATTTTTTTTTAAATCACGTTTTTGACCTGTTTGTTATATTGAAAATCTGACACCAGATTCGGAAAGTTCATTAAATTTTGCGTAGAAGATACTTACTCGCAAGTTCTCCAGACCCCATTTTCAATGAAAGTATGACGGTTGTGTTCGTCCCGGACTTAATGGGTTAATGAACTACTAAATAGAAAAAAATAGCAAACTTAAAAATGTATACCTAAAGTAGATAGCTCATCTATTTTTGTACTCAAAACTTTCTTCGCATTTTCCGATTCTTTTATTTTACTATTAAGTTTCTGAATCAATGTCGTTTTTTCTTTTTTGTAACGGTTTAAAGTGTCGATAATTCTTGTGTCATATTTATTAGGAGGACCATTTTTTAGTTCCTAGAAAATTTAAGAATCATTTAAGAATCATTTATTTATAGAAACTATCAAATTATTTTTCATTAAAAATTCAAAACATACCTTCACATTCTGTAAATTCAACTGAACTTGAACTGAACTTACCTACGGGGTAATAAACGAGTTCTATTATGTCTTACTATTAGAATAATTGTGAATCCAAATCAGAATAAATTTTACTTACATAAATAAATGTGTGGCAGAAAAAGTAAAAAATGAAAATTTTTTGAAACATTATAATTTATTTACAAGTAGAAGTTGAAAGCCTGGTGTTAGCTGCAAGACTGCCTTGAATTAGTTTTTACCAAGACTTTATTAAATCTCAAATGGTAAAACGGAACGACGATCTCATTGGTTGAAATGAATAATTTATCGACAAGCAAAATTTTTATCGATCATAAAACGTTGCTCAGATTTCGTCAACCGTAATTGAGAATATACTTATAGCTTTTTTGTAGCAATTAAACTTTTATTTAGTGCGTCAGAATGGCCACTCGATTCAGAGATAAGCCTCGCTCATGTAACTTTTCACGCCAAGATCAAATAACGTGTTAAGGTCAGCCTGAATTTAGTTTCAGACGTGTAACAGTGCTTTATACACATGCTCTTTTCTCTATCTTTTTATTTAACATATGTCATACCGTCTTAAATATTAAATGTAACTAGCCACAAAGACTGTATACTTGAATAAAAAAATATCTCTACTATGCGGGTCCAGCTACTCGGCTAATTAACGACCACGATAAATAATTGCCTAGCAGTTCTATGGGCATTGTAAACTGGCAAGTCGGGACACTTTTTTGTCTCCCCCGTGTAGAGACGTCGTTAAAAATAATTCAAGCTCCAGCCGCGCTTTCTTTTCTTTTCTGCTCGTGTAACTTTCATGTTTGTCGCGCGAGAAATTTTGAATTATGTCCTTTGCATGTAAAAATTAGCGTAATGCTTTCCTTTCTTTCAAAAATTTTTTCTCCGCATTGGAATGAAGCTTCTTTTCTCTTGCTCCTGGTGAAATTATATACGAACGCAACAAAAGAATGCTGTAGTATTTTGCAGGGAACTAAATTTTGAGTGCCACAGTTATACAGACACATACATGCGCTTATATCGAAGAGTCACACGAGTGTTAGAGAATTAGTCAAGAGGGAATTCTTAATAAGCGAAAGTGAGTCGTGCAAGGGTGTCTTCTCGTTTCTTGCACATTGCCAACTGTATATTTGCTCGTCGCGGGCAGGAGACAGTAAACTCCTTACATATTCTTGCACCGTCTCTTTATATGCTCCGGTAACTTTGTCGAATTTGTAGTTGAGGTTGTAATAAACGTAAACCTGGGAATTCCACCCCTTTATACTCTAGATACTTCGCCCAAACGTGTGCGTGTGTGCATTCGTACGGCGTAAAGATATGCGTATGATGTTTTAATTCTTCGACTCAATTGTACGATGTAAAATGACTCAGGCCATACGTACGTATTGCGAAGGGCAACATGCAACATATGCGATTGTAGCTAAATTATTGTAAGCACCTCATACTCGAAAAGAAGCGTACGAAGCTAAAGATGGTTCGAAATTATACGTACATATATAATGTAGGCACAACATAGAAAAAAAAAAAGTGCTTGCGGATATTGGCCTTTAGGTTGTGCGGCACAACTGCCTAAGGGTGAAGAGGCAGAGGAGGTATAAGCGCGCTGGAACGTAAAAAAGTGATCGCCTTTTTCGGTTTCTCGCCCACCCTAGCCCAAAGTTGCAATATTTATGAGGCATTCTGTACATTCGATATTTTCGATTGCCCGATCGACTTGCTATTTGTCTTATTTATGTTTCTTTTACTCGCCAACTCTCGCACTGTCTCGAATGGATTTTTGTGCTTGCATTGTCTTATTTCTTTTCTATCTCGAGCTTTGCTATCTCTTCTTTTTTTGCAATCCCACAGCAGTCCAAACAGTATCATAAAAAGTATCGAGCAGAGTTTTTAAGAACGAGAATCTATGTTGGGTTCAATCTGGTCATACAACGCGTCATTCTATTTATCGAAATTTATTGTGCTTGCAGAAAACGAAGAACTAAATAATAGCAGGCAAGTCAAGGAATTTCGAGAGATAAAAGTATAGAAGTAATTTTCCGCGTTAATGCAACAGGCCTACAAAAGAGTGCCGTAAGACGTGGCGTCGAGGCTCATACGTGGTGTGGGTGAGCTGACTATTGGTGCGAAATCACCGACTGCCAGTTATTATAAATTGAATGCCGAAGACGATGAGAAATCGTGGAGCGCGGCTTGCGTCGATGGCGATAAAGGCGACGCTTTTACGAGACTTTGCCGTCATCTTCGTTCGTCGTTTGCTATTTAGCTTCGTCAGCTTTTGAAAGTCTTTACTTACCTCTTGTGCGTACGAGAGCGAGAAGATTACCAAAAGCGCGCGTGAATCCCAATGCCGTATCCGTTTATTTCTCTTATGCATCATATTGAAATCCTGCCCCGATAGCTTGTTAGAGGGAAAGAGAGAGAGAGAGAGAGAGAGAGAGAGAGAGAACTGTATAAGGGATTAGATGCAATTCAATTTGGCGCATTTTAGAGAACACGCGGCACAGGATCAATATTCAAAATCGCGCTGATTCATTTGTAATCGCTGCAGCAATATGAATTTCAAAACAAGCAGAGAAGAGCAAATAGGTAAATGAAGAGAGGGAGAGAGGCAACTCGCTACTGCAACTTTACCTATAAATATATGTACCGATGATACTGATATAATATTTCAATCAAGACATGCTCGAGAGAACGCACGTAGCCGCATGTAGATTCGGCATGTCCAATTGGAGGACAACGGCTCTCTCTCTCTCTCTCTCTCTCTCTCTCGCCAACACATTAAAGGCGATTTGAATTTCATGACGCTTTAACGATCTTAATTAGAAAGCCCTTGGTGTTCCTCTCTGCGAGTCTCAAGGCGGCTACTTCGAGAAAGATAGCTAGTTGTAGCAGCTCGAAGTAGAATAAGGCTGGGTAACGGGTGGAGGATGGAGGGAGATCCTTGGCACGCTGTTTATTTCCGTATTAGCAGCGGTAGCAGCCCTCGAGACAAATCGTGTACAGTAGAGAACCTCTTGGGGATAAGCCTCGCAAGCTAAGATGCTCCGGCATTTCGTGGAGGCTTTTTTCCATGATCGCTCGTGTCGATTTCAACGTGTATATGTGCCTGCACAGCCACACGCACGTGGCAAGCAAGATTGATGTACCTAATTTTTCACCAGTATCGTGTACGCTACTCTCGAGCGAGGATTTGTCTGTGGCTTTCGCTGCACATTTATTTACTACCGATATTTATTTAGACGCTTTGCTCTGCCTGCGAGCATTTCTGAAGCTTCGATACGATGGTGGCATCATTTTTTCCTCAAATTTCGAGATCCATTAAAATAATCAATCCGACTCGAAATAGCTCGCTTGTGTCTATATGCACTCGGCAGATTCATAAATCACGAGCAGAGTATCTCGACGCTGTATATATACTCATAGGTATAAAACAATTTCAGCATGAGCAGCGTAACAAGCTAATTAGATGCAGCGCGTGGATCCGAAGGAGTTTCGTATATATGCTATATTCCAAGTCTTAATCCAAGGGACGATGTTCTACCCTCTCTCTACCTCTCTCTTCTGCGTCTGATCTATAGAACACGTATGAATATATCCATGGAAAGGTTGTGAATTTCGGTAAAGGGAGGCTACGCGTCCAATAAGCTATATATAAGAGAAAGCAGCATCGTATTAGCCGGTCGGGTGGAAGGACTGCAATAAACGGTGGTTTATGGAGAGAGAGAGAGAGAGAGAGGAAAGTCGGAAGGCCGATTAAATTAACGGTTAGGCTATCCAACGGATACCTAAGATATGACTGTATACACCATGTATATATGTAGTTCAAAAATCAAAACTTATACTTTTTCATTTTGTTATTTTTAAAATGATATTTTATGCGCGAGCTCCGAGTATTAATACAATCAAGAATCAGAGACAGCTTTGCTTGATACACAGAGAAGAGTCAGCCGTTTTCCATATATTCGTCTTGATGCTAAACATACATATATACATATCATCGGTACATGCGGGTAGTCTATTATGCAATTAGAGTGGCTCTTTCTATACACATACAAGCTTTACGGGCTCAACCGACTGTAGTTTGGATATGTTCGCGCGTATAGTTCGAAGAATAGACGTGGAGAACTATCGGACTACGACGACGACGACGACGACACCGACGACATGGACATGTCCCTCTGACACACCCTTTCTTCGTTTGGCCAAACTCCGGACTCTCGAGGACGAAAGCTTATGTCCTCGCTCTTTCCTCGATGGTATTCTCCTTTGCTCTCTGCTTATCTAGGAAACATGCACGCTATTTCCCTCTATCCCTCTCTCTTTCTCTCTGCTACTGAAGGCTTGCTTGTATGGTTTCCGATTCTCGAATTCTCACAGACATTAATTATATAAGCAACGAATTTAACATATACACATAGAGAAATATTTCGTCCTCGTTTCTGCATTTTATTCCAAGTTGAGAAAAAGGGTGAAAGCTCGATCAGTCGATCACCTGGTTGGATGTATTTGCTGAGCAGGACGATTAATTACATTCATAATTCGTTTTTAGATGAAAAATCTCATGCTCCGGAAGAAATTTATAATAATGTTTACCGAAAGATCAATTTTTTTTTCTCTTTTCCCTGAATTCTTTCACTCTCAATTGTTGACTTAAGCTTTGTATGTCGGACAGAATTTTTAATTAGTCACGATTTCTTTGCTTACTTTTTTTTCATTCTTGTTGCAATTTTCTACTCGGCGTGCCAAGCCGCTTTCACGACATTTAGTTGCTGCCAGCGATGAGTAATTCACTCAAAGATGAAAAGCAAATGAATAAACAAGTGCATTTGTACCGCAGTCATTGGAAACATTTTTCGTTGCTCTTCTTCGTCTTCGATAATAAATGAAGCTTAACCGCACACGCTCAGGCGGAGAGATGAAAAGAATTCCAAGACTTTCCGCAGCCGATTTACCGCACGTATGGGGTGTGGAACGGCTGTACGTAAGTACAGGGTATAGGTATTCGCGAAGCTTGCGCGTGTGTTGTCATCATCGCCGGAAAAATAGCAGCGTAAGCTCTGGGCAAAAAAGATTCCCGCGCCTCGGGAATTTTAGTCTAAAGAGGAATTTTTCGCACCCTCTCCTGGCCGCTGGTGGGAGAAAAAATGCCAAGACAGAAATTTTTCATCGTTACACACACATAATATAAGTACATGTTTATACAGCAGACTTTGGAAGGGGGTAAATAAATACAAATTGCTAGATTATCGGCTGTGTGCGCTTTTTTCGTGACACGATTTTACCAGCCATAGATGCTTATCAATGTGAAATAAATGAGTAAAAACGAGGGTGGCATGATAAAACTCTAATATATATCGTACGTCGTTTTGTAATTTTATACCAATGATCAGAAGTGTATTACTTTATTTTAGACGCGTTGATTACAATTTTATTATTTAGACTGACATTTGTTTAGAATTCAAATTCGACACGAAAAAATTAATATCGAGTATCGGTAATCATTATTACTGTGACGGTAGCACAATTGTAAATCATTAAAAAAAATACAATACTTTGCCAGTACACTCACGGATAATTAATTTCACTGGCTTCTTGATAATCCATAACTTTCATACACTCAACAAAAAGTTTCTCGAGTGCTCGAGCTATAAAAAACATCGAAGATATATTGTGCTTGCGAGCATGCAAGCACGGTTGAGGCGATATACGATCTCTTTTATATATGCGTGCGTTAAATTATATATAGTGATTATAATAATCGAGCGAGGAGGCGATGATGATGACAAAAAGTCGTCTTCAAACAAAAAATAGGAAGAGAGAGAGAGACTCATCTCGACGCCGGCATAATAATCACACTCGCATTTAATATAACGAGGATATAGAGCTTGCAACTCTTTTTTTTTTTTTTAATACATCGCTATCCATGCGTGGTCATTATAGCATCGATGCAATTTCTCTTTGTAACTTTTCTCGATGAGAAATGAATGTCGTCTCTAGAAATTGCAAGCCAAAAATCGTAAAACAACGCGTGGATAGTAATTATAAGCGAGGTCGTAAGCGAGCTCGAGGTTTCCATATCGTTAAATAAACAAAGATACTCATTCTCCACGGCTTCTTCCATAGCTAATGAGAATCTTCTCTCGCAGCCAAATCTAGATAGACCAATCTCACTCTCTCTCTCTCTCTCTCCAGCTGTCTTTTAAATAATGTAAACGGACTCTCGCGAGCTCGCGACTGACTTCAAGTTCAAGGGAGGTAGCTCGGCGCAGCGACGGGCGTCGCGGTGTGCACGTCTAACACGTTTTCACTATAAAGCAAACTAGACGTGTAGTAAGAGCGGGGCGAAGGAAAGGGGATATACACAAGGAGACATTCTTAACTCCCCTTTGCTTCCCACCCCCTTCGGCGCGCTTCGCTATATTATATTGGCGCATAAATTCGTCGGGGTACTGTGCAAACCCCTTTTCTTCTTTGCTCTTGCAGCGACAGTGGCGGCGGCGCTACCGCTGCTTATATCATTTGCCCTCATGTACGAATTAGAGTTCGATATCACCAATGAATGCCATTTCTATTCTTCGAGACGCAAATTTCAATGATTAATTAATCCGTATCGAACCGATACCAGAGTATTTAATATTACTTGTTTTTACGAGAAGAAAATAATGGAAACCCGTGGTTAATCCTTCATTAGCATGATTTTAATAATGGCCAGTATAGCTTGAGCAAAAGTTCAGCAGTCCAAGCTGCGAGGTAAGTATTGCATAAATACCTAAGCTACCATCATAAATATTCATTTTTCACATTTAATATTTCATCAAAGTATATAAATGGAGCATATTGCGCGCGAAAAATCGATTAGTTGTGCACGAAAACTTATTTAATACATACAGCAAAAGCTGACATTGCTATAATAATCGCTTGAGCTCGTAGTCTAATCGAATTCAATCGACGTGACATTAATTAAATTCAATTTAATATAGGCTAACATTTGTGAGCTGGCGTTTTTTAATATAATATCTGCGAGAAAGTTAAAAGTATCAGCGCGCGACCCGACTTTTTCGCAAACCGTCGCGCAGACTTTATTTTCCAATTATAATTAACCTTGAGCGGGCAATGATATTCATTTCTGACGGCAGAGACGACAAATGGAAAAGTCAGACGTTTTCCTTGTTCTGCCAAGGGGGACAAAGAGAATCATGATATACAGAAGCAGCATTGCTCGACGGATCGTATTAATTAGGCAACCGAGATTTCGGTATTTTTTTCCGTGTATAACCTGACAGTTTAGAATAATTTGGGACAATTTTTGAAATATTTCAACGCACGAATCGAGGCGAGATGTATCGCGTTTGTCGAGTAAATATTTTCGATAAAGCCACGCGTTTTGTCGAGAACGATGCAGCAGTCGTTTTCCTAAAAATTGTTTGGCATTTCGGAAGGTGTGTACGGGTATATCGATTGAATTACACTCGCCACACGCTGACGGATTTGCGGTATTTCCGTATATTTTAATGACAAGTATTCGAAGGAAAGAATTTTCATTAGCGTCGAAACAAAATTTATTGATCCGATTCGGGGGAGTTTGACGCAAGTATTAAACATTTGGAGATTTTTAATTTTTTTTTTTGGAAAATTCAAGCTGCGAAGAAAAATGTGGCGCGTGGCTTTGGCGTGCAGTTGCGCGCGACGATACTAATTACATACAAGTTTCGGGCTCACACGAGGTAGGATTAAATTTGAAAAGTTTTTATGCGCCCCAGAGAGGGAGAGATGAGTTTTTGGCTAAAGTATTATACCTGTGTTGTATTAGCTTGCACTTGTAGCCCGCGTAACTTTGTTTGCGTCGCAGAGGCCGCTCGCGTCAGTCATATCATTCGCCTCAAAGTTTCGCAGCAGAAACGATTAACCTGACGCAGCGCTGGAAAATTGCGGTTTACTGCCACGGCTATATAATACGTAATATAATAACGTCATCTCGTCTCTCGTTCTTGCTTGTGTACGCAGACGATTAATTTATTAAAAACATACTCGGCTGGCGTTGGGTTTGTTTGCGAGCTTGTTTCACTTCTGCGCTAATCGGAATCATAATAATTGTGAATCAAACGAGAAGAGATTGTTCGTGCGCTCGCTGCTTCTCCTTCTCCATCTTCTTCTTCTTCTTCTTTTTCTTTTGACCCTTTTCTTGAGACAATTAAAATATGGCAATCGTTAGATTTAATTATCGGCGACAAAAAACGACGCGAAAAGACGTTTTGTCGGCCTTTTGAAGGGTCCCCACTTTTTCGGTCCTCTCGCGCCGATGGACAATCAAAGAGCGATGCGAAAATCTTCCGGATCATTTGTAACTCTTTGTTATCCTCATCTCAGCGTGCGAAATAATTATCGAAGTAAAAGATGGCGCGGTTGTTTTTGCCAGCCGAGTGATCATTCACCGGCTAAAATGATGTAAATTCCGAGCTCTTGCGCGTGCTCATGTACACACGCACACAGCCGTACTCGCACGCGCATAGACATGCAAAAGAAAAGTAACTACTCTTGCGAGTTGTATTTTATAGTCGTCCCGAGTAACTGGGAAGAAGAAAAAAAAATTTACATCTCGCTCGTCTTCTTTATATACGTACACGCAGTGGCGCAGAGCAGGAAGAGGGTGGGGTTATTATTATGCAGATCGATGCCGGCGCGCAGTATAGCCTCGATTGGCCGCAAATTTCTCATAAATTTTGACGTGTGCCTTTAAGAACAACAAGTGCGTATATAGATGTATATATATTTGTAAGGGTGGAATACATTAACACCTTGTGTATAAAAGTTTCATGCCGCGCATTTAGTACTTCCACGCTGGCAGCCTCATCGATTGAGAGGCCAAAAGCAAGCAGCGCGAGAGAGAAACTTGACACTTTTATAGTTGCGCACTTATTTTCAAGAAAAAGATAGAGAGCGAGAAAGAGAGAGAGAGAGAGTGGGAAGGGAAGGGCTGTTTATTCTTTTTTATGGTTGAGTTATACGGACGATTACGCAAATGATGTCTTGTTATATGCGCCCGTTGAGTTCATATTTATGCCGCAGTGCAGCAACTTCATGAACTTGAAAATTATATCCTTGGCAAAAAACAGACACGCGCGAGTGAGCTATAGCGAGGCTTAGATAAGAAACGCAGAGCATGAGCAATTTTTCCCATCGAGTGTGTACGAAATAAAACAATCGCGACGCCAATATACGCCTGGATATTTTTTTCAATTAAACGCGGATTATGTTCGCTTTGTCTCGACTCTCGCCTCGCTGACTGCATGCGTGTATTGAATCGATACAGCGAGCCCCTTCCGAAAAATAGAGAGAGAGAGAGAGAGAGAGAGCTTGATCAATATTCGCACGTCTGTGTGTGCACCAGTACATTTTTCAATTATTGCTACTGTTTCTTAACAATATACAGAGCGTGATTTTTCATCTCTCCCTCCGATGCAGATAATAATCCAATGGAGTTGCAAGAAAAGAGCAAAAACTTGGACAAATCAAACAAACAAGCATAAAAGTAAAGAAACGTATATATAAAGTTACTTTTTCTTCGAGCCAGAGTCAGAAAAGAAGTAAACGTCGCTACATTTACGACTGTTAGCCCCGAAAGACGTTCTTGTTTATGTCTTCCTGATGTATAGATTGTCAATGGTGAGCCTTTAATAGATAGATTTAGATGCGATATGACGACTGCCTGTACTCCGCCGTGATCTGTAAATACAGGCGCGCGGGGAGAAAGTCTCTTTCCATCTTTATAGTGTCTTTCCCTCTTTTGTGTTACTCTATGATATCCTACGCAGGCGGAAAGTCCCCCGAAGCGACAGATAGCCGAAAGTTTCGCGCTTTCGGCAATCGAAAGGCGCGCCGCGAGACAATCCCCGAATGTGTACTACACGTACTTTAAATAATGTTCCTCTCTCTCTCTCTCTCTCTCGCTCGGCTTTTCTTCTTCCATGTATTACCCTTCCCCGCCTGCTCCTCTAGGATGATCATCGAAGACAAAGTTTTGCCTGTTAATTGAAGTTACTTTTTGCTTTTATGGCTCCTATGTTATTTGTTTTTTTTTCTCCCTTTTTTCAAAATAATGATTCATTTTTAAAGGAAGTTGGTAAAAGATTTGTGGAAAAGCTCCGATGGCTGTGCATATATTTTGCAATGCCGTGACGGATTAGCATAGGCTCCTTCATTAAGGCATAAATACCATCAACAGCACAGGGTGAAATCTGTCGAAACTGCTGCTGCTGCTGCTGCTGCGGCGAACAACTTTTAATCTATATTCGTTAAGTCGTCTTAAGTAACTGCTTCTTCGCGCATTTCTCTCGCGCAACAGATCGCGGCTGCGAACCCGAAGGAAAAAAAATAAACAATTTTTTCTTCCTCGAGGGAAGCTTAGCGTTCAATCCATCATTCTCATTTCCGCTGAATCACGCGTAACAGGCAATATCGATCTCGCGAAATTCGAGAGCGCGCAAGTATCTTTCTCTCGATAAAAAGTGCGCGCACGTGTATAAGAATAGGCGCATACAATATACACCAGTGCGCCGAAGGGGGAAAGGCGCGTTAATACACAGAGAGAAAGACAGACAAGTTCTCTCGTCATATAGAAGGGCGAGTTCTGCTTTTTCTCGCATGACTGACCATCACATGCAAATGCTTTTGCGCACACGCGCAGCAGCCAAGGGTACACTCGCGTCTGTACTCGCGTGTATGTTCATATATAGGCCTGCTTCTTCTTCGAGCTTCTCGCTTGTTTTTCCGCAGAAATTCAACCTTGTCTGTTATTATATGCGAAAGAGACAGAGACGCTGAAGCGAGACAGAGAGAGAGGCAATATGAACGTTTGTCGCTCGCGATGCAGTTGCTGTGGGTGGAGGGCTGTGTGCTTAGGGATGATTCTCCGAAAAGGGCTCCGTTCGAGTCGTCGGTGTCTGTGTTGCTTTATCAATTCGAAATTTCAATAATATTATCATTCGCAGGAGGCACAGCGCAGCGGCGGCGGCTTCTCGTCGTAACTTACGACGCACCAGTGATAAATTCGTTATATACTTTTTCGCTCGAATCCGAGGCTGCTGTAGCTAGCCAAAGCCAACAAAACAATGCTGTAATAGAAAAAGTTGAAAAAAAAAGGACAATCATGTATAGCGAGAAAAGGATCAATAGCCAACTCAGCAAATACGCGCAGAAGAGGAGAGAGAGAGAGAGATAGAGAGAGTGCTGGACATGAATGGATTAGATCGCTGAGATAACCAATTGACTAGAGGAAAAGTACGTAAACAAGTTCCTTGGATCATTCCATTTCATTGTTACTTTTTTCTACGTCTTATTTTTTTCATGAAACAGAGAGAGAGAGCGAGAGAGATACAGAAAAAAGGCAGCAAAATAAGAAAAAGGAAAACAGAAAAAAATTACGCCAAGTATAAATGCATTTATTAATTATTTATTCAGCGCGTGTCCTATCGCATACTCTTACCCTCTAGTAGAAAAAAAACGTATTTTTCAATAAACCCTTTTTTCGAGTATACACACAACGACCAACAACCTTACTCGTGTGTACACCCACGCGCGGAGGTCTATAATATGTGTATCAATTATTACTTCGAGTCAATAATACAGCGAGGCGGTATCGCAGTTATATTTATACCTATTATTATGCGCACAAATTCCCTCCTCCTGTCGCTCGGCTGCTTTTTGCGGTACGCGTTTACATACTCGCGCGCTCGTGACAATTAGCTATTATTTCAAGCATATACAGGCACCTTCTTACCAGTGCAATAGAGCCATTAAATGCCTCTGCGGCTGAGAGTAAGCTCGTTCAAGTCAACGAGCTCTCCACGTGTTTTGCATTTTATTTGTTTGGCCTTTTTTTCTTTTTCTTCTTTTTTTTTACAGTAAAATTGCTATATTTGCGTTGGGCTTGCAGTTTACGAGAATCAATATAGGCCGAAACATTCGCTTCACTTATTTCTCGCAATTACGAGCCAGTGTTTGTGGTTTTACAATGATTATTTCGTCTACAATCATTATAATGAACTTTTTTGAAAAATAAAAAAATCATTGCAATCATTTATTGATAAAAGTTTCAACGATAATTACAGCCATACAGTGGCTCGGCGTTGCAATTAAGGTACGAGGCGATAATCCAAAGCCAACTATTATTATCTGTCTAGTGAAATATAAAGCAAGACATCCGCTCGTGGAAAGAGGAGGAGAAAGAATAAGCTGGAGAAAGAGAAATTAAAAAAAAAGTAACTGATATCACCGAACAATATAACGTAATCGAATACCTAGCAGAAGCTCTGCCAACGTCAGCAGTGCAAAACAAGAAGTTCGACGACGACGACGACTCGAAACTTCGTGTGGCGGGGGTGGCTTTAAAGATTCAATTTTAGATAAAGACTCGTTGTGTGTGTGGATTTTTTTCGGAAGTCACTGTAATTGGCACGAGTTGCTACGGGATCCTCGCTTTTATTTTTCGATATACTCATCGACACGTTTATACATATAAACGAGAGTCGAAAGGAGGGTATATAGAGATTAGGAGTAAACAAGTTTCACGGGACATTAGGGTGATCCGAGGGGCGGTGCAAGTTTATAACGTCGATTTCCATGCGTACGCAAACGAACACATTTCTTTTGCTCGATTTTTCTCCTCGCGGTTATATATAAAAAATTTGCGATAAAGATGATGTACGACTGCGTCGGAATATTTAGAAATTACGTCCACGTCTTCTTAGTCGGAAAAAGCTAAAGCACTCGTCCAACCGCATCACGTGTGCAGGGTACTATAATTCTCTTGTATATTTGGCAAGTCTACCAACGCACAGAGAAAGAGAGAAAGAGAAATTTTAGATGAGCTTTAGAGCCTCAAAGAAGTGCGTGTGTATCCGCCTAGGAGAGAGTAATTAATACCCCGGGCCTCTTATTTAACGCGTTTATTTGCATGTGAAATTTCCATGTGGTCGAAAGAGAGCGAAAGAGAGGGAGAGAGAGAGAGAGAGAGAGAGGAAGAGTCAGACGCAAGAGCACGCCAATGTGCGTACGTGTTTACAAGGCGTTAAGCGTACAAGATTCCGCAGGCAACTCGTGCGTGTAAATTTTTTCTTCCTTTATTTATTGTAAACGAAAATCCCTGGCGAAATTTCGAGGGAAGTGCCGTGCCGAGCCGTGTCTTCGTTATGAAATCTCGGAGTACAAGGGAGAGCTTGCCGAGCTTATGCAAAGAGAAAGAAAAAAGCCGAGAGAAAAAGAAAGAGTCGATATCTCGTTGGTAGTTTTTCTTCCGAGAGCTTATGAAGAGACAAGGTGTCGATAAGCGACGTAAGCTTTAACGCGACAATTTGACGTCTCGAGATAGGAGTCTCGGGATGTACGCCCAAGATTTTCGAATAATAATTGCTTCGACGATCCCCCGGCAAGCGATGCCTGAAATCACAGGGCTAAATAGTTGCGTGGAATGGCATTCCCCAAGTGGCCAGTGCCAGTAGCAACTAGCGCAACAATCGCTCTCGCCGATAGAATGCTAAATGGACGCAGGACACCCTCCTAAAGGTGTGTACAGGCCAGCCAGCTAACGACTGAGTAAATGAAGGGATAGCTATTACGGGTTAATGTTCAGCTGTTACATGCAATTTCTGCTAATTACGCGGAAAACTATCTCTAGCCTAGAGACACACAGCAGCAAAAGCGCTACGAGATCGAAAGCTCCTGGTCAAACTTTAATGGCTGCCTATTTCGAGGCTCGCTCTGCCGCCAGCACTGCTTTCGGCTTTTATTTATGCACCCGTATGAGCCAATTTATAATAAAAAGAAAAACAATATTTCACAACGGGCTTGTACGTGACTTGTAAATGGCTTTCGCAAGCTCGGCAAAAAGCAATGATTCCACACCCTTTCGCTGGGCTCTGCTTCCAATGCATAATATACATCACTTCAAAAATCATGGCCCAAGAAAATTATATCAGCTACATCAGCGTGTTAAGATTTCTTACTCGCCCAGCGCTGGGCAGAGCAGCGTCGAAAAAAGCTCACCTCCTCTTCCAACAGAGTATATAACAAAAAGCTCTCCTCAAAGAAACCCGCGCCTATCTTTCATAAATAATCCCAAGGAGATAATTGCTCGGTTAGAAGTCGGGGAGCTGAGCGAATGTACGTTTTAATACAGAAGGAGAGAGAGGGAGAGAGTGCAAAAGCGTACAAGGCAAACATAGCTAATTTATAAAAGGTAAATAATTTAACCTTTTATAACTGCTAGTAGCCGAAAATTTGCACGGAATGATGACCAGGCTCGGTGGGAGGAGGCGAACATTTTCAACGTAGGTCAGCACAAATACTGTCAGTGGTAAAAATGTGGACGCACAGAGAGAAGCTTTAAAAAGTTACGTGTAATGATAATTTAGGCAAGACTATTACGAAGCAGAATGATAAGTAAGAAAAGCAGAAGAAGAGGAAGATAGGATTCCGAGAGGTGCGTTTCTCATTTGAATAATGTTTATGATAAAACGCGCGTACTAGTATCACGATGAGCTTTATATCTGTTTCGTGGATCGCGAAAGGTTACTTTTTTTTAATGCGTGTGTTGTATGCTGCGTTGAGACTTTTAATGGTGCAGATAGGATAGGCAGATTAGCCTTTGATGTTAGTTTGATTGCGCTATTTACCCCTACGCCTGCGCGTTTGCTTATTATTGTTATTGCTACGACAAAAGTTTTACACTTTTTCTTTCGGTCGCTTTTATCGAGTGATTTGGAATCGTTGCACGACCGTCCGATCATTTTTATTTCGTAGAAATTTGTCAATCGCATGAAACATTGTGTATGAATAAGTTCAATTCAGCGACGAGTGACATGTATATAATGAGGCTATTTCTTGCTCTATCATCGATGTATATGGTGGCAATGTATTTTGCACAATTAAGTTTCTTAGGTTTTTTTTTTAATTAAAAAAAGGTTTTGAATGACTTTTTTTGAAAAGCAATAACTCAAATAAATTTCGGAAAAGTCTGTGATTCAATATTGCCAAATATTGTCATCGTTCTGTGAAATCTGCGTAAAAAAGTCTTTTTGAAGTTGGCAACTTGGGCCCTGTATTATTAGTCTCAAATATACAACTTTGAAAAGTTTGACAAGACGAGACGATTTGAGTCTATTTGGCTGTAAGCGCACATCGATTGTACAGTCATGTCGGTAAAATTGAAGACACTCAAAGTCAATCGAGTGCGAGTAAGTAGCTAACCGTGAAAGTTTCGTGTTTTGCGCCTTCGTTTTTTCTCTCTTTTGTATGAAATAAAAACAAAGACGAAATTGCAATTACATGCAGAGGCAGTCTCGGCGTAACAATACAAACATAGTAAATAATGTATTCCACATAGCGGGTGGTAATAGAGAGGCACTCGCGCGCCTTGCGCGTATTTGCCGCACCTCCATGGACTTGGGCGCGTATAATGAAAAACTGGGAAAGCAACGAGGGCCTGCTTAAATAAAATAGAGCGAGAGCCAAGTACTTGTGTGTGTATATGCAGTTGCTGTTTCAAGAGAGAAGCTCATAAGAAGGCGAACGACGCTTGATGAAAGATCCTGGGGGCAACCTCCTCATCCCTTCGAGCCTCAGCCATCCAAATTTATGCTTTCTTTTTCTTGATTACCCAGGCGAACTCGCGAGCTTACAGTTGTATTACACTGAAGGAAAAAGTATAAGAAAGAGAAGAAGTAGTGGAAGGAGGAGACAAAAAAAGAGTAGTAGATAAACTGCGCGCTCTATACTGCGGAGCTTTGTGCTTGCCTGTGGGGCTATGTGCGAGTGTGTGTGTGTGTGCAGCCACTGGATTATTGTGATGGAGAGAAATGCGCTGCGGAATACATTAGCGGCGCACGGCATCTTAAGATTTATTAATAGAAAACAAAATGTAGCAGTTCCTTTGACAGGGGTGAGGTATAATATGAAAAATTTTTTCCCACTTGGCTTTTTTATTTGGTTAAACTTTTTGAAAATACGCTCAGAATCTTTCCGAATAATTACGAGTGCAAATGCCACACACGAGCTTTGGTTTGAAAAAAGGGCGAACTACCGCGAGTGAGATAATTTATTAAATAAAGTGCAATAAAGTGCAATTATTTCTAGCAGGCGCGCTCGAAACAAGCTTTTATACACAACATTAGCATCGTATGTGCTCGTGAGCATGCGGAGGTATTTAAGCTCGTTTCATTAGCAGCAGCTACGAGCGCAGAGGCGAGAAATTAAATTCCAAGCAGCAGTGGCTTGTTTCTCGCTCTCTTACATCATATAATAAGTACATACAAATAGCGACTCTGTACGCGCATTTACATAGGAGCTGCTAATCTTTTTGCCGAGCTCGCATAATAATGGCTGTGCAAGCTCTCCCATATAGTAAATCTCGGGGCCGCACGCGCAAGCCGCCTTTTTGAGAGAGCAGATTCGTCCGAAACCTGAAGTGATTTAACACGTGTTTGAATTATACGTGCCCAAGAGCAGCAGCGAGTCGGTCGAGCGAGACTTTTGGCCGATTATGCGCGCCTGGCTAGCTCCAGTCTGTATTTGGCTATTTTTAAAGTCTTCACCGATGGCATTTATTAGCGTTGCTGCTGTTGCTCCTCGCAGTTTGTTTGCAAAAGTCATTAGATATATTAGACGCGATTAAACTCGAATCAGATCGCTAGGAATCCTAAACACCGAGCGCTAGACGCTAGAGAGAGAGAGAAAGAGACTTGCACGGAAGATCCCTCGATAAACACTAGCTGCGTCGCACACGCGTTGTCGCTGATTTACGGCGGGTAATTAGAGCTCTTTAGGCTGACTCGTCGCACTTTGAGCCTCCCTCGCGATCGCTCCTATGCCCACGCGTCACAATTCCAATTGTAATAAGTCAATGAGGCAGCTGTGACTTCTTTTGTTTCTCGCGCCGATTCCTGGACATTTATCCAATTAACAGGCCAACACACTCGGAGCGCACGAGCGAGTGATTTTTTGCTTTCCCTTCGGGGCTCCGGGCAGCTTTGCCGACGCTTAAAATCATAAAGTACATCGATTCATAGCTCGAACTTTCGCAGCAGACTCCCAGCAGCGCGTCGCAGCTCTCCTATAGGCGATCTGTTTAATTACGAAACTCTTGGGCTGCGGGTCTATATCTATAGGGCCGTTGACAGGTCGGTATGCGCTCGAAAGGAGCTCCAGCTCGAGTATCTATGTACGTCCGGTGGCTGCTGCTACAGTGGCAATATTGTCGCGGTGTATGCGCGCGCGCGCTGACACACAGAAATTAATTATTCTCCGTCTCACAGTGGCGTGGCTTTCGCTTCTCCCTGCAAATACCTCAACCCTATCGATGAACCCCGAGAACCTGTCCACTGAGACTTTACTTTTATACAGCCTACGCGGTGGCTTTTTATTGACGCCGGCCGACACCGGGCTACGAATTCTTTTCCTCCCCGCGTAGCTTTTTTTGTTTCAGCGGGTCACGAGGGGCTCTGCCTTCGACGCAGCCTCGTTTCTCCTGTACATCCGATCGATTTCTGTCTCGATGAGATTTCGTTTTTTTTGCTAATCTTGATGAGCGTGCTTAACAACTGGGATAGCTATCTCATCATTTTTTACTTGCAACCGAAGGATATTTTTCGGACTTGTAAAACTACTAATACTGATATTCATTCATTTTCTAATCTGTACGTTTTTTGGCGGCCTTTAAAAATCGTACCCTGGTAAAAGGGCAGAGCTTTGCGTCTTGCTGAATTGAAATTTTTTCCCAGGCCTTAATGCCCAGAGTAATATTTGAGAGGCGAAGCATTGGTTCGCTGAGAAGCAAAAGATCCAAGCGTGGATCGCCCTCAGAAGCGCTGGAGTGCACGAAGTCGGTGGTAGTAGCTGCAAACACGTTCGTAAGCAGTACGCACAGTCCTGTAAATCTTAGCTTTCAAAGCTGGAAGTAGCAGTCAGTGCTATTCTTATTCCCTCGTTATGCTCTTCGTTTTCTCTCTCCCTCTCTCGCTTTTTCTCCTTATTATATCGTCTTTCCACGCCATAAAATCGGAAAAGAATTTTGACCCCCTCCTATGCACTGGGCTTATACCCGAGTCTCTCTTTCTCTCGAGACAATAGAAACTAATAAATTTGATTACTGATTACGGACTGTTTACTCCTTGGCTCAAGAGAGAGGGAGATGCTTTTTTTCGCAAAGCTCGTTAGAAGACTACAATTTTGGAGAGGCGAGCTTTGAGTATGATCCATCGATTCTTTCTTTTTACGCAACTGCGCTGTACCTCCCCCAAATAACGACTCAGTGCATTTTCGAACCGACAATCAAATTAAAGAGCCTTTCTACGGAGTTTCTACAAGACGCACGAAAACCTATATATCTCTCTTGCCGGCCAGGCTTGCGCGTTTCCAGCACCCCTTTCTATGCGAAACTTAATTCTGAAAGAGAGAGAACGAACCAAAGTTAAATCGCCGAAAGAGTATATAGCTAGAGGCAACAAGGCAAAACAACAGCAATTATAAAGGCGCAACATAAGCGATTGATATCATGCTCTTGGCTGTGGAAAACTCATTTTCGCTATTATATCTGTGGCTGCTGCCGTCTCTTTTTTGCCTGTGCTTATTCAAATCTTATGCTTGCGCTCGACTTGAAACTCGCTTCGCTGTAATACACGCACATATATCTATATGCATAATTAAAGTCAAAGTGTCTTCTAAAACAGCCTCGGGTACTTTTCAAGATTTCACGAGAGAGAAATGGTGTTATTATCATTATTATTATTATTATTATTATTATTATTATTTATTATTATTATTGTTTGGTTGCCAAAGCTTTTCTATCTACTAAAAAATCACCTTGCTACAGATGTAGTTGAAGTCACTTGTAATCAACATAATCTTGAATTATTTTAGAAAAATCAAATTTCACGTTTAGTTCTAAAAAAATAAAATGTGTATTATTTTGTTTGAAACAAAGCTTGTATAAAGAAAAAAATGGAATACATTAAGCCGAGGTGAGGACTTTTGAGGCTGACTCAATAAATTACGTTATGATCAATAAATTTTAGAGTATTCCTAAGATGATCATGTGCTAATAGCTTGATTTTCTACATTTCCTATCGTTAAACTAGAGTCCGATGTGGAGTTTGAGAAGTTAGTAGCTATAGGTACAATTGCAGCAAAGTTTACCTTTACCAGCGTTGGAGTCTCTCAGCCGGTAATAGTTATCGCGAAGGGTAAAAAAGTCCAAAGGACCGGGTGAAGGTAAGTACTCGTCTATTTTTGACACATATATTTTGATAATTGGAGAAACTCTTACAATGTTTCCATTGTTGATAATATTATGTTAAGTAT
Source organism: Trichogramma dendrolimi (assembly GCA_034770305.1). Taxonomy (NCBI): domain Eukaryota; kingdom Metazoa; phylum Arthropoda; class Insecta; order Hymenoptera; family Trichogrammatidae; genus Trichogramma; species Trichogramma dendrolimi. The sequence goes on from JAPMIB010000023.1 coordinate 1,317,342, forward strand.
CGCGACCTTTCGTTACCTTCGGTAGGGAAAATCTTTGCCAAAGGATGAGAAAAAATAATCGTAATTATATAACCGACAATTTTTTATTTCATGAGTATGAATTAATTTTTTGACATTTTTAAATGTGCTATTTTTTCGTTTTTCTGCATGGAAAGAAATATCATGATAAAATATACCTTTAATGTAGTGGTAATCTTGAGACAATTTACGACCAAGTAAATAAAAAAATTTATACTATTAAAGGTAAAATTCCCCTCTACCAAAATGTCCTCTCAAAATTATCAAAATTACTTTTTATTCTACTGATAAACCACATTTAGCAAGCTTCGCGCACACAAACTGTCTACGAGCACTCTGTTATCGACTCAAAGGCTGGCGCGTTATTAGGAATTTAAAAACCCCCACTCGATGCAGTGATCGCGCTACCGTACACATTTCAACGACCACTCACAGCATGTTTATTTTGGTGACAAGATCGACCCATCACTTTTTTAAGAGAAAAAAAAATAGGAGAGAATCATTAGATTATTATATTATCACATTATTAGAATTTATCGATCAATTTTTCCCCAAGCATAGAAAATAAGTTGGGTTGAAAACTGATTCGCAAAATCTCTTTGTTTTATCAATCGCTAACGCATTTATGGGTTTACTTGAGAAACGGGAATCGACTGAACACATCTAGCAATAAAAAAGAGTCGAGCATCGTGCTTGCGAGCAAAACAGACACATACACGAATAGGTAATGAATATGCCGAGCTGAATTTAAACGTGGCTATATAGGACTTGAATCGCTTTTGAATCCTTGGACTATTCACTGGCAGCGAGAAGCGCACAAGCATTTTTCAAATCACATTTCAAGCTCAAATATAGCCCGAGGTAAGCAGCTACTTATATTATTATCCGCAACCCCCGTAATAATTTTATCTCTCCGATTCTCTCTCTCTCTCTCTGTATTAGCTTAATGTATTGGATGAAGCCTATGATATGCTCGGCGAGTTGTAACAGTGCAGCTTCTATAAAATGTTCCAATACGATTGAACTTGAGCGTGAATCGATCGGAGGCTCGTAAAAAGTTTTTTCCTCTTTCGGTTCGCTTACGCGTATAATTCCATTCTCAAATTCGCAAAATGTTTTGGGATCTTTTTTCCAAAAAAAAACCCACTCGGATTCCACTAAAAAGCTTTGTAATTCGTTGGAATATGTACACTAGCGTTGGTTTTCGCTTTTGAATGAAAACCGTAAGAGTAAACTTTAGCAATTATAACAATGTACTGAGAAAATAAGTTCCTGCCTTACTTTTTATAGCCCGTAGAGCTAGTAGGCTCGCACATGCGTTAATAAGTAAAAATTGCGCATTGTACTCCGCAGTAGTCAATAATATTTTTGTGGCTTTTTAGCGGGTCTTTATACTTTTTCCATGCTCGTTGTTGCACGAAAGGTAAAAGAAAAAGTTGGGTAAATGTCATAAAAATAGGCAGTCGGCGATCGATAATGAAAGCTAAATAAGAGATTAACGTCGTTCTAATAGTTCTTCTGCGGAGATTTCACCATTAATTCGATTGAATGAAAAGCAGGTTTTATACCCGCACGAGAGAACGAAAAACGTTCTGACTTTTCTTATCAGCTTGAGATTGAAAAAAGGTACATAAAACCGCCGGGAATGAAATGGTTTTTTTCGCCTGATTAATAGATTGTTCAGCTGCGGTGTGTTTACTCAATTAATAGCTAAATGGATTTTCGCGTGCAGAGCTCATATATAATGAGGCATAAATTTCCGTTTAGACAGTGAGTTTAATCAAGTGCGTATTGCAAACTTGTTCGCTCGGAGCAATCGATGGCTATTTGATGAAATTCAAATATCATCGGGATTATAATTTGATTCCATGTGTTTGAATCTTGTTATTATGAGTGCTGGTCCGGAAAAAAATTATCGCTCTTCAAAGTGCCAAGGATAATTATAGCGCTTTAAGCGGTAACATTGGAGATACTTAAAATTCCAACTCGCTTTCCGCAAATCCTCATCATCCTATATAGCGGCGCAATCTTCCTTCCTGACTCGCACGCACACTCGCGCACTGACACAAGAGGTAAATCTTGCGAGTTAGCATCAGAGAGTCGCGCAGTAAAAGGCAAGCCAGCAGCTCGCTGCCGAGACAAAAAAGGATTCGTCGAGAGAGCCCTTGAGATTTTGCATTTCCTGGAGAATTAGCCGCGCCTCGAGGAAAGAAAGTCTTCTCGAGGTGGTAATCTGCCCCCGAAAGGGCCTCGCTTGCGCTTGTATATGTAATCCAGACGATTAGGAAGAGGTCGTGGCGCGGAGAGTTATGCGTCGCGCGAGCGTCAGAAAAAAAAACAGAGGACTCGTGCCAGGTGGTTGAACTTTTTACCCACATTATCGCTAAAAGAGAAAGAGAGCGAAAGAAAGAGAAAGAGAGACAGAGACATAGAGCCGAGGACGACTAAAAATGATCTACGGGGATGGTACGCGACGAGTATATAAGAATGAGAGCTAGCTTGAAAGGAAAAAAACGAATGAAAAGAAAGTGGAACTTGCAGTTAAGAAAGAAGTGCGCGCGGCAAGAATAAGAGTCGGAAATCGGGAGAATCATTTTCCGTTATTCAAGTTGTGTGAGAGGACGTGAAAAAGACGCTCTCGAAAATTGCACGATTATCAAGTTCCTGATTGGCTATATCATGCAAATTGGTCGCACGAGGCCATTAATTAGCCATTTTTCGCGCAACTTTTCGCTCGTCGCGCCGCCGACGCCGCCGTTTAGCCGATTAAGCCATTCAATTTCCAATCTGTCAGCAGGCGTTTCCCGTGTCGTACGCCGTGCTCGTACGCAGCGGCTTGCTTTAAAGCGCGGGCCGTATGTGGCTGGAGCGCAGCACGCTGCCATAAGGTCTTGCGTCGAGCGTTAATTATTCCCAGAGAGCAGAAGCGAGTCACTGGGGCTGTATATGGCCGCAGGCTTGACGCGCGTCGCTCGGTGACTTCGAAAAACTAATTATCGCCTCGTCGACACGTTTGAAACTGCATTTTTAAACGCCACGGATTTTCAGCGTCTCGAGCTTAGTCTGACCAGCCGTGCCCTTGCGATTTCAAAAACATGTATCATGCACTCGCGTCCGTGCGCGGTTTTTCTTTGCTGCTTCTTCTTTCTTTTCTTTTTTTTTTTTTTTGTTCCATACCCATCTGACAAAAGAGGTGTTTTTTACGATTTGCGTTTATTCAAGCGTAAAAGCTTCAACACACAGCAAGATATCTTGCAGATTTCCGCTATATATATATAAATATAGGGAGATATATACGCGGGCGCGTTTCGCCTCGATGATCCCATACCCCAAGCAGCTGGCTGAACGTATAAAAGCTCTATATATTACAGACGTTCGACTGCACATTAGTTTTTCTTTTTCTTCGGCTTCTCTTATCCTTCGTCTTTTTTTCTCTTTTTATTTACTTAACAAAATGAATTTCATTTCCGCAAGTCTTTAAAAATTATAACGCTGTTATAATTTGTAAACAATTTTGTCCTAACAATGTTTACACTAGGCTACATTTTTATTGAAAATTATCTACGTTCCTTTGCCGACGTAGATTTTGCCCATGTTGTAAATGTAATCCTTCTGGTGAAATCTTCCGTGTACACACTAATGGAGTGAAATTGAAATGCGAGCGAGCAACGATGAAACCGATATACTTGCGTGCTGGAGCGAGTGACCTACAGCAGTATATCACATTAGCGCGTCTTTTGCTCATTGCTCACGAGGGATGCCTCTCGATCGAGACACACTTTTGATGCATGACCTGCCGACGCTGTGTTACGAGAAATTTTCAAGCTGCCATGTTTAAGAAGACTTTTTGTATAAAGGTAAACACTGCAGAGCAAATAATTCGCTTGGAGTACAAAAAAAAATTTAATGAGCAGTACTCAAGTATCTTGAGGTCCAATCCAAACACTCGTTTTCATTTCCAGAAACGGCGCTGCAAAAAACTCTTAAATCTCTCTGTGAAGAGATAATAAAATCACGGCTATGAACGTACAAAAAAAAGAGGGAGGGAATTTTAAAGTTCCGAGCCAAGAACGAGGAACCAGCTAAGAAGGACAAACGAAAAAAAAAATACACACTCATGAACACGAGCGCAGGGATCTCCGTAAGATAGTCTTGAAATCTTGTGGAAAACGAAACTTTATTAATCCATCTTGACTTTGGAATTTTTATCCAATAAATTAGAAATCTACGACGAAAGAGTCACTATATACACACACGAACGCGTATTTGAGCTTCTTTTTTTGGCCCTAAGTCTGCAGTTTGCCGTTATAACGTGAGCGTCGCTTATCGCGTTCTCGATTTTGCAGCTGGCACAGCCTCGCCACCACGCTCACACGCGCAAACACACATACTCTCACACACACGCATCACATGTACACACGCGCACGCATACTCAGACTGATACGTGTGGTCACTTTGCTAGCCTTTATCGTTATCGTGGTTGCGTAATTTTGTTTTTTTAAGCTGGAAAAATAAAAACAAAAGCAGAGTGAGAGAAAAGGCAAGTTGAGAGCTTAATCGGACGAAACAAAGGTGCTTGCGGCGCAATGCTCAGGTAAGTTGACTACATTAAACGAGTTTGTTATAGCCACTTAATTTTACGAGTAACGTTGCAATAAAATTGTCTCATTGAAAACGATTGATTTTTCTCCATTCAATTAATTAAACATTTTGCCAATAGCGATAAAATTAGCGGATAAGTTCATTAGTTCTTTAAAACGCCTGTATTGTAGTTTAAATGCCTCTTGTACACTTGAGAGCAACATTTAATTAAAGTAAAAAATCGAAACAAGCTACTTATTGGAAAAGTTTTGGTCAAAATTAAAAGTACGAGGAAATAAAACTGAAGCGGCAAGTTTTTTGAAGCGACGTCGTTAATATGGCGAAATTTCTTTCTCGAAAAGTTAAGTTTCCCAAAAGTGATGTCTTCTAATGCTTTACCTCGTATTCTCTGTCTTGCTCCTTGTATAAGTTTATAAAAACGAATGAAAAAAGTCATTTAATCATTCGTAAGTACTTGCGCACACATGCACGGAATAATATAAATGAAAAAGTAAGTCTCGCATAAACAGTGTCTGCGAGCGATACACAGGAAAATTTCAACGCAATTATACGTGACATAGGCACAAGCACGCGCACACAGGAGCACATGCATACTCACACACAAAGATAGAAACATACACACCACTAGAATGTAGGTAGCAGACGTATTTTAACATGCCGAAAGCAGCGTCGAGGGAGTCTCACCGCATACACGTATATACACGCGAAACGCCCAAAGGCAGAGCTGAAAGAGGAATATAAGCTACAGCCGCAGCGACGCGGCTCTAACCTTCTGTATCTTCCTTGTCTTCTTTTTTTCATCAACTAGGTTTGTGTATATATACACTCGTTTTCTCTCTCTCTCACTTTTTATAAAGAGCCTTACCTGCAGCAGGGGGAAGGGGATGGGGACCAGAGCGCAACGCTCGTAATGCTTTTTCATCGTGAAAACTTGGGCGCAAATTGCATTTCTTACTTAGTAGCTGGGCGAGCTTGTAGAGAGCATCTCTGCCTGCCACCACCCCTTCCCCTTTGTTACACCCCAGCCTCGTAATTTATACACGTCCCAGTAGGAGCGTATTAGTGTATTTTTATCTTTCGCCATGCTTATTTTACCTTTTTTTTCTCCTTCGCCGAGCCCTAGCTTCATGGCTTCGAGCTTGCCTATGCAGATACGTATTACAGCGCGCGACACTTTTAATTGTCGAGTATTTTTCTTTTCTCAATGAGCAATGTCATGCAATTTATATACATGCAAATACCTATCAGGCTCGTCGTCGGGCGTGCGATGTCGCGTGTCCGGTATATATAGAGCCGCTCGAAGGGGGATAAAAATATCGTCAAGCAGAGCCGCTTATTATTATGATAATCTCGTAACGCACTGCGAAAAGGAAAAGCGATGAAACAAGCCTTTTGCATCTCAACGATGATAAATATTTACGCTGCTTTGGCTCGCCGAGGAGCTGCGCGGTGGATTGATGCGAAAAGTCCGAGAGGCTACTTTATACCGTGGTGCGCGAAAAATAATAAAATATCATCTTTATAACTCGGGGCTTTTTTTATTCACCGTTGAATATATACTCCTGCGCTTACTGTCGTTGATAAACATCGACTCGGCTAACTTCCACGCGATTTTTTTTAATAAAAGCCCGCGCATTCGATGCAGCATTAATCAAGACCGGCTAATCCGCTGCTGCGCGTGGCCTTAGAGCCTCGTGAAAAATCGCTCCACTAAAAGCCAAAGCTTATAAATTGTTTGTTTTGCGAAAAAAATGTTTCGTTTTTCAACACGTGCTAGTTAATATGTTAGCAAATTTAAAGTTGAAAATATTAACGTCTCCGTTTCAGCCAGAGAATTTCATACCCTAATAATGAACAGGTGAAATCAATAGCAATCCAATGCCAGCTGAATCGAAGCAATTCGTCTATTAACTTGCCAATAACTGGCAGAAATTTAATTAATTAATTGTGTCCTCTATGTCTAAGGGAGGTGGCTTGACTGCTGCTGGAAGGAACAGTACGCCGAACACCCATACCCATATATACACGTATAGAAGAGGTGGAATAAGGAGACACGTGCTAGATGGCTTTTTGAGCTTTCCAGTCACGAGTCGTGTAGTTTAATTTAAGTGGTAACGACGATGTATAACCCTCCAGGAATACTTTGAGAATTTCATGAGGTCACTTATTACGCCGAGTATGTGTGTGGTGTGTGTGTGTGTGTGTGTGTGTGTGTGTGTGTGTGTTTGTATGTGTATGTGTGAGTACATCTGTTTCGCTTACAACATCCAGTTTTCGTAAAACGCTTGATTTTATTTTCCAAGAAAATTTTGAAGAGTGTCTCTAACTCTCCTTGAGGAATTAAACATTAAAAAGAGCAAAAACTCTTAAATACGTATGAAATTTCCGGCGGGCACAAAACAATACAAGGAAAAAGAAACAAAATTCCTGAATGTGCTGCTGCTTTTTTTCTCGCAAAAGCTTTTAGTCACGACGAGTGTCTTGAAGCACGTTGCACTCGTGAGCATCGGCAGTGATAGAAAATTACTCTCTTGGAGTGATTCAGCTGTTTTAACGAACATGACGTATATATACTTTTTGACTTTAAAGCCACTCGCGACTATGCAGTCGAAATTATCGCTCGAAGCACAGTTGCGTCGATCGATCGATGCAATCTGCAACTACAAACTTTGTACAAAATAGTTTATTTACGAGTAGGGCAATGACGTAAGGGCATCGACAACGGCGCAGCACGAGAATCTCATCTTTACACGGGTAAATCATCCTTGCGCTTGCGAGGAGCTGCAGTAACGACGCGTACGGAGGGCGAAACTGGTAATTCCGTTGTTTCGAAGTATATGAAGCGCAAAGTGAAAATTACGTATCCAAGAAGAAGACCCCCGCGCGCAGCGCAGGCAAACTAGGCTCCAGCTCTTCCTCTCTTTCTCTTTGTTGTTTAGCTCATAGGTAGGAAACGTCGTCTCTGGCGTAATTCGCGTATACGCGGCGGCCCCCTGCCTATGCGACGAGTATCAATTCGCGCGTCGTTGCTCAGAACTTGGCTACGTGTAATGCGCGTGTTTGTATGCGCGTGCGTGCATATGATATGATAATTTTGCCTTTAATAAACATATTTACACACGCGCCCTGCACGCAGCAAGTGTGTACACACAAGCAAGCAGAAACAATAGGATGAGGCTGCGCGTGTAGCACAGTGAGTGAGAAGAGTCGGATCATAATGAGCTATGCACTATATAATAAAGTAAATTCAAGCTTTGCTCCATATCTCCGCTGTATCTGTGCATTGTACTCGACTCTATATGTACCAAGTTATAATTTAGTTTTGGGATAATATTATGCGGGAAAAGTTCATTGTACTCTCCCAGGGGGCGCGTGTCTGAGTGCAGGCTTATTTTCTCTCAGCTCGCAACTTGCTTACGCGAGGACAGATGTGAATGCGTTCGCGGTACCTGTTGGTACGGCCGCATTACTATGGATGGCCACTGAAGAGAAAGGGAGAGAAATGAGCTGTGCCATATAGGTAGGTCCCGCCGTTCTCAAAACATACTAAGGGTATAATACGCCGAGTGAGAAAGATAAAACTCAATTTTCATTAGTTTAGGGGCAATAATCATTTGCACCCGCCCCCGACTGATTTAGAGAGGAAAACCAAAATTCTCCCGGAGCCGTCACGCCCCGCCGGAAAAAGTATGTCAAAGATAAATGGTTCGAAAGCTCGACTTGCGCAAGAACCTGCACAGGAATAGCCAATAAGATTGCATCTTTCGCCGTGAATGTTTTTTATTTTGCCTCGCCAAACTACTTGGAATACATATTTCCAAGTCCAACTAATTTATCTCGTAAAAGCTACTCGTGGGGTATATTGCGATTGCGTTCAAGAACCTCCAACTCGTGGGAATAAATCTCATGACCGCTTTTCAATCTAAAACTTTTCAGTTTATTTAACGACTTGAATTTTTCATTTTAATTATGACTGAGATTCTGATTTTTGCTTTTATTCGTCAAATTTCATTACCGTGATAGAGCCTCATTGCAAAATTGCTCGTCAATATTTTCATATTTCCACTCGCAAATGTAACAGGTCTCAAAAATTTGAAAACTGGACCATATTTGTTCATCTTCAACATCATTTCATTCAAAGCTCATCATTTGCACAAACGAGCGCAAATATGCAAAATGTAGTCTAAGTACGACTGAGAGCATCGCAGTGTTATTGTTGAACACAATTAATGGTCATAATTAGGTCGCTTGAGAATAGTCGAATGGCAGTCTACAAGTGGCGAACGAATGCAAAAACTCGAGTTTGTTTTCCGCCGAATAGCCATTGATTCTGTAACTTGCTTTCCGTGAGAGGATGAAAATTGAATCAGCCTAGAGCCCCCCGTCTCCCTCTGCCCCATTCGGTAAGTATTACTTCCTTGGATTGTGTATAAGTTATTTGTCAACTAATATGGAGTGATTACCCTAGACTTTTGCGCGAAACGCATATACTCGTGCACATTTAAGTAAACACGACGGAGACAAACTCAATATTTGCGTCTCTCGCCGTAATGTTGAGTGTATGTGTTCGTGTATGGCCTCGTATAGATATCAGAGTGCGTGACTGCGGCTTTGCTTTTCGGCTTAAATATTATACCTAGAAAGGAGAAAGAGAGAGAGAAAGAAAATTTAATGAAAGTCTCCGTGGCGAGAGCAAATATACACTGACCTAAATTTATATTTACGCTTTCGAGGTTTCTTCGTGTTTTGACTTTATTATAAGCTTCGTTAATTTGTTGGGATTACATTTATTTTCTTCTTTCAATGATTGAAATGTCATGTACAAATCTTGAGTATATGCACCAATTAATCCAAACACACTTGCAAAGACCAAGACAGCAGAGAGAGAGAGAGAGAGAGAGAGAGAGAGAGAGGAAGAGAGAAACTTCTCACCTAAAAAAAAAGTGTAGCAACACACACGCACACACCCACCTACACACAAACTTACTCACTAGCTGGGCGTCCCTACGGCGCACAACAAACAAATCTGTCTGTGCCAACAAGCGGGTATGAAAAAGTCAAGCTTTGGGGGAGAAGTAGCAAAGGTGGTTGACGCGCTTGTTAGTCTCGTACATATAGCGCTCTAAAGCACACTCTCGGTCGGAGCTTTTTTTTATACCCCTAAGTAGTGCCGAGAAGTAGCGAATACATACATTGCATCCATTTCTTTTTGAAAAAATTGATCTCACCGCTAACGACGAGCTTTGCAAGTGTGCGCCCCTCTCTATGTGCCGGCTGAGCATGTGCGAAGGAGATTCGAGCGAGGAAAAAAAACTATCGACTATCGATTACAGATTTCTCATTGCTTTTTTTCTCTCACGGCACATATAACCCAGATCTGTACACATACGTACACACACACACACACATTTACTCGCGGTCACGCACGCGAATTCATAGATGGATTTATATCGCTTGCTACATCCGCTACGCAGCCGTGGCGAGATTTTCCCGGGCTATAATCGATGGCTCGCTTCGGCTCTTGTACATCTCTCCTTGACACAGGTACAGAAGTCTGCCAGGATTACGCGCTGCACATCTACGTACATACATACGTTTGCACTTTTGCCCATAGAGCGGGTGTGCAGGTACGTCGTCACCTTCGCGTCGAAGGATTTGCTCGGAAAGTCTTAAATCTGCTAAAGCTGAGATTGTTATATACGCGTGTGGATATAGGCGTATAGAATTAAGAATAAAACACGAGGAATTTTCCATGCCTCTGAGATGCAGTTTTCTGCTAATGTAAAAAGCAGAGCGGATGGGTCTTGACCCGTCAGGCACAAAATAGCTGCTAAAACAGTGGTGCGAGTGCATGTAATTTTCTTAAGTAACGCGCATATATAATTTAGCTCGTTTTGAATATTATTCGCGTTTGTGTACGTATGGAGTCTAAGAATTGCTCAGGAGAGAAAAGAGAGAAAGAGAGAGAGGGAGAGATAGGGTCGAGAGAAAAAAAAACTCAACAAACGAGTCGGAAAAAAGTTTCACAAGACAGTACAGCAGAAGCAGCAGTAGTCGAAGCCATGCTGCAAGCAGCAGCAGCAAAGTTGAAAAAATTGAGTTAAAGTTCAGGAATTTACATGGAAACTGTATTATGCCTCGGGACGCATACATACACAGGCTTGGCTCCGTATTCCCTGTTAACTCTCTTCCATCTCCCTCCCCAATATATATGTATATAACTGTGTGTATGTGTATTTCATATTTACAGTCAAGCGTAAGCTTGGCAGCGCGCATTCTTAGATATAAAGATTATTTCTTTCTTATAAGTGCACAGCTGAGGGAGATAGAAAGAGAAAGAAAGCAGTTATTTATTATTTCGCGATTTCCGCCTTTTTTCTTAGTTTCTTTCTCCCTCTCTCTTACTTGGTGTACAAATATAAATTAATATTTCAAAAGACTATCCTGACGTGTAGAGTTTGACAACGGCCGCTCGGATATAATGTAGCCGACGAAGGTTTGACTTGTCCTTTCAAAAATATCGCTATTATTTATGTGTGAGAGCTGGAGAAAGTAAATTTATAGTTCAAGTTTCCAATACAATGGAATCGCAAATAATACGCAGTAGTCGTGCACACGCAGGCCGGTAGAATAGAAATAACAAAGACAACGGATCGTTCTAAATTGTCAAAACCGGACAAAGCGCGCATAGAAAATCCGCGTGAAAAAGATACTCGACGACGCGGTTGCATTGGTGGTGCTGCTCCGTCACTTGCGTGCGCGCTTTATTTTTTTATCCCTCCCTCGCTCCCCGAAAATACGACTGCACGAAAATATCCCGTACGTAGCTCGATGCATCGGCGCGCGTATATATAGGTAAAGCGGATTTCGCGCAAATCGTCGCAGATATCTGAGTCGGGGATTCGCTGCAGCAGCACACCGCAAGGGACGCGATTTCCGTCCGGAGCCAAGTAAAAATTTCGCCCGAATATGGTCCCACGGAGATGTTCTTCCTTCGCTAGGAATATTATTGAATTTTCCAGCTCTTGTTGCCGCAGCCGCGAAACGAGAAAATAAATCCAATCGATTCTCTCTCTCTCTCTCTCTATCTCTCTTCTCGCGCCGCTGTTTTCAGCTTTACAGGCTGCAAATTTTCAAGTACACGCGAGAATCGATCGATCGTAAAAAGCGTAATCCTGCTTGCAGCCTACGCGATTTAACTAGCGGTCGGGCACACATAAAAATCCACCTGCCAGACAAGCATCTCCCGGCGTATATAAATCCTCGCAATAACCATCAATCACACAATACGAGTACTAACGGCAATCCGTCAGATGCGTCGGAATATATATCCGATTTCTTGACCAGGGCCTCGTCTGGCCCTTGCTTGCGCGGCCTCCGCATCCAACGGCCGGATCGCGGCGACGTTTCCTCGATGCTCTCTTATCGGAATGATTGATTCTAATTGGCGCTGTGTATTCATTCGGCGGATAAGCTGCACTTGGATCGATTCGCTGCAGCGAGGGGGGTGGCCGTGTCTGTCTCTCTGCATCAACACATATACAGGCGGCAGCACCCATAGAGCGAGAGCAGCTAGCGCTCAACTGAGAACCTTGATCAAATTCGAGTGATTTCTGCACAGCGCACGTATGAAGGCTTTTAGCCCCTTGCCTCCCCGTGCCTAGTAATGCTCTTTGATGGATTAAAGCTCGTGCGCGAGATTGCTCTCGACTGGGCGTTACTCCGTGAGATTTGAAAGAGGCAAAAAACGAAGAAGAAGAAGGAGAAGAAGCAGGAAAAAAAACGCGTATACAAGAGCCGAGCCGAAGGAGCTGCTTTTTATGCATGCATTCGTATAATGACGGATATATAGCCGTACGAGAGCTGAAAATATACAGAGAGAGAGAGCATCGCGCGGACAATCAACAAAGAGCGTCAGTGTGCAGCTGGTCCTGTAAGGACGGGACGCGGGCTCCTCGCTGTGTCGCCGCTCGCTGCACACGCGTAATCCTCCGTTAATTGGAATAGTTACTATAGAGCAGAAGCAGCAAGTCGTCCTCGTCCTAGTCGACGACTAGCCCGAGCTCTTGATAACAAAGTGCGAATGTGTACATGTGTACAACAATGTACAAATTTATACACAGAGCCTTGGCAGTTGCGCCTTGTCTCGGCCCATTGTCACTGCATACACTTAGCCGAGCTACATGTTACCTAGACTGTGCGCACGTGTGCACTGCACCTCGAGCTAACCAAATATTCCACGTAAAATGGCAAAGCGCTCCTTGTTTATCGCAACGCGCCACTGCGCCCGCCAGCAGCTTTCGACTCGCAAAAAAGACACTGACTTTATGGGTGCCTCTGGCACAAGCGCATCGAAATGTGAAAGTAATTAATTTTACCAGGGTTCGACCTCCCCCTTTCCTACTCTCCCCCAACCCCATTGACAAGCAATCGTTATTTAATCCGACAACATTCGGAGAGTGCATGTCCGAAGAAAGTCTCGTGCTCCGTTCAGCTTTTAACACGCGATATTTTCACGAGGTTTTTAATAGATTAACCCGCAGCGTGAATTCGCCATCGTCTTTAACATTTTTCCTTTAGTAGCGATTCATGCTTTTCCGAGAGATTTTGACGTTCCAGTCTCGTTCAAGAGAGTCACTTACTTCATTAAGCGAAATGAGATAAGCGAACAATGCTCAGTTACCACGAACAACAGAGACCCAAGAGCTGCAACTGCAACGACTAAATGAAATTCTCCCGTCTAGTAGTGGACGCAATTTTATTCGAAATCCACTAGAATATCATCAAGATAACAAAACGAAATGGGAAATATTGATGAAAAGACATTCAAATACTTTACAAAACCGAAAACGTGTTTCAAATTTCGTTTCGGAACACGCTGCGCGTTCTCGTTACAGATTACTTGCAGAGGTTTTTTTGTTAAAAATCCACTGCGACATTTCGAAATCCATCAACTTGAGTGTTGCTTTCAAGTAAAAATAAGATCGTAACGTTGAAATTCATACTTGATACTTTTCATTTTGGCTAGGAAATATTAATTATATTCTGAACTCGTTTGAAATTTAAATTATTTTATTGAAGATCAATTTGTAGTAAGATTATTATGAAAAAAATCGCTTCATTCGACTTATCCAAGATCAGAACGAAAGAATGATTGTTCATTAATTGAAACAGCAGTTTTCAATATTCCTGAAATTGAAAACTAATCATATGGAATAAAAAATTGATTTAATTTGTTTCGTCGGTACTAAAAAAATGATAGCAGGTCGAACTCGAAGGCCCAAGCTTTCATTATACAGCATCAGTCGGTCATGTTCCATATAGTTTTTTCAATAATTGAAAAAGTTAGCGAGCACAACACAAACTATTCGGTCGACTCATGGAGTGGAGAAAAAGCGCAACGAAAGAGAGAGAGAGAGAGAGAGAGAGAGAGAGAGAGAGAAGAGAGAAAGAGAGAAAAATCAAGCTTAGCGTCTCGTGGTTAAACGACTGAGTGTGAAAAAACTCACGGATTTTTCGTCGAGAAAAGAGCAAACATACGTATACTTGACGCAGAAGCAAATACACTCTCAACTTTCAAATCATTTCTCCTTCGTCGCAGAGGAGCATTCGAAGATTAGGCTGGAGCGCCCAACAAGAGAAGAGGCGATTATGATGCGTGTGTATTATACAAAGTGCATCATTCTCAGCCGGGTCCCTAATCGTCGGAGCACGATGAAACTTTCCTATCTTAAGACGCGAGAGAAGAAGCGAGAGAAAATACTCGCTCGTACAAGAGGGAAAACTAGGTGCAAAACGGCAGAAATATCTCCGCTCTCGGATATGATGGCGAATTGTTTTCTGCCACATTTTTCCAGGCAACGAGCAGCAACTCTGCCGTTGTTGTTTTTTTATGAGCCTCGAAGGTGAATAAATAAAAACAGCCTCTGCCACGTTGCGTTGGCATTAATATCATATTGAGTTTTAAAAGCGGTATTAGCTTTCAGCCTATCATTTGACGAATTTCATCGCACTGAAATTATGCTGAAAATATTCAACCGTACAAGTGGTCTATAATTGTACTTTAAATCAATAAAATAATATAAAAACCAAAATTATATATCATTTTTTCAAGTCCAAAATCTTGTCGCTGTATTCATGTTTTTTTCTTCCAGGCGTCAGCCCAAGCTCTTCATCTCTCTCAGTCGATTAAATTTTTCAAGATTCCGGCAAATATGTCGTTCACAGATTTTTCTGACGCGTTTCGGAACGATTTCGAATTTTTTTGAAACGTCTTTTTCATTATTGTGATCGAATCTTTAAATAAATTTTCACTTCTCTCACAGTGTCAAGAAGTCAAAATTATTTTTAGCTTATCGCGTCCAAGTTTCGGTTGACTTATTACTATAAATGAATTTTCGATATCACACAGTATTGATTTATAACTCCTGCTAGGAATATTTCTCTTTTTGCTCCGTGACCATTCATTTTTTTTAAACCTCTCGGTGTACTTTAATCTTTCCATATCTCTGCTCGATCTTTTTCCCCACTCTATATATACAGATATATGATATGTAGAGCCGTGTAGTTTCCAACCTAAGGTTTTTCTTTAGCAAACACTCTCTGAAGCACATAGTTTCGTTCTATGTTATTTCAAAGATATGTAATCATTTTTGATATGTAATAATACAAATGTCTTATGTAACTACTTAAAAAAACTTCATATCTGAGTTATGATCTTGAAAAATTTTAATTAATAATCAAAAAATTTCCATTTTTCGATTTGAGTTAAAGATTTTCAGCTAATTTTAAGACATTTTTGTTTACGAACTGATTTTTGCTTAGCATTTTTAATATTCAACTCATGATTATAGTTGAAGTGTAAGATGGTATTCTTCACACACTATTCACATTCTATCAAATACAAGTCAATCCTCGCAACTATCTCCGTTTTTAATCTCCTCTGCGTCAACGCGGATGAAAGAGAGAGA
This sequence comes from Trichogramma dendrolimi, assembly GCA_034770305.1. Classification (NCBI taxonomy): domain Eukaryota; kingdom Metazoa; phylum Arthropoda; class Insecta; order Hymenoptera; family Trichogrammatidae; genus Trichogramma; species Trichogramma dendrolimi. Next base: position 1,332,932 of record JAPMIB010000023.1, read on the forward strand.
GGAAGAGAAAGAGAGAGAGAGAGGAAGAGAAAGAGAGGGGAAACAGAGAATGCGCGCGCGAATCGTTCCGCTCTCTCTCCCTTCTCCTCTTGTGTATATGCATGCGCGCGTCACCGCTGCAGCTTTTGCAGAGTTCGCGGGAAGGGCCGGTCATTCAGTGCGTTTTGCGCAGTGTTACAGTTAGGTGGGTTCTATTCATAATTTCATCAACACGTGAGCAAATAAAGTTATGCTAAAACCTCGCTACCAAAAAGCTATGAGAATAAACACGTGTTTTTTGGTGTAAGCAGTTTTTCGCCGAATAGTGTAGATTTTTTTGTCATCGTTTTTTTGTTTTAACTCAGTGATATTGTGAGTGGATTTGAATGGCCAAAAATTGAATTAAAAGCTGTGAGTTAGTGCGTGATTGCGATCATATAATTTATACTCAGTGGACAAGTAGAGCGAAGAAACTTTGCAGCCGTACACGTACGCAAAGTCTCGTGTGCGTAGGATAGCGCAGCAAACCAGTGGAAACATACGAGTTTGGTCAGACACGCAAGTGTATATAGGGAATAGCATGTATATAGTCAGGACATGGGTAACAAAGTTTCTTCCCCTCTTCATTGGCACTTGATGAGACTCGAGGGAGTTGCCACTTCCGTTGCTTGATCGTCTTCCGATCGAAGGTTAATACTCTTTCTTAAGTGTCTCGCTTATGCATGTTCCTTCCTTCCTGCCCGCTCTTTTTTACCACTTTATGCCGCATCACTATACGCCTATTTTTTCATGCACGTTGAATCGCAAACTGAACGAAAGAAAAGCTTGAGTTGCTTTTATTTTTAAGCGAGAAAGAGATAAAATTTATCGCTCGCACACGCTGGGATTGCATTGTGAAATGATTTATGAGCTTTTATTTTTTGGTTAGATATAATATAGTATATGTACACGAACTCTACCGCAACGACGATCGATCAATCAAAGGTGTTGAATGGACAAAGCCTGCGTCTTTCTCTCTCTCTGACTCTCTTTTTTATGCAATGCTGAACTCGTGATTTTTTTTCTATTTCGTTTGGTGATCCAACTTTTGATGTTCTAATTGATAAAAAGCTCGAGGTACGTTCATTTTTCAATTCGTAGCCATGCCGACTAATTGAGACTAAGCTTGCAAGTGCGATAATGCAATTGTCGTCGCGGACACGGACGTTTCTTGGCAATAAAAAAAATGTGTTTCCGCGCTCTTAAAGCTGAAAAAAGTGTCGTGCTCGCGAGGACGTTATAGTTTTGATGTATTTTTAGTGTCTCTCGCGTGGAATCTCTGAGAAATAAAGTCGTTGCCGTAATCGTATTCGAAATAAAAAAGTGAGGCGTTTGATGATGTTGCGAACTTTTTACGTACTACCTTGAGATTAAATCCTTACGAGGGAATGCTAAGATATCTTATTTATGCATGATGAATGCGTGACGTTATACGAGTGCATGAAATTGCACTACAGTCAATGTTTTATATCATTGTCATTTTGCTTTTTATGCGCTTTGACGCGTTTTATCGTCCTTGTTTAACGACAAGATGCTAGCAATAAGTGAGTATTGTCCTTGTTAATTTTTTTGCGATGCAATGTATTATATTATTATTATATTTGAAAAAAAAATACGAATAATAATGATGAATCGAGAAAATTCCGATTCAAGCGTTAAAATGGAATTTATGTTGTTTGAACGAAATATACTAAAACGTGATGAATGTGCCGAGAGATGAGATATGCAATATAAATTTATACTCATTGGTAATGTCAATAAGCATCAGCTCAATAGCTGTACAACCCATGCATATCGTTTATATACAAATAGCCTGTGTGTACATTCGAATTCGTGTGCCATGTATACTTTTTTGATGAACTTTATTGTTCTCGTGCTTCCGATTTAGTATGTTGTCATTTACTCGCTCAGATGTGTTTCAGATATTTTTTTGAAAAAATTTAAAAAAAGAATATTTATTTATTAATGCGTTGACAGGGGAAAAAAGCTTTCGGGTCGCGAACTAAAAGCTTTTAACTTTCTAGACTCGTAGACAAACTATTTTTTGTTTTCACTTTTAGCGTATCGATTGGATATTTGGGTGGAAACTTTTGCTCTCGCCCGATGCAAGTTCTTACTTGGTCACGCATCAGGTTTGATCACTCCTATATGTATAATGCATTGAACTTGCTACATGTGAGGTTATTATCCCAATATGGCTCTGAGAGCGTATAATTCAAAGTGTGTACGCGCGATGATGTTTCAATTTCGATGATTCGCTCGAGTGCTGCTCGTGCAATGGCTTAACTGATTGGCGTTTTGTCATAGGAATGAGAGAGAGAGAGAGAGAGAGAGAGAGAGAGAGAGAGAGAGAGAAAGAGAGGGGGAGAGAGCTGATCCACGTGAGCCCATACATACCATTCAAAATGGAAAATGGCACAAATAATATTCTCGCTGAAATGAGAAAACAAGCTCTCGGGATCGCGCTTCGTTCGCGCAACGATGGATTTTAATTTGCATTTTAAATATCAAAAATGTATATTTCTCTTATCCCTTTTTTGAATCCGGAACCACCGCGGATCTCTTCAAATGACTGAATATATTCAATGAATCACATGATGCGAGCACAAACAACGCGTCTCGACATCTGATAAATGATGAATGCCTGACTATTGAAAAAAGCCAGAATCATCCGTGTTATTTATCCATTGATTTCTCGGAAACCTGGATGTATTTTGAGCTTATGAAATTAAAGACTATAACGATCTCAGCGAGGTATATAGCACTGCACGATCAATCCAATTGCCCACTTTTTTCTCTTGCTCGGCGCAATTTCTAGATCAAATTTATTTTCAGTTCAAATGAGCAGCCGATTCGATCGGCAAGACTACTCTCTTTTTAAAAAGCTTCTACGTGGGTATTTAAGATTTAATTGGGTTTATACGCGTATACTTGTAAGTACCCTTTTTGCTTCAACACGAATCAAATGTTAATCAATTTTGGCCTATCGATTGAAAAGATGATAAATAATTAACCTTTTTCCGTCGCACTTTGTCGAAAAAAAACAAATTCGCCGAGTATATTATATTAATTTTAACGAGCACAATAGATATACTTTTCAATTAAAAGTTAATTAACTTTTTCCACCTTTCTTGTTCACGCGCCAACGCTAGAAAATGTTTCAATTTCTTTTTCCCATTATAAATAATCTCTCTCGGACTCGGCTGTGTGCTGATGAAACATCAGCTCTACCATCACCTGCTTTTTTCTTTCTCTTTCTCTCTCTGTACATACTTTTTTGTTCCATCGCGTGAAATTTGACGTAAATTCACACGGATATAAAGCGTCGAGCTCCTGGACTTTGAACGATAAAACAAAAACGACGCTCGTACGTTACGCGCTGTACACCACTATCCCCCTCCTCTCTAGACGGAAATTGAAGTTTCGAGCCTGTAGTAGTACATATAAGTATCAACAGCAGCAAAAATATCAAACGTCTAAAGTCGTTTATAGAGTCCATTTACTTCTCTCTCTCTCTTTTTTTTACTTTGTTTTACACGTCCATTGGTCTTGAATATCATCAATCTCGCAGCTGTCCATATGTGTATAATATATAAGGCTGCTTCATTGTCAAATCAACGAGGCCAACAAAGTTTTTTTATGTGACATGGTTAACAAACAGTTTTTTTTGTCAACCTGCTCCTAGATTTCTAGTGAATTTTCCGGCCTATATAATACTTGTCCCTTTTCTAAAAATACTAGAGGCTGAAAAAGAATTATTCTTCGTTATAAATGCACTTTGAGAAAAACGTAATGGTTTTATATTTTTTTTTAAATTTTCTAAACTTTCGAAAAAAAGTTTTTGCGAAATGTACTCTTTGAGATCGCTAAAGAGGTTAATGTAAGGTAAATATAATATAAGGTCCCGAAAATTTTTGTGAAATTCAAAAGTGCAGAATATAACGTAAGAAATAAAATGCCAATCATATTATCTGAAAATAATATTTTGACCCAGTCAATTTGTCAAATTTTTTTTCTCGGTCTTCCGTCGTAGAATAATGAAAAAATCTCTTGAGATAAAATTCTTATTCGCGAGTGGTGGCACATAATACTTTGCTTGCAGCTTAACACATGTTACCTTCAGATTAAAATTTCAAAAAAATACGGATGAATTTGCACTTTTTGATCAAATTTCAATCTATTCCACGATTAAATGAAAAAACTGCAAGACTAAGCCAAATGCAAATTAACTCTTGTAAAACAAAATATTTCTCATCTCATATAACGTCATTTTGCTCACGTCTATAATGATATCGTTAGTTTGACATCACCTTATGAAAAGTTATAAAAAAGACGTGAGAATTTCGTGACAAATGACTACGATGAAAATGTCAATTTGTAAATGTAATTTTTAAAAACTGATCCAATCACTTTGTTACCGAAGGGGTGTAATTATTAATTGTTCTATGACAATAATGAATATCTCGGAGACTGTGTACAATGCAAAGTGAAAATTTTTTAGCGTAAAAGTGATACAAAAGATGACACGTAATGAAAGGATTTGAAATTTTCCATTTTAAACGTCCTGATAAAGTTTACGTGCAGCTCGGAATGATTTGATATATCACGACGATGAATAATGTTATCTAAGGCGAACCATATTTCACTTTGTACATACGACGCTCCAAACTGTATTTTTAAATTTATAACTTTGAAAATTATACATTTGGCCGCTGAATATGAAAAACAGATTCACGTAGAGGTAGTTACGGCACTGAGGAATGACAAAATCGATCAGTGCTCGTTATTCATTTGCCTACTTGAGTAATTACGAGCTATAGCTAAATCAATGCAGTGTAATGCAGTGGGAGAAAATGTATAAATCCGCCCCTAGGAAAGACACAGATAACTTGTAAGCGCAGTCAAACTAACTTTCTAAAGACTCGTTTTATTGAAATACTTCGAAGATAGATAAAGCGAAAGTAGTTCAACAGTTAACAAACGTTGAATCCAAAGCTTGGCTGCGTTTTTTCCTGCTAGCTGTCGTTGAACGATTACATAAACGTCGAAAGGTAAACGATGGATAGAAAGATTAATTCGAGCAGCGAACGAGGACAAAAGTATCGGATCGTTGTTATTATACAATTCAAATATGCCTCTCCGGTGGAAGAGATCTAAAGAGTACATATAAAAGAGCAGCAAAGACAAAGGGGTGAAATAACTTATCCTCGTCGATTATAACTTGCCCATTAATACACAACTCTATATATAATTGTCAGTGCTAAGTATGACAAGAAGTGCAGGAAAAAAGCAACGTAAATTTGTGTAGTATTTTTGTAAAATGCTCGAGCTACAATGCCACAGCTATAAAAATAAAATACACTTGACTCTTGCAGCTGCATCATCATCATCACTTTTCGTTCTTAGTAAACCTTTTCAATCCTTCTTCTTCCCTTCCATCTTTCTCGGTTGAGGAGTGGGTGGCTGGGAGGAAAAACAAAAAGCCTGGCTTGAAACTTTCCATCCCAGGCAGTTTGCAGCGCGGCACTTAAGCTTCGCAAGTCATCGCGAATAAAAATAAAACAAGCCAGCGTTGTCGTTGTCGTCTTCGTTGTCGTCGTCGTTGCCTTTGACGCCGGATCGAAGTATCTACTATGTATTATATAAGCCATCGATGCTTGTGTCATCAGCTTCAATGGTTCCCGTCGATGGCGCGCTTACTTTTGCCCGGGAGGAGCGAGAAAAGCCGTAAGAGGCGTCGATTGATTATTCTTTTCTCTCGCTACCCTCGTGCACGAGGTATTTTAGGCTGTAAAACGCACCTTGTCGCTCTCCCAAATTCCACGTGCGCGCGCGCACGCCTCGATTGCTGCGCCCAAGTAAGTTAACTAGTTTAGTTGACTCTCGCTACCTCTTCTCTAGACCCGACTCTTCCGCTCATTACAGTTTAAAGTGATTATAGAGATTGGTATTCTCACTCGAATAAATCATCAACCCTATAGTGATTTTCCACCGTCAGTGCCCTAATAAGCCGAGTAATCTGCTGCATGCCCACACCATATCTACGCGTTGAGACTCTTTCCCTAACGAGCTGCTAGGTAATGCACTGCTGCGCGTGACCTTTTTTAAAATTTTTTTTTCTATTCAAAATTCGATCGTGGTCAATGTTTGTGCTAATTATTACCGTGTTTATCGATCGTTAGTCGATTTTCGGCAAAAATGAAAGCCACTGGCAGGTCTAATAAACAAAAAATTACTATGCACACACGTAACTTTTTTAAATTTTACTTAATGGACAATTTTAATCCGCGAAATATACGTCTTTTTAACCTGTAACGGCACGTAAATTCTTTTGGGTTTACCCAATAAAAATTTTAATTGCTGTATGGCGCAAATTAATTTTTACCCCTTTTTGTCGAGCGAGGCTTTTCCCGAGATGAAAAAACTCGATTTAATGCGTTTACAGGAACTGGCTGCGAGGATCAAGCCGAATGTAATATTAAGTTAGCTTTTCCAGCGCCGAATGCACACGTGATCAAACATTTGGCGTTAAATTATTAATGAAAACTTGCGTGAGCGCGTGCAGTGGCCAATTTATCAAGGAAAAATCGGACCTACTGCTTTTGCCGCTGCCGCCATGTCGGGAAAAATTTAATGAACCTTGCGTGAGAGGTTGATTAAAGACTCTTCACACAATGCTGCCGCCTTTTAATCTTCAAACGGTAATTTGTGCCAGCTCTCTCTTTCTCTCTCATTCTATCCCTTTCGCTTTTCTCGCGTGCCTACTATATGCTTTCCTTTTTATCACTTCTATTCTTTTTCTAGTTTTTTTCCTTTTCTATGTACAGCTCTCGCAATTGTAGTGGAAAAAAATTTAGCTCAAAGGCGCACGAAAGTTACGTGGCTTTTTTTTTTTTTTTTTTATATATATTTTAAGAGCCAGGCAGTGGTGAAGTGTGACATGTCCCTATAGCGCTCTTTATATCAGTTTCTCCATTTGCGCAAAACGCCCTTCACGCGCGCGAGCGAAAATTACATTTCAGCCCGAGTCTTTTACCTGCCACTTTAGCGTCAATTTGTCTTTCTCACTCGGCTCGTTCGTTCTTTTGTATTCTCGGTGTCGCGCGGCGTTACAGTTGAAATAATCTTATCTTAGAGGCTTGCTCCTAAATTAACGTTGTCGCGTGCACAGGTCGTAGGTCAAAAATTGTAATCCAGTTTGTACGATACAGGCCTGCGCCGAGCCGTCAAAGGCCGGATTAGCGTCGGATTATCGATTTTTTATCGGCGCGGCAAAAACCATAAATACGAATTATTAGACTGCACTGGTTTGACTTACCACGCACGAATATTGTTCAAATCTATTAAAAATGTCAAAAGCTCTCGAACGCCACTTCAATCCTTGCACTTCATTAAGTGTTTCGGCAAGTTTTTGTTAACACCTCGTTCGAATGGAGAAATCGAGCACTAGAAAATGATCAAAACTAATGACCAGCTACTGTCTCATCGTAGCATTACCCGAGTAACCAACGATTTTCCATGCAATCGCACTTAATTCATTGATAACATCCGCACACATACTTAGCTGGCAATAAAACGACACAATGCATAGAGTCAACTCTATGCGGAAGTAGAATTGGAACTTGACTGAGTATATATACCCGCGCGCAGGTTTGACCAGGTCGAGTGATTAGCGCAGTCATTGTCTCCAGTGGCTACTCGTCCAGCGTTTGTATAATAATATAATTTATGGAGCTATATGGGCGCGCTGAATGATTTCTAGCTCTGCCAAAAGTCAAGCTTTATGCCAAACGTTTGTCCCTGGTACGCAAATTCGAGGCTGGTGGGAGCTAGGGGGTGGGACAAGGGCCGGAGGAAAGAGCGTATGACGGCAAGGGAAGGAAAGCTTTCACAATAGAAGAGAGAGAGGAACATACTACTACTTAACTACCACTGCAGATTGTAATAAACCTTGCTGCCGACTCAATAGCGAAGAGCTGCTTTGATTCAAATATTTGCTAGGCTCTCTGGAAATTGTACGATTCAAGCTCGCATGTAGATATGATGATGTTGTATTGTTTAAAGTATGTTTTTTCTGCGTGACTTACTCATTCTTTTTTGTGCCTTATAAATTCTATTTGTATACTTGCGACGCGCGAGTTTGTATTACTATGTCACGAAGACGTACGTACTCACATGCTTGCATCCGTGCTTACATAGTACATTCATACATGCATTTGTGCGGAGCTTCTGCCATTCGGATTGTTTGAAAGAAACACATCAGTAGTGAGCAAAACTACGAAATGCGTTGCATCTATGCGTTCTGTTTCGTTTATCAGGAAATTCTATTTAATCTTTATCTTTTAATATCAATGTATTTTTATATTTTTGGCGAATATCCCCAATTTTAACCTACAATATCGATTCATTTTATAATATTTCATCTGTTTCAAAATGAGGTCATCGCGACGTAAAGTGAAATTTTCAGTCATCGTTCCATAAAATATTTTAAAAATAACGTACGTAGGCATGCATATGAGAATAAAGTATTTATTTACCATTACTTATATTTTTTTTTTGCGTGCAGTATTTTCTTTGTCGAATAACATCGCTTTGCCTCACAGTATCATTGTCCAATATACACGAAAAAAATTAATGAGTTCAGTTATGACTAAAAATCAACTTTTATCAAATTGCATTTTGGTGTTTTTTTTTATTCAATTAGAATTGACACTTTTTTGAACATCACATGTAGATGACTAATTTCAAGAGAAGTTTTGATACAATAATCTTATGAAAAAAGTGTAATAATATTGTTAGATGCACAATCAAAGATTTTTGCGAGTAGATGATAGCTCAAAAAGAATAGGAAACCGAAATAATTACTTTAAAAAATGATGTACTATTATTACATTTAAAATATATTCTCCTAATTATCAACATATGCAATATTATATTGCATTATAAAGGTATATTAGACGATTAAAAAATATATGTGTTGGACTAAAAATCTAGTTTTTCAAATAAAGTTTTTACAAATATTCAAATATTCGATTATTTTTGTCTTTTTCAATATGTCATGAATCATGTTAAACATTTGCGCGTACTTTACCTATAAAAAAGTAAAGACGGGGTTCGAGACGCTCATAAAGCTTTATTACAAAATTTTACGATTATAAGCTTGAAGATGAAACCTGAACTCCTTGAATGTTTGCATCAAGCTATTTTATCAATCTCTTTGTATGTAAAAATACATATTATGAATACATGCATAGATAAAATTTGGTTTTATTGTAAGTATTTCCTAAAAAAAAATAATACACGCTCTCTGAACTACCACTTAAAAATTGAATTTATACAGACGCTTTAAGTGTACGTGAAAAAAAGAGTCACAAATATTTAAGACTATTTACAGCTCAAATTTGAAGAAATCGTTCATGACTAAAATTGATGATAAAACATTAAACGTAACCTTCGGAAAGAAAATCTACAAGTCGTGAGGGACTAGGGAGTAAAGTTATCAATTTTTTTGATAAATTTAGTTATTTAATAGTACTTGAAATTTTTTTGCAAATAATTTTTTCACTATTTGTCACTTTCACAGCAAACAGACAACCATAGACAAATTTTACACTTAGTATCTTAATTTCGAGAATGAATTCAGCTTACTCAAGCGCAGTAGATGTAGAGTTCACTCCAATGAAGTAGAGAAATGAATGACAAATTTGCATTTTTTTTTGTCTGAGTCTTTTGTACTAAATTAGTAGATGCAGAAATGGTAATATAAGGGAAACTGTGCTAAAACTGTAAGAGCGTGTCGTAACTAATTTGCTAAAAAAGTTTTTTTACGCCACAGTCACATGCATTATTTTTACTTATGCACTGAAAAGTTGCGACGAAATTTTCATTATTATGTTAGTATAAAAAATTGAAGGTAACATACACTTTAGAAAAAATAAAGTCGGGAGAAGTTTGAAAAAAATAAAATGTTTCTTTTCTTTTTTTACAACTTGTTTTTCAATAAGTTGAAAAAAATAAAGAAAATTTTGAAGTATGCAACGATATTAGAAGTTAATAGCCGTACAAGATAGTACATATTCATGTTTCTAGTGAATGTAAAACCATGTTAAAAATCACCAGAACGGTATATTTTGTGTACATAAGCTATAAATGAATTGAAGAGTAATTACAGGAAGTCAGTAAACATTACGCTAGATTTAAAACAACAGTTAGTTGATTAAATGATGCTCGTCTACCACACAAAGACTTTAGCATCAGCGAGGGGGGGGGGGACCAAAAAGAATTTTTCGCTGATTGCGTTCGTTTCAATCATTAAAATATTCAGTTTTCTTCTAGTATAAAATACATATCGCTCTATATTTAGGAGGTATTATTTCCCAGTGAACGATTCTTCTGAATGTAAGCAGTGAAGATTAACGAAGCTTAGCCATTGAAAAAAATCGATTATCGTCGAATAGATGCCAAACCAACCACTTCTGCTTTCTCTGATTTTTAAGGATTACAAATATAATGCTGAAATATCTGATATCGTATTCCATCGCAATATCCTCAATTACAGTTAATTTCATAAAATTATGTATATAATAAATAATCGTGACGTTTAGAGCTGCATAAGTGCATAATCAATTCACATGCTCGATGTTTATAAACTCTTATCTTACATAAATATTATAATTTTGAGTAAAATGTACACTGAGACTCCGTTTAAAATTTCCTGGTGCTGGTCAAATGAGTAAATAAAACAAAAAATCTTTCTCATAATTTCTTGCATCACACCACCCGATAAAATGCGTATATAATAGCAAGGTTTGGGTGCTGTGTGTCTATTTTCTGAACTGTATAAAACCTTCAAGGTACAAGGGAGTGTGCGAGTGGCAAAAAGGGAGGTATTAAGCGTTACGTTATGTACACACTAAATATATATACATGACTTTACCTGCTAGCGATGGTGTATTATAAGGCAAAGGTATACATGATATCTAGGAGGTGGTTTTACGAGGCAGAAGTGCCGTGGCGCGGCACGCTCTTTACCAGCTCCCCTCGTAAAATGTAATGCAGCCTCTGTCAAAATTTAAGCGCTTTTCCAACTCACTGCTATTGCCTCGGATCTTTAATGTACTCTACCTTTGCCTAGCTCATAATGCCCTACTTCAAACCTTGCATCTTTATGAAGAAAGTGAGATTTCCTTTTTTCATGCTCTCACAACTTGGATAAAATCGATGAATTGGTACATAGATATACCGGTGGACAAAAGGTTTTTTTATTCTGTACCTTCATTTGGGATATATTGTACAATAAGATAAATTGGTTTGAGGAAGGAAGTATATGTATTGTGGACTTTGATAAATGAAAGCTCGATTCGAGATCATTTTGCCTGGATGGTGAAAAAAAAAAAATAAAAAGGCAATTGTGAAAAGTACTTTCGATATCTGTGTATGAGCCGAGTAAGACATCATTTTTCATCCGGTTGGTTTTTGATTTATTTTGAGGCGAAAAAAGCAAACTTTAATTATTAGCAAAAACGCCTAGTATTACAAACTTTTACACTTACTTTTATATTGGCCTTTTGCTATTTTCAACTTTAACGAGTCGAGCCTTTGTCCTTGTAAAATGATAAAATTCATCCGTTTTTTTACTTACAACTAGGATGGAAATCAGTATTTGTTGAACTTGAGCGTTTTATTGTACATTAGCAGGCAATTGAAAGGGCCATGAAATATCGTCGCTTATCTTCGAGGGTTATGACCTCCTTTTAAAACAAAACCAAGCATCTCCCTTTCGTTTTGATAGAATGATTTTATTAAGATATTTTACTGCGTTGTCTCTGTAGCTGGAAAATTGTTTCATCCCGCTGAGAAAAATAATAGCCTCATTTTCTATAGCCAGAGCCGAATATTTTTCCAATTTACGTCCAAGAGAATGTGAAATTGATCTTTGACCCGAATATCATCATCATCATCGTTCTCTAACAACCGTGTAAACTTACTTCTTACTTCTTGATGCATTAAAATTGTTTTCCATTCGGCTTATTAATAGAGTTTTGCATGAGAATGAAAACTTTTTCACGGTATTATTTGTTCATCAATTGCGTTGATTAAACGTGAGGAAAAAAACATAAGAATCAGTCAAGTAAAAGTCTGAAAATCGAATAATAAAGCTGGTTTCGATAAAAAAAATTCGTGTTGGGTGCAGAAATATATTCCAGAAACGATGAATGAGCAGCTATTCTTCATACGTAGCCAGGTATTTTTTCTGTAAGCTCAGCAGCTTTCGCTATATCTCGTTGATCCGGATTTCGCTTGATAAATATTGTCGTAAATGTTACGAAATATATCTCTCCTCAGCACTCGTCCCTTTGATGTTTAATTATCAATCAACAATTTAGTCCAAGCACATTATAAAACGACGCCAAACAATGGACCAATCGATTCTGTCCACTTTCTACACTTGGATAAGTAGAAACACGCGAGCCGAGGCAAACGTATGAATTTTAAATACTCAAAACAGGATTGAAAGGTGATATATTTAACGCAATGTGGTCTACTCCGGTGGCTACTTGCCTAATTGCCGGTCGCATAAACATCGGCGAAAACAAGTGCAGGACAGGCGCCAGTGCGGTGACGCAAATGTATGCGCCGCGTCTCCCCTGGCTTAGAATTAATTTCAGTCAAGTTATGCGCCTACTAGTGTAATTTATAATTTCACATAATTAATTTTTTTATCTTTCACACGCCGCGACTGGCGTAATTGGTTTTATTAAACATGAGTCATCATCGACTAATCGTACTGCATTTGTAATTAATGCTAGCAGACAGAGTTTATACTTTTTTTCTAATTAAGTAAATGCATGACTGTATGGTTAATTGAGCACATGCTTGTACCATGCTCTTTCTCACGCAAATTTCAAGCTCCTACAAGCTTTTGTGTACATTATCAATGTTTCCTCGTTCTACTGCAACTTTCGCATAAAGTCGCGGATATTGGAAAGTAATTGAAAAATTAACTTACGTGCAGCTCTGAATATATTAACATAATTGATAATACAATGTCAAATTTTTAGCCCATTAAGCTTATATTACATACACCAGTATGATTACTTATTTTCGATTGATTCACTAATGAAACTAGTTACGCGCTTATTTACATTTGCTTGTTCGCGTTTAAGCGAGTTTAAGCATCATTTGCGTAGTCTTTTAAGGCTTTTGGGAACAAGTATATCTCGAGAAAAACGTCGATATCGAGGATGATGGGAATGAAAAGAAACCCCGTATCCTCCGTTGTCTTTTGTTTTTCCATTCAAACTCGCAACTTTGCTATAAAGAACAAAGACATTCGATCATTGTTTATGTTTACTCTGGACTCTGGCTGAACGGCGGAGGAGCTGCGCTCTGCAAAGCTTTTGTTATGACTCCTGCCAGTCGAAGAGACGGAGAGAAATCCATTTCTCCGAGCAAAATGAAAAGCGCGCGATAAATAGCACCGAAGAATAATCCACAGAAAAGTCAGATGAAAAAATAAGCACATTTGCCCCATTTCTTATAAATAGCTCGTATATATCACACGTACGTGGCCTCGGTCTATTCGTCAAATCGACGATTACTCCGTAGGTGTACGCGCAAATACATGTACTGGCGCTCAGGCGAGAGAGACACAAGTTTTACAACCCTCTCGACGACGGCGGCTAAATTATTACACAACTATTGCTGCAGTGCGAGAGCAGTACAACACGCTGGAAATTCACAACGACCTTTCCGCGGTACGCATTTAATCCTCAGCCGCGAGTACTACTCGCTTCCTCTCATCCCCTCTCGGCCGCTGATGACGATAATAATAATAATAATAATAATAACAATAATAATAATAATAATAATTTCCACGTATGCAGCATCTGCGTAGAGAGTTTGAAATAGCCCTTTCATTGCTTACTCACGTATGAGCGTGCACGCCGTGTCATCGTGCCGCCACTACCTCGCCGCATAGTTGCGCGATAAAGTCGAGGATTATGAGTGTATGCGCGCAACCAGACACGCACAGCTTTAATTTTCATAGAAAACTGAGTATTGTATACACAGAGCGGCGTCCGTGCGGGGGTGTGTCGACTCGTGTAAGGGATCACTGTTTCGAGACAGAAATTTTGCACGTTTACCGGATTGACCGAGCTGTTGGAAAGCACCAAGTGACTTTCGCCTGGGGGGGATTTAGCTTAGAGTAACTATAATACATCTCGTCATTACACCTTTTATCGTTTATCATTCAATTGAATTTTCCATAAGATCAACTTTGACGTATTTATCGAATTTGTTTACTATTTGAAGAATAGTTAAGTTAAAATTATTGCAGTAGAAAAAGTTATTACAATTATTTTTATAAACTGAGAGAGCAAATATTATAATCATCTCTCTTTGTCACTTTTTCTATTTTGTGATAAACTATCAAAAAAATTTTTATAGCACTGCGTTGCATAAGTTCACATCTATGGCACGCTTTTCTGTGGCATAAGTCGCACATTCTGGCACCGCTACGTTCGCATCACACTCGCATACGCTCGTGCGCTAACCTCACTTCGCGCCACCCCAAAGTGCGACTCATGGCTCGGAAAAGGGGGCATAAATGTGGACTTAGCACAGTGCTATAAAATGTTGTACTCGCTGCGCTCGGGCCTTAAACTACGCCGTGTCAAAAAGTGTTACTTATAGCACTTGTATCGTAAATTACTATTAAAAGCATGTAAGCCAAGTCATAGTAATAGTACTTTACGATACAAGTGCCATAAGTAACACTTTTTGGCACGGCGTAGTTTAGGGCCCGAGCGCAGCGAGGGTCCTAATAGCTGGGCCGAAAAGTGTCCCCATGGCACGAGTATCGTACAACATTTTATAGCACTGTGCTAAGTTCACATTTATGCCCCCTTTTCCGAGTCATGAATCGCACTTTCTGCCACCGAAAAGCGTGCCATAAATGTGAACTTATGCCACATCGTGCTATAAAACAAATAATCTTTTATCGATTCAGTAAAATGCAGATTTATATCATAATTCAAATGTATTTTTGGGATAAAAAAAGTGAAATACATAAAACAGTATTACCAAATAATATATGCAATAAACTAGTGCAGTGTATATTTTAAATAGTACATGATTGCTCCACTTTTATTACGTGACGCTCCTTTATGCTGAATTTCTCGTGAAGCTTTAAACAGAATATCAAAGGCACCTAATGCTTTTTGCAAAAGCTGTAAATATTGATTTAAACTGTTGACAGTCAAGATCTAGCTCACTCCTTCTTTCCAGTACCGTCGTTTAAACACGTCGCTCGTAGAAGCTGTTACATTTACTGATCTTCAATAATTTAATGGCAGTTTATTCATATCCTAAGCTTCGCATTTACAAATGAAAAAAATCAAACAATTATTGCATTTTAGAGTACTGAATTCATTTTTCTCACTTACCTGCAGTTTAGTTTCACGCATTTCCCACTTTTTTATTTTCACTCCTTGAAATCTCCGCTTTAACAAAATGTAAACAAAAGAGTTGGAGTTTACCGGCGTTTGCGCCGAAGAGAGAAGAAAAAAATAGCGAAATGCCACTCGCGTAAAAAGACGCTTTTGACAATTGCAACGTAGCACTTTAAACAGTAGTATAGGTACTCTATACATGTACATTCTCTTCTCTCCCTTCTACGGCGTACTTGACTTTCTCTCTCCTTTTGCCTGGTGCTGCCGCTGAGAGAGATTTACCTTTGTCAAGGTTTAGCTTTGACGTTGGGTTCACATGTATACGCGCATACACCCTCGAACAGCCGCACTTGCAGCAGCGATTTATTTGTGTAAGTCACACGAGTATGAAGATAGTGAAATTCAATTAATCGACAAGGAAACTAGTCAAACGAGTATGAGATCGTAGAAAAAAGAACTTTTTGTAACGCGTGCTTGGACAAACTTTCATTTCTCGAAATCGAACAGCTGGAAAAAAGTTTTATCTACCCCGCCGAGTTGGTCTGTGTGAAAAATAACAGTAGACTAACACTCGCTAGTGTGAGGCACCACTAAAAAAAGAAGCTACTGCGAGTTTAAAAAGGAGGCTAAATTTAGTTAGTCGAGAAAAGGAAGAGAGGACAAAGTTACGAACTGCGACTTTAAGAGAAGCTAGAGCCTGCGTTTGCCAATCAAAACTCATTACCAGTTTGAGCGTCACGCCCTTTTTAAGTTTTCTCCAAGGTACGATAGTATATAATTGAAGTTCAATACGAGCCCTAAAGTTTTAGTCGCTAGCTGCTCGCTGCTCACCGGCCAAGACTACGCGCATTTACAACTTGAAAATAAAGTTTTGAATTAAGGCCTGCTCTTTCTCGTAGGGAAATAAACCGCAATGAGATTATTTCTCTCTCTCGCCCATTAACTATTAATTAACTTACTTGATTGCGTTATTATTGCCTTGTGTTAATGTAACGAATTAATTGCAAGTGCTGCTGCGTTCGTCTTGCTATGTGTGCACACATTATTGGCTATGTTAATTGCGAATGTTGTAGAATAATATAATATGCCCACGAACTACGCTGTTATCGTCGATAACGAGTAATAACGCGAATTGCTGCAGATATGTACACCACTCGCTAAAGGAAACATCAATTGTCTCTGACTGTATACAAAAGCGAGCCTCGTAATACATGCCCGCACAGAAACACCGTCCTATGAATATCACTTGGTTTGTTGTAAACAGTAAAATCATGAAAATTAAATTTAAAATTAACGATTGCCCTTTGATCAACTAGTGTGAGCATTTCGACAGGAGTAACTAAAAATATCAAAAGCTATACCTCTAATGATCGACAATTACGGTAAAATCTTTTATGAAATTCGATGGTCTGTATTGGAAACAAAAGTGTAATGTGGTATTACAACCTTTTTATAAAAACATAGCATTAAATGATGATTTAAATTGTAACATTTACTTTATCCTCGTAAATTATTATGAGCAGATCAAGAATTAAAAATCCTTTTAAAAAAATTTGAAAAAATTTTAATCAACTTTTTGATGAATTTTATGGAATTCTTGCAGTAACCTCGAGTAAGTTTAGTTAAATTTTTGAGTTTACAGAAATCCGTAAAGACTTTCATAAATACATATTGCGTATTTAGCTGGGTATGTGGTGTTGTGTACTGCGTATATAATACTATTTTCATCAAAACAATATCTTTTTCAACTTCAGTTATCATTTTTTATAGCTCCAGCCAAAGGTAAATGCTGTAACAATTTTTGTTAAAAATCATATCAGGTATATCTCTAACCTAACTTATAAAAGTTGTGTATGTTAAGAAGGGTGGTCCACTTTTTCAAAAATTTTTTGTATCTCGGGGGATCCATCGGAATCTGAAAGTTTGAGGTTTAAAATGAAGTTTCCTTTAAACGAGAACTCAAATAAATGATTTTAGATGGTGTCGATGGATTTTTGAAGTTTAAAAACGTGCTTCTAAAAAGGAGCAAAATCGGGCAACCATTCGAAACTCTGTTCAGAGTGTAAAAATAATCTTAACGATACATTTTCTTACGTATTTTTGTCTGCGGAATCGAATGCCGTAGTTAGTTTTGACCTAAGAGCACCATTTCATTGAAAAAAATACACTTTTTCGATCGTTCTTTTTCGCCAATTTCGCAAAGTTCATTTTCGAGCGAGCAGCAAATGAACAGAAAAGAATCTAGAAAATTTTTTGACACCACCAAAATTTAGGATTTTTTATGACAAATCCAATGGTATATATAAGTATAAACTTTAAAATTATTTTAATGCCGAAAAAGTACGACTTTATCCCAAAAAACGATATTGGAAAATGGAAAAATATATTCGTTTCTTTAAGAAAATGGCTGAGTAAAATCACTCATGAAAATAATTGAATACAAGTATCTGATAGGTTTTTTCTCACCTTTCAAACGCCGTTTTCAGAGTTAAAAAATTCGCAAAATTCGCCGAGATACAGCTGTTTTTGTACGATGCACTTTTTTAGCTTAAAAATCTGCTTTGCTGGTTTTTTAATGAATAGAGCCAGCTCAGAATTATTGAATTTTAACCCAAAAAAGTGCATCGTACAAAAATAGCTGTATCTCGGCAAATTTTGCGAATTTTTTAACTCTGAAAACGGCGTTTGAAAGATGAGAAAAAACCTATCAGATAGTTGTATTCAATTATTTTCATGAGTGATTATACTCGGCCATTTTCTTGAAGAAACGAATATATTTTTCCATTTTTTAATATCGTTTTTTGGGATGAAATCGTGCTTTTTCGGCATTAAAATAATTTTAAAGTGTATACTAATATATACCGTTGGATTTGTCATAAAAAATCTTACATTTTGGTGGTGTCCGCTCGATGGATCCCCCGAGATACAAAAAATTTTTGAAAAAGTGGACCACCCTAATGTTAGGTTAGAGAGGGAAAGTAGTATATTTCTCAGCAGGTGCAGTATGGTTTTTAGCAAAACTAGGGAGTATAGCACATGTTATTGTCTGCAAGAATGTCAAAATATTAATTGCATAAATAAATGAACAGTTGATTGAAAACTATATGAACAATAAAACAAGTATACATAGTCCAATAAACAGACAATTATATAGTACCGAAAATGCCAAAATAAAAAATAATTACCACACTTATCTTTATAAATACTTTCTATTTAGATCACGATGCGATAATGTTTTTTCTCTGTAAATTTAGAAGTATTATAGAGCTATTTTATAATTTATAGTAATAAAAAAAGGAAGCATTTAGAAACAGAAATATATACCATGGATGTAAATGCATAATACAATAATTATAATATATATTAGTTCCGGAAAGTTTGCAGCATACGTATACTATCACATCGTGACTTTATTTATAAATAAATAATAATGTCTGGGCAAGGTGCTGAATATTTTGAAATTAAATGGGAAAGTTCTTATAATCATTTTCAAAATATGATGAAAATTTCTGGTCGAATAATGTTGTCTTATTTCGCAAATTTTTGTGCATTCTTCTTATCTTTTTATTAAAGAAAACACTAATTAATATAGCTTTGACATGTCGAGTTTTATAAAATATTAAGATTAAAATGATGAACTATACGACAAGGAAAGTTAAAATTTTTCGAAGCTAGGGGTTAAGAACTTATATTTAAGACAGTATGAGTGAATTTTTATCATATTAAAATAAAATTTACATATTTTTTAAATTTTAATAAAGATAATTGAATCAGAAAAAATCATGCTATGTCAAGCTGCACACGTTTTTATAATAAATCTGAAATTACTTTTTTTTAAGAATAGTTTATAAAGAATCAATAAAATGTTAAGGGAAGAGCTATTTGACAATGAATTGGCAGCGTTTGGATCCACGAGAGGTTCTTTGTTAAGGAGATTTCTCGAAGTCTTGGCATTGCTTTCTAATTTCATGCATATCATAAAATACGACGTTTTTGCCAATATATCATTTATGCGAACAAATATAGTTACGAGAAAAAGAAAATTTTTGTACGTGGAGTTGAATAAGCTTTTAAAGTTGAGAGATTCCATGAGAGTTTAATGTAGACGGTTTCGACGCTGTTACTAAAGGCGTGTAAGCTCATAATTCACGATGAGCAAATGACTTTATCCACCACGACTATGATGCTTATCAAATGCTCGGTTCCGTAACTGATCATTATTCGAGAAGATATCGTAACGACGAACCAAGAAAAAAAATTTGCATTTTTTCATCTATCTTCGCATGTCTCTCGCGACTTATAACTTCTATTTTCTCCCCAGAGAGCACAATGACTTTCTGCGCTAAAAAAATAAAAATAAAATAATGCTGCATTGGCTTGTACAGAGGTATACGGATACAGTTAAGAAAGAGAAAAAAGTGAACAAATAAACAAAGCTGCTATATATAAAAGTCTTCATAACTTGGAGTTGAAAAAATGAGCTTACTAACGATAAATCTGCAGCTGGGTAAACTTATATTTATACACACAGTTGGCTATATTCATGGATACCGACTAAAATTGATATTACGTTACAAGGAAAAATTTTCCACAAAATCCCAAGTTACATCATTAAATGCTCAAGTTTTAAAATTCATTTAAATATTTATTCACCATGCGTAATGTATTGCATTGTATATTGTATTGTATTATATTATTGTGAAGTCAATGAAAAATATATATGTGTTACAGTTGTACCTGTAGGATGCTGTGGCATGGCTGATATGAAATTCTGTACTGGTGAGTTTATCTTTTTGCGCTTTAATAAATTTTTCATTTATGATGAAACTTTTGTACTTTGTCCAAGAAAAACTTCATAAAGATCCCTGGGTTAGATACTGTCTCCAGAGAATACTTGATAACTAAAAGCATTGTTCTCTCGCCTCCAAGTTGATTTAGTGTCATAGTAATACAACCACACACTTTCGCGAGGCTGTTTAATGTAGTCGGAGAAAAGGTGAGCGACGATGAGCGGCAAAAGGCGAGAGATGCACGTTTACAGTCGCTTAATTAGAAAAACGTTTTTCAAAAGCTTCGCTTTGAAAATTATATCAGCTCGCAATTACAGAGTTGCGAATGCATCTGCTTGTCAGTGATGTAGATTCCTGCCAGGCTTGCAAAATTTTATTTACCAGCGTCAATTGCGCTCGCAGAGCCAATCGAAAGCTAAGAGCGATACGGCACATGTACCAAAGCGATATTATACAAGTGCAAAGATTTTTATACTCTTGCTGGCTGGCTCTTTTTTCAAATGAAATAACGTAGAGTCGTGTCCCGCAGTTGTATCGATTTTTAACCTAAGCGTGTTCAATAAAAGTCTGTTTATTTATTTTTTTCGCTGCTGCTACTCGCTAAACTGCCAACTTTTGCCACAAGGTACGTGTGAGCTTGGCGAAAGTAGACTGATATATATACCCCCTGCTATCGTGCAGTTCTTGATTAAAACGACCGTTTCAAAAGTATTCCAGCTTGTATATACGTACGCGCGCGCGGCCGAGGGGAAAAGAGAGAGAGAGAGAGAAAAGTACGTGCAGGTCCGGTTGAAAAAGTAAATTCAACTTTACATCTATATACCTTAGGATTTCTTTATGCTTGCGAGCGTACTTTTTTTTTCATCGCTCCGAATTTACGATTCTCATCGCGAGCCTCGATTTTCTCGATAAAAATGAGTTTCCAACTCTGCTAGCTGGTAATTTGGGTAAAACTTGGCGCATCTAATTAAAAATGATATCGAAGGCACAAACAAAAGCCCCTTACGAACCATTATCGTCAATAATCGCAGAATACTATATCCCTCTCAATCCTCTCGGGCATGCTTGCTGCAGTGCGGCCCGGTCAGAACCTATATTGGATTTCCAAATTATCGCTCCATCTGTTAATTAAATATTACACGTTAGGTACTTCTATGCATCATTACATACAGCCCGTAGCAGCAGCAGCAGCAGCAGCAGCGCCGGCTGGACCAGCTCGCTCGCTCGCTCGCATAATATACGACGAGGTCCGTGCGTGACCCAATACATATTTAACGGCTGCACTCATCCCCTCGATTTTCGAATCTCACGCACAAATCGCTGCAGATATAGCAGGAATAGGCCATTATTATAATCCTGCAAAGAACACGGGCTACATGCCGATTTTCCGATCGGTAATGCACCGACAAACAGACGAGGTCGATAACATCTGCAGATGACCCATATATCCGCGCGTGGATTTATCCGTGAAAATAATTCACGTGAAAAGTAACGTCGAAAGGTCGAGAGTCGAGCGTAGGATCGCGTCGGCATAGGGGCCAGGATGTGTAACGAGTGTACGTCGGAGGGAGCACGCGAAACAGGGTAAATTTGGCCCTTTTCGGGGGCTCGATTCAAAAGAGCATCAAAGAAATGTCCGTCGGAGAGTCGGAGCATATACTTAAATGCACGGTGGAGTCGAGCTCGGCATCAACTCGTGCCGAGGCAGGGAAAGAGCTAACACGCACATACACGTAATTACTTCCCTAATGGTACTATACGCTGTGCTGCGGGCTTCTCTCGCACACGGCTTCTACTGCGCTACAAACGCATACGCTTAACTCGAACAATATGTGTGCGCGTGCGTGCGGCCTCTGGCTCGAATTTATCATATTACGTAACGAATTGCTTTCTGCGGTTACTGCCGAGCTATTGTTGTTACACCATTATGCAGCACCCCCCCACCTCCCTACACACTTCATCCGACTCCGTTAAGTCTTTTTCGCGAATTTCTCCTGCATATATGGAAGGAAAATTCATTAAGCTATCTCTGCGCAGCACCGATTATTGCTTCAAAGAACTTGTGCGAGCTCGCGACGAGAAAAAGTTCTTTAAATTTTCTCAATTTCAGCCAACAACTGCTTTTGTTGTGTAATCAATGCTATCTACACACTACACGCGGTTAAATTGGCGCGTATAATAAAACTTCGCCCCTCGCGCACTTGCAGGGGGTTGGGGGCCCGATGTGTTTTTGCGAGTCAAGAACTTGTGTGTTTTCTTTTTTACTTTTTCCCTCGCTAAGACGTGTGTACGGAGAAGCGAGTGCAATCGAGCTGAAAGACTTTTTTGTTCGGCGCCCATTGGAGAATGATTTTTATTCGCTATGGAGACATTTTTCCGAGCAATTTGTCGCTAAAATCGCTATATTGTCCTTTTTCGTCCCGGTATAACAATAATACCCGCAGCTGCGGCAAAAGTGTATCGTAAAAGCATTACAATTACCCATACGCGCGCTGGACACGCCACGCTGCTCTCTTGATTAAAAACTATGAATTCAAAGAAGAAAAATTCAATATTCCGCTCGGGCCAAACGAGTAAGTATTATATGTACAATATAGCTATGACGCACGTGTACGCTGCTTGGTTACGACGCCGATATTTCCCATCGAGTATATTTAATAAGACTCAAAGCCTCTTTAAGTTAAATTTACGATCTCATTAAATTGGTTGCCTTTCAACATGCGTATGGCAGCCTCGGCGACGAAGACGATCTTTAGCCCCCGTATGCGTGCGCGATTTATAATATTAAGTTTAATGTAAATTTAGCAATTTGTAATGGTAATAATGAAAGGAGAGAGCAAGACCTTCGCACGCTTTATTAAACTTACCAGTGCAGCAAGGTGTGTGTGTGTGTGTGTGCGCGCATGTATACTCGCGATATTCTTCTCAGCTTCTCTGCTCTGCTAGCTTCATATTATTAACGTCGCAAACCAGCTTTACAAAATAGTCCGGGGAAAGTTTGAAATTTGATGCACTTTGACACATTCATCGAGCAGATCCTCGCAAAAAGTGCTTTGCTCGTTAAAGGAAAAAAAGAGAGAGAAAGAGAAAACTTCATCTAACAAATCCCAAAGGAGTTGGTATAACGAGTTGGATATAATTTTGCTAGCGTTGTTTTCATCAATCCATGTCGCAATCATGAAATAATATGCGCAGCAGAGAAAAAGCATGATTTCAGCGCGTTTCTTATTTCCTTCGGTGCGGAGTCTTTCGCGCCGACCACCGCAGCGCGATCACGACGACCAGCAGCAGCAGCAGCAGCCGAGTTCGCTCGCATAAAGAGAAACGATCCTTACACACACTCGAAGCCACGGCCATTACACGGAAGAGCGAACTACTGCTGCTGCTGCTGCTGCTACACTACTTTTCAACTTTTCTCGAAATGTATACACCGGTGTAGCGTGTGAATAAAGGAAAAAAAAGGAACAGCGGCGCTCGAATTTTGATGGCCAAGCAAAGAGCTATATACTCTCTGGCCAGTAGGTTACTGTAGTTCAATATGATGTACGTGTACGTATGAATGGGCACACATCACGCACGCGTCAACAAGAAGGAACAAAAACGTTTTTATGCCTGAATTATCCAGGCGAAAAGCACCGCGCTCAACATTACGCACACACACTTGGCAGGTAAAGCCCGCTCGACTCGTCTTTTTTTTTTTTTTCGAGACCATTGCGTACTTCGTTGAGCCTAAAATTCCCATTTTATAATGAGCGCGCGGCAGCGCATGCAGCAGAGTTGGAATACCTCCTCGAGGCTGGTTATTTACGAGTGTTCTTTACTTTACTTTTGGGATGCAATTTTTTGCTCGAGTCGACCATAATTTTGAAATGAATAGGGCCCCGTGTCCTTAATTCCGCCGCTGATTTTGACAGTTTCGAATGGAGAAGGTACACTTTTCCGTAAATTTTTCTCCGTCCTTGAGCGTCAACAACAGCATCAGCAGCAATAGCGGCCTCGTTTACGCCTCGAGCCGCAATACTATACGCACAATTGCACTTGCAAGTCAGAGAAACCGCCGAGAGAAATTCATCTCGGTCAAAATTACACATTCTCATATCCGACGTAGGTAGTTGAGCGTTGAAACTACTGCAGGCAGTGGCGGCGCTATAATTCATCAGTCCCTCACGGGGTGTTGCATCATCGAATGAATTTTATATTTATGCCATGTATCCAGGACCTTGGTTACATAAGGGCTGCGTGTGTAAACTTATATACATGTATACATGGTTCGAGGCAAGCAAAGCAAAGGCAGTTCCCTATACACCTCCATTTATTTTCATCGTGACAAACGGCTTAGTTGGCCGACTAATTCTTCGGGTTTGTAGCTACGCAACTACGCGAGATAGAACTTGCGGTGCTTACTCTCTCTCTCTCATGCGCTACAGCACTGATTTATAGACTTGCTGAATTTGCAAACACACATACGCGCGAGAGCACACGAAATGTTCTTTTTATCGTTTTCAATACTCGGCTATGCATCATTCGGATGAAAATTTCGAGGGGTTATTGACTTTGAGCCGGCTCCTGAATCTCTAATGGCGAGTGATCGATCGACGCGATTAATTCTTTGTAACTGCCGAGTAAAAGACTATTATCGGACCGACTGCTGTATAATTTAGCCGCTTCATTTGCTAACGCAGAAAGGACAAAAACAATTAAATTATGTTTTTAGGATCTGGTCGGCCGTTTGCAGCTGATCGCTCTTGAGCACGTTCTTGTCTCGAGCGATCGATTGAATAATTCATCCCGGGGAAAGCTTGTGTTTTCATCAACAAGCGAGTGGCTTTTTTTCAATATAACCGCAGCACGATAGTCTCTCCATGATTATACCAGCGGACGCTCGGGATCCGCCGCTTAATCATAAATTTAATCTCGGACTTTTAGATCGCATATCCGCGCGCCCGCGTTTCTTCTTTTGCAGCTGCTCTCGCAGTATTCAGAGACAATTAAAAGCGGAGCGCTCGAGAGTATAAGCGGCGAGTCAAATTTCGTCCTTATTCGCTATAGAGGTACAATAGAGGCGGCCTCGCGCGCACACATGCCGTCAGGCCAAAAAGCTCGAGTCTCGAGCTCGCGCGAGTTGCCGCGCGCATCCGGCCGAGCGGCAGTTACGCGAGATATCGCCTGCGAGCGGCCAAAAGAAGCAAAATGAGGAAAAGTGCGCCGATGGTGGTAGTATAGTGGCGCGGTGGCACACGTGCTCGTGAGGCGGCAGCAGCCAGCAGCACAAAAAAAAATATGAATGAGCATTTGCCAAGAATGTATAGAGCCATCCTCCTCGAATAAATAACCCCGAGCGACTGACTAGCAGGTTTTTCCTAGCCTCCTCACGTCTTAACTCGGCGGCACGGCGGCGCGCTATAACGACCTCGCGAAGCAATAATTCTCTCTGCTCTTTATTTCCTCCTCTTTCTCCCAACGTATGAATACGTATATATATCGCCTACGTACCTATCCTATATACAGATAAATATGAGGCTGAGCTGCAAAGGCAAGAAAAGGATGAAACGAGTGTTTCACGAAATCCCCGACGATATCTTTAACAGCGCGTGCTCAAACGTTGATATAAGGATACGAGCACGATATCGCGCGACTCTATGAATATCGCTTTACGGCCATATAGTTTTTTTTCCAGCGGCGTAGCTTGCAGACACGCGCATGCGCTGCCATGTATTATTATTATAATGCCTATGCGTCGCCATACGAGAAATTATTTCACATCTTTTTCCGTGTGCACGAGCTTGCGTTCGACAGGCGACGTGTTTTATTTCTCATATTGTGTGTGCCGCGTGCTGTCAGCGTTTCATACTCTCGCTCCTGGTTGACGTTCGCGTGTATATGGTCGATTCTCTGGCAAACTGACCGACAAAAATGTCACCGAGCCCCTTGTTTGTCCATGTTCTTTCGAGTAGCACCTGTGAGCATAGCTTTACGTGACAATCAATCTAAATCTGATCCCAACTATATTAATGTGCCAAGAAAGTTCTAACAAGTATCCAATAATGCAATTTATAATCCAAGAAATTTTCGCAATTGACCTTAAAATCTATAAAATAGGGTAAAAATGTCTGCTTTTCTGCATAGGCATCACATTTAAATCGAATGCTTTTAAAGAAATATATGTCGATTTTCAGTTGGAGATACTTTGAATAATTCGGTTGAATGTTGTAAAGGTGTTATAAATAACTGGGACATCATGTAAACTCATTTGCACAGACTTATAATTGGTTTTATTTTTCCACATTGAGCAGCTTTTGAGACCGTTGGTTTGATAGAGAGTTGGTCATATACATATGAAAAGACCCATGCATAACATTGCCCCTTTTACTCATTTACGCGTCGACGCGAACTGGCTGACACCGACGAAGCGATGATCAGGTACAGAGACGCGCAACTATTTTCATTTCAACGCTCTGGCTGCGCAGACTCGATGGTTTTAAACCATAAGGATGAAAATATAAGAGTAAATTACAAATGAATTTGAGTAATTCCAGCCATGTTTTAGAATTCAGCTCACTCTTAACATTAATTTACATCAGTTTCTACATTTAAATTCCAAAAGCTCAATGTCATTTTTTATATTTTTTAGATCGTACGAATATCAAAATTTCGAGTTTATTCTAGCAGTTATGGTCTACTTTTAATTGGGTTTCTGGTATATTTTATGAAATAAAAAGTTTTTCATTAAAAAATGTTAGACGTTGTTTAAACTTTATCATGTAGTATATAAATAAGAATATCATAATAACTCTCGTGGACTCAAGAGTATCAAAAAGCAAAAAGTATCGGCTTCTTTTCTATAATATGAGTGAAGAGAGCTCTTTGCTAATCCCCTGGGTAGTAGTTTTTATATAATATCAAAAACCGTAACCTAATCTCAACTTGGCCGCTATTTTTAGACTATTGTACTATTGAATATACTTTATGCAATTTGTTTAAAGTATACTATGGAAATATTTCATTTACACTTTACAAAATATTTTATGTCAAATCATTTATTTTATCAAGAAGTGTAGCCATAGCATATTAAGAAAAATTGATAGTTATCCTGCAAGGAAAATAACCCTATTGATTTTCCAGTAGTGCCACTTGATTGAAAAATTTATTTTAGTCTTTATTTGAACAGCACTCAGGATAAGCCTACTAAACTTCTGGTTATCAAGCTTGCAAGTAGGTGGTCAGTCATTTCATCTTTTTTCATTTTTTTTATCATCTCATTTTTTACAGGACTAGCTCATTCTCGTGGTATAACTTTATAGTTTTCAATTTTAATATGAATTATACTACTTGTTGCCTAAAACGTCCAAAGGTTTTGCAGTAAGTTTTATCTGTAATTTTTTCACGAGAAAAAGGTACGAAGCGATCCGGATACATGTGAGCACGCGAAGCCTCGCTTCAGCACACAATAAGCAATTTGCCGATCTAAGCTACAGTTCAGAGGGAAAAGCAGAGGGAGGGAAGGAGAGAGAGGTTAGGTGGCCGCGGAAATAGTTGCTGATTGGAATTAAGCCGGGGCATATTGCGGTCTATAACATCCCTTCGTATAGATCCCGCCCGAGGAATGCGTTAATACTCCTCAATATAATCTTAAAATGGGTTATACACGCCCTGATATATCAATGGTTTTGGAATTGGAATTTTCGCGATGCATATCGTTTGTGGGATAGATAGAAAGAGAGCGAGTAAGGAGGATGATTCAAAGTTACTTGATCGCTCAATGGTGCGAGATACATTTAGCGTATGGGGATTCTCCAGTTGCTCGCAGGAGAGAAGTTATGATTTTCCAATAATCGATTGCTTTGCAGCTATAAAAATATTCTATTTCACAGATCCAAAATGTAAATTAAAAATGCTTTAAAATTCAAGATATGAAATCTGCTCAAAGTACCGCAGCTTGGCGCATTTACGGGAATTTGAACTTGAACTAATTATTTATCAAGTTGTGGCTTTCCATGAATTTCATTTGCATATATTCATTAAAAGCTCTAAAGTTTGCGTGTACATTTAATAGAAATAAGCCCGGGAAATAGAGTGGCAATGAAATTACGCGTTATGGTGTAATTGCGTACTCGGCGAAAAATGTAATTGCTCGCATGTGCTGCTCGACAGTCGATTGGGTCAAGAGATGAAACTCGGTACACATTTCTTTAGGAGACGCACTAGTAAGTTGTAGAACGGCGCAAGGATCGCGCAGTCTTTTCGATTCGTGCCCTTTTGAAGGCTGCAAATTGTCTGCTGCAGCGTAGTGCGCTGCCACATCGACGCGTAATTACTTAATGCACATCAAGCACTCTCTGGAACTTTCATTTTAAGACACAAAGGCTATAATTCGCTACATCTAATCAAGCCCATAAATCCATCCTCACGGCTAATGCATACGCTACACACGATCGCGTAATTCACTTGCAAGTCTGTGTGTATGCGTGTGCGCGTATATACGTTAGCGTAGCCTGGGTATATTATAATCAAAGTTCACACGTACTTTGTCTGCATACGAAATCATATTGAAACTTCGCATTGGGACGCGCTTTTGCATCAGCCGCTACGGTAGTAATACGATAAAGCAAACACCAGGGCCTTATTTTACTATGAAAATTGGGATCATCTTTGATGCTCGCGTACCGCCTAGATGTGACTCGCTCTGTTGCGTTATAAATGTATACAATGATACACTGTTGCCCTGGAAATCACTTCAACATCGCACTGTGTACGTTGGTAATTGAAAAAAGCTCGCACGGAGCCAACTACGACTCGAGAATAATAAATTTCGAAAATGTAAGCATATATTCTATAAATGTACGCATTAACCGTAGCACAGCAAGATGTCAAACTTTCGTGTACTAATGAATCGTCGCGACGTAAAAAGTTCGAGAGGAGTCGAAAAGTTTTGGGCGAGTGCTAACAATTTTCAAAAGCTTTGCACTTCTTCTTCATTCGTCAAGTCAAACTAAATAAGTCATAGAAATGACTGAGAGCGACTTGCAGCTCATCCAATGTAAGTAATTACCTAATGTTTCATTCCTCGAGCTCGCGAGACTAGCAAGTTTTATCGCCCGGCCAAACACGCGCCATTTCAATCTAATGCCTTTTATTATTCCCGTAGATTTTTCATCAAGCGCGTGTTCTCTTATCTATAGGTATTTTTTGCTCGTACGGTCGCCACCAAACTTTCGGAATAACTATATCTTGTACGCACGAGGAAAAAACATGGACTTACACACGTGCGCGAGGAGGACACGAAGTCAGGGCACACACTCGCACACAGACGTACGCGCTCTCGGCTTCTTTCAAGACAAAGACCAAGTTTTGCACGCTTTGCGTGCCTCGAGCGTGACGCGCTCCAATGCATTGTATCTATGCAGGCGGTGGCTGCTGTTTCCCCAGTGCAGGTATTGTAGCAAAGTGTGCTTACTCACAGCAGCGAAAGCTTCTGTAAAACTTGTTGACATGCGTGTATGGGTGGCGGGCGCATCGGCTTCCTTCCCTCTTGGATGATGCCTAATTCACATCGCAAATTTTCACTCTAGCTCGAGAAACTTTTTCAACGTGAATTTCGATACACTCTCGAGTTCGACTACTACCTGCTTAAAGGCTCATACTTTGAAAAAAAAACCATCCGATCCGACTCTCTTTGCCAAACTTTAACGAATTCTCCGCTGTTGTTTCTCATTTTTTTTATAAGTGAAAAGCTAATATGGATACACGTTGGAAAGACCACTATCGTGTACATTACTAATCAGTGTGACTTATAAATTATGCTGTTTGAACTTTGCCGTACGCTCGGAGTATATGAGACACGAATACGTTTATCTACACGTCGTTCAGCTGCTCTCGGAGTACGAGCTGACGAAAAGAAAAATTCCTCGTTTCTCTCTCTCTCGAAACATATAAGCTCGGCAGCGCATTTGAATTGCCAAATATTCGCTTTATAAAAGTCTACTCGAGGCATCCCTTAAAGAAGCGTATAGCTACTACGTGTGTACACTCGAGACTCGGGCGAAAGAGAAACAAACAAAGTTGCTCGCTAGTCGGGCTGCGTTGAGTATAAATCGGTATTCAGGCCGAAAGCTCAAGTCGCATTGTAAGCGCTTCGCAAGCCTGCCTCGTCACATTGTGCCTGCTGCGAATGTGGCGTGGCGCGCATTTCTCCTCGGCCAAATAAAGTGCCAAGGTTGTTGTACACTGCGAAACGATCGGGCCATTTTACTATGTATCACGCGCTCTAACTGATGGTTGCGCGTGCGACGGGCCTCGAGAGATGCGCGATATACAGCCGAGCTCGAGGCAGAAGAAATATTTTGCGACTCCGCGCGTGGCTTTGCTTTGTCGCGAGCCATATAAATGCGATGCGAAATAGGAAAATACATTATTAAGTTGTTGCCAGCCTAGTTAAAATGAATGAGCGAGAGCTCGAAGCAATTTGTCGGCGGCGCGCGTGCACGCGGCGAGCTACTTATGCTACCATCACGCGTATATGCAGATGAAATTTTGTCTAACGAGCTGAAGAATTAAAAAGAGGATGAGGCAGGAAAAAGGAGGGCTTGCTTAATTGAAAATTTATCATATATTACGCGAGATACGCCGCTCTTTCTGCTGCGCGATTTTATCAAAATTAACCTCTGTATGTAATTAATCTCTTGTGCATCGTTCAATTGTACAACACAACTTTTTAATACATTCGCTGTAACGCATAATACTCGTGGACAAGCTGATTTGAAATAAATCGATGCAAAAAAAAAAAATTGTATGCAAATTATCCGCAAATACGTGTGTGCCGAGAAAACCTATCTCGACGGCGCCAACTTTAATAAAACACGTAAAGATGTATATTTAAAAAAGGGGAATGGAGAATTGCTTTTTCCAACGATATACTGCTGAGCTCGTACTCACACTAGACTTGCGCGCGAGACTACGAGAAACTCGATTACGCGAGCTCACGTAGTTGTGGTGTAAGAAGCTTGCCGTATTCCGACGCATATACATGCATACATACATATGTACGCGTTTTCTCACTGATGAAAAGTGTGTATAAGATCCATCATCATCTTTTTCTCGCTTTTGCTTTTCATGCAAATTATGTAATATATGCCGCACGAGTGCAATATATACCAATAAACTTTCTTCGTACGTTCATTTTCTCTCTCTCTCTCTCTCTCTCTCTCTCTCTCTCTCTCTAGGCCTCCCTCTTTCGCGCTCATTCACTCTTTCATGATAAGTCAAGATATTGAAAGCTCGCGTGACTTTACTTTATTTTTTCTTTAAATTGTAACGAGTTTCAAAGAGCATATGATATATACCTACACTCGTTGAATTGGAATGTATGTTTCGAGGAGAGGGGCAGAAAGGTATGCGGCTGCTTTACGCCTTCAAATGGAAGACGTGCGCACAATATAAGTGCTTGGGAAAGCTGCTTAGAATTTTTCGCGAGTAGCTCCTCCGAGAGCGATCAAGAAAATGCGACACGCGGAATGAAAACCTGCTCAACCCCTGCGTTTATATTTTTCTGGATTTTCCGATGCATAAAAAAAGAGAATATAAAAATTCAGCTTGATATTTCAGGTGCGAAAATGCCTCCGATAATGACTCAATAAAACCACGTCCATCACCATTATCGGCAAAATATATACTATATAAGCAATTGAAGCGAATAAAACACAAACGTCAATGTCCAGTGGTTCAAGCTCTTCCTCTCTGAATTTCGGAAGCCCATACTATGATTTCGAGGCAAATCCCCCGCGTTTGCAACAGCTCTGAATAATCCACGAAGACAGAAGCTATCAATCTATCCGACCCTGCTGAATATAGTATTATAGTACGAATCAAGTGATTGGGCCTTTATTGTCATATCTTTATAGATTTTAATACATAAGCATTACGAAAGAAAACTTCATATTTTATACTTACAGAGAAATACAATAAAAAATTAAAATATAAGAGAATAAATTTAAAAAACTCTGATTGGATTAATAGATTTTATTATTACTGGTCTGGTTGTTGAGGATAATTTCATATTCGAAATTTTTTTTACAAGAAAAAAAATGTGTGTACCGAATTCCTTTTAATGGACACTTCATTTGTTTATCTTCAAGTTATGCGAGGTGCAATTAAATGAACTCTTTTTTCGCTTCAACGGTGCAAAGTAAAAAATCAAACAAGTAATTATCCAAATATGAACGCGGTTACTCTTAAAACAAAGACTTTCTTCAATGTGATACGTGAAGTCGCAGAAATATTGTAGGTGTCCACATAAGTTATGCGAGGTGCAATTAAAATGAACTCTTTTATTATTTGTAAATACGTGATTGGTTCATAAATAACGCATAAAAATTTTAATAAATTCTAAAATTGATAATTCTACAGTTGTTACGACATTTAAACCTCGATACAAATTTGTCCCAAGTTTTTTTTTAAATTATTCAATTAATGCGATTTGAGCTCACAAACTCTAAAGTAAAAAAGTTGACTTTGAACTTGTCACAAAGCTTGGAAAGGAACTTTGAGTAAAATTTTTTCGTCGTTGAAATTCAATTTGAGAAATAACTGCTGGTAGCTCGTATTATCATACGATAGTGTGAGTAACGTGGAAAAAATATATTACTCATGGTTGCGGTATTAAAAAACCCTTCGCTAATTGGAAAAATTCATAGACGCCGTGATTTCAACCTTCCATGCTTGTATCACTTTTTAAGAGTTTCTCATAGTTGAATGATAGTCTGCACCATTTTTGAAATTAAAATAAAAAGAGCAACGCTGTATTTTTCTGTTGAACAAATATGACTGAATAGCATGAACGCATGTATAAAAAAAGATAAAACAGACGACCCTCTTCCAAAACTTTTTTCACTGGGAAAATTCGAGAAATTCATAGTTCAAAGCTAACATGCGAAATTCGAATCTTTTTCCTGTCTATTCTCTTCTGCGTGACTTTTACAAAGAATTGCTGAT
Organism: Trichogramma dendrolimi; assembly: GCA_034770305.1. Lineage (NCBI taxonomy): Eukaryota > Metazoa > Arthropoda > Insecta > Hymenoptera > Trichogrammatidae > Trichogramma > Trichogramma dendrolimi. The sequence continues at coordinate 1,366,182 of JAPMIB010000023.1, forward strand.
TCTTAAAAACGATTTGCATGACGAAACAAAAAACTACGTTGCTATCATAATACGCGTGAAATGACAAAAGAAATTTTTTAAGCTACTATCACCGCAGCTTGAAAACGAGCGTTAATTTGGAGTTGTCAAACATAAATTCATAATACGCCAACGCAAAAAAAAAAGTGTTACGCCCCGTACACGAAACAACTACACAGACGCATGAAACGTTCAAACATCACACATGGGAATCTAGTTTCAATCAGATCATTTTTGGTGTTCGACGACCTATATTATTCAATTTTATCGAATCACACGTTTTTTCTGAGTACGGGTTTCGAGCGGAAAAAAGATATCGCTTTCGTGAATTCGTCAGGCCATGCGAGCGATGCGTTTTCTACGACTTCTTGGCGATGAACGTGGTCTATAATAGTTGACTTCAAAGCAACAAAATAAATACATGTCTGTTCTCGTCTATTATCATGTCTCTGCAGCTACTTACTCACAAATTTAACAAAATTTCAAGTTTATTAGCCATAAACTTGGCTAATGATTTGTTTGACTCGTGTTATTCGACGTAGTTTTGGTTTTTTAGGTGATAAGTAGCAGTTGCCACAGAAAACGGATATCCTCGTCGTTTTTTTTTAAACTTCAACCGCCAATCGGGATATTTCGACAATTTCTTGAAAAACTCAATACAACAGAACACCTGAAGAAAAAACTCCACGTACACTCCTTTTTCTGTCTCTCTTTCTCTCAGCTCGTGGATCTGTTATTCAACAAATACAACAATATACTCGCTCGCACACACTCGTTGGGAGAAAAAAAGGAGAAGACTCTTTCAGCTTCTCTTTCGCTATTCACTAGCGCTCAACTATTATGCATGGAAAAAGCATTCAAACATACGTATTCGAGCTCTCAAGATGCGCCTCGTGTATGCGAACGAGCTGCCTGACTGTACATATGCTCTTTTCTTTCTTTTTCATATCTCCAACGACACGCATACACACACACACACACACACACACACACATACTCACGGCCTGGACAAAAACGCCTCATTCATTTATTCTATGAGAAAGTTTCATTTTCAGGACGATGTATAGATAGAGAGCGAAAGGGTGAGAAAGAAGGAGCGAGAAAAGAAGGCGCCTCGTTCGCGATCTTGTTGCGGCCGGCCTCGAAACGTTTGATCATCCCCTAGCGTGCAGCGATGTCCGGGATGAAGGGGCGAGACAGCTGTTTGACCTACTTCGCACACAGCCGCCTGGCCGATGGTGATACACACGCGCATATTGCGTATTTATATGCAAGAGGAGGCCCAGGAGGAGCGATACTGCAAACTTATATCCTTATCGATGCACATCTCTCCATCTCTCTCTCCCTTCCCTTGCCTTCTCGATCTGTTTATAGAAATGAGGCGTATTACGTAGACTTGGCTGTGTGCTTGTTGGATTATATATAGTATACCGAGGCGCTGCTGATGATTAGGACGTGTGCCCACTGCAGCACTTGCGCCAGCGCAGAGATTAAGATTATGTACCTTGAGCTCGTAATGAGATAATTCGCTTAGCGGCTGCAAACGCGTTTGGCAGGGTAATCGATGTTAAAAGTAAATACTCGATCGATTTTAATTTCATTCTCACTCGTCTGGCGATTATGAAGTAATAGTTTTATCCATTTTTCTTTATTTTTCAACCTATATGAAGCTAAAATCTACTTTCTAGAAATTATTGCTTTTCTAGGATATTTACGAAGCTGCTATTTTCATATATATTTTTTTCTCTTGCAGAAAGAACGTCTTTGCATGGGGAAATTAATGTCACTGCTGCTGCGACGGTCAATATTGCCGTTGTTCTTACTACTGCTGCGACTCGATTCTAACGGTAAGTATTTTGTTACAAACTGTATGATTATTCACTCGTTATTATTACGACATATAGGTCGATAGGTGCCAAAAACGTGACGATGATGGCACGTGCGGGGTCGTGTAATTGCGCTCTAAACTCCCCCAGTCGTTAGCATACTACGTACATTGTCATCGTCATCCGATGGTCATCACAATGACTATATGTAAACTATAATGTCATTTTGTGTGTATCTGTGTGTGCGTTCAGAAGTGATCCAACGTCATGTTTTGTCAAATACAACAATTACTCGATTCTCATTCCTTTTAAGCCCTCAAAATGGAACAATTAAAACTTTACCATTGGCTGTGCGAACACTCTTTTTCATTCTCTCGTTTTTCCTTTTGATATTTCAACGCGCCAAAAGTACAGTGCAAAAACAAGAAAATCGTTGCCCGAGGACTCGCGAATCAGCGGTAAATGCTATATCTTCAATGGGAAGAGGAGTCAAAGTTACAAATACAGCCAGAGAAAACTTCTGACGTCTGAAAAGTAAATGATCTCCCGGAAATTGAGTAAGCCTTTGAAATTTTCGCATTTCTTTTTCTCTTGCTGCGAATTTATTCACACGCAGTCAACAAACTAACATCGTATGAGCGCTATATCGCATTAAGCACGGTAATGAGTGCTCAATGTAAATACGACACCATTTTTCGTCGTACCACTATATCGATTATTCCAAAAAAAATTTTCCCTCGGCGTAGGTATGTCATTTACGTTAAGTAAGAATCTTGCCCACTGGTGCCAGAAGAGTGTAATAACTATGTGTCTGCTATTGTTGTTTCGCGCCAGGGAGCAAGTCTTAATGCGATTTTCGTTGTGCACGCGTTGCAAGCTCTCGAGCTTTCACCGGCTGCCGAGTGGATAGGCGAATGAAGAGAGAGAAAGGGAAAGGGATAAGAGATTTGCTCGAAAATATATCTATGTGTATACGAGCACACATTCGCAGCCATACTCACACGTGTATTCGTAAAATTGAATTTAGAATATTTGCATTTTGAATGCTTATCCTTTGAATGTGCCGAATGTACGGAGTATGCGCTTCCGTTCTAAATAGATAAAACAGTGTGCTCGGTATCGATTTAATTTCATTCGTCTACGTACCTATGCGTTCGCAATAAAAATGTTTTTATTTTACACTCTCTGATCTGCTTTATTTTTGGCAAAGATAATTGCCGAGCCAGAGCAGTACGAAAAAGAGAGCGTTATGGGTTAAAAATTAGCAAAATTTTAATAATCATTATTGAAGGAAAAAAGTTCTCTCGAACTGCAGAAATGCGGAGCGGTAATGAAAATTAATTTCTCACTACATTTGCCCACAAAGTGCGAAGTTTTACCGAAACCTTCTGCAGTGCACGGGCGCGTTAATGCGTACCAATTGTCTCGCTATATTCTCCACTCTTCGCGTCGTAATTTTGTCGCCGCGCGCGCAATCCGGTCGCCGTGAAAACTTTGCTCTATATACTTCACATACCTTATATCCTCACGCATACATTTTTAATTAAAAAAAAAAAGGGAAGGGAAATAAAAAGTGATGGCGCAGCTGTGCTAATAACGTACTGCTTTTTCCCGCAAAATTCCCCGAGCGATGACCGTGAAAATAACAATAATCGCTGCGTGCAAACTCTACATATATCTAATGCACACTCGCTCGGGTCCTTTTAATTTTCTCTTTGGCCAGAATTATCTTTTCATACTCCTCTGAAAATGCTGGTGAACGTTGAATGCGCGCGACAAAGTGTGGCTTTATGTGTATTGTTTCTACTCTTGTACCCTCTTTTTTTTCTCCTCGACGAAACGTGAAAGCTATATCTGCTTGATTTATATGCATTGCTAAATTTCCCGAAAAATATAAATATATATATATATGCGTTCGAAGGTAAACCGTCGACAACCACACACTGTGCCACGCAGCAGTGAAGTAAATAAAAATTGTGTACTTGAAAAAGGTCCGGGACAGAGAGGAAGAGAACGTTCCGGGCTCATGCCATATTTTTCAGTCCTGATAATTTAGAACGTCATGCTGTTAGAGTATATCTAATTTCATTTAGCATATAATACCGTGTGCTATTTTACCTTTCTATCTCTTTTCATCTCTCTATGAAGCCAATTTTGAGGGAAAATTTCATTTATTTATTTGAATTCTGCGCTGTAGCGTAAAGTGAATAATATAATATAGCCTCGTATACGTATATACATAATCAATTGCCAGAAATGAGACGAATACTAGCATAGTAACTGTTGTTTGCGAATTATATTCACGAGAAAATTCAGTATTTAAATTGGATGGAAAAAGCAATTGCTCATTACAAGCTTTATGTGCGCAATTCAGTAGAAAAGTCACGGCAGCGTATATAAGTAAAATTTCAAATAAGCGAGCAATTCAACATGCGGAGATTTGCACTGAAAGCGCGTGTAAAGTTTTTTTACATTCAAACGTGCATGGCAAGTTAGAAAAGACCAAAATAGATAATAGCGTTGAAATAGTGATACATTGTATAATAATATACGCGCGCTCACGGCGAGGCAACCATACAGGTCACTTCCTCTATTTCTTGCCCCTTTTTCTACGTGTAAACGCGTAAAAAGTATAAATATCCTCTTATCAAAGGAATTCTTTTCACAACACCAACTCATCCTCCTCTATATCTAACTCGACCTCTTGACAACGATAAACGTCGTTACCGGTGTAGCTCGTTTCAATGAGAGACGAGGCAGCTCAACAGCAGCTCAGCAACGAAAAAAAATAGCAGAAAATAAAAAAAAATATTACCTAAGTATATATAACAAAACACACATACACATCCATGCGTACGAGCTATGTGATAAATATGCCCGTCGAAAGCAGAGCAAAGCGATATAGTGATAATGTATATAGGATATAGAGCTTTTCTTCTTCGTGTAGGAAGCGCAAAAAATGTGCGAATGAAAAAATTCCACTTCTTGTGTCCTGATGCGTACGTAACAGTGACGACAGCTATTAAGTGCGCAAGTAGGACAAAAAAGGAAGAGAAATGTCGTACACCAACTGATTTAGAAATAGGATGTTGTGAAAAATCAACTGTTAAGATTAGGGTGTCGTGACATAATGATGGAATTTCAAATAAAAATTACTGTAAAGAATAAGTATTTTATGCAAAAGGTATAAAAAAGTATAATTTATATCATTTTTCAAATATTTTTATTAGAGTGAGGAGAAAATCTTTTGACTCAAATTAAATTCCAATTTTGAATTATCGAAATCTTGACTGCTAACCAAGTTCTGTTGATTGCTCAACTAGTCGATATAGCTTTCGAGGATATGAAATTGCTGATAAATGAAATGTTTAAAAAGCTGCGATATTTCTATACTAATATACATCGCTATAAAACTAGTCTGCAAAAATGTGCAGTTTTGAGTTGAAAACTCATACGACTGGCTCAGGAATTCGATATTGAGCGAGTTGAATTTCAGCGCTAGAACGTATCGAGTTCTTATGTACAAGAGAATTTAGAGCACTGCACAAAATACGTATGAAAGATAATAAAGGCGCGACGTATATTTCTCTTGATTAATGCTTTATTCATGACATATTATAAGGATTTTTCAAACTTTTCACATTCATTGTCTTAATATTAAAATCAAATTTGAAAGCTGAGCTTTGGTATTTCTATTAATATGATAAAAGTCTAACCTGTTTTGAACCAAAAAACTTTAACCAAAAGCCAAGGTCAAAAATCAAACTTTTTTTATAAAAACCACTGCAATGAAAGAACGCATACAAAAATCGTAAATCCAAGTTAGCATAATCGACGGATTTGTATAGAGTGATCAAAATCTCATCGGACCTTGAATTATTACATTAATTAAAAAGTAACGCGTTGGAAAAAGATCTAACATAAGGTCTCTTAGTTACGGATTAAAATTACTCAGGTGTTGATTGAATACCGAAACTGCTTGTGCACGACAAAAATTTTTCTTTTTCGGTACTTATACCGAAATAAGTGTATTTTTTGTTCTTTAGGTCAATTAAAATATTTTAAGCATTGAAATTAATTTTAATTATTACGGATGTAGATTATTTTACAGGATTATAAAATCAAGAGTTGTAGTGTACAGCAGAACGTATGATTATTTTAAAATGTGATATAAATATGAAATTAATTTTTATTCAATATGAACGTTGTGATAAATTTAATGATGAATTAAAAGATAAAATTAAAAAATGATTTTAAAATATATATATACATTTATGGTAAAGTTTCAAAAGTACATATTAGTTTAACATATTATGAATCAATCATTTGTCTTTGCATTTACAGAGGGGTTCAAATAGCACTCAGAAATACTCGTTTCGAGCTCTAAAGCTACCTCAAAACTATGTCCAAAGTACTTTCAAACCTACTAAACACTCTCTCCAGGAGTTTGCCGATATCTATTGATTTTAAAACTGACGATACTTAACTTGCTTTATTTAATGTTTACTCACATTTCTGATCGAAGAATTGCTCGTGGTATTTGGAAAACATTTTCGTTGGCCAACCCAGTAAACCTCAATTTCTACTGCGCTGAGCAATCTTCAGAAACGTAGCATCACCTGGTCAACGTAGCCAGCTAAGTTTCCACTTCTAATGATCGACCATTTATTTTATTCAGTTTTTTATTATTATAATCATCATTATCATCATTATCATCATCATTATTATGATAATTATTAATTTGAATTTATTTGACCGAAAATGAATCTTCAATCTCTTATTAATACAAATCCTTCGTATTTCAATCAGTTATGCTAATTTCTATCATGAAATTATTGCTGTTAGTAAAATAAACATTTTATGCTCAAAACTATATCGGAAAGATGTAATATTTCCTTTCAAAAATGTGAGAATTCAATTATTTCTTATTTTCTTTAATTTTTGGTTATTGCATAATATTTTTTAATCTTCAGAATAATACATTTAAAGTAACGAACTTTTATTATTACTATTGATTAAAATTATTATTCAAGTACAAAAAAATGGCTTAATATGGCATAAATTCAAAATGAGCGTCAAACATCAAGTCACTAATCAACTCACCAGAAGTGTGAAATATAATTTTTATCATATTTTGCTGAAAATAGCAACAGTACGATGTGCTCATATAACTTCAAAAGGAAATACTCATAACTTTGTGCAAGCGCAATATATAAATCCATTAACTCTGGTTAAAAATGATCGTTAACGTAAACACGCCAACGATTATACCTTTAATTTTTTAACTTTAAATCTGGAATTAGTCATATTTAAATGTGTAAGCAGTCATTTTCAGGGACTGTAATGTAATTGATGTTTTTCAATAGCGATACCTTGAAATTGACGGAATGAGAAATTACTTTAGTTCATATGAAGAACATATAAAATATTCGCACTGGATATTAAATTCGTAGATCATGTGATTGGAAAATGACGGATTTCAGCGAGCCAACTTTTCACTGTGCCAGGGTAAATTAGAACCCTTTTTTTTCTCTCATTTAAACTTCATGCATACAGTTTTTTAATACTCGTTCTTTTCTTGAAAAATTATTCGCAAAACCATTGTTTCATGCACGCACTCTACATATATATATATCTGCGAAATAATCACTCACGCTGAAATGAACAATGGACTGTTGCATATTATACAAAGTTGAGTTAAAAAAAAGTATCTGCGCGAAAAAATCTTTCCATGCTATACATTAAAACAAAAACATATGCCAGTTGATAAAACATTTATTTTTTATGTGTTCACAAAAATTTTCCTGCTTTTCAAAGACCTCGTTAGTAGAGTGTGGCATTATGGCAATTTTTCTAAGAGTAAATTGTAAATGTAGAGCAAATGTAAACACACTCGCATGAAATATGCTACATGCTCGTTACTCTTAAGATCATGCGGGGTGAAAAATAATTCTCTGACGCGGATGAGCTTATTATTACGGCAGCAGTAACGCGAGATAAACTGATAAATGAGGTATATAAATACAGAGTAAAAAGCCGCGATGGTTCAGATGGCAAGAAAAAAAAAATCTATTAAAGGCTCCTTTTTTCAATTAAATGCAAAAAATTTGCTCAAAAAAATGTTTTATAAATGTGAAAGTGCTCATAGGTGCTAGTTCTGTTCAAGCAGGCGCAGGATCAAATTATTCTTTGAGCGTAAAAGCGAATGGAGCTTACAATTTAAGAACACAATGAGTATAAGCTTTATTTTTCCTTTAGCGCAAAAAAGTAAACGTTTGACAAAAAACGTACTATTGTCCGAAATGGCTTGCTTCGTACTTGCGCTGGACAATTTTTTGTTACAGTTGGCAGCAGCCGCCAGCAGCCGCAATCAGAAAAACCAATATTAACCTATCTCGAAAAAGCTCTCCAAGAATAATCCGATAAAAATGACCCTCGCACGAAGCACCGCGTGTTGGAAATTTAAACTCCACGCATGTCCTAATTACAAAGCTATGAATGCTTTGACATCTCAAGGCTGGGAGGTTTGACATTTATACGCGTGAAAATATCAGGTTGAAAAAGAAAACTAAAGAGATCGAGTGGCTGAATTATGAACTTGTTCTTCGATAGTATAAGGGGCGGAAATTTAAAGGCTAGCCAGTGCATGTTCAAGTAGGTCTACCGCAACATTTTGTTTGTCTACTCTCTATCTCTATCTTTCTTTATCTTTTAAAGTAAGCTAAATTCATTTTACCTTAGGTCCAGCTAAAGAGAAAAAGAGAGTAAAAGCTTAAGGTACGTGCCGCATCGCGAGCTTGACATTATTTCCTCGAATAATGTTTACTTCTCTCTCCCACTCGCTCTTTTTTAGTGTCTTTTTATTTTGTGGCGAGTGCTAGGCTTGCATTCATTATGTGTAATATGTGTCTCTTATTCCTGAGATAATCTCCTCAACGCGGAGCATTAAAAGGGCTAAAGTCGCAATTATAGAGATTATGAATTTCAGCTGTCTTCTGCGCCCAGCGAATATGCATTACATGCTTTCAACGATACCCTGCTGAAAAAAATCATGGAAAAAATCATATGATGTTTTGGCATGATTAATCACATGATTTTTCCCAGCAAGGGAAGCAAATCCTTATTTTAATATAATAACCATTGAAGAGGAAATGCCAAAATATAATTTAAAGTCTGAATTTATTAATGTCACCCTTATAAAAATGTCCTATAAGATCCTGCGAAATTCCTACAGGAGTCCTATAGGATTCCAGAATTTATAGAATTATAGAATTATATAAGATATAATTATAGAATTATATAATTATATAATTTATAGGATTATAGAATTTCGCGGGATCCTATAGGAAACTACTTTTGAAAATAGCTAAAAAAATGTACAATTAGAGCACAACAATTTGAATAATTAAAAAGAGTTTTAAGTGAATTATAAAACTGCCGAACTGTCGAATCATCAAACTGCCTGAATTTGTACCGTTTTGTAAAAGATTAGCATCGATATTTTCTTGATGATAAGATAGCATAGTTATATCTGAATTTTCATGCCTACTACTTTTATAATTCACTTCAAACTCTTTTAAATTATTTAAATTATTGTGCTCTAAATGTACATTTTTTTAGCTATTTTCAAAAGTAGTTTCTTCATTTTCAATGATATTATTAAATTTAGACTTTAAATTATATTTTATCACTTCCTCTTCAATGGTTTTTATATTAAAATAAAGGTTTGCTTCCCTTGCTGGGAAAAATCATATGATAAATCATATAAAAAATCATATGATTAATCATGCCAAAACATCATATGATTTTTCCCATGATTTTTTTCAGCATATAGAACATAGCAAAATTTTCGACGCAGTTATAGATATTTCTGCTTACAAAGCGAGTTGTAAAAAAATCTTATAGAATATTTTAAATCAGTTTTTCTGAATTCGTAGAGGTAAATATTTTTATAATGTATTAATATTCTGACATAATCGACGTTTCACATATCACATTTAATGACAAATCCGCTTTTAAATACTTCTAAAATTAGTTTCTTCAGTTGATAAGATATAATTGCAATAGCCAGTTACAAAGGTACACGCGCAAATAATTTCATCATTTAATTTGGATGTCTTTGATACGAATCCGAGTTTACTTGTGAAGCTAGTGCTGTTGACATCAATTTTACTCGTGCAGATATTTGCGAGGTACTCTTAACTACTTAGAACACCAAAATTTACCATTGAAAAATGTTTGCTCCATAATGAAGCTAAACTTCTGTGATTTTAAATCAATTTTTTTGCAATTTTCAAGCAATTACTTTTCTCATTCACAACTCTATTCCATTTAGTAAACATAAGCATAATTGACCACCAAGAAATGAAGATCCATTGCTTTAATATGATTACTCTTTGTATGTTACACATCAGCAAAATTTATGGTGCTCAACAACTCTTCTGACTGGCACCTAGAATTCACAATGAAAAAGTTTGGTTTACAACTAACTAAAAATTCACACAATTGAAAAAACAATCCACTATGAAGTGAATAAAATTATAGTTTCATTTCATTATTAAATTAGAAATTTATTAACTGTCAGTAAGAAACCATGACGACTTTTTTCTTTTACAAAACCGTTTTAATTTATTACGCAGATGAAAAAATTATACAAAATTTAAAAAAATATCATTGGAAAAAAAATAAAAAAAATATATTAGCTGGCATAAAATAAACATATATATTAATAATATATAATAAATATAGTTCAGAGTTCATTGGGTATACGCGTGTAGACTATAGGTACACGGCTGATTTTTTCAAACCGAATCGATGCGTCGTACCCGCTTTTTTTTCTTTCGCCGGAGAGTAGAATGTGCTGTCGTCCGTGCATGGGTAGCTTTGTAATTTGTACAAAATCAGAATGCACCCCCTGCTACAACGAACGATGTGGCTAACGAAGCCGAATAATCGCACACGAGATTTCGCGTGGAATAATGGCGACTGTACAAATCGATGCGAATATCTATATATATCATGCACGTTTATACGTCTGGCTGACGTGAAACGGCTGCGTAAAGTCGTATTTTCTACATTGACGAAAAACGACGTGTAATTACTAAAAAAAAAGCATATTGCATTTTCAATCTAATAATAATATCGGAATATTTTAACCTTGTAACGATCTATCGAGTTGTTTAACTCTTTTTGAATATTTTATCATTAGCTAGTTTCCGAAATAAATCGCGAGTACGAAACGTTCCCAAGTTTCAGAAGTGTCTCAACGTCAATTTAGCTAATTGATTTACCTGTGTATAAATGCATCCTGATCATTATATTGCAAACAAGCTAATTGATTGAAGCCGTAATTGAAATATTCATACATCAATTGAAAATTCCAATGACCGATAATTTCTTATCAAATTATTTCCATCCAAAAATTGTAAACTATGCCTTGGCCTGTACCATTACGAAGATCAACCGAATCTCCTCTACTGTCTCTGGCCTTTTTTTACCCATGACTGCCGGTGGAGCGCAAAAAACTCTTAAGCTATACGATTTCGAGTGTGCACGTGACGAAAGGGTGGGGGTAACGACTGTAATTTTTTTTTACTCTGCCGCTGGATAGTGAGCTGGAGGTAGAAGGTAAAATCCTCTGGTACGATTACATCGTGTCACCAATCACTTTTTACCACAAGCTTATGTGATTTTCGCTTTCCGAATGACTTGATATAGCTGATTCGGCTATTTTTTACCTATTCTCAAATGATATGGTAAAAAAATTATGTCTCTTCGTTACAATCATTCATTAAAGCCACTTTTTCTTTCCGAGAATCTCTGAAATACTAAAATGTCAAGTTATTCGAGAAAATATGGCTCAGAGAAGAGACGCTTAACATCCCTGAGAATTCACAATTTAAATATTCAAACGAGTTGCCGCGCTAAGTTCCCCTTTGCACTCAAGGTAATTCATGACAGCGATATGTAATATTGAACTTGTAATATGACAATATTCATTAGCTCATGTAAGCTCGACGAGCTTTCGTACGATAAGACGACATTGATTTACTCATGACCTTTGCGCGATGATATTACAGAGAAATCGGCCATGAGCGTACTGGCAAGTGCCGAGATGGCCGGGATCAATGCAAACACACTGGATCGGACGCTCAAGCCACTCGATGTCGATCTGCCACCCACTCTACCCATGAACTTCGGCACTGATAATTCTACGGTGGTGCACGCGCAATTGGGATCGATAGCCCATTTGCCCTGTGTCATTCATAATATCGGCGACGGTGTGGTGAGTATCCCAGCTATTCTCTGTATATAATATTGATTAATGCACGCGAAGCAGCAAAAATACATTTATGAACGATAACCCGAGCAATAAACACGAGCATGCCATTAAATTATCTCTAATCTGCCTTTAATTCTCTTCCGCGAAATACACACGTGGAATGCGGGGGCTTGCGTTGAAAATTTTTATTTAAAGCCACTGACCTTTCGAGCCCCTAGCGAGCATTTTGCCGCTCGGCCGAGCTCGGGCCAATCCGCTTTGTTTTGTGTCGCGCGATCATACTCGCATCGATTATTAATGCTCATCGGAGAATAATAAAAATGTAAAAGGCACGTAAAACCTTTTGCCTTCTTTTTTTCAATACCATAAATTACACATTTATTAATAAACGAAACAAACACGGGTATTTGAATAAGGAAAAGTTGAATAATCTATATGGATGACTGGCAGATATGCGTTTAATCGCGCATCGACGAGCAAACAAACCATCATCATCGACGCAAACGCGAGTCAGAAAAAAAGTGTCAGAGAGATAGAAAAAGGCCGAAGTAACAAGAATAAATCGAAATGACCGCAGCGTGAGCCACACACACTATACACAAATTAAAAAGCCGTCAATCATTCTCAAGCTTACCACTGCCGCTGCTGCTGCTGCTGCTACAGAAGCGCCTGCGTTTGTGTGAATGTGGCGGATATATACATGCAACAGGATCTCGCACGCCCGATGACAATTGCGCGTGATGTGCTGCTTCAAACAATGACAGTACACGTGCACACACTTATATGTATGTAGGCATCGTTTCAGCGGCATCTAGCACACACACACACACACACACACACCCACACACACTCTCTCTAGGCGTGAACAGCTGTAAAATTAACCTACGTGTTCGAACAAAACGCGCATATATTTATGCCAAGCGATGCTAATACAAAAAAATCCTGCGAATGCGATAATGTAGATCCAATTACGATGCAGCCGTAGGTAGCTGGAAAAGTTATTGTAGTAGCTGTAAAAAAGGCGCAAAAGGTCGGGGCAGGGAACCGTTGGAAGGTCATTATAAGAAGATGTAGGAGGCTTTAACAAGCCTACACGCACGCGAGTATTGTAAAAGCCAACGAGCAGTGTTTAAAAGGAACGATAAATTATTTCGAGAGGCTTTTCTTTTATGCTTCCTCGCTGCTGCACGGGAGCCCTTCCGAAGAAACATTATTATTCGTCGGGGTTTTACGTGTGCGTGGACTGAACCTATAATGAGCGAGTTTGATTCCAGCGCGCGTCTGCAACCTACCCTTTGTTTCCTCGCAAGCAACCAGAATGATGACGAAATGATTGTAAGCTCGGCGCAGTTTGATCTTTACCTTTTTTTTGCTTGTTTAAAGTGCGCTCAAACTTTTCAACCCCGTTCCTTTTTTTACGATCCCAGCAAAGTTCGCCGATGCCTTGGGATCATTATACGCGCGTAAAGACTAACGATACACCAGGCACGCATGCGTCTGCATACATTAGGGTTAAATTTAAGAGTTGAAAATTTACGAGTTTCAAAAATGCCGCTCTCCTATATTTATATCCAAGTCCCGTTCGATTACTATCCCAGACTGAGAAAGATCTGCTGGATTTATTGATGTAACAGAGAGAATTTTTTATCTTTCCACAGCAACTTGAACGAAATTACTTTAAATCCATCGAAATGACTTACATCATAAAATAAAAATTTTAAGAACAAAAACACATCATCTTTGAGAAAAAAGCATGCCATTTTTTCCGAAATACTATCAATTTATGAGTCTCGAGTCGGCAACGCATATTCATGCTTTGTATTAATAGCTCCAAAATCACACGCGCGCCTGGCACGGGGGAAAAAAGTATGTAACGACTCTAAAGCATGTGGAAAAGAAAAAAGAGCCACACAGCGATATCTGTATTGTATCACGTACGCTCGTAAATCTCGGCTTCCTTTCTCTTCGTTCATGCTGTTGTAACTGTTGCACTTGCGAACTTTTGCTGATTTTACTGTTATAGGTTTTATCGTAGCTGCACCTGTTTAGCTGCACGAGACGAAATTTTGGTATCTTGCGTCTACGAGAGCCACTTTCGGGGCTGGGGAAAGAAAAAAAATTGTTGGATTGAAAACGATATGACGCATAGGGTATGAAATATCCGGTGCAGAACTTTTGGGCAAAGTTTTTGTGGATATTTCTCGTATATCAGTGCGTAACAATGTAATTTCGAAAATGGAATTATTTCAACTCATTACCTATCTGATATATACCGAAGGGCAAAAAGTTAAAAAATTTGCCCGAGTTTCGTGATAAATTTGGGCGGACGAAAAGCAGTGAGACGTGCCTTGGCAGTGCCGAATAGCCGCCGCGTACTGCGCTCATCAAACATTAATCCCTTTTTCTGAAACGCTTCGCTTTTCTTCCTTTACCATTCATCTGCCTCTTCTCTCTCTCTCTCTCTCTCTCTCTCTTCTCTCTCTCCTCTCTCTCCTCTCTCTCCTCTCAATCTATCTCTCCTTATTCTCTTATCATCTCTCTCTCTCTCTCTCTCAATCTCTCTCTTTATTTTCTTTGCATGCTGAGCTTTCGCCTCGAGTTTCCGCATCATGTTTTCATCATGAGAGCCAGGCAGACAAACTAATACACAAACCAAGTGAAAAGGGACTGAAAACTCTCCACTTGCTCGACTAAAGTATATATACATGTATAGATATAGGTCGCTCTCTCTCTATCTCTCTCTCACTTCCTCAAAAGCTTACACATACGCGTACGTTCACGCCCTTTGGCACGAGAACTGACTTTTCGACCGCAATTTTTCCCCTTCCTTACTCTAGGCAATGGGAATTAAAAGCTTCGAAGGCACGCTTGTGCAAGGTCTTTCACTGCAGCAGCACTTGCTGCAAGAGCAAAAAAAAGACAAACAGACACGTTGGCTACACGCTCGCCACCCGCATAGAATAGAAAGCGGATTGAGGAAAAGATAGATCGACGAGTCTCGACAGTGAAATAAGTCGGAAGTGAACATTGAAAAGGAAAAAATTATGCTCTACAAAAGTTTGCCTACGCCTAAAGGTGTATCACAACGAAATAATAATAATAAGGACATCATGACTATAATAAAGCGCGCACCGACTGCACTGCGCCGATAAGAATTAAAAAAGAAGCTTAAGCGCCCGAGAAACGAACTCTGGGTGCAGTGACCTTACACGCACTCTCTAACGCAACACTAGTCTATATAAAATGCAAAAAGGAGCGCAGGCACAAACTTAATTTTTCACCGTCTAGCCCGAGTCTTGTACCACTCTCTTACGCTTTCTCTGTACATCAAAAGCTCGTGTAATTTAAAGCGCCTTTTTGTTGTCACGCGCTTCATTGGATTAGTTACTATTTTTTACGTCATCCAAAAAAATATCCGATCGTAAAACGATGGTAATTATTCAAAAAGCCTTTACACTTTATTGCTCAGAGCCAAACCGACAAAGTCAAAGCGACTACATGAGAAATGGATTTAGGATTTCTTCTATAAGATCTTGATGAAGAAGATTTATTCGAGAATCACACGAAGCAGCTAGTTCAACTTCAAAATAATGAACAATGACGCGAGATTTTGTAAAACTCGAGAAATTTTGGAGATTTTCAAATTTTAAAATTTGTCTTAAACTTTCTGAACTCGAAGAAATGGTGTTTTCCTTTCGCTCCACGGTGTATAGCCAAAGGCTTTGCATGTATATGCGCTATAGCCGACTATTAGAGCTTTTGATGTACTACGAAAATTTTTTAATGCTCTGCTTGCAAAGTTTTAAATGAATGAACTTTTTTATCTTAGTTTTTTCTCCGCAAGTTTAGAGGGAGATGTGTTCTCGGTCTCGGTAGTGGATTTATTAGTCCGCATACGGCAAAAAACTTGATAACGATATTCCATGTATTAAGTGTATTTTCAACGTTGCTCTACAGTCGAGACCGCACATGAAAATCAATTGGTCCAATAGATGGTTTTGGTCACTGGAAATTTTTTATTCGAGTAAAATTGCATTCGAATAATTAAATATGAAATTGGAATAATTCTCTTTACAGGCGATCGAATAAAAAGAAGTAAATAAATGAAAGAATGTACACGTTGTAGGGTAACTGAGCAAGATGAATAAATACGAGTGGGATCGGGGCCGGGGCTATATCCGACTGCGTACACTGCGTATACGAGGTTCGTCGGTGCGTATACGTATAACAGTCATAGGTAGGAAAACACAGGGGAAACTACGGCTTGAAATTTCGTTGTTGCGTCGAGTCGGAGGATGCGTTGCCGATAGCGCGTCACTGATATGGAAAGTAGCGCGGGAGGCAAGTGCGAAAGAGATAACGGGCTTTCTCATCCGTTTCTACTACTTCCCCTTCTAACGCCGTTACACACATACATGTACAACGCCCCGAGCCGGCGCATCTGTACACGCGTGTGTGCTCGTCTGTTTGTGTGTGCGAGTGAACTGGCAAGTTTCGAGGCAAAGAGATTTGGTTACAAACTTGCATTATAACGACTGCGCGTTGCTACTGCTGCTGCCACCGCTGCTGTTGTTGTTGCAGTTGTTGGCGTTGTTGCGCGTTCGTGATATTGTCAACGTTGGATAAATAGAAGATGACGTTGTCCGCCGCAGTTTTGCGGCTACATATAATAACACATAAGCCTGCAGAGTGGCGTTTGATCGTCGGCTCTTTGTTGCGACCTATAAGCTGTCTTTTTGGACTTGCATAGTTGTTAACTATTTCGATCCTTCACATTTTTAATGCTACGCGATTAAAATTCGTTGCGAACAAACTGATTTTGAAAACTCCACGTCGACGAAATTATTTACCGAATTTCGCGTGGCTTCTATATATGCTGACGATGCGTCGGGACTCGAGGGTTATATCACGCGTGCAATGACCGTCCCTATATATAATTACTTGATGAGAAATCAGCTGACAGCGGCGATGCCATACGCGCGATTATTAAAAGCTCGTCGTCTCTCGTTCGATGATACTTACCGCTAACGCGCCCTCGGGCTACATACAAAATATCAAGGCATTTCAAGAGGTAGCACGACGCATTTTCTAATTAAGCGCCTACCCACCCACGCGTAATTAGCTCAGCAATTGCTTTTTGCTAATATACTGATACGTGACTGGCTTTTTTACCTCGTGCGCAGCTTATGTTTAAGGAAACTAAATTTATGTACATGATATCGTGATTTTTTCCCTACTGAAGAACCCGCGCGTAATTGGACTTTTTTTTCTATAACGAGTCATCAGAGAAGTTTTTTTACCTACAACTTTGTACGCCATTAGCAGGTACTTTTATTCATGATACTCGGTTAGGTAAAAAAAACTTATGTCACGTGAAATATGAACTGTGGTGAAAATTCATACGAATTTGGTTTTTTCCACTTATATAAAAATTTTATATTTTCTATACCATATTTATTGTATACTTTTCACGATTTATGACCTGCGCAGTTCGGTAACTTTTCTTACTTGGCAATTTAAAACTTAGTCAATTCGCTGTACTTCGTACACACCATCCTCGTACACTTATGAGTCCCACATAATATTTTCCTCAACGGTTCATTATTCGCATCAACACATTATACACACGCTTACTTCTTCATTCAAATTTAGTGAGTAGTGAGTGAGGAGTACTGAGATGACTGAATTTGGTTTATATACATATCTTTTATAATTTGTCTTAATTTATTGGTCAAAATCAATACATTTTTTTACGAAAATCACTTGCTACGTTCGGTGCGATCATACGTGGATAGGATATTGAAGAAAATGTAAAAAAGTGTAAAAAATTGTAAAAAAATATGATTTTATGCTGCATTCTATAATGCATTGGATGTCCGAAATTGTTAGTGATTTTACATTTTTTTACGTTTTATTACATTTTACAATTTAAGATGATAGTTTTTTAACTTATACTTTTATTCTTTCTTGAACAATTTTTTTCCCGTCGGGGAAGTAAAGTTTTTGTTAGAAGATCGGAGCAGTGTAGAATTTCAAAGTTTAATAATAATCTGGATTTAATTTTGAATTATAAATATTCGTTATTCATTTATGCTACGTGTATATTATTTAAAAAAAATATGAATGTTTGAGAATTTTAGATTTTTTTTTTATTATAAATGTATTATGTATGTTTGAATTTATTCTTGTAATTGATCTAAAGCCATGACGATAAAGTATCACCGTATAAAATCATATCATGTATACGGGATACATATAAAGCTAATTTAAACGCAGACTAGAACATGCAAACAGCATTTAATATCACAAGAATATTATTCAAGGAGATACCAAAGCCAACTTTAAAATGAAAATTCTCAAAAACAATCATCAGAATTTCAATTAAAAATTGGTCGAAAAATCTACCCGAATGAGTTTATTTATTTGTTCATTATGTTTTTTAGATATTTCTTTAGTTTTTTTGTAAAATATTTACTTGAAATCCTGAAAATGATTTTTAAAAATTTCCATTCAAATCTCTCTTCTTATAAAAAGTATTATTAAAGAATCAAACTTTGACTCTGTAAATTTAAAAAAAATCTAATAGGCAAAAAAATTAATTAACGAAATGCTTTTTAACAAATGCTTAGGTAATTTTTTCTTATTTTATTGAAACGTCGACTGACGATGGGCACGGGTGTCAGAAATGTTTCGAACACAAATCTCTATTCCAATGCAGAAATATTTGAGAGGAAAAACAACTCATTGCTAAGACAAGCACACGAACAACAAAAAGTAAACGAGAACAAACAAACCTTATAAGGATAACGCTGCATCATCGTATACAGTATACTCTTGGCATTGCGCTATACGGCCAGCACGAAGAAAGCTCGGCATCACAGCTTGAAACTTTGGCTTTTTGCGAGGCTTGATGCTCGAGTAAAAAAAAAACAACTCGAATTGCTGTTTGCATGTATACAAAGTTATATTTTCTCAGTAAAACCTTTGAGAAATTTAATTTTTGAACTATCACTGTCCAAGCATAAAAATACAACTTTTGTCGATTTAATGTACGTGAATTAGTATAATTCGTATGTTATGCTTAAGCGTGTATCTCTCAACAAGACATTGTATTTATAGTCTGTTTTTTTTTTCATACACGCAGGGACAAGGCTCGAATCTCATGTATTGAACTTTTGCGAAAGCCACTAACGATCGTGCGCGCGCGTATGGGCCATGAAGTAATTGGCGCGTGCTACAGTTGGAATGGCAATTGTGTATGGCGTACCATTACTGCTAGTGCTGCTTCGAAGGCATGCAAGTACGCGCAGGCGGCCGCGTAAATGGCTGAGGCGTGATCTGTGGTCACATCCACAGAAAGATAGGGCGAGACTCGTGCACGTATACTATTTGCATGGCTCTGCGAGGTCTGTCCTCGAATCTGGCACACCAATGAAATCTTTAAGTACACAGAGCTAGGTGCGATTTTCCTCTCTGCTTTGCTTCATGTTCTGTAACTGCCGTGTGACTCTTCATTCGGAATACTTAATTATGTATACTGCTTCAAATTACAAAAATTGTCAACAAATTCATTTTTTACTCTTACACTGGCTTCTATTATTCTTTATTTAATATATATATATAGGTAACTTAGTAAGTACTTAAAGTTTAAGCGGGAGAGGTGCGCACGCAGAAAACAAGCTTGCAGGCGAAATAGAGAGAGAGAGAAAGTGGACGAGGTTGCATATATAAATCCTAAAACTTTAAAGCTCTTTCTCGCTCAGCGCGCGTAAAACGGTACAGCAAGTGTCTCAACTAGTTACTGCTGCTCCGCTACTGCCACTGCCGTTGCTGCTGCTGCTGCTGCAACGATTGCGAGGATTTAGAAACTTCCAATTGAGCATGCGTTCTACAGCTGCACTTTTGTCTGTGTGTCTTTATTTTTATTTATTTTCTTCGTAGGTATAAGCAAAATAAAATTTACGTACAAGCTATATTCACGAAATCAACCACCAAATACAATCGTTGTAAACATAACTTCGCGGAAGCAACTAATTAGTTGTTGCGATGTCTTTTTGGGACTTAATATGTTCGTTATAAAGGCTTAATTCACGTACATATGTCATTAAGGATTCAGCGTCAATTATTTTAGTCTTCTTCAAGCAGTATGAGTAGCTGTTTGAGGTAGTTTCATTTGTTCGTTGTTTTTAGTCGCCTTACCATAATCATTATCAAGAAACTTAGGCTCGTCTACATTTGTTTTTGGAGGCCATGGTTTCATTTACAGACCTATTTTCCTTTGCGACGGCAGGTAGTAATACCGTGCGGAAGCAGAGTAGTAATACCGTTGATGGTATTTGATTGTCTTTACTACTTTGTTTGACATATCAAACGAATGCAGAAAATACGTTGCATCTGATTTTTCAACTAGTTTTCTGAAATTTTTATTTGCTGTACGGCATATCTTCATTCAGTCTAGAACGATCTGATGCTCCCATGTACCAGACTCCAAAAGACGGATCTTATAAGCTGTGTAATCGACGTGTATACTTGGTTCGAGCATTTTCAAGAATAGTATAATACTTTATTATCTTCCTTTAAAAGGTCTTAAAATGGTATTGCATCAAAAAACCTATTTAAAACTTGCTGACCCTTGGGCAGACGCGGAGAAAAGCGAAAACTTTAAGAAAGATAGATAGTACCGATTAAAAGGATGAACCCTCGCGTATAGGAAGTATATACGACCTTTACACAGATTTCTTATATTTATGAAAGATATAGGGAACGAGCAAGGATGAACTTCATATGATACGTATATGAGCGTGATTTATCAAAGGAGACTTTTGCGAGTCGACTTGAAAAATAATGGAAATTAGTTTGGATCTTCCACAGTAATAACAAAGTTTGTTTTTTCAGTAGCGTCAACGATACGTCAAATTAAAACAATTTATATGAGATTTATGATGAAAAGTTTATTTAATAGTTGAAAAATCAAAAAAAGTGTCAATCCAACTGCTGTTAAGCTCTTTGAAGTAGCTATATTCAATTATATTAGAAACTATTTTGAAAATAGGTGATTAGGACAAAAATTGAAATTTATTTGAAAAATGGAATTAAAGCTAAAAATTGTCTAACGACGCCGTAGAAAAAAGTTACGAAACGACAAAAATCTCCCGTTTTTTCAGAACGTTGAAATTTTTCGCCACTTGTGACATGAACTTGATGCAACGGTATAAAAGTTGTTGTGCAGCAGCCTCGTTGAGTTTTTCTAAAAGCGTACTCGAATATTTTTGAAAAGCCCGTATGAACCACTTAATTTTGAGACTGCTCTTCATTTTTCATTGTATAGCACAGACTGACAAGAGTCAACAAAGATTTCAAAATTACAATTATGTATCAATTAACTCGATGGGTTGAAATTCGCTGAGCCACGCGGAGTAGCAAGCATATAGCCCAAATAGCCAAACTTGATTGCCGCATGATGAAAGTTGGCCCGCACGCAGCGAAGAGCGAGCAAAATTACACGTGCAGAGCTGCGTGCATAAAATTAATTTAACGCGAGAGAGTAAGAATTTCCAACAAGCTGGAGTAGTGGCGGAAGTTGGTAGTTAACAGATGTAGAAAAACGATCTTCAATATACACGTATACTTAGGTAAATTCGATTAAAATGTGTTTCGTGGATATGTATAATATGTATATGTAGGGCGACACAGGCGTCGCACACTCGGGACAGTGTATTAGAGCTCCGGAAAAGAGTGGCGCGCGCTATGCACATTCCCAGGAGATATCGCGTATACGAGCTGCTATACACACCAGCGAGACGACACTATGTCACGCCTCACTCCGTGTATATAGCTCGTTTTCTCTTCTGTCTCTCCAGCTCTGTGCGCGCATATATATCGGATACATATACGTTATATAAGTATATGTTCCAAAGCCATTTGGGCGTGAGCAGATTTCCTTTTTTTCTGCGTTCGGGATTCTTATTTTCGTTTTTTGCCCTGTTCAGGTGAGATAGGAAAAATAGACGACAGCGCGAAAAGATGAAGAGAAACAGATACGTGCAGACGGACGCAGGCGCGCGAGGGAGCGGGAGAATTTTAACCATGAAATTAAGATGAGTAATCTAGATAAGGCAAGCGAGAGCGCAAGAGTAAGTTTTGAAATAACACGTATACGCAGCTGTACATAAAAGTTGGATGCTTGTATGCATATCACGGTTGATTCATAAAGTATAATGTTTATCTGGCCGGGGCATTATTGCCCGCTTGCATGAAGCTCGCTGTTTTAATGCTCAAAATATCGATTTTCGACTAATTTATCCCGACACCAACAACAATTTTTCATACTTACCCTGCCCTTTTGCATTTTTCAATGAAAAAATACTAACTTAACTGCTGAGTGAGAGATTTATGAAAATTATAATAATGTCAAGCGCTACTTGTCCTCGATTGCACTTTTAAGCAAAAATAACATAAGGTGTATAAAAAAAAAACAGTTAAAAGCTGCGATTTCACTTTTTTCTAGGTAAATTTATCGCAGATCGAAAGATGTTGTTGCGGTCAAAGAACATTGCACAAACAAGTTAATTCTTTTGTTTTTAATAGATGCAAAATTCATTCTGTATAAACAAATTTCATAGCAGCTGAGGCCAAAAACAAAAACACAATTTTCTTTCAACTTTCTAGGCTCGAGTAAGCTTCAGAATTTCCATTTATTTTAAGAAAATAAAATTTAAAGTTTCCTAATGGCTGGGGGGGGGGCAAACTTTCATTCAACGGGTACACGGAAAAGGGATTGATTCATGAAACATTAAACAGAAAAATATTGCACTACGAAACAGCGTGCAGCTTTGTTAACTACAAAGACTGCTTAACATTTTCGAGTGCATGATCGCGCGACATTTGTAGAAAGCTACAATTTGGTAGATACTGCGTAGCACAGTGGAGATTTGCGTCGCTTTTCTTAAAGCAGCTTCAGAAAAGGTTAAGCAGCACGACCTCCTATGGTGTGAGTCTGCATCGTGTTTGGTAGTTCACTCAGCTTCATCTTTCAAGAACCAATCACTTTTCCGTGTATAGAAAAAAATACTGCATTACAGTAAAAATGAAAAGCATTACAACGAAACGCACCTGTTTTACGGATCCGCGTATAATACGTTAGCTTCGTGACAGGCAAAGTTGCCCTTCTACTTCTCGGTTATATATGGAGAAAAAATAAAACTATCATCGAATACAATCGCACATGGCAATCGATTTATAAAGAAAAAAAAGGAAGAGGAATGAAATTGATTATCAACGAAAAAAATGTTCGTACAGCACGTGACTAAACTTTGAAATAATGGAAAAATTTTACTGCTATATACAATGTATAGCAGTTATTTTTATTGGTTTATGTATCTAGTCTCGAACATGCTTAATTATCTTGTTATTCAGAGCGTGTGCAGAGGACAGAGGAGAAATACAGAGAGTTTCTATCTTTTAAATTGGACTCTTTTATTTACACGATATATTAAATACGCACAAATTGAGCTCTGGATTCGATGGATTTTTGGAGACATTAATGGGGTTTATCGAGACTCGTATTAGGTTCAGGGTAATTCGAAACGACGAGAATTGATCCCCGGCGATCCTGCAAAATTGATCCAGCCCTTTTGAAAGTACATGTAGTAACAATAACGAATATAAATCGCACTTAGCTTTGAGCTGAATTTGCTCTCATCTTTCGTGAGAAAGCAATCCAAGCCTATGGTACTTCATATCTATAGACATATAGCTGAAACTTTCTGCAACCACAAAGCGACGTGTACGCCGCGTATATGGCACTTTCACTGCTTGAAAGTACGTCAACGATTTTAGCCCACGGTAAATACGGGATGGAGGAGTTCCGCGGCCCAAATTAAGTAAGCATGTAGTGTAGAGCTAAGTGTGTGTGTGTGTGTGTGTGTAAGTATGTATGTACGTATACGTAGATCGGCGGTGCCACGACGACGACGACATCGACGTCAAAGCTTTCTGAAGCAAGCGCGACTTTGGACAAGTACTTAGATGTGCGTGTACGTGTAGTTGGAGAGTAGAAAATTTACCTTTGCTCCAACAAATTGCTGCGAGGAAAGAGCAAGGCAATCGAAGCGATTTTTTTAATCGGTCGAGTCAATGTTTTCAGTTCTGTGCGCCAGCGTGATTTTAAGAAAATAGACGCGTGTTATTTCACGGGCTGGCGCGTTTTAATCCACCGCTTCGAATGTTTTAATACCCGCACGCAAAATATCGAAACGATTTCCAGAGATATACCATCATTCTCTATTTAGCAGCTAATTTGTTTCTCTATTTTCGCCGTGCTACCTGTAAGCAATGCATCCGTGGTGAATGATTAAAGTTAATGATCAGAACGTAATTATACGAATATATATAGCCGTAAGCAGAATTGATACGAGCTAATCATGATTTTTGTTTATTAATTAATATGGCATATCGAATTGGCATTAAATTACATAGTCGATGAATCGAATGATTCAAATCATGAATCGATGTAGACTTTTCCGAAAAAATCCACCAGAACTTTAAGTAAAACAAAATATGTCTCACTCACGAGCTATGTCGCGATGTATGATGCATATACTAGGGGAAAAAAAAGAAATTTCAACGCCGTTTCATCATCAGCGTTGCCGCGCGTTCGTACACGAAGCGGGTATTCACACTCGTCTGACACATTCGTAACATTTATGAGACAGGTCTGGATCGTTCTTTTCTGCGCGCGAGTGCGTACGCGCGCGCGCCAGTGTACAATACAGTATATAATGTAAATGCTGCCAAGGGACCGGAGCGTCCAGTATTTTTTGTAAATTTTTCGCCACGGCTGTGCAGTAACCATTTCTAACGGCGTGCCAGCCAGGCTGTTTGTCATACTTTCCCCTACTGCAAAATTCATGAAAATGCAATCGGCTTATACATATATATACATTTTTTTGCGCTAAAAAAGAAACCAACTTATAAACATTTATTTTTCCTCTTTTTTGTTCAAATTTAATAGAAAGAATATTTGTCGGAGAAAGCTGCTTTTTTTCACATGACGTCGTAAGAAATTCAATTCTCCCCGTAATGGTTAATAATTCGGGCTTTCCGCGTAAATCCATTTCTCCATTAGTTGAAAATGAATAAAACGAATGTGCGTTTGTTGCAGGTGACGTGGATCCGCCGAAAGAAAGATCAGCGCGAGCTGCTGACCGTCGGCTTGCAGACGTACGCGAGCGACGAGCGCTTCCAGGCTCGTCACTTTCACCACAGCGAGGACTGGACGTTGGAAATCAAGTACGTACAGCTGCGAGACGCCGGACTGTACGAGTGCCAAGTTTCCACTCACCCACCCACGAGTATATTTCTCAGGCTCGAGGTCGTCGGTAAGTCCGTATGATTAATCGCGTCCTGCTCGCAGGATGCTCGCTCGATGTATGGAGGCTTGATTTTGCTTATTTTATTTGCGCGAAATTTAAATAGATGTATGCCCGACCAAACTCGATCTTGACTACTTACTATTTTTCATTTCGTCAGAAATTCCTGTATTGTTTCTGCACCGACAGAAAACTTTAATTTTCTGGCCACATGGAATTACATTCATCGATCTCCAGCGAGTGTATGGATAATCAATGGTACAATTGTTACTTCTGGCCTTTGTACCTCGGCAGATTCAAACAATAATACAGTGATTGGCCAGTGCCAGCTAGCAGTGCGCGCGAGAGTCTGCTTTTACAGTGCACAGCTCTCTATAGCTATCCCAGTAAAATCCTGTGCGGTAATGCACGCCGCGTAGCGCCGTTCCTACTTTTCCAACATTATCATCTCCTCAAATCCCCTTTTTCCGGCTGGCCTGTAAAAAATATCATAGCTTCGTAAAAAATCCAGCAGCGTACAGGTTGTTTATTTTACAGATATCATCTTTGACTAGTAAAATTTTTATGCAACTTGTCGTAAAAAATTTCCTCGAAAAGTTTCAACGACCTTCTTTCTGCAGCATTGTTAATTGACGCAGAGTCTCTTAATTTAACATCTATTTGGGAGCCTCGAGGGGAGGACTGCTCGTCCACGTGCACACACAGCTGCAACGCGTAATAAATCCTACACCAGCTGTACATACCTTCATAAATATATTTCATGAGATTATCCAGTATATATAGGCTCTTACTTTGCTCTAACTGTATTTAATTCCTCGTCTTGCGTGTTTCGCCTGCGACTCTGTCCATGTACATAAATACTCTCCCCCTCTGTGTACACACTCACTCACTGAAATGCAGAGAAAAAGAGAGGAGAGGAGAACAAGTTGTCTTACGGTGATTTACTCGCCTTTGAGAAATAAAGAGTAAGACGTATTGTTTCCATTCTGTTGCTCTCACTGTCCTCTTGCCAGCGTCCAACCTTTTTCGCTCGTTGCTTGCATTTATATACATATAACGTGTAGCTTTCCTTTTTGCCACTTTCTTTAGCCTCCTTTGGGAGGGGAAACGTATTTTCGTTTGGCTGCTCGCTTCTTATTCTTCTCTGTGGTGAGTGAGAAGAGAGCATTTTTTCAGCTTCCCTCCTTCGTTTTTTTTCTTTTTTATTCTCTTATCGAGGAACGGCGTGGAGGTAGAATGCGCAACATCGGCATCGAATTTCAAACGCGTCGAATTTCACTCAGAATCCTCGCAGGCATTTGAAAAAATCGCTCTTATATACGCACCCGCATGTTGCGTACGTATAAATGTACTATGCAATTATGAAGATTATCGTGCCAAAGACGGAATGTATACAGTAACTGCCTGAGGACTTTTTAGCGCTAAGCTTAAAAGCTTCTGCTGTTTGTTTTTGTACTCTTACGAATCGTTTCAAGTCTAAGTAAAAACTTGAAAACTTCATTTTTAACCAATGTGCCACTGAAAGAGTAAAATTTTGAAATAAAAAATATCGCGAATGACAGCTTTGCTGTTCGAGGGAAAAAATCTAAACGCAAATATAACTATTATGCAAAATGCCTCTAGGCATGAATGTTATCGAAAGAGCGATGCAGAAATTCAACAAAAGATTAGCAATCGGTGCACGCAGTTGTGCAGAAAGAGCTTTCGAGGGAGCACAAAGAAATTTGCAAAGTAAACGCTAGCACTCGCGATACTGGCTAAAAATCATCCACGTGCGTCGTTTTGAATATGCCTCGAGAGAGTAAAAAAGTATCACCAAACACGAGTAATTGTCCAAGTGAAAAATAATTGCTCGACGTAAGAACGGCAAAGTTAAAAAACACGGCGCGCAATCTGCTGTTTACATTGGGAGCTAGAAACTCTGCGGTTGCGGGGACTCCACTGCCATCTGCATTATATTTACTCGCGCGTGTGTGCGCGGACGCAAAAGCAACTCGTCTTGCCGCAAACTTTGATCAAATGTAAAAGAGAATATGTTATATAACTCATCTGGCGATGTTTTCTTTTTACTATACGTGTGTATATAAGCGCGCAGTCGCTGCTCTCCGAGTGCTCTCGGAGCAAAAAAGTGGAATATTTTAACAATTCCACAAAAGTCGTATATCTAAGATATATACATATGAAAATCGCGAGCTCGAGTTTTAAGCCCCGCCACTGTTACTCCGTGTGTTTGTATCAAAAAATAAAGTTACTCGCGCGCGCGGGTTCGTTATTAAAAATTGATGAAAGTTTTTTACCATATTTTCGTCGCAGCGCGCAGCGCAGATATAACTTCATCAATATTCATAAAAATGCAGGCGAGCTCGTCGATATTCGCGAGGTTTTATTTAGCCTCGAAACGGCTGTGCGCGTCAGAGAAAGAGCGCCATCCGATACAAAATATATATGAGAAAGAGAGCCGGAGAAATCAGGCGAGCATACTTACAGGCTCGAATTAGCCGGCATCTCACGTGGCCGATAAAGGTAAGTATGATTAACGTCGTTGGTGGCGCTAGCAGGCAACGGCTACATAAAGGCGCACTGCACCGCTGTCTGATTTACGGCGTCAGGAGGGGCTGAAGGGGGCAAGAATTAATTATTCCACGGCGCGCCAAGCCGCGAGAAACGATCCCTTGTGGGATTTGTCGCTACTGCGCGCGATTTCTTCCACGCACGTTCCTCTCCCTGCTGCTGCTGCTGCTCTCGAACCGAATGGAGATGTATATTCCGCGCTGCTCGCTCTGCATTGGGAATTAAGAGCCGAGACGCTGGCGCGCAGATGCTCTTTCGCAAATGTGTGTACGATCTATAGTCTCGAGCGTAACTCGCTCTCGCGCGGCGCAGTATGGAAACTTCGTTATACCCCGGCGCACGCATACTATATACTTGCTCTCAGAGCCACGTAAACATTTCATGGGGGTGAAGGGTGCACTCGTCTCTCTCTCTCTCTCTCTCTCTCTCTCTCTCTCTCTACGCGAGTTTAATTACGGATAATGAATCATTTCGCTGCTGCGACTACGTGATGAATGAGCTACTATGTTTGATGAGCGCGCGAATACTCGACACGATGCTCGCGTACGCCTAGACATCTTTTGTTCAACGACCTGTATCGACGTGCTCTTCCCGAGCCTCGACAACCCATGCGGAAATTTTACGCATAAACAGCCGCGAATTAACTTTTTCACGTATCCGTCCCGAGTCTTATTTTGCGCACTACCACGAGGACTTTCGTTTTTCCATTGACTCTGCAACTCCTCTTGTGCTCGCTGCTTTTGCATTGGCTTCGAAATATCATTTTCTTATTATTCAAAATAATCAAAATTCCATCCTACGCATGCAATACAAACTGGTAAATTTCTAACGTTTCATGTTCAACAAATCTACGTCCTTCGTTCGATCTAATCATTTCAATAATCTTCACAAGCTTAAGATACTATTAATTCTAAAGCTTTTCTTATTTTCCAGTTACTATTTTGATTCTGCATTCAACTGACCCTTTGAAGAAATGAAATTGCAGCCTTTATTCATAGCTCGATACTTTTACTGTCTTTTTATCGCAGTCATAAAAAATTGTCATAAATGAAACAGTCGATTTGTGGCATGTAATACAAGTATCAACCGTAAAAATAAAAATTAATTAACTTGCATTATCATGATTAGTGCACATTTTATAATTATTTTATTCAACATTTTTATTAATACTTCTAGGTAAGCGTAGAATATTTTCATAAAGCATAATTACATTTATTAAATATAATAATAAGCCAATTATTTAAACAATACTTTCATTGGTGCCTAAAATTTTTTTCGTTTAATGTTCGTTAACAATTGTTGTTAGTATTGGATTTCTAGGACTAGCTTGAAACGTTTGACAACGATTTCTGTGAATCTACATGATAACTTGTATTTGCTTTAATATTATGCCTGTTGATTTTTTTTGTAAATATTTTAAAAATTTTCTCGAGCATACAAGTTAAACAAAAAATTTTTAGCAATTTTTGTAATATTTCAAAAAACTCGTAAAGAAGATTTAACATTTCTTCTGGTGACTTTTTGTGCGTTGCGGATAAAATAAAGCAAAAGAAAAAAAAATAAATAAAAAACGTGGATCAACGCGTCAAAGAACTCTTGCAGGTTTTCTCTTTACGTTACGCTAAAAGATTTTAACGTTAAATTAGAGCAGAGCGAAATCATCTCGTATTTTTCAGCGTCGCATATGATTTCCGTTTTGATGCGAGTTGCCAACGCGAGCTCTATTTAATTCTTAATAATTTATAAACGCTACTCCACCGATGTCGAAAATATGGAAATATCACGGTTTTTGTAAATTTTTTTCAAGTTATTCGTTTTTAAAAACACGGAATGACTACAAAAATGAATAACTAGAATGACAATTGTAATTGACGCATCTAAATTTTATCTATTTAAAAATTGTTCCCTGTTCGCGGTTTGCTATATATTTTTATTTATTTTAATCTCGATATCTCAAGTATTTTATTCTGCGAAAGTATTTTTTATTACGGAAAAGCCACACATCATCATTTATCTTTCAGAAATACGTTTGCTGATTATCTGCGTAGACTCGACATCGCGTTCTGCATGAAATTGACATTCCTATCTCTATCGCCGAGTAAAATAAAACAACAAATAGATATGTTCGTACTTGTGACACGTAATCAATCGCAAAATTTAAGAGACAGCCATCATCTCTGGCTTGATGCAACTGACGCGTGCATAGAAGCGTAGCCGAATTTTTCTCACTCGAGGGCGCAACCTGCAACGAATAATGGAATTCTCGCATCTGTAATGGTGCGAATTTCCATGTATCTAGCTTGTACACGCGTATACATATAGATTCGCAAAAGAGAGTCTTTGGCGCGCATACCACTGCTCCCGGAAATAAGTGATCCTGTACGTGACTTGAATAAAGATCTGCGAGGCTGCACATGCAGTGAGCCGAGCCAGCGATCGATCGATATCGACTTGTCGCGCGCGAGGTAACGAATTGCAGAAAAGCCGTTAGAATTTTTTATCGTCCCTCCACACCTTATCAGCCTCAACCTGTTACCTGTAATTACCTTCTGCCTTCTCAATTTTAGCCCCTCAAACATTTTTGCAACAGCGTATAATCACCGTAAATCACATTTTCGCGCTTCTTTAAAAAAGCAACCCAGGTATTTGGTGGCTTACGAAGCTAACATATTTCATAGAGAAATGTTAATTTCAATATCGTTTTTATCGTGCAAACATACATAAATCTAGCTCGTATATTTACTCAAGCCCGAGCTCTAGTAGCAACATTGTTTATTAGGATCGACTTGCATAGCCTCATTCCTTATACTTTTTATCGCGATTATATTCCTCTGTGCACACACGTACATTATGTGTAGCATATGAAAATGTAATCCTCTTGCTCATGCTAGAGCGCGCAATTTTCCCAAATGTTATATCAAATAGTGAGTTGAGCAAGAAATCGTTAACTGCGCTACCCTGCTTCTTTGGCCATTCAATTTTTTTATATCCGACTAAAATTTGAGGTGACACCGAAGCCAACTATTTTATCGATCGACTTAATTAAACGGTTTTAGCTCTAGTTATTTTTATCTTCCTCAAAAACTGTATGAATGCATTTTTTACGCTTTTTTTATAAATGGTTCAAATTTCAAACGATTGTGTTTAGAAGCTTGTGAGAAAAATGCATTTAAGGAAAACATTTCAAATATTTGCAATGTACTTTAATGCCATGACATTTTCGACCACATTTTTCTCAAAAGCTTCTGAGCACAATCGTTTAAAATTTGAACCATTTATCAAAAATATCTAAAGGTCGCACTCTCGTAGTTTTATAATAAAAAATAAAAAAAGAATCGTTGCAAAAAACAGGTTTACTAAGTCGATCGATGAAATTCGTGGTTTCGTAAATTTGGAGCAGTGTCAAGCTGCCAAGATTTTCATCGTTTTTGCATGTATACAAACTGAATATTTTATTATATTATAAGGACTATAATTCAAATATTAAACCTCAATAAATGACAGTTTTTTATCTTGATATCTCTTACAAAATTACAATTTACACGTAATATTGAAAGTTTAATTGTTCCAAAATTTGAATTGCTTAAAGATTTATTATCTGCCACTACAGAAATTATTCTTGGCAAAGTTCTCCGGTTCCGACAGAAATAGCTCGTGCTACGGATATAAAATCTTTATCATTTCCTGAATCTCGGAACAGCTCGCTAGTGTTGATTATTTGGAAAACAGATAGAAAGCTAAAAATCAAGCAGTTTCTAGTCTGTTTGATATTATATATATTACGATTAACTTCATTGTACGATATTCGATATGAGCTTGAAACTAAAAGTATTTGTTTAGTTTTAAATAGGCCAATCAAACCGTCAAATCGAGCCAAAACTTCTTTTTTATGGTATGGGTGCCAAAAAACATTATATGACGTGCCTAAAGAAGTAACAAAGGCATTTTACGATCCAACTAGATTAATTTAAGGTAAAATTTCATGAAAATGAACGAAAGAAAAAATAAAGGTTTTCATTAATGCATGTTTCGCGTGTATATTGTAATTGAATAAGAAGAAGATCTATATTTATGTTGTGCTATATTGTCGTAAGGACTGTTGGTAAAAATAAAAAAAATCAAACCACTGGAGATTATCGTTTAAAATATAAGCAAATTATTTCAAGTAGGACGTTAAGTACAGCAGAGGCAAACACGGTGGTCGTTTTATGCGGCAAGTTCAGGTATACACATGTTTGTAAATTGATCAGCTGCTGTGTGTCGCGTTACCATCAAAGTTGCGGATATTCGAGTCTCCAATATCTTCTCGTGCGTTATAAATCGCCACAAGATCATTAATTACTGCAGATCAAATCTTGCTCAGAACTTTGAAATATCCAAGCAAACGACGATATTGCGAGCTTGAAATGTCAAAAAAGGCAAAATTTAGAGGCGTTGCGTGCTCGGTGAATAATGTTTTAATTTTATGCATCTGTAATCTAATAACTTTCACTCAGCGTCGCTTGCAGTACTCGTAGGGTCGATTAAAAATAAGTTGCTACAATTTATTCTACTTATCGAGCTGAACTTTCAGTTTTCTATCTCAATTATTCGATTAATATAAACGCGCTCCATATACGTGAAACATTTAAAGCTCGTTAAAATCTCATTTTCAGCTCTCTCTTTCTCTTATATACGCACAAGTTGTACGCGCCGACTTTTTATGAATATTAACGAGGTTGAAGGCTCTATACAGGCTTATTTTTTATCGAATAGAAAAAGGCATTATTTATCGAACAGAGTTTGCCTTTAGCCCTCGGTATTTGTATGGTCAGTCTTTAATGAGCGGAAATGCGCCAAGGGATTATTTCGTTGGGCTGGTATAATATCCTGGTTAACTTGGAAAATTTATAATGACTTTCCTGAGCAGAGATACAAGCAAACACTAATACACACATACATTCAACAGGTTTTCGCGCAAACATTTTCATACATTATACATAGATGATGCATTTCCATTGACATCGGGCAATTAGGAAAAAGTCGAGTCTCGGGATCGGAATTGAAGAGGGGAATAATCTTGAACGTATTGCGAAGTTAAATATATAATTGTCAGAGATACAATGGAGTTTCCTAAGTAGGAAGCTTTCCGAGCTGCACTGATGATCATTATTATATTATATAAGTTAACCTCCACACTCTGATACCCATAGACTTTAGAATTGTAATCTCAACAACGACTTATTCAAACTGCAGTTATCCACAACGAAGTTATGCACACTTTCTCCTTCTCTCGCAGTAGGTAGTCATCATCTGCGCGCTCCAGGATCCGGCCAACATCCAACTTGAATGACATTTT
Source organism: Trichogramma dendrolimi (assembly GCA_034770305.1). Taxonomy (NCBI): domain Eukaryota; kingdom Metazoa; phylum Arthropoda; class Insecta; order Hymenoptera; family Trichogrammatidae; genus Trichogramma; species Trichogramma dendrolimi. Next base: position 1,399,587 of record JAPMIB010000023.1, read on the forward strand.
GCATTTTGATAAGAGCCGCTATTATAACGAGTTTAGCTCGTGCGAATGGAAAACAACACTCGTTCGTCCTTTAAATCAGGAGAGAAAAGCGATATTTATGCAGCCGCTTGGAAGCTCTCGAATACGTCCGGCTAATTGTCCTCTTTGCCATGGCTCGCCTAATAAAAAGAAAAAAATAACGAAGAAGGAGGGATCGTAATTTGGCGCTGTTGGAAAACTTTTTAGTCGATTACTCGCTAATCAGACAATCGGCATTGTCTCTCGCTACGAAATTTCTGCCCCACCGCAATAGGCAATATTCGCCACTCCCGCACAAATAATAATAATAATAATAATAATTTTAAGAGAGCTCGAGTGCGGCTGCGGCCTTGTTTTGTAATTGCCTATCCTCCCAGCCGGTCTGCGCGACTGTATCTGCAAAAGCCCCGGGAATAATTGTCTCGGAGCGCCGGTGCGAGTGATATAGATTTCTGCTTTGGCTTTGCTTTTCTTTTCTGCGCTGATGCGCACGCCGTTGTTGTTGTTGCGTGTATCTCTCTTTCTCTCTCTCTCTCTCTCTCTCTCTCGTACGCCCCTTTTTTGGTCTGGCACACGGCACGTTATACTAAACACGATCCCGCCAAACCGTTCGAAAGGCCAGAAGGGAAGAGGAGGAGGAAAACACGACGTCGCAGTCAATTTCAATGGATATAGCCATTGACTTTGGTAATTTATGTTATTGGCTCGAATCGATATCATTACATTGCGGAAAGGATGTAGTGCAGGCGAATTTTGCCCAATTTTCCACGTACCGTACGCATTTTTTATGTTATCCTTTTTCTCTATTTTTCTTTTTGCGCGCGCGCGCGTGTGTTGCTGCTTTTTTTGTTGCATTTTTCGAGAACATACATACTGAAATCCGATGATAAAACCTTATGTTTCTCTTTGGAGCTCTTTGGAGCTCGCACGCGTTATCGTATTTCTCGTTTCAATGCGGCGCGAGTCTTTCATTCGTCATCCCCGTAATGAACTTGGCTCCCCGCAAACTTTGCAATGCATTTATGCGACTTAGCAATACGAAATTCAGATAATTATCCATAGCTGCGACGCTCCCTCTAGTGAGTACATACATGGAATAGCCTACATTCTCTCTCTGTCTCCCTCTTGCGCGAACGATAGATTCCATTTTATGCGAGCAGTGCCTCCATTGCCTTGATTATCTACATTTATTTTCGGTCGTGGCATTGAAAGGCCTTGGTGAAATAGTTTGTTACTCGGCTGTTTACAGCTGACGTATACAGTTAGAATTCCGAAGGAAGAAGAGTTGACCGCAGTCGCGAGGATAATTAATATTTCCATCTGTGCCAAGCTGCAAGTTGTCGCGTATTCTCGCTCGTACGCGCGGGGTTTTTGTCAATTTTTCAGCCCACCGCCCGCGATGCAGAATACAGATACGACATTGCGACAGGTATATCGCGAAGCAGCCCAAAACTGCCGCGCGTTATAGTCGCTCTGCACTGCAAGGAAGCAGTCAAGTTCTCGGGTTGCCATTCAGGCTGTGTGCGACGGAAAACTCGTTATAAAAGCTCGCCTACGCATACAGAACGCGAGAGTGAGAATGCCGGGCCGGAAGAGCGAGATAGAGCAACAACTCGAGCATTTTCATGAAAGAGTATTTCGTTACAAAAGTCTCGCCGCCGAGTGCATTTACTCTATAAGCTAGTGGCATATTACAGTAAATATTCATACATAATAGCAGAGCCTCGAGCTCGAGCAGACTCGCTGCGATAGCATCTTCTTCTTCCTATTTTTAACGTGTACGTTTTAATCTGTCCCTTTTAATAGACGCTGAAAAAATCTCGACCCAGTCATAATCCAATGATTCGGTGATATATTTAATTTTGGCAATGGCGCTCGAGTCACGTCGTGACACCGAAACACAGAGCGGATTCCGTAATTCGGTATGCGTCGTCGCGAGCGCACTATTGATAATTGGCTGAAGGGCAGGTTTGCTCTCGCACAAAACCCCCGCCGATACAGCTTGCACGACTCCTCCTTTTCTTCGTCCGACAAGCACAAACTAGCGATCCTGTGCATGCAGCTGTACACTTTGTCCATATAATACATGGTCGGGAAATTTCTCCCTCGGAACGATCGGAGCTACGCCGAGCTTTTGTACTTCCTTGCCAAGGGACTCGGCGTCGCCCAAAGCCTTTGATAATGCCGTTGAGCCAGCACCAGTCTCCGTACGCGACTATTGCCTCGATCCTTCTTTTTCTTGGCATTGGCGCTGCCGAGCGACGATCGATACGTTTATAAGGTGTAATTCTTCGACATTGCTCCCAATCAAACGACACCGGGCACACGATTTTATGGCCAAAAATGCAAAGCTCGCGATGGCAGCGTGAGAGCGCCAGCCAGCTATTAGTGCGCAGCGAAGAAAATCAGCATACGATATAGCTCGACGCTCGCAGGAGAGAGCTTACGCTACGTGTGTGGAATATGCGCATCAAGGAGCAATTCATGTGCTCTCGTTCGAGCTGGAAGCCGTTTCTAGTTCGAGATCCGATTACAATTCAATAATCTACAACTTTGAGCCGACAGTTGGAAATTGGTAAATAAAATATGAGAGATCGGCCAGTGACTTAGCTCGCTTGCCACGAGAAATCGCATTTGCGCCTAGAAAATAATACGGACAATTAATTTAGCTGGAACGATAGCGAGTTGCAGCAGCTGAGACGACGACGACGACGACGCAATTGCACGCGCCAACCGATCGAACGGATAGAATCTCGCGTTGAATTTTTAAAGCCAAGCCCGGGACATTAGAGCTACGAGCTACTACTGCGTTTATTGTCCGAGTTGTCGAGGCGAATAATCAAGGATGCAACGATGTGCTGCTCGGGATTACGCGCATTGTTTCCTCATATTATACATGCTTCGAGACTAGGATATAAGGGCAGCGGTTGAAATACGCGTATCAAGTACGTTAACGTTTACGATGACGAGTGCCAACTGCTAGTCCGCCTGACATACAGCAGCAGCGGCAAAGTTTTCAACTCCAAGGATTTAGTTTGCACTCGCGGCTGCAGTTGTTTAGTTGTCGAGTTTTGCGACTCGCTCGAATCGGCTGCACGTTCGCAGTCGGACGCGCTAATGTTGCTTGTACGTCTCCCGCTAGGCACGTTTGTCTCGCTGTATATCTTTGCGAGAAAAATCCCAAAGAGTCGCCGATAGATGGAAAAGTGCACGCAGTAGCGCACGCGTACACGAGTCGACGACGAATCAATATTGTATGTAGCCGAAGCGACGCGACCAACTCTAAAATCTACTCCTTCTATCAATGAAACTTGCCGCACTCGAGTCTCGTGAAATTTCATAAAGTTTCATAACTATTCCTATATCTGAGATGAGCGAGCTGGACATGCGGCTATGTATTCGAGCGCAGTCCGAGCGAGTACGCGTCTACGCGTTCGTGTGACATATATCGGAGCAGGACTTTTGTGTGTATTTTGACCGAGAGATAATATTCATTCGTTATATATGCAACTAAATACTCGCGCAACTCCGCAGCTAGTAAAATATAGCTCAGAGAGGGAGATGAATGCTACGCTAAATATTGTAAACCACTCATTTCTCTTGGAGAAAAATATCGTACTTATATTTGTAGAGCTTATTTTCTTCTTGCATTCGCAACGTTACGTTGAGTCTTTTTTCAAGCTTACAGGTAATCAATTACACGAGGTGGCGAGCACACGTAGAGCACATACGAAGAGCACACGACGAGCGACCGATCGAATTAAGGTCTGCGTATAGGTAGGCGCTTGGCAGGTCTTTTGTAGGCCTGCCAAAGGCACATATAACAGCTCGACATGCAGCGAACACGACGCGTGTACATATGCAGCACACGCTACGCGTCGCTTCGGCAATTCACGCGTCGGATGCGAGAGCGCAAGCATAATGAGTCTTGTTAAAGGTCCATCGAAGACATCTTTTTACGCTATTTTTCTCGCCTCGATGTAATGCAATGTGCTACTGGACGACGATTTATCTTACCTTTGGCACATTTGCCGAGCAATAACAGCTCGCTTCGAGTATTAAATTCAAAATTCAAATTTGCCATTGCGCCGGACTTGCTTATGTAGAGCATCGCCGTTTATTTTACTACTTAAAAGCTCAGGCTCGCGCGCGAGCGTACATAAACACGAAACTCTCTCTCTCCCACAGCCTGGCAGTGTATCCAATAGAACGTAATCCTCCTTTCGCCGTAAAGATAGTCAAGGCGTGCGCGGGATAGCTTATCTATTCGCCTCTGGGTCAAGAATCAATGTAAGCCCGGGAATTGCGGAGGCCACGTCGCGCGCGAGCTGCTCCCATACACCTTCACGCACATATACAATTGAAAATTCGTATTTAAACGCTCAGGACGCGCACGTATAAGAATATATTATAGAGCGCCGTGCATATAGCCGCGCGTTGTATATTTTGTTGGGCTCCTCGTCGTAATTATGCACACGCCGCGGAAGCTGCTTTCCTCGCGCGTGGCCGGATTATTCGAGGATTATACAGGCTCGAGCGGCCGCCAAGATTATGTAACTCACTCGATCCTGGAGGAGTATCTGGCGCGTATCCGTGTATAGAGCGTGGCTCGGCTCGGCTCGGCTCGGCTGGGCCGCGGCACGCCGGGTAGTTTCCATTGATTGATGGTCTGGGCAAAAAGCAGCCGAGCTTATACTACTCGTACACATCCGAGGAGATTCCGGCGCGGCGCGGCGCGCGACCGACCCACACGTAGCGAGCACATATTAGTCGAGCCGAGGAGTAGCGCCATGACTTACAATCGTAACCCGAGAGATTATACGCACGAGCTCGCAATTGCGCCATTTCGCCATCGAGGCGCTTTCTTGATTACGATTCCGTTTCGATAGCCGGATAAGTCGTGTCGCATATTACACGTGTGCACTTGGAATACTCGATAACGCCGCGTTTCCTTCGCGTCGCTTCTTCCTCTCCACTCCGCCCGTAACACGTAGTCTTTTCAACGGGACTACCAGACAAGAAAAAAAGAATAACCAACTTATTCCCCTCGAGCGAGAAAAAGAGACGCGAGGAAAAAAATCCAAACTCGCCAAATACATATACACCATAGAGCGAAAATAAAAGTTCACACTTATCAGAGAGGTAATGCCCTCTCTTTTCCTACTCTCTATTTCTCTCTCTCTCTCTCTCTCTCTCTCTTTCTCTCTTATAAACTTATCCCATTTAGTATTTGTTTTATCCTGAAAAAATCTCTGCCACTGGTTTTCGATCTCAACTTTTCATCCGGCATGCGAAGATGCTCGAAGCTCGCGGCTGAAGAAAAAAGGGCGCGGTTTCGACGAAAATTACGGGCGCGAAAATACAATGCGTTGTTAGAGAAAATGGACTGCTGCTGCTGCTGCAGCTTGCGGCCGAGAGGCCACTGGCTCAAATTATAAAAGCCCAAGGAGGACAGACAGCTTTTTCCTTTCTCGAGTGGAATAAGAGCGCGAAAAGAATAAGTAATATCAAATGCACAGACGGCACACGACGGCAGCGGCGGCAGTGAAAACTGAAAACCTGTACACGCGGCGCAGTCTATAAGTCGTCTCTGCGACGGGCCGAGTCGATGCCGTACTCGGAAAGTAGGGCGTCGCCTTTCCATCCCTGGCTGACCTTACACGCCCAAAGCAAAAGCACCAAAAGGTAGTCTCGTGACACTCAAAGATATATCTAAAAGACTCCGATGCTCAAGAGGTTTTCTCATTCTCGAAGGAATAAAATGCATCTCCGCCGGTACGTTTCGATTATTTTTTTTCACTTCAAAAAAAAGAGAGAAGAAAAAAGAAGAGAAACGGAGGAAGAGAGAGAGAGAGAGAGAAAAAAAAAGTGTGCGTGTCTGGTTGTGCCGCCATACAGACACATAGAATCCTTAGAAGTCGCGCAAAACAATGTGCAACTGGAGCGAGCCTGCATACACATATAGCGCACACCGAGGCGCACGATAGCGTAATTTATTTAAATTTCACGCTGCTGCTGCTGCTGCTACTGCGTCGAGAGGATTGCGCTTAGAAAAGCGGATGTTCTTACAAAGTTATTGTTTCGCCCTGCCTTTTTTTACGCTTGCAGCCCCACTGCATTTATACTGATGACGCGAGGAGAGGATCATTTTTTTCGCGAGGATTGAAAAATAGCATTTCTTTCATTTGGGATTCTGTGCTGTTTTGCATGTGCGCGCGCGCGCCTCAAAAGTACTGAATTATGACGCGATGAATGGACGCGACTCGCAAAAATGTGCAAAAGTCAAAGGGGAAACCCATCAAAAAATACATCCGCATCATGATAATTGAAATTTACCTTTGAAAGTTCGGCCGAATTTTGTGAGAGCTTCGATGCATTGATAATTAAACTTTAATAATTACTTATTATTCACTGAAACCGTACTTCTCTGGAATTTTTCATTAAATGAGAACAGCTAATATTCTCTCGACTCGCACTTGTTAAATAATTACAGTGATAATTCCGGAGGATTAAGCAGAGTAAGGCTGAAATTTCTCAACGTTTTTTATAATCAGGAAAGTTATTGCCCGCCGTGGCTATATTTAATATTACGTAATGATATTTTACGCGACAAGGGCATAAATAAAACAAAAAAATTACGTTCGCTAATTTCATCAATTACTTTTGCATCGATAGGTCAACTTCTGTGCTTGTCTCTCGCGTCACTGCATATTCATTCGAGCGTAGCGCGAGGTATTCTATAATTTTAGAACGAAGATCTTAGTTCGACTTGCAAATTGTTCTGACGAATGATTTACATAATCCCCGCAGGAACCTCTGGCATCCTACTCGGCTATATACAATCATAAACAATTTCCAAAGACCATATTTAATTTTTTTTTGCAAGATATGTTTTTGTCGCTCATGAAAGAGCTTCATCTTGCTTAATTGCGTATAAATTGTAGACCTGCCTTTTAAAGGATTCTTCGGTTAACTTGGTTTCCTTTTTTTTGAGTCGGCAAAATGTTTCGACAAAGGAGGCGAATTGAATGTAGATTCTAGTCACGTTATATTTCATTGGGATTGAAAGAGCTGTATATGCATTATTAAATTTATTAGACATAGGTTGAAGTAAAATTCAGTCCATTAAACTTAGCAATGTATATAGCGCGCAAAATCGATTATCGATTTCGCGGTCTCGCGAGCTCGATGATATGTCAATACATCGTTGGCGTCGAATTACATATCTATATTACGGAACTCCAGCGGATCGGATGAAAATTTCTTTCTCGTTAAAATTCTCATTGTAATGCAGCGCAGTGGATGCGCAAAATAAAATGGGTAAAAAGACAAAAGTTAACGGGTGGAGGGGGAGCGAAGCCACAGCGTGTAACGTTGCAAACGCGCTCGGCATAATGCGCACGCGAAACTGGCGCAAGAATATTTTCTTGTGCTTGCTTTTGGTTTTAAGTCGCGTATTAACGAGCTTTCACTCGTAAGCTTTTTTCTCTCCCCGAGTGAAAGTGGAAGCGACGAATTAACGCCTCGCCTAGTTTTACACGCGCGCTTACTTATTCATGTATTTATTTATATGAAAAGAAAACTACGCGTTGGCGAGGCTTCCATTATTCATGAATCGAAACGCTTACCGGCGTAGAATATGTGCAAGACAGAGAGAGGGAGAGGGAGGCAAGAGAGAGGAAGCTTTCTTCGATAAAAAAGTCGAATATCCGCCGTTTTTTCTCTCTCCTCTTTCTCATCGTGGCCTGGTACGCAGCGCGCGTGTCCCTTTCCTAAACTGCCGCAACTCCCCCGTTCCGGGAGTCAAGCTCATATGTCTTTCCGTGCGGCTTCTCCAACCAATAAACCCTCTTTTCTAGTACAAGCTTTCTACTACTGGCCTCTCTCTCGCTCGACCATATCCCAGCTCGGCCGGATATATAACGGTTTGAGATAAAATAATAGGGATTAACCCTTTCACTTTGTTATACATGAAGCCGCTTACAGTCTGCCTCCACCCCCACACATCACTAAGAAATTGCCTTAATATAGCTAGCTAAATATTAGTTTTTCCTTCTTCTTTTTTTCTTTTTTCTTTTTTTTTTAACGTATACGCGCGTGACCCTTCTTCGTTGAAATTCCGACAGGCATGAAGAATGGAAGTTTTATTCTACCATTGAAATCGCATGAAATTTTTACCAGTGTCGCGCGAGTCTGCTTTCCGCAAAGAATAATAGCCCGTTTCTGGATTCTGCGTTACTTCTGCTCCCATCGATTGTGTTTTCCCAAATCACGCGTTTGGAATTCGAGCAGATCGTAATACAATCCCGCAGAGAGCTGTAATTTTTCAAGCATGCATTTTGAAACGTTTTTTCTTAATTTCCGCCCGATGAAAGTAATTGTGTTAGTCATTTTTATGAATTATGTGGCTTGCACCATTGTTTGAGATGGCAAAAACTTTTCAAACATAGCTGTTAGTCAAAAGTTTTTTCTTTTTTTTCTTTTTTTTTTGCAGCGACCTACTTTTGGCGTTATAATTTTCCATCGTTTCCCTAAAATAATCATATGTTTAACACGCTGTTATAGCTATAATAAGTATACATATTATGATTCACGTAGAAAAGAATATATATTTGTAAAATATATTGAATTGAAACTGGTTCATTTGAATTTTGTCGATGATTTTTGCAGAGGCGAAAGCAGAGATCAGCGGACCGAGCGAAAAGTTCGTGCGGCCGGGCAGCACCCTGCAGCTGCACTGCCTCGTGAAAAAGTCGACGGAGCAGCCGTCGTTCCTGTTCTGGTATCACAACAAGCGCATGATCAACTACGACGTGGACCAGGGGGTGAACGTGAGCACCGACCTGGTGGCCCGGGAGTCCTGGCTCGAAGTGCCGCGCGCCGCCGGCCGTCATTCCGGCAATTACACCTGCGAGGCCAGCAACGCCACGCCCGGACGCGTCATGGTGCACATCTTCAACGGCGACAATCCCGCGGCCATGCAGCACAGCCTCGCCAGTTCGCCCTCGGTCATCGCCTGCTCGGCTCTCCTCACTCTCGGCACGGCCCTCAAACTCGCCCTGCAGCACATCTACGACTACGCCGGCAGCTAAGGATGTTGTCGGAGAACTTCCACTTGGGTTCAACTCTGGCTGTCCGACTGAAACTTCGTACTTAATGTCACGTGCATCTTGTGTAACAATTGTAAATATTGCCCTCCTGGCTGCTGCTGCTGCTGCTGCTGTGGCGGCTGTTTTACCGACCGTCGGTATGATCCTGTACCATACATCGCATCTGAGAGAAGAGTGAATTATGACATTTTTCGATACATACTTTACGCAGTCTTCCGATAGTTTTACGACTTAACATGCCGAGTATATTGATCTCTTCCCAATCGATTTAGTAGTCATTTCAAAAGAATTTTTTATTGCCCCTTTGCGTGAGTGCAGGCCAACGCCGATGCAAAAATAAACTTCAAGTATTTTCCAACGCATTGTATTGTGATCGTTACCAAACCTGTTCAGATATCTCCGTTTTATCGTTGCCTACAATAGTATCGTTATTGTTTAGTAAAATACTGGATGGAAATCTCGAAAAACCTGTTGGAAAATTCTCATTTCTACCTCGTCTTCGAATTTCGATTATTAGTAAACGAATCCACCGTAAAAATAAACTCTTATACAGTTTTTAGTCGATAAAATTAACTAAGTAAGTACGTGGTGAAAATGTTGTTCTATATAGAACACAATAAAACGTAGTTTTTCGCATTTATCAAAACGATGTTATAATTCCGTTCATGTAGGATTTTTAGCATAACGCATTTTAGATATCATCATAGCTCACCTCAACGAAAGATGATGAAAATATAGAGAGAGGTATATCTTTTGTTCATTATCGCATTGATTTTTGCGGGCATGTGTTGCAAGGGAGCAACTATATAAAAGCGCAGGCATCTCCGATATTATTGGAAAATTCTTAAAAGATAAAATTCGTATTTAATCAAGTTTGATGGACCGACGCACCGCAAGTTCATTCCGCAAGTTAAAATCCCGCACGTTCGAATCAGCTTTAAATTCTGCGAGTTCTTAAAAATCGATTCACAATATCTCTTCTCGTTTTCAAAATCTCTTTATCGCTGATCAGCGAGCGAATTATCAAGCGAAATACTTGGAAAAACTTTCGTCCTCTGCAAATACGTATTTTGACTATTTTTGTATTTTTCGATCTCTTAACTTTATTCCTTATCTCTTTAGTGAGGCTCAGAGCTCGAGCGTGACTTTTTCAAATATAGACGAGTTATTGATTCTCAAGGCTAGTTGCTTGGGTTGCTTATAAAGTCCTTCGGTACCGCCTGTTCTCTCTTTCTCTTCCTCTTCCTCTCATGGTCACTACACTTTGTGGTCGCCCCCCAAATAACTGGCCTTCTTGAACTTTTCAGGCTCTTCTGTTCGAGAAAGAGAGCGAGAGGCTTTTCCACCGGCTTTGTGTCTCTTTCTTCCTTTCTCAATAGATACTCGTTGTCTGGAATTTTCTAGTCAAGTGGAAAATTTTTCACGAGTAGCCACATATATATAATAGATGTTGCCGACCCTTAAAACGAGTATATTTTGTGAGTGCGAGTGTGCTATATATATATTCTGCTAGATGGTAATAATAACTCGGTTCCAATAAAGTACGCTTAGCATTATCAATTGAATAAGAAAGACAAAGGGAATAAAATTATCCGCGTGTAAAGTTGAAAAGAGAAAAAGAGGTTGGTTAAGCATAGAGCTCAGCTCAGCGGGCTATATCCTAATGTCAAAGTCTAGGCGCTCCAAAGCTCTTTGCTTTTCTCTCTCTCACTTTTCCGTCTTCTTGACCATTCCCTTTTGCACGTTCGCGTGTAATTAACGCTATACAGGGCGCACGTGTAAGTCACACATACTATACGTGCAGCAGCGCGGCCGCGACGAGCACACGTGAAATGGCCAAGTTTGTTTGTACGCTGGCACGACTCGGCGGAACGACGACCAAGGAATTAATCACGATCAAAGTGAAATAAAGTATCGCTTCGAAAGGCTTCCGACGTCGAATTTGATTTAATTTCTAGCTGCGTGACGAAATGGCCCTTTTCATCTTTTACGCTGGCGAATTAAATGAGAAAAAACCGCAGAAATTGCACGCACTTATCACGCGCGGCGGCAGCCAGGCACAGGCCTCGTATTTTCATAATTCAAAAAGTCTCAAGGACCAAAAGCTCCCTCTTGTCTCGTGTACGCGTAATGTATGCGCGCCGTATATATATGGTAACGTAGCCCCGTGGAGTTTTCTTGTGCTGCACACGCCGCGCCCTTTTTACGCGTCTGCACGTTATCACACTCTCGCACCGACTTGCCTCTATGTATACATGCAGGCTTTTTGTTTAGCCAACTGTGCAAACCTTTATAAAGCTTCTTGTCGCTCACGCTTCGTCGAAATTGACAGGCAAGCGCATGCACGGCTCAGGTAGAGAATTTCACGCGGTGGCTGACTCCCGAGTGCTGTGGTTTTCCACGCGCACACATATACAGCCGCGCCTGCCATAATTATTGTTCATTTGCAGCAAAGACCTTACAAGGACTCGTACAAATAGCCATTTTGCGATCGTAAACTCTTCTCAACTAGAAACTATGTAACGGAGATTATTGCTTGTAATAATTGTTACGGTTGAAAAATTGTTCGACTCGCACGAATGTCATCGATGTAACTCGTGCACTTACAAATCAGCGTCAGGTTTAATCTCTATTGATACATGCATCGGGAACAAAGTTGCCAAAGATACGATGATCGAAAAGTCATTCAACTTTTTTGTTGTTGATTACGTGTATGTGTGTGTGTGTGTGCTGAAAGAAACAAAGTGAAGGCCTCTCGAACAACGAAGTATAGAAAAAAGTACTCTTGGGACTCTGGTAAAAAAAAGTGTAAACAAAGAAACGCTGAGTGAAAAAAACGAAAAGAAGCTAAAAAAACGTCGGCAACAGCAACAAAATGCGACAAAGAGACACATTGGACTTGATGATTGACTCCCGGAAAATTTGTGCCTGCAAACGTTGCAGATCAGGCTCTTTTTTGTTGCTCGCTCCATTATATACGCAAGAGACAAACGATCCCATGAGACTGCACTTCCTTTAGGCCCCGAGTATACCTCTTTATTTCCACCACCCTCCTCTTTTTTTAGTAATTTGATACACACGTACGCGGCAAAAAAGCGGTTGGACGCAAAGTTCACTTTTTTCCTGCCCTCTCTTCTAAAATGGCCCATGAAAAAGAGGGTGCTTTGATGCATTTTTGGCGTCGCGACTAAATAAACTCGTAATAGCGCGCGCAGATAGCAGCCAAAAGATAGCCTGCATGTGCGCGTTGTGATAATTTTTCATGCTCCCGGCCACGCTCGAGTCCTCTAATGTATAAAACATCAATTAATTTTCGTACGAATGTGGGACTGTTATGAATAAATCACCAGCAGAATGCGAGAATATTAAAAAAATACATCCGTTGGTAGGATGACGAGTTTCGACCGAAATCACACGTGTAAAAAGCGATTATATTCTAGACTGATAAAATGAAGTGCTCCGGTATAATTATATTTTCTTATCGACGCTCGATAATTTTTTAAATGTGAACGAATTTGTTGTTATTATATTTATGAACCTGTTTACATCGTACAATCACCGAAATCTTTGTGAATTACAATAAGCTATCATTTTAATTGAGAATAAAATGAAGCTATCGAATGAATTATCGAATTAATTGCTTTCTCATCCATTACGTCGTCTATGGAATCAAAGCGAATAACAAAAAAATATTAAAAAAATTAATGTGTAATAAACTGGAGCATAAACTGTATATAAAAGTACGCCAGCTTTTTCAAATATATACATATTGTACGTACATAATGTACGTACTTGTATACATGTGTAGACATTTTTCATAATTTCCGAGTAAATTAATTTTTTAAAAGCCGCCAACCAAAATACGTACTAAAGATTATACTCAAAGTATATTTATAAATATATTCTTTAGATAGGTAGAGGAAAAAAAATTTCACAGCTTCATGTAATTTTTTTGTAAATATATCTATCGAACGCTTGTTGTGTATTATTCATGAAAAAGAAAGGAGCAGCAAAGTTTAATTAAATTGACTAACGTAGTATAAAAAAAGTAAAAAATAACACGAGTTTTAACATGCACCGCATTTTTTGTAAAATTACCACGACGCAAACATATATGAACGTATATATGTATGTAAGTATGTATGCAAGGGGAGGTATATGTTTAAAAATACGTGGATAATTAAATATTAAAGCTGTTTGTTATGTACTAAACATATAGGCATAACGAGGACGAATGATGAAGGTAATTTTAAGTACGAAATATCACGAGAATAAATTATTATTCATAAAAGTTACATTATAGGGAGGAAAAAAATTTCGGAATACGTGTGCGTATATGCGTACAAGTGTGTGTGTATGCGCATGAGCGATTGCAAGTAATCGATAGATGAATAAACTTAAAAGTTTGAGCATTAAATAATAGCGGAGAGACAAATGGATGTGTCGATAAGTGTGAAATACTAAATGCCGATTGTTTGCTTTTGTACACGATTAATTTAATGAACAATGTATAAAACGTGTTTGTACAGACAGTTTGCTTGAGTAAATATTTATCGTTAAATTTTCCTACTTCCCGACGTGTATTGGTTACGTGCTACATTTAAAATTATTAAATAAGGAAGGTAATGGTCGGTGGAGAAATTGTCCTTTCATGGAAGTCGTTATATCAAATCGTTGATATAGATTTTTTATTACTGTACAATAAATAAAAATTTTGTTACATTATGAATAACTGTTTGGGTATTATAGTAAACGAGAGAGCGATGCGACTTGAAAATAAATATAAAAATTCTCGATAGTACACGATTATTGGTAAATTTATTTACGCGCATGCATACCCTCTGCCTGATTTCGTATCGGCTAAAATATTTTCTCGCCAAGTACGCGGTGCTCTCTGTCTATCTACATTTCACTATTTAGTGAGTTTATGCGCTGATAAAGCGGCACACTCAAGCGCCGGACCAGCCAAGCGACTTTACATAAGATATATACATACTTTGGCTAAAGCATTGATTTCATCCTAAACACAAATGAATATTTAAGCTCTATCGCTCTCGGACACGTGCGTAGCGCGTTCGAAACTGCACCGGATATTCTCGCAGGCAGAAGCGCACTAGATACTATATAGGAGGCTTGCATAAAAGAGAGGCAGTGCGCAGCGGCAGCAGGTAGCTGGGCCAGCTGCGTTATATTCTCCGGCAATATCCTCGGCCATGCATGCAGGCATAAACGGTCGATTTGCAAGGCTCGTTTAATAGGCATTACCTGCAACAGCTCGAGCTCGCGCGCGGCCACATAAGCTCCTGACGCGGCGCGTTTATTGACGCGCTTATTATGCGCTCGCCTCTTGGTACAAGCTTCATAGCAAATGCTCTCCACGCGCACATACATGCTCGACGAGCTAATGAACATCCGATGATGTGCCTCTAACGTCTAACGCATTTGCTTCGTTCGGCCCCGACCCGTACGAGCGAATCAATCTTATATACCTATACATGGGCACCATATGCGTGTGCGTGGGAGGATACTTGCATCTCGAGCCGACCAGCAGCACGCGTATGATTGCATCTCCAACTGCGTGCGCAGCTGTTGTATTTGGCATTTTACATTGATTAAGAACCACAGGTACTTGTTGAACAGCCAGCCCCGGCCCGGCTATTGATAATTCAAGTGGACTAGATGTATACAATGCGGAGTTTGTACGCAGCTAAATGCTCGAGCTCGACGATTATTGCATCGTGCGGCGGCGCCCAAGGCCTAATTTCAATTCCATCTAAATACGTGGGCTAGCAATTTTTTCGAGAGAGAGAAAAAAACTCCATATCCAACGAATAACTTTTATTTCTACGAAAAAATATCGAGTGTCAGGTACGCGCGTCGAGTACGTTCCTTTTTTTTCGTTCCATATCGGCCGACGCGCTCCGTGCAGTTCGATAAACTCGCCGTGGCAAAAGATGGACTGGTGCAGCAGCAGCAGCAGCAGCGTCGTCGCGCGACTCGTCAACGCGTCATCGACCAAACGACCGAACGAACGAACGAACGAATTTCGCATCGAGGCCTGTTACGAGTGCCCGAGAGCTACGAGCCACAAAGTCAATTGGATTGAATTTCGCTTAGAGGTACGGCCTAACGAGACCCTTCAGCTGACCGTACCAGGTGCGAAGAGCACCTATCACGGAGATGAGAGCGACGCCGGACGTCGCCGCGATCAGGTAGTCTTTCATGTGGTCGCCCTTGTTGGTAACCATCCAGTGCTTCTTGTAGCCGTAGCACTGGGCCGCGATGCCGACGGCGAAGCACGCCAAGCCCAGAGTGTTGTGGGTGAATTTGCTCAGCAGCGGCTTGACCAGCTTCCGGAGCCTGAAGGCAAACAGCGAAAAGACGCCCGAGAGACAGATGAAAGCCGCGGCGCCGACCGAGGCGATGCCCAGCTTCGCGTGGATCGACCTGAAGTGCCTCTGCTTGTCCAGGTAGATGACGATGACACCGGCGACGAAGCACAGCGCGCCCAGCACCTGCAGGATCCAGTGGAGGTGGCTGTTGGTGCGACGGGACAGGAACCTGCTCCAGAGATTCGTGCCTCCCAGCGAGACGATGGCCTCCGACATGAACAGGACGTACTGCAATAAAAAAAGATTAAAATGACTGCTTGGCCGGCTCCAAAGCGCCTAATGCATTCGCAAATGCACTCGGAGTTAATTTCGCTGTAAATGCAGCCGGGCATATATGTATCGATAGCTAGCTCAATAGTCGATTACGCGCTCCTCCGCGATTGTCCTAATATGTACACGAGCGCACGATCGCAGTAATTCCTGGCCAATTAGCGGCCCCGCGTATATCGTTTCAATTCCGATATTCCAGCCAACGCGATCAGCTCGTTAATGCAGAAGCAGCAAGTGCGGCGCGCCCATTTGCCTGATGAAAAACTCACCTCAAAGACGCACTGAAAGTATATATCATTTATATACGTGACACATACGACGCGACGTGTGCACTCCGAGACTCGAATCCGAAGCAATCACTGTCTCCCGGAATTTAGATTTGAAAACGCATATACGTCTATTATGTCGGCTTTGTGCAGCTAAATATGCTGACACACGCATTCGAGAATGTGACCCAGAAAATTTTCTCGCCTCTCTAAATATTTTTTGCCACGTAAAAATATACTACTTGCGAGCTGCTGCTATATAAAAACGTTTACAATAAACTCTCGAGTGCCTCGTAGAAACTCGATAGACCGCGCCGCGTCGAGGTTTTTTTTTAATTTTCTCCTCATTATTATTGCAATTAAAAATCGTACACGTGAAGAGGTACTCGATCAAAATCGTCCGCATTGCTCATAATTACTGGCGCCGTTTGCTGCCCGGTCCATCTTGTATTAAAAGCATCTCCCCGGAGAAATAATGGCTCGTGTTACCTTTTTTTTCTAACGAACTAGCCGACATTAAGGGGGTAGCTAAGCCGACCCAAAAATAAAATTTTCAATCCTGTTTTCGGCAACTTTTATCGAATATTTCTCTAAAAGGCTCAGTGGCGACTTCAAGTACATCAAAATTAAAGTCACCGCGGAGCCCTTTAGAGAAATATTCGATAAAAGTTGCCGAAAACAGGATCGAAAATTTTATTTTTGAACTGGCTTTCCCCGTCCCCCTCGAGTCCAAATTAAAACTACTCCGTACATATTTCTCTCTTGGAATACTACTGCTGCGCACCACCTAACACAAAATCCGAAAATCCAGGAGAGCAAAACTTGAAGCTACCATACACTACTGCTGGAGCTTAACAAAATTCATGAAATTCCAAATAGCTCGTCAAACATCCAAAGATCCACACTATAGCGCGCGAGCGAATAAGATAGCGAGGACACGCCTCGTACAGTTCCTCGGCTATATCTACAGTCAGAAGTAAACTTTTACCTATACAGGCGCGCGCGCGCGCGAGTGCGAGTCAGCCTCGAGGGTCAAATATTTAGACGAACAAAACCATGAATATATATATGAACGAATGTGTATGTGTATGTGTGTGTGTGTGTCTCGGAACTTACCCCAAGAGTGCAGAGCAGAACGTGGTAATCTATAGGTTTAGTCAGATGAGAAGTCAAGTAAACCATGTAACCAGTCACGAGCAGCACCAGTACGTGATTGATACCATTGAGTAGCATCAGGAGCAATTGCCAACAACTCCAGTCCTTATTCTCTTCCTCTTGTTGACCCTCCGACGAAGACGCTGGCTTGGTCGCCGCTACACTTTCCAAGTCATGTTTGCTCGCACCCGTCATGCTCGATGATTTATCTTCAAACACCTGAACGTAGTTAGACACAAAAAAATACCTTATATTTCTTTTTTGCCCTAGATCAAAAGGATTTTCGATGCGAACGCACTGGTCATATGTTTATCTGTAGTTAAATTAGTAGCTTACTTTTTGTATGAAAAGTATCGATGGTCAATCGTGCGTTTGGATTGGTGCGCGGAAAGAAAAAAAATTGCAAAACTTTTCCTCGGACCAGTACACGATGAGACTTCACTTTAATTAATATAAAAAAAAGCTTCTCAAAGGGCAAGGACGCACACACACACACACACACACACAGCGACTGCGGTCAAACTGATTTGGTAATCGAAAAGCGTGCGACACCGGTGCAGGTGAGTATATATACTGACGAGCGCTGGGCAGGGCGCCTTACGATTTTCTATCGATCGACCTTGCGCGCGCTCGCTCGCTTCGTCGGGAAAATGATAACTAACAAATAAAAGTCTAGGGTCCGTCTCTTGATATCCATAACAGCATTTCGATGTAAAGCGAAGCTTCCACATTTGTCCAGCCAGCGAGTAATAGCACTTGATCTATCAAACATGTATCTTCTCACGTACCGACTCGTATCAGATTAGACGTGATTGCTTTATCGCGTTGCCCAGATAAAGCATTATTATATTATAACACATTTTACCACTCGAATAATCGCGTGTATACACTTGGACGATTTTTCCGACGAGGCACGTATACGCGCTCAGACTTTTTTCGAGCAAGAAAAACGTGTTGTGGTTGACTTTTTCTCACCCTATCCCCCTTCGCGCTATATATAAGCTTTATCGCGCGAGTGTGTGACATCTGTGTGCATGTGCACGCGTGTCTGTGTAGCTTAGTGGGATTGCGCAATTTATGTGTATGTGCGCGAGTATGTAGCTTTACAAGTCTGCAGAGAAGATAAAGAGCATCAGTTGAGATTCTCCGTGCTTCTGTTGCTGACATAGCGCGCGAGCGTATGTCTAATATTGGGCCATTGAAAAATAATTCACCCTCGTGCCACTGCCGTCTTGAGGTTCAATTCGCACGCTTTTATTGCATCACCAAGATTGTCAGCTTTTTTCACTCTCCGATCGAGATATATGAGACAAGATTCTATTGAGAGTTTCGACAACAACAAAAAAATCACGTGTTTCTAAAAGTCCCATCGTTTAGAAAGATTAATTTCGATGCAATGAATTACTTATTATCTCATGTAATGGTGTCTTTCCAACGCTTTATAGCTAATGACTTTTTACAAATGACCTTTTAGTGCTCGAAGAAAAAACTCACGTACAGCATAATCTTTATGATACTCTTTGTTATCGTTATACTAGTGAGATATCAAGTTTCCTATACTCTCATGTCACTAACCGATTTCGGTACTAACATAATAAATAAATAGATACAAATTATTCAAATATCGAAATCACTCAAACCCAATTAATGAATGACTAGTCAATAATTTAGGATCCATTCCAATGGATAAAAAGTATATAATTCCACGTACTTAAAAATTATATATTTACTAGATGCAGGTATTTCCATCCCCCATCGGTAAAGTAGTTGCCGGTGTGAGCATTTCCGCATGTTGATACATTTTCACCCATCAAAAGGTCGAAGCAAAATAAAGAAGTGAAAACAGTTCTCAGATATCATTAATACAAGTAAAATTAATAAATGTATTATTGTTCCAAATATATCGTACAATCCTCTGAGTAATAAATAATTCAATTTACACTGAAAAAAATCTTAGGCGCGAATCCAGAAAAAGTGGACAGCTGGATCAGAAAAAGATACTTTGCTGTTACAGAAAATTTTTTTTGCAAACTGTAGCAGACAAATATAGCCCAATAATTTTGTTGTGGCAGCAAAATATCTTTTTTTGATCCAACCCTCCACTTTTTCTGGATACGCACCTAAGATTTTTTTCACTGGATGTAAGAATGTCAAATTTTTAATTTTTAAAAACTTTTCAGCATTTTACATGAAAATATTTTGAATTTTTCATTATTATATGTGCATGGCTGTCTATAGGCATTACTGTGCTTATTAAACTTACTTCAAAAATATTGTCAAATGTGTATCATACAGAATTTTGAATTATTATTTAAAATAATGAATTAGTTGATAAAAAATAGGCAACAGAATTGAATTGAGTTTAGGCTCTCTGTGTTTCTCCGACGCATCAACTGGCTTATTTCTTAAACGCTTCAAAATCTGGTAATCAAAGTCCAAAGTTTGCTTTTAAGCACTGCGCATGAGCAAGATGTAACATTTAAATTTTAAATTCGATAATGGCATAAGTTATTAAATAAATATTATTATTGTATAATAGTATCTCATATAAATTGTAAAAATTAGAGTATTAACAGAGATATTGATCCACAATGAATTAAATCAAATTTATGTGAGCAATGACAGCCTGGAGCTTTAAAATGAGCAGAGATATAAAAAAAATGATATCTCGATGCCGTAACATAGAATTAGAAAAGAAAAGTAGTAATTATTTGGAAATCAGCGAAAACAAGTTATTTTAAATTTTCAATAGTGATTCATATACATTGTTTATTTGTGTTTTCACTCGTTCATAGAAATAAAGAAATCAAATAATAAATCTTGCACTTTGGTGAAGCTAAAACAACAAAAGCACTGAGAGAAAAAGATGTATAATTGACGAATAGCAACGCATGCGTCTAGTTTTATTTTATTTTTGCTGTTGCTGCGACAATTGCGATTGGCTCTTGGGTCCGAGCTCTTGTATTTTATATTTGACAATAATCATGCAGAGCACTCGATCGTAAATATAGACATTGTTTGATGATAGTAAAAGTTTCTACAGCAGCTAGATGTCAATCTAAATGTGTACTATATACTGTTTATCTGGATGAGAATGATATGCCGGCTCTGTATGTTGTAGCTAATATATTTAGCTGAGTAATAAGTACACGATGCTGCTCGCAAAGCAGCAGCTATTTTCCAGATGAACGATTGCAAATTTCTCGATTGACTCGCGTAAACAAGCGTAGCTGTCACGATGCTGTGCGCCAGTGGCAAGTGTCAGATAGTAGTATAGAGAGCAGTCGGAGGCTTAACCTGAGCGTATAGTTGGCGTTGTGTACACTTTCATATACTTGGGAGTATGTCATATCGAGCAGAAGCCAAGCGTACACGGCAGCAGCAGCCATACGCGCTGTCTCAGAGACGTCGGCCCGTGAGAGAATCGTGCAATCGTACGTCGTGTGTTTTTGTGTGTCTGCGCGGCGTTCAGTAGCAGCCGCCGATCGAATTCGACGAAAAAAAGCAACTTCGAGCGGTTGTCATTGTCGAGAGCTCGGCTCGGACGCCTTCTTGCTGCTGCACGTTGCTCGCTAAAGCATATTTTCGCCAACGCGACTTATTGCTCGTGATCCTGCCTATCGGTCCACTGCTCAATCGACGCTAATGCGCTATTGCCGTTCTCTACACACTTCGTAAAATCACTAATACCATAGTTATCAGGTAGGTAAGTACGAGGCAGAGTTTACAAATACACAATACACGTTTGTCCACGCGTTAACTTTATAGTCTGTTTATTATATACTGATTGGAGCCTACAGGTGTGTGCGTCTGCGTATTTTTACCGTAGTGCCACAGCCATCGCTTGTATGCAGTACACTACGTGATAGACTGAGCCTTAGCGCATTTGATTTTTCACCGAGGCAACAGTTTTCCTCGTCTCCCATTTATATCTCTTCTGATCCAGCTATGCTGTCTATAATCCCCTGTCGATTCGTTACCGAACGTTTTGGCTCATTTTTTTTTTTACCACCGACTATTGTCTTTACTTTAATCGCTGCGCATTGCAGCTGTAAATGCTAATTACTCTTCAACTAATAAGTATCGGCAACATATGCATTATTCAAGCGCGTTTGGGTTCAGCTTTTTTAAATGAAAAATATTGATTCGAGTCCTATCGAGCTTGCCTCTTACCTGCTTTGGATGAATGATTTAATACCGTGGAAATTACCATGTTAAACCGATTGAATGATTTATTTGCGGATATTCATACTACCAAAAAAATCGAGTTATGTTTTCTTGTTCAATACAGTCTCAAACTAAAAGAAAAGTGCAAAGCATAGTGCTACATACGTAATCAATTACAGAAATAATTTGATTATTTGGATTACACGCACTTCTCAATCCATGAGTGTGCTGCTTTCGAATTGTCTAATAATTTTTCGAAAGAAATTCGAAATTACGAAATCCTTATTCGTGTGTTACTAAGCCTCGCTTATGTTTACATTTTGGTTATTCGAGACTGTCAAAAAGTACTCATCAATAATTCATATCAAAATATCAACTCGTCAGCGGAAAAATTTTACTCCAAATAAGTTTTTAAACATTTATAAAAAAAAACTTAAATAGCTCTCGAAATCCAAGTTTTTCTAGAGCTAGTTTTTAAACGTATTGCTTTGGTTTTTTACGAAAATTTTGATACAATTCTTCTCGGTTTGTTGAGGTCCTTCATTTAATATTCCATTGTAAGAGATTATGTATTTATTTTTTTATTAAATAAATCTATCACAGTGAACAAGCTTTTCTTTTAGCATTAAACTTTACGGCTTTTTAATAAAAAAATTATTATTCAAATGTTTCATTTGAATACTTTCATTTACTTTCACAATATAAAATAAATCTCAACTCTTGATGAAGACAAAAATCACTAGTATTTTGTTGTATCAAAAAAAGTTTTTTTTCAAACGGATGTGATCATTTTCCGGAACTCTGCTAAAATTTTATTTTTAATAAATTCAGGTGCTTTTCAAAGATACCTCCTGAGTCAAATGTGTTCAAATTACATCCAAAGAATATTTAAAATGTGTATAATTTAAAGAATTTTACATAAAAAAAAAATAACAATAATAATAAAAATTTTGAATATTTTGTGACTTTCTTACTGAAAATAGACTCCCTTTTACAAAGCAATGATGTCACTAACGTTTACATGAATTTCACATACCTTTAAAATAGTAGCATAGTCCAATTGAAAAATGTTCCGAAATGAGTGTGAAATTGAATTTTTTTTAAATAATTTCTACATTTTTCGCCAATACTTTTCTATAAAGTTAATGGAGAGTTCTAGAGTAATAAAATAATGCAGAAAAGTAAACTTCATATTAACTATCAGTGAAAAAAATCTCCTACAATTTACTAAAATATGCAAAACATCAAATCTTCAAAGCATGTCGAATTTTACCCACATCTTGGATAATTGATTTTATCGTTGAAATCATATGAAGTTCAAATATCATAAGTATGCCTGCATAGATTGAATGTTAAATTTATATAAATCATTTTTTAAACTCTAAACTTCAAGTCACTGTCGCTGCTAAGGCTTTAAACTTCAAGTTGGATGCTTATAGTATAGTGCGTAACTGCTGTAGTGCACTGTGCAGCGGGCGCCTGTATGGGTGCGCGCAAGTGTAACATGGATATGCATTCGCACAGTCAGTTCAGCAGCAGACAAAACTGAGAATACACTGCACTTATTCGCGTATACAAGGAGCTGTGTCAGTGACTGTGTGTTTGTGTGTGTGCCTCATTTTATCAAGTCCAGTTTGGTTCGCTCTCCGTGGTAATATTCAGCCAACACAGTAAAAGCAGCGTCCCTTATGCTAATCTAGCCCGCCTTTCCCTCTGACTTTCCTAGCCTCGTCATGTTTTCAACATTTTCTCCTTTTTCAACTCGAGAAATTTTGCCTCGATTTCTGATTCTATATTAAAAAAGCATCCTTTCTTTGTTCACTGCGCTTATTAACGCGCCGACTGACATTTTATTGCTTCTTTGCTATAACTTATCAATTTCTATTTATTTTAACAAAATTTCATCAATGACAAGTTAAAAGAGTTTGAAGTATCATCTATCATAAAGGCATTTAACTTAAAACCTGGTAAATACTATATTATTGCATTAAGAACATAAGTCAATACTTAAGAACATGAGTCAATACTTCTTTATTGTATATTCTTGTCTTAATTGATAAAAAAACATTATTAATAACTTAAAAATAAACTGTAAAGTTGCTCATAAAATTACTTATAAACTTTTGTTAAAAAATGTTAACAAAGCTTTGCAGAATTTAACTTGATATTCAATAAGTTTTGCATAACTTTAAAGTTTTGAGTAATGATTCTTTTATTTAATTTAATTTTAATGTTTTTGTTTATAAAAAAGGTATATGTGAATATTCAATTTATCATTAATATATTTGCAACTGTATTTAAAATTTATCTTGGAGCCATGTTTCAATTTTGTTTTAGTTTTAATTAAAATTAAAATTAAAAATATTTATCATGATTACCAAAAGATAGTAATTATCTACCCAGTAAAACAAATTTACTGAGAATTTAAAAATAAATTTTTAGCAAGTTTATTTTTCATGCATAATAGTTTCTTATTAATACAAATTTTTCTGTAGATTGTATATAATTCAATTTACAGCATCTCATTAAAAACAACTTTAACTTTTCAGGAAGCAAAAATCAAAATGGTTTCCACTCGCCAATCAAGTAACAGCGGCACCAATCCTGATGCTTCAAGTTTTGTAGAACTTCGCAGAAATTATGATGCAGAACCATCCACCTCTAATCGAAAGCATCAACAAGCTGTTTTGGCATCTAATAGTATTGGAACAGTGTCTTCAAGTGAAAATACTCCCTATTTTAATTTGTTGAATTTACCATTGGAATTAGTACAAAAAATATTGGGTTATTTAGACTATAATACAATTGCTCATTTACGTCCCGTAAGTACCAAATGTGGTACAGATAAATAATGTCTATAATCAAAGTTCTAATGCTTAAAAATATATTTAAGGTATGTCATCAAATGGACAAAATTTGTGGCTCTCTACTGAACTCCACATTTCAGCGACTTCAAACACAAATGCTTAACAGATTTCAAGCCATTAAAGCTCAAATGCCCAGAAGGGAATCAGCAAGGCGTAATCATCCATTGGCATGTGAGAGTGACATTATAGAAACTCTGCATATGAGATTAACTCTTTTACAGATGAGTTTTGGAAAACACATTGAACGCAAACACTGTTGTTTTTTCCCTGGAGAAGTAAGAACATAATTTTTACTTTACATTTTTCATGATACTCATTTCCATTTACAAAAGTTTTGAAGGCACTAAAATAAATACTACTTTTCAGATATTAGATGAAGTTTATAATATATTACATTACATTAAAGTTACACCAAAATTAGCTCGACCATACAAAGTGACAGATGAACTATTTGACTTGAGTACGATGGCTATGGAATATTTCAAAGATTGTATCGAGCCTACACTACCTGAAATTCCTTATTTTGGGGCAGAATTTTTGGATTTAGCTGGAACCTTCACATGTGAGTACTGATTATATAATTATAATAATAATAATAATAATAATAATAATAATAATAATAATAATAATTATAATAAATAAGAATTAATAATCAAACACTAAATTATAGCAAAGCCCTATTAATTCTTACTTTAAATGTTTTCCTCTTTTGAACAGCTCCTCTTAGTGTATCGGATGGCAAAGGTCGAAGTAGTGGAGGAGAAAATTCGCCAGCTCGTTCTGGTAACGATGAACCAGGAACCAGCATGGATTCAAGTGTTGCTGCTCCAGCGTCGCCACCTCAATCTAACATGGTTTTGCGAAAGCGCATTCGTAAAATCAAACAAGGTATGAAACGGTATAACAGTCAGCTAAGCCTCATGCGCAGGGATCTGAAAAATTGCAAGTCTAAAATTTCGGAGCAACAGAAGCAAATAGTAGAGTACGCTACTCGACTTGATGATAATGATAAAAAGAACGAAGAAACGTCGAGAAAATTCAGCACTTTACTCCAGGTATTTACTAAGGTACATTTTATTATTTGAGTAGTGTTCAATTGTTCTCGAGTCTTTTTCATCGTAATTAAAATGAATTATGAACGAAATATATTTGTTCATTCGAAAAATCATTATTTTAATTAATTGAAAATAGCAACCATCAATAACAGGTATGATTTACTAACTTTTGAAAATTCTTATATATTAAAAAAATAACGTGGTTTACAGGAATTAAATAAATGCAAAACAGAACTCCAATATTGGCGATCAAAATCTCCTGCCATACCAGTTTGTTTCGGATGCGGTCAATCGATACCTTTACCCACAGAAGATCTACAAGTTTTGGCAAATCAAGGCATTCTCTCGAACGTCGAAGCATCAGCCAACGAAAGCTTAGATTTCATTCCCATTCCTGATATGGCAGCGCAAAGTCCAACTGAAAGAGATATGAATTCGATGCTTAACGTGCAGCCATTACTTGCAGCTCCGACGCAACTTGCATCGCTACAATTATTGCAATGCACTCATACAAGCTGCAGTAATAGCAACCCGAGCGTTTCTACAGTAGAGCCTATGGCGCCACCGATCTCTTTACCTATGGTTTCTTCAAAAAAAAGGTCAAGTACTTCCTGCCTCGAAGAAGATGTTACAAAAAAACCGCGTCGTGCCCCGAAGTCTCGCCAAGCTAAGCGCTCCAAAATTTAAATTCAATTCACTATCTAACGTATATCTCTTTGAATTTTTCTTTTCTTGTTTCTTATTTTTATTCGGCGGTATATCCGATTAATTTTTTTTTTAATTATTGGTTTTTTTTAATACAATACACAAATAATAATATGGATATGTGGAACCCTTATTCAAATTTAGTTCACGCTTTTTGTGTTGGATTATCTGAGGAAAAAATACTAATTGTGAGGAGTTCTTTCGAGTATGTTGATGCAATCACAAATTATTCACATCCTTAAGTACAATTATAATTTGTATATTAACGTTAACACATCAACTCAAAAACTAATTTATGTATGTGTTTTCATATAATTTCTTTACTCTATTTGAATAATTTTAAGTCTTTATTGTATTTAATCAACAGACTTATATGCATTCTTTTGTCTCTCACTATGATTGAATTTATATGTTTGGGTCTTGTCGCCTTTTTTCTACGGGCGTAAACGGATGACTCTAAAAAGAGTACAAAGTTTCCTTCCCGTTGTCTATTGTACATTACTTGTAAAATGAAATATCTTTCATTTTTAATTTCGTGGCTAACATTACTACGAGTGTAAAATTAATTCTACCTGAGTTTCAGATCATTTTTTAAGAAATATTCTTATGTTAGCATACCAAAAGTTGTAGTTTTAGTTCTAAAAAAGAATAATTTTCTAAAAATTTTGGTTCGCCAACTAGGTCAATTTGAAAAAAATTTTCAATTTAATTAATTATTCGAGTAATTTTTTGATTAGCTCAAATAATTCCAATTATATGTTTAATTAGGCGAGATTAATAAAATTAATTTGTCCAAAATTTCCTATAATCTTAAAGTTACATGTATGTCATTAATAATAATTTGTAATAAATTCGTATTTTCATCGTTGCAGTTATTTTACTGCTATCTTTAAATGATATATTAATTGTGAGATCAAAAAACCAACGACTCATTATTTATTATTTTTGTTTGGTCATGCTTGTACTTCAGTGCTTGTGTTCATTGCGTTATGATTTTATACTCTGATATGATATAATTTTCAATTATAATTTAATTCTATTGATGGCAATATGGTGATTTACTGAATGAAATAATCTTTAATATATTTGAAATAATGTATGTACGCTTTGAGTGTACCTTGTCCGAACATTTTATATAAAGATGCAATATTGTTGTATTTATTTTAATCGTATAGTTGCAAATATTTATAGATGTATTTTATTCATTCTCACCAATGTGTGTATTGGCTTAAATTTATCGATTTTAGTTTAAGTTGCTGCGGCTTTTTTCAAATTTAATTTAATAGTAATAAGTATTTAGTAATTTAAGATTTGATCTTATTTATTAATTTGATTAGTAAAAAATGATAATGCTTTTGCATTAATATTTATAATAAAATAAGAATAATTTGTATATCAGAAACTTCTTTGTAATGCGACGTCGTTTAAAATCAAACTTACGATTATTTAATTCTACAATTCGTGTAATAATTAAGTACTTTTTGTACACAAGTGATTTGGGATTGTTTATTTCAAGTTTAGATGATTTTGAAAAACTGGAGTGTTTAAAGTAATTAACCTTTATGTTTTTATAATAACAATTTTTATTAAATTAAAATTTTGTAACCAAAAAATCTTGATATACATATTTACATCTATAGAAAAATTAGATTTATCTAGGCTTCAGTTTCTTCTAAACTGTATAAGAGATATATTTTTTTTATTGTAAATTTAACATCGATATTTTTTTGTATATAATTGCAAAGTCTTGAAAAAGAAGGTTAATCTGAAACTCTTGTAAAACTGAAATAAACTAAGTTTTTAATGATCGGTTATTGTGAATATTCGGTCCATGTGCTGCACATGTAGTCAGTTGAGGCATAAGTGTTAAAATTATCAACAGAAACAAATAACTTATTTTAAAATCTTCAAAAGCAAAAAGTGGTGATATCGTTTGACTACAATTTTTAGTCAAATCATAGATCATCCGTTTCGACCTTGGAAAAAAATATTAAAAACAATTGCTTGCTATTTAACGTGTATGTACTTTGTATGCTAAAATATAATTGATGATTGTGATTGTGAGTGTGATTCAGAGTGTGTAAGTTAACAACTAAAAATGAATAATTTATTGAATAATTAGATATTATTGTCAAATAAATGAACTTGTTGAAATATAATCTACAGTTAGAAATGTAAATATTGTTTTATTGTATTTTTATTTCCTAAAATACTTTTTTAGACTAATGTATCTTAAAAAGAATTTAAAGAAAGCTTTATTTGAGAGTGATAAAATTTACCTAGTGCAATCAAACGAGCTGTTCAATTTATAAAATTAGATTTCCCATATCATCGCCACATTCGTTTTTTTGTGGGAAGAATAATTTGAGATATAATTTTGCATTAGGTTAAAGAAACAATTAATTTTTTTTATTCAACCCGGTTTAATTATTTAATTCCTAATTAATCGACTAACGAACCTATCTTTAAAAGCTACAAACATTAATCTGATTTTACTTGCGTTCTTGGGCTCGTAAAAGTAGCAAATCGCTCGAAGTAGAATGATTAAATTAATTACATAAAAAAGGGGTACACAATTTTCAATGTGTTGATTGACAATCAACGCCTCAACTCTCTTCGACGTATTCATCGGACATCAAGGTAGTCACGTTCGTAAGTTACAACTGTGTTTTTATACTTGATTGTCGCCGCTCGTAATGCAGGGTACAAGATTCGAGACGCAATTTCAACCTTGGGCTTGTTCAATAGATTCAAGGAGGACATTGAAACGCGAGTGAAACGATCGGGACAAGAGTAGATTTTCTCCGAGAAATCCGTGGAAAAATCGTCAGTCTAACGTCTGCGGAAAGAAAAGAAGCGGGCCGTTACGAATTTTGCGCGTTAATAGTAAAATGTAAACATTTGCAAATGTCAGACAATGTGTCATCCCATATGATCCGCACATGTGTCCGCATATCGTTAGTTTGGAGAGAATAAACTTACGTAAATAATTACAGTTACTATAGATTGCGTTGTGTTCAACTTGAAAGACAAGGTAATGTTAACTAAAGTGGTTAGATTTTTTAATTCATTCACAACTGGATACATTTTTTCTTTCATCTATTGAATTCCTTGAAAAATTGAGACAGCTATATTAAAATTTCGAGAGTAAAAAAAGTTTAAAAGGCATAGAATCTATATAGCCTGTTACAGAAAAAACTGATTCTATCAATATTAAAGTATGACGAAATGTAAGGTACCGTTGGACGAATGTGTAACAATGATTCCTTTTTTGTAAAATAAATTATATCGACGAAAACACATAATAAAATTATATAAGAACTACCAATCAGAAAGATAATGAAGAAAGATGATTATTTAGATCGTATTAATAATTAAGATTATGTGTTTCATTCAATTTGACATTCATAATTAGTTCTATATTATCAAATGCAATCTGACATAGGAATAATTTGCTACTTGCAATGATTTAATAAGAGATGTCCTCTCAAATCACTTGGGACGACAGAGAAAATTAAGGAATCAGAAATTTGATTTGTGCATGACACAGGGTGCATAAAATTAAATTAATCAATCAGACTGATGGATATTTATCAAAAGGTATTAATTTATTATGTAGGTACTGAAATGAAGATTAATGCTTGGGATAAGTGAACGACTAGAAAGTGTCGATAATGCTACCCTTAAAAAGTCGCCAAGCGCAGCGATAAGATTTTTAAACGAGTCGTTTTACTCGTGTCGGCCTGTGCCGGTGAAAGTGCAATTCCTTCGCGGAGAGGGTTCGCATGTGTGGCCGGCATCTATCACGAATCTATTCTCATAGAAAGACGTGGATAATTTGAGGAATCGTCCTCGAGAATATGTAGGGTAAGTGACTATACTGATCGCAGCCCGACTACCTCTCGAGATGACGAGTCGTAAATCAGTGAAAGAAAAGGAGAAGGAGGAAAGAATCGAGGAAGAACGAGTCGGCAGGCAGTATAGCCCGAGGCCTTTGTTGTACGCGTAAAATATTTGATTGATATTTGAAGCCGGAGTTGGCAGTGGCGATGTTTCGTCACAAAGCGAATTGATATTCGCGAGGGGGCTCGGTAGACGTGGCTATCGGCCGAACACGACCAAACGAATTGATATAAGAGTCGGCGGCGGCGGCGTCCGCAAAGAAGGAAGAGAGCAGCTTTCGCCGCTCACTGCTATATACTTGAAAGGAAGTGGCGACTGATACGAGTAGACAATATTCACGATCGACTCGAGGCTCGATCCGTGCAGTCCTGTCTCTAATCAATCAAGCCGCAGACGCGCGAACGCCAATGCGTCTTTGGTGCAGCTGCTCAGCGCACCGCAGGCGAGTAGTCCTGGGCCGAGGGACCGAGCGCGCGAATACCGATCAAATACGAAGCTGGCTGCGCTAAAGTCTGGCGCCAAGCACTGGCTCGCGCGCCTCTTATAAACGAGCAGCTGCGCTATAAAATATAACATTGGCGGCGGTGCACGCGGAGCCAGTGGCGCGCGTTGCATCGGCGATTCTCTCGCGATCGTTGGCTGCAGCAGCAGCGTCGCTGAGGCGCGCAGAGATCGCAGCGATCGCAGTCTGCCCCCGAGTACCTGACTCGGGAGAAGGCGAACTTTGCCGAGCGAGCGAGACTCTCTGCAGCCTACCTACGACGCCTGTGCTTATTATGTAGCATAGGTAGCCGCCATCCAAACCTGTACCACAGCAGTCGTTCTCGCTCGAGGCGGCAAGTGGTGAGCGGCCAGTGTCTATTGTGCGTGTGTGTGTGCTAGTGCTGGCCAGTGCCCATTGTACTACAAGCGGCGATCGCCACTCGAGTGAATGGACTCTCGGCTCGGACTTGCGCTTCGGACTCTCTATCTACCTTGGCCAGCTCCTGTGCCGTCGTCGAACGGAGAACCGCGACTCGGAGCAGTCCTCGTTTTTCCTTCTGCTGCTGCTGTTCCTCGCTGAGCAGCCCCGATCGCTCGTCATGTATCCGATGCGCGCCGATCTCACGCCTTCTTCCTTGGCTTTTGTCTTGCTCTTCGCAACCACTATTCTTCACGGTATGTACTCGACTCTTTTTTTGCCTCTCTCTCTCTCTCCCTTTAACTCTTTCTTTATGTATGCTACTCCTGCCACTGTAAAAACTACATTCACACAAATCATTCCAACCAATTCATGGAAAGGCTCCCGATGTCAAATATTGAGGCACAAATACTTATGGCACATTAAATTTATTGCGAAGAAAAATAATTCACTTGCAGCGTGCATCGCGTTGAATCGGTAAACGCGTCCTTGCGATGTATGTATTTATAAGACTCGGTTCGTCTCGTCGGGGAAATATTTAATCGGTAAGCGTTGCGATCGGTAATTCGTCGGTTGGTTCGGTAACTTTCAGCAGCTCGTAATGGCAGACGCGGAACGTTTATTCGACAAACCAAGATGGGCTTTGCCGTGTCGAAATCGCGAAACGTGCGAGAAGCCCTTGTGTTACGTACGTTGAGACGTGCCGCGGACTCGCAGGACGTAACTCTTCTGCGTAGGCTAGTCGAGGCGCGATATAAACGCTCGATCGCGTAATCGGGCGCCAATTTTCGTTACTCTTGAAAGTACTCTCGTGAAAGTTTTCTCGCTCGCACGCGTCCAAGTGCGCGCTATCTATCTCGCGCGACGAGCAAAGAAATAGTTTATACCGATTATGCTTGTACTCGATCGATCGTTTATCGTTTATCCAAGCTCGCCGCCTCGAATAAACTCGAGTTGTTTCTGCAATATTCGCAATGCTTTGGTTTAACAATTAACGAGAGACAAAAATATCCATGACATGTGGGTCGAAAAATCGCAGCGAGTGGCGCAGCGAAAAAAAACACACTATTGCCGCTAATATGCGTCAAAAAGTTTGTCACGACAGCCACGCGCTGCGATTTGATATTTCGGCGAATCCATTGCAAAACTCGAGCATATTACAATCCTTCGCTTTATCGTTTGTAACCGCGCCAAGTGAAATGTTTTACACGCGACGCACGCCAGTGTCCTTACTCAAACTTACTCATTTAACGAATTCTAAAATAATCACGCATAGCTCCGCTCAACTCAATGCAGCTAGACTGTATAGTAGTCAAAACAAAACTCGGCATCGTGACGAACAGCGTCGTCGATGCATCGAGCAAATTTCTCGGAAAAGTAATCGAAAAAGTTAACGAAGCAATAATCTGGTCGAACGGCCGTCGACATTGTTTCTTTTTTTTTTTTCGTGATCATTGCGGCGTCATTGCCATCCCCCTTTGAAGCATTAAATACTCGACTTTGGGCTCGGCGCGCTTACATGGAACGTAATTGAATGGAAACAAAGCAGCGACTGGATATGGTTACGTTAGCTCACGCATGTCTAGCGAGCTCGCTTCTCTCAAACAGGTCCACGGCGGCCGTCCCTGACTTTCTCGAGGCAGTTTCCAACGAAATAGTACAACCCAAACAACGCGTTTCATATATCAATCAAAGCTGATTCGAGATAAAAATCATTTCGACTGTTATTGCTGCACCTTACTATAAGCTTTCGTGCTCGCAATTTGTCGAGGGTCGAAAAATATTTACTCAAATTTTCCAAAGCACATTGCTCTATTTTAATATGAAAATTAAGTGCGGCTCCATTTGGCTCGAGCAATGGAAACAATAATCAAACGAGTGTTTTTATATAAACACATGTATAGCATTGCTACCATGCTCAACACCTCTGATCTAGTGGCATTAGTTTATTCAACAAACTCGGCCTGCAACGGAAATACATGTTTCCGCTATTCGCACGTGCATTTTATTTGTTTTGTCGTTGAGAAATCACGCCGATTTTTGCAATGCGTTAGAAAATAATTTAGCTCTTTTAATTGTTTGCACGAGTACACATGAATTTATATTTAATATCCACCAATTATAAAGAGTCGGGCATTGTGTTGATAGGTCGCGGAATCGCCTGTTTCGCTTCTGACAATCTGATACAGCCAGCACAGCATGCTGAATTGTCGTGTATACCGCGCGTACGTACAAGCCTAATGCAACAGTACTTGACGATCCTTATCTGGCTCTGTAATGCTGTATTCAAATAGATTCATATTTTTTTCTCTTTTTTTTTGCTTCATTCAATCTCACTTGGAAGAAAATTTTTATTTTTATATTTCAAGTTTATAGTGCCGATCGGATAATTCAATACTCTTTCAAAAAACTATAATGTAAGCGATCACGTGGATTTATTGTTTATTCAAGCAATACTTGATTTCGCTCATTCAACAGAGATTTTTCGTCTCGGAAACAGATTATAAAACAAGTTTAAACTACGATTTTTTTGATTTCACGTTAGTGAAGAGAAAAGTGTAATAGATTATAAATGCTGAATGGAAGGTGTGTTGAATGTAATGCATAGTTCAAGACATCTTTTTCTTAATTTTAATTAAGTATATACAGTGACTTTAAAAAATTTAATAAATATGTTTAATGAAGTGAAATTGAAAATTTTTACAATCTTTAAGTGATATCGATAAATGGTAAAAGTAAATGTTTTCTTGAGATGTTCAAGAGATATTTGTCTTAAAAGCTGTATCGACATTTTCAGTCATACCCTTCTTTACCACCTTGATGTGCATGATTCCTTAAAAACTTCACTTTTTTCGGCAATCACTGATCATCGCAAAGGCTCATGATTTGATGGCAAGTCCGAACACATTCATGAAACACAATGACCGGGTAAATTCGTTAAAATATAATCGTCTTCAATAGTCTGTGGGAAGCTTGCGTAGTGGCTTCTCGATTGATCGGGTATGACGTTTTCATGATTGGTTCGTGTTACTGCGCGCAGTTGTCAGTCAATGAACGGAGTAAATAATGAAAAAAAAAAGGAAAGAGCTATTCGGAGTCAAAATGAACGCACGGAAAAACTTGAAAGAGTCACGCAAAGCAAGTTGATTTAAATCTGCCGCATGATCGTCAAGTTCATCGAAGCAATATTAAGAAAAAAAAGCACCATGCAATACGCTGAGGAACTTATAGGTCAATCAACTCGTAGTAACCGCCATGAAAACTCACTCTCCCGAGTCGACAGAATTATTTCAATAATTGAGTCACGAATGAGCCAGGAAACAATGTGCAATAAATTTATTGGCTTGACACAATTTAAAAGAAAAATTATGAAGGATTAATAACGAAACAGTAACTACAATGTCATGCATCTACTTTTTGAAGCTACTCTACGGATCCTCTTGGAATAGTAACCTGCGAACTATTCTAAATATTGTTAAATATCAGACATTAGCTTCTAAAATTTATGACATTCTCTGCAGCTTTGATTTACGCTATTTTGACCAATTGTGAATATACTTTTGAGTTTTATTTAATTTTTGACCCAAATATCTAAAAAAAATTTGATTCAAGATTAATCGTTGACATTTTACTTTGAAAGGAACAGTAGTTATGAAATTTTCTGTACTTTCCTACTTGGCGTCGGTATTCGAGCACTTTAAAACAAAAAATGTGTTCTCTCTCCTTCATATTATCGGCTGTATTAATGCACTACAACAGTACTCTAGTATCGCACATAAAATAAAGATATCTTCAGAATTGTTCCAACTTTGCTTAATTCGCTAATTTTTCTGAATGTAAAAAAAACATACAAAGCTTTCTCATCATAACAGATTCTATCGTTAAAACATTGTTATACATTGAATGTACGCATAAAAAATCCGATCGATGCCGTTATGTTGATATGATCTAATAAGACAATTTTTTTTACTCGGATATGATAATTAACATTAACCGATGAAAAATAAATTAAGTACGCTTTACAAAAGTGAAAATGCTTTTCCACTGATTTGGAATGTTTTTTTTTTCAACTCTATACAAGCTTATGAAGCTAAAAGTATCGATAGCACGTTATCTTTTTTCCAATCTCAGTAACATGCTATGTAAACGTAATGATATAGTGCAAGAGCAGCAACGTTAGAAACAAAGTATTTTTTTCCAAGGAATTTTCAAAGATTATGCAAAGTTTGAGCGAAGGAGAAAATATTATTGTGAAAGTTTCGTTGTAGCAAAGCAGAAATGAGATAGTTTTATTGGACTGGAAATGAATAGCCAAAGGAACATGACTTTGTAAAACTGAAATATACGCGCCGAAGAGAGGATCGAGTGGATGAGGCTGTTTCGAGGAAAAACACTTGATACAGAAATGCTGGATGTAGCGCCTCGAAAAGTAAGGCGATCCTTAACTTTTGCGGAAGAAATGTGTTTTCGCGTTAACGACGAATGATTATTGCGCGTTGATGCTCGTCGTGTCGCGCGAGTATCGCTGCACCGATACAAGACCGATCGCCGGATTCAAGAGAATACGCAACACGTATGAGTCGCATATCAAAAAAGATGATCGCATCCGCTTGGCTCGGCGAACGCACGTCCGGCTACGGCTCCTCGCGGCAACGAGAAGACGATTGAAATCGGTACGTTGCGCGAAAAAACGTAAAAAAAGGCTAAGGCTGTTTGCGGATAATTCATCGTCACTTGGACGCGATATGGTTAAACGCCTAGTCGTATTGGCAAGCGAGCGCTAAGAGAAAAAAGTGCCACATTTACGCAAAGCGAGGCGCGAGCTCGGTAAGTAGTCCTTGACGAGCTCACGCGCGAGATGCAGCAAATAAGTCATATGTAGAGCAGCGCGCCAGAATTTCGATTCATTAACGAAAATTTGGTCACGCGCGCGCCTCGCGCAGTTTCGCCATTTTCCAATCTACCTCATCTATCGCACGAGCGTTCGCGCCGAAAGAACAACATAGCCAATCTTGATCGTTCATTGCTTTCTTCCATCACAATATATTCCATGTAAAAAAAAAAACAATAGGTTGAATGAGCCGATGCGGCTCCGAACAATGGGCAACGCAAATTGCCACGAGCTGCGCGTGTAGAACATTGCGAGATCACAGCAGCTGGGAGTCTCATGAAATTTAGACGACAAGGTTGAGAACGAGACCTTGTTGATTGCGCTCGAATCCGCGACTTCTCGGGTCAAGTTCAAGTTCGCCAGGCGATTCGCTAAAATTAGTCGGCTGATTTGCTAATTCCAAATTCTACAGAACGCGTGTGCGCTCGCTGAGCGCTCCGAGTCAACATAGCCGACGCTATTTTGGCTCCGATCATTGCCTTCGCTATTTCAACTAAGTCATTGAGTATACGACGCTTCAATGACTTGGCCTATGCGTTTTAAATAAAATATTTCATAATAATATTTATAAAAATTGACCCTCGATAATAATAGCGCCACTGATTTATCAACAACAGTCAGCTCTTATTTTGACTTCATCGTCAATCATCTAAGACATAATCGGCGAATAGTCAATACAAATTTCATTTTTTCCAAAATCCTTACATTATTTCAGTTATTTTTATTCTTTCGTGAATCAAGGTTGTAACTATTTTATATTACGACAATAATATGTTGAACAAAGATAATGCATCTTTTATTTAAATAGCACGCGCAGAGTCTATTTAATACAAAACTGTAAGGAAAAGTTCCAAGGATTTTTTCCACATTTCGCCGTTTTGATTTCCCCTTTGTTCATGTATATGAGTTGGATAAAAACAAACAGATGGTTAATGATCACAAATGCATTAATGAGAATCATTTGAAAACCAAACTTCTGCTGATCTTGACTAAACATGTGTTCAAAAATATGCAAATATATAGGGTAAAATAGCAAGTTTTCAGACACTTGCATTTATGCAAGTGCTATTTTGACGCTCACCACGAACAGTAATTTTAAATTAAAACCACCATGATTTAATTTAAATTAAAACCACCCTGGTTTAATTTAAATTAAAACCACCCTGGTTTAATTTAAATTAAATTAAACCATTTAAATTAAAACATAAACGTGTTACTCTTCGTGGGGAACGTCTATGTACACTTGATCATTTGAAAAGTCAAAATATTCTTAAAAAGTGATTTTACAAAAATGTCACTCAGAAAGCTTTCGATTACGAGCAATTTTTTATAACATGCTGAAAAATTTCGTAGAAAAAGAAATTAGTATCAGCAATTGTAACGTCTTGACCTTTATCATAGATATTTAAAAAGAATGATTAAAATTAACATTGGCAAGATTTTAATTTCTTCTGTGGCTAAATTTTTTTTTATTTACAGCTTTAGTCGATACTGTTGAGGCCAAAGGGCATATCAATTTTGGATATGATGGTGCGCATGGTAAGTTACATTCAATTTTTAATTTTGCAAATGTAATTTTTTCTTGCACATAAAATCGAATTGCATTTTGAAATACGCTACAGGTCCGCAACACTGGGCAGAAGACTACGATACTTGTTTCGGTAAACATCAATCCCCCATCAACATAGAAGAGCACATTGTGCGGGATGTGAGCTTCCCACCGTTGCTCTTTGCCGGACTTGATTTATCACGGAGATTTTATTTGTTGAATAACGGTCACACTGGTAAGTAACAATGAAAATTTGAGAGTTTCCTATACGTGCGTGTCATTGCTGGTGAATGTAATTGCTTTTAAGGTAATATGATCTTGAGATACCCATAAACAATTTGGGAATTTGAATTTAATAAACTCACTTTTGTATGAATCTGAAAAATAATTTACTCGCGTTGACTACCTTGTCTCGGCACTAGGCACATTAATTCCCAACTGTTCAAGAAGAGTACCCTATTAAAAATCGTAGCTGCAGAAGTCCATCGGACAAATACCGATTGCAGAGGTACATTTGTATTATGTTTTGTCCAGCGCTTCTACATGCTCCAAACAGCAGCGAGCAGGCCTACATGTCGGGTGGGCCACTCAAGGGCATCTACGCGTTCGAGCAGCTTCACTTCCACTGGGGCGAAAACGACCTGGAAGGCTCCGAGGATCTCATCAATAATCACTCGTTCGCAATGGAACTGCACGCCGTCTTCTACAAAGACCAATACGGCTCGATCGGTGAAGCAGTCAAGTACCCTGATGGATTGGCCGTACTTGCCTTTTTCTTTGAGGTAATTACTTTAACTAAACTAATTCTTTTATTTATTAACACGATAATTGTCGGTTTCATAAAAATAAAGTGTTATATAGCTAATAGATGTATAAAAATGTATGCAATAAATCTGTACCTCGTAAGAAAAATAATAAGTTCTCAGAAACAATTTTTGAAGTATTTTTGTATTTGTATAAATTAAAAAAAAATGAATTGCTTAACCCCCTTAGGCAGAAGCAAGTGATCGGCTGAATCCGACATTCCATCCGATCGTTGCGGCCCTACCGAAAATTGAAAAGGTTGGCTCTGAGATCCAGCTGCATCAGAGCATGCGATTGGAGCACTTACTCAATCCAGCTGGTCCATTAAGCGACAGAATGCAGAATTATTTTACTTATAATGGTTCGTTGACTACGCCTCCTTGCTCAGAAGTTGTCGTTTGGATCGATTTCAAACATCCTCTTTACCTTTCACATTCACAGGTAGCGATAATTATATATTATGTTGAATAAATAATTCCAACCCTGAGATGCGTACAATATCTATAAATAATTAT
This sequence comes from Trichogramma dendrolimi, assembly GCA_034770305.1. Lineage (NCBI taxonomy): Eukaryota > Metazoa > Arthropoda > Insecta > Hymenoptera > Trichogrammatidae > Trichogramma > Trichogramma dendrolimi. The sequence goes on from JAPMIB010000023.1 coordinate 1,438,155, forward strand.
TTTTCTTTATCACAGCTGGAATCATTCCGCAGCATAAGTAGTTCCGAAGGACAAAAGCTGACCCATAACTTCCGACCTGTGCAGCCCCTGTCGGATCGGCTTGTGTTGCACAACTTGCCAGGCGGACCCTGGAACTCGCGTTTCGATCAGCCTTACTGGTCGGCGGCCGGACCGACAACGACTGCTATCACAAGCTTTGCCCTGCTCTTCCTCCCGATCATTGTCTGGCTCATGTCCCACTAGCTCATCTTATCACCATCAGATGTTTTTTTACTAATAACTCATGTGCAAATACGATACTTGTAAGCAATTACCGCTCTGTGATATTGCACTGCGATCAATTGTTTTTTTCGATTTATAAATAGTGAGACACAATTTATTCAACGATTTATAAAGCCAAAAATGATACTTGGATCTTTTTGTCTTTAACTTTTTCACAAAATTTCATTCTCTGAATTTCGATTGCAGAAGCACAAATTTTTAATATGAACTTATCAGAAATATCATTCTAATTAACAAACTTGGTCAATGCTCTATCGTTTTTCGACATTGATAACATAAACTGATGATTATGCAGTCAAGCCTGTTTACATTTTAAGTAATGGATTTATAATATAATACTTTTAGGAAAAAATATTTTAGAAATATACATAAATCTTTTTTTTTTAACAAAACTTCATTGCCATGTTAAAATTAAATTTGTTTAAAATCAATTACGATTAGATTAAATACTTATATTTGGTACTTACAACTCTTAATTTATTTGAACTACTGTATTAATAAGTCGTGTGTATGTTTGTGTAAGAAAGTATGTTTGTGTTCATGTATGTACGGGTGTGGGCGTATACACATATAATTGTGAATAAAATTTAGATTTACAAAAATGATAAATTATTCTCTATATATACTCGAAAATTTTCATTACTTGATAATCAAAAGATTTATTCAAATTATAATCATAAATCGATTATGAAATTGATATATTATTTTCTATTAATTCTATATTTATTAAAATTTGGGAGTAAATATAAGCTGTAGGTCAAAGTTTCTCTAAGTTTATCTTTGTTTTTAGTGATTAAGAAACTTTTAAAATGATTTAAGCAACAATTTTTTGAAATAATATTATTATGTATTAAAAAGATATTGATATACATACGAACATTTTCATACAAAGAATGATATAATTTGGAATTACTAGACATAATATAAAATTGCATTCGATCTATTTTATTTACAGTGTATATCTACTACATTATGAAAAAACAATTACTACATTTTTTTTAAATACCAGTTTTGGGTGTGTAAAAGCTTATTAGATAATACTTCTTGTACTCATCTATTTTCTTAAAATGTATTTATCTTTTAAGATTAATAAAATAAATTTTTATTTCACATAAAAGCTACCTAAATGTCATTTAATGAATGCACTAAAAGAGCACAGAACTTAAATCTTGACTTTCTGTTATTCATTTTAGTGTGAGTGTACATTTTACATTTATAATGTTTTCGAATTTTAGAGTTAATTAAACTATCTTCATAATCGTCATAATTAGTTTATCTTTGAAATTACGATTCAGGCACAAATCTGTGTAAAGCACTGGTCAAAATGAGTAATGAGCTTTGAAGTCCTTGTGGTAAGTGTCTTTGTAACCATGCTCCTTTATATTGTTCTATATGAGCTAACATTTTATTAGCTATATCAGTTCTAGAAGTTGGAGGTAAATTACTCACTCCTAAATTGATTACGGGTAGCCCCATATTACTGTTAGGATTTGTACCCACACTTATAAGGGCTCTTCCAATTTTACAAGCTGTCAACATTAGGTCAGCGGTTAATTGTAATTCTTGAATTTCCATAGAGCCGAATTTAGCTGTTGGATTGGCCTCATATAATGCCTGAGACACTTTTTTTATATGCTTCATTGCTTTCTAAAAAGATATAGTTTACACAAGGTTTAGTAAAATTATATTTGTTAATTATATCTTTCTAATATTAAAATTACCGCGAATAAGTCCATTGGAAGATGTTCTAAGTTAACATTATCAGGATCAGTCAGTAATCTATAAAGCGTTGAACCCCGGTTGTCTGGTATTTGATTAAGATTATTAATATCTTGATTTTTACTCCATGTTAAAACCAAAGTATCTATTCTTCCAAGTTCTAGAATGGCACTACCTATTTTATGCTCTGAATCGCTAAATATGTAGGTATCCAAAAGTCTAGCTATTGGTCTGAAAAGTTTATTATACAACATAAAATATAATTTAACATAATTTTTTTATATATATTATTTTTTTTATGAATCTTACTTTTTGTTATTTAATTCAGACGATTCTCGAAAATCACAAAAATCAATCAACGGCTCTATATCGATATCTGTTTTTGGATTCCATGACAAACCAGCTGCAATGAGGTATCCAACCCAAGCAAATGTATGAGACGTTAAATGATGACTACCCGACCAATGAGCAACAACTATTCCAATAGAATCTTGTTCTTGAGCAGTTTTTACTGCATTTTTTGTATTCGACAAAGTTGATGCTGGACAGCCGGCTAAACTATTATAAACTTGCTGTTCCTGAGCTAGGTAGTGTGTTGCCACCAGCACATCTAAACGGTTCTGTCCAGGCAGAAAATTCGTAATCAGCCTGCCAAATTAAAATGGTTGTTTATAAACATAAAATTATGAATTTGCAGAATTTTTAATAGTTACCTGAAAACCATATTCAACAAAAATAACATTGTTAGGAATACTACGAAATTCAGTTTTAGAATGTAATCCATTAGAACAAATTAATACTGTGGTGGCATGATTCAAATTGAAAATATGCCATAGTTGTTGAAGACCAGAGTAAGACTCAAGTACATCAGACATATCAGTCTCAATAGTTTCATCAACTGATACAGAACAGTCAAGATTACTTGGATGTACTAACAAGTTTGCTAATCGAGGGCCTATGTGAACATAATTTAAACTTGGAAAAGTGGCTAGTAACTCTTGAAAAAGTGGCCACATTTGCGATAAATGCCGTACACTAACGTTTGAGTCAACATCAAGAGCGGGTATCAATTCCAAGTGTCGATCTCTAAATATTAAAAAAAAATTTATTTAATTTATATAATATTTAAAGATAATAAGATTTAATTACCTGCAATATCTGTCTAAAGTAACCATTTCTGATCTTGAATAACAAAGTTGCCAATCACAACTTGGGGTAAGTCTAGAATAAAGATGCAAGTATGACAATTTAAACGAAGACCAAACATCAATAGCATGTAACAAGTAATCTAGAGCTGGTGCTCGACCTCTAAGAGAAATATCTAAGAGTATGCCTCTATGTCTGAATCTAGGTTCATCTTTAATTAATACTGCCTTGATTTCGCATAATTCATTGTTTTCATTATTATTATTATTACTTTGTTTGTTTAGTCTTAATATTTGAATAAAAGTACATATAGCATAATGAAGACCAGCTAAACTGCCAGCACTTATTTTAATTGAATTTTGAGATATATGCAATTGATAACCCTCTGTATTATTAAACAATTTAGAATTAACAATGCACTCTATTCTTTTATCACAAGAAATTCTACCAGATCCTGGTTGTACTTCACCAATTTTGACATCACATCCCAACTTGAGTAAGTGTGTCCGACTAATTTCCCACACATCTAAAATTGCATGAATTGATTCACTACCCTGTAGATTAAAAATAAAGTTAGAATATTTATCAACTTTCCACAAACGTTTGCATTTACTTTACCTGTATAATAGATATTAAAAGTTCTTTTCCAATAATAAATGGTGGAGAAAGATGACCAAGTTCTGTAATATATTTTGGTTTAGGCCAAATTAGTTCGTAAACACCTGACTGTGAAGCAGGTGGAAAAGCTCTATATGAACTATCCCCATTGAATTCTCTTGAATCTTTATGACTCTGTGTAGGCATATTAAAAGTATTATCTAAAGATTTCAAAGAATCGACTGATGAGTCCTGATGAATATCAATCAAGTTAGGCTTAGATAAAAAATCAAAACATTTTACATCTTCTGAGTATCTATGAACATTTTCAATTTCTTTTGAAGAAACTTCTGTAAAATACTTTTCAATTAAAGCCTGTAATGATGCATTATTTTTAGAAATATCATAAGCTGTTTTGGCTGCAAATGTCCTATTGAGAATTGAAAATTACCATGTTAATCAAATATTCAATAATATATATATAATTTCAATAAAAAAAGGCATTGCTAGTTTACCCTTTTATTGCTCTAACTAATGGATCAGCACCAGATATTAATAAAATTTGGCACATTTCAAAATCTCCTCTATTAACAGCTTCATGTAATGGAGTGGCACCGCAATCATTTACTGCGTTGACATTTGAACCATTTTCTAAAATGTATAAAACACCAGTTTTTTAAAAAATTATTTTATAAGTTATTCATAGAATTTTAAATCAAATTAAATACCTGTTAAAAACTGAACAATGCTCTTATTACCAAAACAAGCAGCCCAATGTAAAGGTGTATTTTTACTAGTTTCTGAATCCCAAGCATTGATATCTACTCCAGAGGATAATATTTGTTGAACTCTTTCAATTCTATAAAAATAATTTTGTTAAATATTTATTTCTAGAATCTTTTTAAAATAATACTAATTAACATCTCACTCTGAAGCTGCAGTAGCTCTTAATAATTCTTCAATATAGATTTGCCTGATTTTATCATTCACAGCTAAATCAAGAGCATTTCTTCCATGAATGTCAACAGCGGCTGGATCTGCTCCACAATTCAGTAAAGTTCTAACTAAATCAACTTGATCATGCTATAACAAAATACACATGATTGAGCATTTTAATAAAATATTAATTATTCACAATAATAAAAACCAAGCTTACCAAAGATGCATATAGTACAGGTGGACCTTCTTCAAAAATGTGTCCATTTAAAATTTGTTGTTTAGTTATACCACTTCCATTACCATTTTCATCGCCTATAAATTGAAATGGTCATAATTTGGTGAAGAAAATCATGCAACATTTTTTATGAGTGTTGCATATTGCAATTGATTGTAGGTTATAGTAATTAAAATCGAAAAATATTATCTTTTAATCGTGAACGGAAAACAAATTATCATTAAAATTGTAGCAACATTAAAAATATCGATATTATCAAGCGGTCTTAAAAAAATTTTGATGTAATTAGGTGAAGTTTCATTTAATAGTACTTGAAATAGTTGGAAGAAACCGGTGAAATAACACTTACAAGCATCCAGAATCGATCGGACTATGTCCGTTCGTCCATGTTCGATTGCTCTGCGCAAATTTTCACATACATCTTGCATTGTAAAGCTCTTTCACTCCTCGAAAAATTAACCCTTTGATTAATGCAATTAGAGATGCGTCAATTAATCAGCGTTCACGATCAGCTGTCATGCCCCCGGTATTAAAGACTATGCACCGCAACTCGTAAAAACAAGACCTTGACTGATCGAGCAGCCTCGCTTTCAATTGGATATGATGTGTCAACTTTCACCATGCTCTTCTTATTCTCACTTGTATTATGTATACATTATGTATACACAGTTAATTGAAACGTTCAGTTCTAACTGCCGTATATACAATACAAGTGCATATTAAGAATTGATATTAGTGGCCGTAGAGATTTGATACTCATTTATACTTAACGCATTATAATATAGGTATTCAGATCAGATCATTGCGAAATAAAACAACATGGCGCCAAATTAAATCATTTTCGAATTTCGATCCTTTTATGGGAGAGGTTAAATCATATTTGTGTCTGTGATTTTATTTTACATATGAATATGACAGGACACTGTTTACTCTCAACTTAGAGCTGGCCAAAATTATAATAGTAATTTAAAACATTTGACACCTGTGGATGCAAATGCGTGTTTATCTATTCTTTATCTATAGAGAAAAGCACTTTCAGTAATTAACATTAAAAATGTTCATAATAATGTATTACCATTAGTGCTATTTTTAAACACTTGGAAAGTGTTTGAAACAAAATATTAATAGGAATTTAAAGAGTTCAGAATAACCATCATGCATAAACAAGTTTTATTGCTTCATATGTAAAAAGAAATGCAAATTAGTTGTTTTCATCGTGGTTCTATCAGATTTATTATCTGCATAAGCACAAAACAGATATTCTATTTATTTTGTTAACTGCAAATTTAATCGTCTTTTCATTTTTCTGTATAGAGCATGATTTATTTATGATTAGTTACCAATTGAAATAAATCAATATGTCAATCAAGCGTATGCTCACAGTACTCACAATTTTGTGCTGTTTAGTTCTTTTGATAATTATTTTGAGCAGCTTTGCAATTCATGATCAAGTTCAGCTCAACTTGCAAAATCCTGCTAGCAATATGTTGAATACTATCTCTTCAAATAATAGTGACTTGCAAAAGTTACTGGATTTAAAAGAATTCACATACGTTATTAATACCCATTGCAAATATTCATTCCAAAATCACAAGACAATCAAAAGCTTTGATCATCGCTTCAAGTTTGTTTGGCTAATCACTTCTTATGCTGGTGATAATACCAAACGAAATGCTTTAAGGGCAGCTTATAATGCAAAGCTACTTACTCAGCTTGGTATTAGAAGAATTTTTTTACTAGGATCTTTGAATAAAAGTGCTCAAAAGAAAACAGGAATTACGCAAGCTAGTATAAAAAAAGAAGCAGATAAATTTCAAGATATTATTCAAGGTAATTTTATGGAAGCCTATAAAAATTTAACTTATAAACATTTGATGGGACTTCAATGGGCTGTTGATAAATGTAGCAATACTTACTCATATATTATGAAAATGGATGATGATATTGTTATTAACTTATATGAAGCAATGGAACTTTTAAAAAATAAATCATCAATTAATAATAGCAAAGATTTTTTAATGGGATATGTATTAGATCATATGACTCCTATTAGAGACAAAGAAAGCAAATGGTATGTTAGCAAAGATGAATATTCTTCAGAAACATATCCTTACTTTTTATCAGGATGGCTTTATTGGATTAATATGGACACTGCTCATAAAATACTCCATCAAAGTAGATTGCACTCTAAATATTTTTGGATCGATGATCTTTTTATCACAGGTATTTTAAGAAATAAGGCTAATATTCACAACATTATTAATGTCAACAAGTTATTTACAACAGATTATAGATATTTAATTTGTTGTTTAAAAAATGATGACAGCAGTACAAAGTACAAATGTGATTACTTAGTGGGACCTGATGGAGGTGAACCATATCTATTAATGACCTTTCAAAAATATAGTGAAGATTGTTACTATCGTTATAATTGTAAAACTCGCCCAATAGAACAATCATTAAATAATAAATGTATTTTGGATGCAGGAAATACAAATCTTGATATAGGAAGCGCTCATATTGAAGAAATACCAATTGATGCTATTTAAAAATATATCATTTATATTCCTTTACACATTTAAAAAAGACTCTGTACTTTTACAACATTTTTCAAACAAAAACTTGAATTTTTTATAATAATAAAGCTTAAATGTATATTTACAATACATGAAACAAAATCTCTTGAACAAAATTAACATTTTATCTTTTAAGCAACTTGAACGTTGCCCCAAGACTTAAATGATCACTTCCTACAACTCTGTTTGGTATTGTTGGAAGATATTTCAAACATTGGTTGACCGTTGGTAGTGTATATTTTTCTAATGGTACTAAATCACTGTAGAAAATGTAATCAACAGTTATCCATCTGTCTTGAAATGTCGTAGCTTCATTCAAGCCATTATTTTTACTTTGATTTTTATGATTGTAGACACTCTTTAATTGAAAAGGATGAGTTAGAAGTCCAGATGAAAAGGTTGCATAGTGACCATTTGCTATTTCAATCTTCTGGTAAGTAGTTGAATTCAAGTTAACTAAACTTTGCTCTTGTACTCCAAGAGGTGCATCGTTACTATATGTATTTCTAGGATTTTCTGTATTTTTTAACTAGTGATTAAGACAGAAAATGAAAATAAAAAAATGTATATTAATACTCCTTTTCTTTCATTATTTTATTTTTATACTTATTTGGTGAAAAACTCACCATAACTGTGCCACTTCCTTTACCAGATAGTCTTTGTGAGACAACTTTGAAATGCTGACACTCGTCAGTAACATATAAATGTGGCGGTATCAAAGAATTTGTTAAACTCCAATTTGAATGACACATTTCATTGCACTCTTCCAAATTTCTATTTTTACCTGCAAATTCTATGGATCCCTCAGTAATGAATTTATAGACTCCAGTAAATGGTTCTAAATTAAAATCTCCAGAAAGTAACATTGGAAGGTATTGTGGTCCAGAACTAATTGAATAATAAATTTATTAATTTGTTTTAAAAATGTTGAATGGAAAATTTAATAGTACTTTATAATAATTTTCAAAAACTTACGGCAAATTCTGAACAAATGCAATTCTTTCTATTTCAGCAAATAGAAGTTGTACTTGTCCCAGTCTCACATCATTACGACGAGGATTATATAGCAAATGTGTTGTTGCTATAACAAACTTTGTATCGGGACTTTCTTTTAGCGAGAATTTAGCTATTAAGCCAACATTATCCCTACTCAAAAGTTCTATGTTTTTTTGATATAATTCAACTTTTGAATAGTCTAGTAAATTAAATAGATCTTGTTTGTACATTAAAAGTAAGCCATCTTTTTTGTCATTTGTGCGCTTTTTATATAAATGTGTAAAACCATTTTCTTGGAATGGAATCAAAAATTCTTGTAAGTGCTCTTCTTGCATTTCTTGAAGGCAGACAATCTATAAAAATTAAATTAAATTTAATCATATCATATCAACTTATAAGTACTGACTTTCTTTGAAAATTCATTACATGTGCTTCAGAGTCCAAAATTTCTTGTATCAAAAGTGGCTTTCTCACTGTCCAAGGTAAAGTTCTGGGGTCATGATATTTATACAAATATCTATGAGTTTCTAATAAATCTTGAGCTAATATATTAAATGAAAGTATTTTAAACACAAATTCTTTTTCAGTGTCCACATTAGTTTTATCTGTAATACATTTATTTTCAGAATGTTTTTTTAAAAATATATCATTGAAAATTTAATATAATGCAATGAAAATTTGTAACATATATCACCTTCATCAATTTTCCTCCACTTCCTCATTTCTCTGTATATTTCTTTGTCTGATAAATCTTTAAATTTAATTTCTGACTGCTGACTATGGTGTTGTTCAACATCAACTTTATTTACATTTTCATTGCAATTATCACTGATTCGCATTTTTTGAAGGTCTGTTGCTATATCTACTTTATCTGTCATAGCACTCGAATCAGGTACACCTATTTTCGAAGCAAATTCATCTATATTGGAATATTTTGCACAAGTTGTAGAAGAAGGATTAGCTGCGAGTGAGCCAGCTTTAGCAATAATCTATAAATCAAAAAATACAGTTTTACAGTATTTTGATGAAATTTGTGAAAGTGAAAAAAAATTATAATGCAATAAACAATTAAATCTCTAAATGACAAAATAAATAAATGTAGCCTACATTAAGTTGGCGATGGTGTGTTGCCAGTGTATAAACCTTCAGACAAGAAGAAATTGTGGCTAGATAGGCAGGTGCCAAAAACTTGATGGTTCGATTCATTTAAATTTTAGGTGTAATCAATGCTTAGACGTTGAAAAAAAGATAAAGAAAATTTATGAAATAGAGTTGATTCACAGAAGTAAATGCATGAGAAATGGAGCATTAAAACACAAGAAAATGAGCTGAACCATAGGTTTTGAGCTATTGTTAATAATTTTCTTAACTACAAATTGACTTAATTCAATTAACTCACGGTTATGAAAAAATATAGAGCGACGAGTACAAGGTCAAATGTTTGATTAAACATTATAAGTGCAGCCTCAGAAAATTATTTGAGGCTAGCTGGATATAGTTGACAAAAATTAATATGAATGAGCTGAGAAAGAGTAATAAAATGAAATATAGAACGAAAGTATGTTTTTCACTTTAATCACGCACAAAATTAATTCATTGGGCATTAATTACACATCAGTCAAGCAAAATAATTTAATTCTGAAACGTTAATACACTTGAACCAGGCAAACAGGAAAGTGGCAATGCCAGCTAATCTATAGAGCATCATCACGACTGACGTTACGTTTCATAAAAGTATCTGTCACTGTTTTTTTAGTAAATATATACCAGATGCCAGCTGGGCGATTATCATGATATTGAAAAAAAAAAAAAAAAAAAAATTGAATGAGAAAAAAGTAACAATTGTTATAATTGTAGTGACAATTATAATGCAGTTTCTTGGGTGCAGTGGGCGATTGAGTTGGTGTTGGGCAATTCATAGATCTCACCTTTGAGTAACGATTATAAGAGCGCAAGTCAGAGTTTGTTCCTTCTTTTTGTTGCCTCTTATATCTTGACTCACGACTGACTTTCGGTTCAAGCTCGTGAAGGTATATTGTCGTTGTGATGTGATCGCTGTTATGAACCAATGGCAAGTGAGAACCAGTGCTGCCATCACACTAAAAATAAGTGAATCGTGATTTGTGAAATAAAGAAGGCTCACGGCATTAAGGGTCAGTGGTACTTATTACATTTTCCCCTCAATTTATATTATAAAAAACTTTCTCATTTGACTATACGTGATGATTTTGTTGGATTGTAGACGAACAAGAAAAAGCAGATAATTTGTAATACATAATCATATATATCTGCATTTTCCAATCAACTCATTTGTTTTCACTAAAAGTTATCCAAGTCTGTCCAAATGAAATCTTATGTAGCACAGATTTATTACTCACTTATGCATAAAAGAAACCTGGAGTGATGCACTCGAGATTTATATACATTTTTGACATTTCTTCATGGGAAAATCTTTACTTTTCATAAGAATTAGCTCCATTAGATGAGTGCAGTGAGGAAGATTTTTCTAGATTGCATAGAAAATTTTTATTGTTTGAACAACTAATATAATGCAAATAAGATATACCGGTACGCGTAGATTTTTCGATCATGGAAAAAGTAGCGTCGTCGAACGTTAAGTTCCACCCTCTAATTTTCAGCGACCCAAAGGTATTAATTAAATAAGTAGTAATAAATATTTAATTTTGGCGCGAAAATTTGTTGCTTCAATTCGCTCAATTTGAATTTTGACTTGGTTTAAAAGTGGGCCATTCGGTAAAATGGTCCATCTAGTTTTTGACCACCTGCAATAATCTTTGATTATTTTCATTCAAAAATTTTTATCCAATTTGGAGATCAAAAATAAATTCCTTATGCATTTCTAGACTCGTATGTTCATTTATCATTCTCTCAAACCTCAAGTTCATTGGCGGCTCAATAGGGTGGTCGACAAATGGACGATTCGCATCTTTTGGCTTTAATAATTTTTTTAAAGTATCGCTAGCTTTTTTTATATCAAAAAGTATTTTTAGAAAAATGTTCAAACATCGTGCATGAGCTTTGTCAATGAGAAAAGAAAGTTTTTTCTTGAGTGTCCTAAAATATGGCACATACATCCTATTTATGTACTCCCTCCGATCCTCCTCCGATAAACTAAAGAATACCATATGACACTTAAAATAAAAGATTCTGTATATTAATTCAGATGATTTTCTTCTGGTCAAAGAGGAACTAAATTTAGAATGACCATTATGCTCGAAATGTCTTGCTCGTCTATAGTGAAGAAATTATTTTGACTTCTAACTGCTGATGAAATATTCAAATCCTCTTATCTCTTGTTCACATTTCTCGCAAATCATTTGAATAAAAGGTATTTTAAATTTAAAAAACATATTTAATTTTCAGTCAATTGCATCAGAGCCGATATTTTGGTTTGATTTTATCGGAACCATTAAATAAAAAAGGAACGTTGAAAAGACATTTATTATTCCTTAAGACATTGCAATACTGCACCGAATAGATAAATATTACTTGGATTTAGGTATAATACTCAGTGAATGATTAATGATTTCCAATATGATTCATTGAATATTTTTTAAATATTGCTAATTTCGTCTTTGTAGATTTTTTAAAGGTATAATATCGATTGACCGATGAATGTTTTTTTTTTAAGTCAGTGTATTGTTTTCTCCAATTTTAATAAGCATACTTACATAAATAGTATCTATAAAAGCTACAACAGACTTTTTACAAAAATGTCCTACATGATTTTTAACAATTGATAATATGATTACTAAAGACATGAGAACACTTAAAGTTAATAACGGTTACAAGACACAATCGACTTTTAATTTCGAATTGTTGACGTGTAATAATAAAAACAAATTCACAAGTTTGAAATATCTTTACGGTAATAACTAGTATAAAAAATTAACTTCAAAATTTTAACAATTATTTTATTACATAATAACAATACGTAAAAAGGTTTATTATTATAACCCAAATCGTCAATTTTTGTTATACAATAATGATTAAAATGATGCCCATGCCAGGGTGTGAATAGATTTTGCAAAATATAGTTTTGAGAATTCCACGAAATATTTTTTTAAACAGCTTCGTTGTTGACTTTATTATATATTTTATTCAAGGTACTTATGAAGCTCTTTAAATAATTATTTGGTAAAAATAGAAAGAGGATTCATTCGCTAAACGTCGAGAGCAATTGCATATACATGTTGCCACGACGTAATAACATAATTTTCGCCTTTACTATTATATACAAATGGGCAACATTTTTTATAAGTTAAATGGCAAAATTTTTGAACGTAGCAATGACCAAAAGTGGGCTTCTACCAAATTGGCATTTTAGAAATTAACGTAAGTAAACGTTTTTGGTTCAGTATCAAACTTTTCTATTGAATGATGATTTTTGGTCATGTACAATTAGTACACTTTAAATCATCGTTATCTTATTAGTGTAAAGAAATTTATTAAGTGTTGAAAGCAATTATATCGTTGCAAAATAAATTTCTTTGATTATACTATAAATACTACGAGGTATTTTATATTTATAAGGGTGTCTATTTGATGACAAAAATAACCCACTACCGAAATTGTGGGTATTAAATAAATGTAATACCCAGATAAATTACATACGCATTAGATAACATACGCGAATTTGTGATATCATAGGTTATTTTGCCTACCGGATATACGCTCTGTTTATCTATATTGTTCAGAGTTAAGGGCCCGCTACACACTCTCAGTCAGTAACACCAGGATATCAAGAAATTTATGTTAAATATGAAAAATTGAGAGTGTCATTCGACAACTCTCGAGTGGACGCACATTTCTAATACACTTATTAACATTGTGGTCGAGTTTCATCCAATTTCATGCATTATTGAAGAAGAAAAACGAAAACTACGTATCTCGTTAACCTACAAATATTTATAGAACATGATTTGTGGGTTTTCGTTTTTCTCCTTCAAAGGGTATGAAATTGGATGAAACTCGACCACAATGTTAATAAGTGTATTAGAAATGTGTGTCCACTCGAGAATTGGCGACTGACATTCTTAATTTTTCAGATTTAACATAAATTGCTTGATATCCTGGTGTTACCGACTGAGTGTGTATAGCGGGCCCATAGCTCAATATCGAAGGCATCATCGTTCGTATCGATTAAATTAAATTTAACCAATAAATTTATGAAAAATTTCAATTTTGGTAAAGAAGAAAAATGTAGAATGTTATTTTCAACTTTTTTCTATTTTTAAGTAAACAAAATGTAGGAAGCTACGGTGGGCCTTCTTCTAAATGACAATCCAAATTTTCAACGGATCTATCATTTTCACGATCAGTATTAACAGCTTCATTAGAAGCTTCTGATAATGATGGTTGAGGTATTAGATGATTAACAGTCAAATCTTCTGTGTCTCGAATCGCTTCCTTAGTTTTTTGGGAACCCGGTGATTTAACTTCACTTATTTGTGCAGGACATTCAAAATGCACACAATGAAAAACCTAAAATAATTTATATTTATTGTAAATATGTATATTACAACATAGTGAAAAACCAATAATAAATAAAATTTAGTGTTGATTGAATTAAATTGAGTGGAATTTTAGATATGGATTCTCTTTGAAAAAAATTCTTACCTCATTAGCAGTATTATGAGTTCCAACTATTCGAATGAAAACTACCGGCCGAGGACTAAACCTTAAAGTTTGCCAAGATTGACGTAATTCTTTTGAATTATCCACAACGGTTTCCCAAGTTTTAGAGTTACCAGAAATTTGAATATAATAACAATAAGATCTATTATCTAAGTCCCATAGAAGTAGTCTAGATTGAATAAGAGAATGAGACATTAATATTTGATTCATTACAAATAAATAAATAAATCAAGTACCTCATTGAATCTATCATGTAAGGTTGACCAAGTTGAACTTGAATACAACCAGAATTTAGTTGATGACAAGTGTAACCACGGTCCCAGTCATAAGTTTGAAAGTCACCATTCAATAATGTATTACGGGATCTATAAAGAATAATAAATTAAAATAATTTTATTCAAACCTTATTCTAGGGACATGACATTCTAATTTTATTAATTTAATATCGTTTTTTTCATTTTCATTTTTACTATGTATGAAAAAAATGATTATGTACTAAAATATATGAAAAAAATACCTGCTGACACCCTCAGTTACACAAGCGCTACGCTCAATGGTAGCGATATTATTTGTCGGTGCAATGAACCCATTGACTAATTTTTCATTGTGATGGATATAGTATGCTTCAAAATTAACAAGATGAAAAACCTATCATAAAATTTGAATCAGAAATTATATATAATCATTTTTGTAATAGAAAAACTGGTTGATACTACCTTATTCACTGTATTGTTGGTACCAACAATACGAATGTATAAAACAACTTGTGGCTTGAAATATAGATATTGCCAACTTCTACAAAAATATTGAGAGTGATCAATAACTTTCACCCAATCTTTTTCATCCATTGAAACCTAAGTAATTACATTTAGTGTTAATTCAAATATTTTCAAATAGTTGTAAAAGAATTATTTTTATAAATACTTCAATGTAGTATGAATATGATCTTTCATCTCGGTCCCATAACAACATTTTCATATGATTGATTATGCATTGATTTCCTAGTTTAATGAGTATACAATTCTCCAAATTATCTGTAATGGTGTGTCTTGTATATCTATTGCATAAAAATAAATTGTTTATAGCATTATCTATATTCCATAAAATGTACACAGACTAATGTAAAGTAAATTACCCTTTTTCTATATCATAATTTTCTGTATCCCCATTTAATAAGTAACTACGCATTTCTCCTTGCAAAACCTGTGCTCCATAACGAGGATGTACTACATTTTCATCTAATAACAAAAATCCTCTATGCCTCAGGTGGAGATTTCGTGTTTGTGTATTAATAGCGATTGCATCTAAGATTGCATCAGGGGATATTAAGCCAGTTGGTCTGACTACAGATAGTAAGTCAGATATAGATATTAAACTTAATCTTACTTGACCTAAACAAATTATTCAAAATTATAACTCAGTTTAATGATTAACAATTTTTTCTTATTATATTGTAACTACTTACTTAAAATATCATCAGCCTTTACATGAGGATTAGCTTTCACCCAAGAATGAACAGACAAAAATATATTTATTTCAGAGGCATAAAAAGAATCTCGTGTCAATAGATCTATTAGTGCACTTGAACTTAATTGCAAGAAGCTTTCATGTTCCATAATCTCCATTGCATGTTTATCCATAAATTCATAACAAAACTAAAAAATAATTTTAATTTGTCAAGAATAAAAGTTATTTCTCATTAATGCACATCATTTTTTTAAATACCTTGATCAAAAATTCTAGATTATATAAACGAGCAGCATCAAATATTGTACAAACGTTTTTAGTATTAAGAATTTCTTTTAAGTAATCTGAAATTGCTGCTTCTAATTCTATAAAATTGTATTGATGAGCTAATCCCAAAATATCTAAAATAACCTGAAAGAAAATAATTAGTAGAGTATTTTAACTTATTATTTTTATTAAATAAAAAACAATACCTCTTCTTGATGATTTGACAATGACATATGACCAGTATAGATATACTTAAAGAGACCTTTAAATGCAGGAAGGGTAGAGTTTCTTTTAAATTAATTTCACTTTGAGTAGTTTCTCTCAAGCCACCATAAAGTAATGCTCTAAAATATTGACTTCTAGCAGCAAGAATTACTTTATGACCATTAAATCTTTGACCATTGACAATGAGGGTAACATCTGAATAATCATCTGATAAGTATAATGCACCAATATCTTCTGATAAAAAATTTGTATGTTCAATTTCTCCAGATGATGACTTAAGATAATGTTGAGAGCTCATTTTTCATTAGATCTATGAAATAAAATACAATAGAGAGCTATTTTATTTTCATCTTTACATGTTCAAAATATAAAATGTAAAATTTTTAATCCAATAGATACAAGGGTAATATTTATGATTCTGCTATGTATTAAGGAAAAAAGCTATATTTGATATTGTTTCCATTATCAAGACACAAAGTACAGCTTGAAAATATAACTGTAGATTGGGAGTCAATTTTTAATAAAAAATGTGAAAACAAGTATTAGAATTAACTTACTTTTTTAATTTATAAAAGTTGATAAGATTCATGCATGTTCAAGGCTAAAATTTGTCGATCTGTGTTTTAATTTTATTATCTGCGTAATCTAATACGTCATAGGCACAAATATCTATCTGTCATTGATTGTTTATGTTCACCATTACTAACCTACAATCGTAGTATTATGACAGATGAAAAAAGTGTAAACACCGAGTACAAATTCAATCAATGAACAGACAATTAATGAGTTCTCACTATCTATAGAGCTTTGAGTTTTATTTATATCTTTCGACTTCCACTACTGTACATAGTTAACGTAGGTATACTTTTTATACATGATGCGGGCATCAACTACGAACTATTACTTTGTGATACTTATATCTATATATATATATATATAAATATACATATACATATAGGTGTAAACATTCTACATCAAGAGGCGCATGCAGCTCTCCTTGGATGTGAATTGACAGACTATCATTACATCTTAGGGGACCACCAGGTAGCAGCATCAGTACTGTAGATTTAGTTCAAAAGTAGCTTTGGAAACCATTGCAGGATGGTTCAAGGGGTTTTCATAGTCGATTATTTGCACTAAAAAAAACAATGCTCGGGTATTTTCGCTTAAAAAACAATGACATCTGATTAAACGATTAAGGGGTAATACCACTTTAATATTTTCAAAATACAATGTAATAATTATTATTTTTTTTTTTTATAAAAAGCTTCCTGTGGATGTCTAGAATGATGCCAAATTGGTATTAAAGAGTAAGATAATTTTAAGATATTTTATTTTTAATTTTTCTACACCACTTTAAACGAAAGCCAAATGGTCAAAAAAAACTTTTAAGGTGTTTTTCTTGAAACAACATTTTTCGAGACAAACAGAAAATAATCTCAGGAAGTACAGAATGGATCAAGCTGAAGTTGGGATTGAAGGTTAATAAGGGAAGCACTCATCTGTATTTGATTGGTTTATTACTTCAATTTTTATAAATAATTTACGGTGAAATTTTTCAACTAAAAAAAATACGATTTTTTTTTATAGCAGTCATTTTCACAATTTTCATTTTAGGCTAAACTCCGACGTGCTTTCCTAGAAAAAGCATTCAACTTTGGGATATTTTTATTGTAATTCTAGGTGCCATAGAATCCGAAAAAAGTTAGCAGTAGTGAAAAAATAGCTTTTTTGTAAATGAACTATATCTTCTCCAATTTCTTCTTCTTTTTTTCAAGACATGTATTATTAGTCATCAAAGTCTCATTAAAATATGATTTGTGACCATCACAAAAAATTCGCGAATTTTATATTTTTTCAAAAATCTTAGAGTGGTGGTATCATTTGTTCAAAAATCCTTGACTTTAATCTGCAATGACATATGATTTCGATGAAAAATTACCTCAGCTTTTCAATAGAAGGGTCAGGTTTTCGAAAATTTTCCGTTTTCACTGAAAAATCGCCGGGAAAAAATTAAAAGTCAAATATCTCAAAAAGTAACTTTTTAAGATTTTTTTAAATAGTTTAGATCAAACGAAGAGGAATGCGAACGAACGCGCGAACGCGCCAATGTTGGGTAAAAATTAATCCGGATTTTCCACACAAAAAAATTAGAAAAAAACTGTAATTAAACCGAAATTATTAGAAAGTAAGCTACGATTTGTTCGAACTCGTGGCAGAAAAAATTTTTTTAACTTGCACGTAGCTAGGAGAAGAGTATATAATTACCTAGATTTATACCTAAATAATGACATGAAGTGTAATAATTAGGGCTGTGCGAGTACTCGAAAAAAACTCGAGTACTCGAATTTTCGCGACTCGATGACTCAAAAACTCGGTTACTCGCACAGCCCTAGTAATAATGACGAAAAATGAATACATTGTTAAATTTATTTTTATTCACCAACATTTTTACATAAATACTTCTATATTTTTATAACATCCAACAAAATTTTTCTGTTATCAACTAAATTTTATTACTTTCATTCGTATATATACTAAGATTATTTTCGTTTATTTTTACGAACGCTTTTAATGATATTACGAGCATTCCCTAATTCATGATATGAATATGATACTCTTGGCTTTTACTAAAAATATTCAAATATTCCATTAATTTAAAATATTCTTTAAGGAAGAAAATAATTTTTGTCTTGAGTGAATATTTATTCGGATAACATAATTTATATAGGCGCCAAATAACCAGAGAAGTTTAATTTTAAACTCTGATAATTTTTACCTATTCTACTCAAAATAATATAATAAACTTGAATTTACAAATAACGTTAAAATTATCGGCAGTTATGAATCTTTTAAATATTCAATCACTTCATACATTTTTTAACCAAAGCTCTATAAATTAGTTGGATTAGTTGGCATATGCATAATAAGATTATCTTTTTTTGCAATGAAGTTATTGAAACTATATTTTTCTCTAAATTGATCAAATAAGAATTTTTCTAAATTTTGCAATAAATAAACATAATTCAATTTTATTTAGCTTATGACAATATTCGTCTAATCACAAAATAGCTTCAAGTAATATTCATTAAATTTTATTTGGCCATATTCATTGTGATGAACTGGCGTAGGTCAGGTACTTTAATTTTCACATGAGTTTATTGAAAATATTTAAAAGAACTATGATTTTGTACTTTTTTTATACTCACTTACTTCTTGTGATATGTGTAATGTTAATATTAAAAATAAATATTAGTGATGTTTCAAAATTTTCCATTCTTTTAGTAACATTCATAGAAATTCGATTTCTTTATAACAGTGGCATAGTCGAGGATAGTATTTTCACGTATAGCAAAATTACTTTCATTTCCCATTAGCTGTTATATTACGTTATTAATTTTTAAGTATGTATTCGGCGTCAAAATTAATCCATGTTATTATTGTTTGCATGAACACGAAAATAATTAATCGATCGATATATTTGAGTTATTTTGCCGCCAAATCGGCATTCTTTTTGTTGAAATTGCTGGGTAATCCAAAATAAAATTACGGCATGCATCATAATCGTTGCCACGCATGATTTGCAAATTTTTTTCATTGTGCGAACACGCCATTGTAGTTGTACATGTGCTCAAAATATCTAATCAAATTAAAATGGGTCGTGTAGTTTTCGATGTTATTTTGTAACACGTAAGTAATATAGCTAAAATATATCAATTGCAGAGAGCCTATTATACTGTACATTTAATAGGACCATTTTAATAGGACTTATATTTTTTGTTTATTATATTATTATTATATCAACTAATTATTTTTCCTATTATTTATACTATTCAAAAATTAATACTTTCAAGTTAGTAACTTTCTATTCATATACTTTCAATAGCGCCAGTTAAACACAACTTTTATGACATATTGTACTTTTAGTTTTAGCGTAGAATTTCATAATTATCAATCAAGTTTACTTATCAGTTGATCCATAGAGTTTGCTTACATGTTTAATTCAAAACTATATCAATCGTCATAACTTACCATTAATTATGGTTTTCTAAAGATAAAATATTTGTTTTGCAACATTAAAGCTCAACTTTAACTCTATCTTCTTGTAATCACATTTATATATGTTTATATATCTATGATGCATATTATTTAACAATCAACGTTTACCAGCACGTGTCTTTTCAAATAAAAAAGTGAGAATAAGAAGTTGAGAAAAAACCTTCACTGAAACGATTTATTTTTACCGACTTTTCTGATAGATTTTTATAAAAGATTTCATTATTATTTTTTCCTTGGTTCCTGCTGTAAATAGCATTTTTTACTAGTTTAATTTCAAAAAATTGACTTTTGTTGAGTATTATGCGCGATAATAGTTATTTTGAGACTCTTAAACTTTTAAGATTGCAAAAAATAACAAAATCATATTTAAATTAACAAGTTTCAAACAGTAAGTAATTTAAACAATTGTTAGTATTTGCTAAGAGCGTTAAGGGCCTTGAAATGAATTTTTTACTTCTTTTTTTACTAGGATTTTTTCTCACCTCTTTCATGCACTTCTTTTAATTCAAACATTTCAATTACTCATTGAATTTTGTTGTTTGTTACATATTTTTCTATAATTTGTGAGGAAAGGTTTTTTTCTTTTTTGTATTCAGACATTTCCTCGAGTGTCTTAAAATCGAATCACACTCCACTAAAAATCATACAAAAATGTCTTCCATAAACTACGTATCTCAGTGAGTAATTGGAATTTTTTGAATACTTATGTGGTCTTGCCACTTAATTTCAACTAAAATTCATAACATATTTTTACCACATATATTTAATAGAAGCACCGGGCATTCTAAGATTTCAGCTATTTACGATCATCAATTTCTATTGATATTAGGGTATTCATTGGGCTATTTGCTTGGAATACTTTAACATTGAAGCCATATCAATTAAGCTCTGGTTAAGAGTTTTGGCAAATTTTAAAGCGCTAGTTTTGTCATCGCTGTGGAAAGCTGAGCACGAGAAAATGAATCCATTTTTCCTCACGTTGTAACCACAACCGTATCCATCCGGAACGACTGGACCGTAACCTCCGATCATATCATTTTTTGTTGTTATCTACAATAAGAAAGAAATATGCAGTTTTTTCGAATGAAATAATATTTAACGCATTACCAACCTGTGAAGTTGAAAGCGAAAAGTGCTGAGTTATCTTGTAGGCTTCATCATTAAATATTTCAGGTACGGGCTCTCCAGCTTCTACAGCAGCATATCGCAAACCCATTAGATGGTTATCGATTCCATGACCCATTATATTGTCTGTCATTTCTTTTGTTTGGCGTTGAACAGCCAAGTCAAATAATTCCTTTATTCGTTGCTTCTATAACAATAAAAATATTAAATAATATGCAAAATTTGGACAATGTGTTAGCTAGATTATGCTCGAGAATGATTGAAGGGATTTATTATGGACTCAAAATTATTTAAAAATTTGATTTCATTTGCATACGTTTATTTATAGGAAATATTATAGTTTCCTTTATATTCTAGGTTGAATTGTATTAAAGTTAGAATGATGCCAAAGATAGTGAAGTTAAACATTGGAAAACACATTTTAGAAATTAATAAAAATGTATTCGAAAGTTTCTACTTGTATGATTGCTTTGGCATTTGTCTAATGAAAAATATTAAAATGAATTTTTAAATTTTTTTAGTGATATATGCGTGCTCATTTTGAATCTAAAATGTAAATAATACGACGAGTTAGAGACTTGTAAAAGAAATAACGAAAAATAGAAAAATAGACGATTTGGAAAACAGTCTATTAGTTCGTTTAAATTGTTAATAAAAAGAGTGTCATAAATCTAAAAAAAATTGTTGAAGCCGCTCCAAATTTAATCAGAATGGTGGATTTATCAATAAATAGAAAATTCATTCCTACAAAATTTTACTCCGATATACTTTCTGACAATTATGCGTTTAATTTGTTGCAAACACCTATAATTACCATGAGTGATTCTTTGTCAAATCAAAAACAAATTTAATAGGAATATTCTGAAAGATGTAGAGTAGTAACTGGACGATATTATATAATTGAAATCTCAGATTTTACAGAAATATATAGTGGACAGTATTACACATTATCTCATAATTCATTATTGAGATTGCAATGGGAGCTTGGATCTCAAATGTACGTATAAATTGTTGATAAAAATGAACCTTTTGAATTACAGAGAATAATTTAATTGGTAAGATCAAGACTTTTTTAAATTTGGGCGCATATAACAACTATCGTAAAATGTTTTCTTATAGAAAGATAAAAATGAGGAACAATTTTGATTGTGTGTTTTAAACGTAGGAAATGTGATATAAAGATTAATAAACGTGTGAAAATTCAATAATTGTGCACACAATAAATTTTTACCCGGTCTCATCAAATGAAACTTGATACAAGGTGTACGAAGTTGTCTTTCAAGCGACACAATAAACTTCAACTCTAACCGAAGAAGATAACTGTAATGAGTTTTACTAAAATTTCGTGCTCTTTTTCAAAAATGATGTGTCAAATGCGTACGAATTTTTGAAATATTTTGATTAATAATTAGCTGAATTTGTGATGTATACAAATTGTTAGTCTAAAGGCATCATTGAGCTTGTTTATTCCCATTCTTAAAAAATGGCGTTAGCACAAAAAAATTAATTCTTGGGACTATATCGCTTTATTTTTAAAGTAATTTTACAGCAAGTAAATTCGACTCATTTTTTATTACGAAGAAATTTAAAATTCAAGACTCATGGGGCACGATGAAAATAAGCTAGCTCGATAAAAATTAAATGTATTTTTGTAAGAGCCTCGCGGCACCCGAGAAATTTAGTTCTCAAGATAAAAAAGTAGATTTTTTTTTAATATTTCTAATTCGTCAGAGAATCACCCACGCATAAAAGTTTACAGGACAATAAAATCGAGAGTTTAGGTCAGTTACACTGTATAAGGTGAACTGAACTCTTTTGATGCCTTCATCTTGTGAGTTTCCCAATGATGATGAATGTACCTCCGGATCATCCTGACACATAGCCTTCACCCAGCTCAGAGCTTCGGGACTTGCTCCTCGAATTACGTCCACTCGTCCTTTGCGAAATCGTCGGATACCTGCGCTTTCATATGTTGCCACTAGACATTTGTGGAGGCTATAATTAAACGAATTATTTTATTCTGCAATTATTGACAATGTTTGTCAAGTAAAAAAACATTAGGAATGATTTAATAAAGAGCAAAGTATTCAAGACATCTTAATTGCTTACCGGAAATAGGTAAGTTGTAAAGCCAGCTGAATGTAGGCATCGGGACTGATGTTGCAGCTTTTAATGAATTCTTTTGAATATTCAGTGAACCAAAGTATACAAATGTCAAGATCTTCAACTAGACTGTGAATAGAATATATGTATGCGATTAGTAATAATGAAAAATTTGTGGGCATAAGAATTTTGTCCGAGATATCAGGTCAGTCAAGCCGATCATTGATATTTTCACTCGAAAAGATAAAATTCTAAGGAATTAAGGAAGAGAGTTTGCAAACTCACGCATCTAAAGCAATCATTGCTTCATGAATATCGTTACGGCTTTGTTCGGACAGCGACCATTCGAGTTTCTCTGGGTCTGGCAAGTGCGATGGTATCATGTTGTGCTCGAGTGCTGGCATCTCGTCGACTTGATCGGTTAACCTTTCGAATACGCTAAAAATGGCAGGAGCTTCACCACCCGAATGTTCGTAAGACAGACCCCACAGACCATCCTACGGAACGAATGAACATTAATAATTATAGTGACTTGCTCGTATTTCTTGCTCTTTATGAATGCAGTAATTTTTCAATTATTATCGTGACCAATAATATATAAATTATTTATAAATTATTATTAATAAAGGTAGATAGCCTACGACTGATCGTTTTTAATCATTTGAAAATCATTAATATGAAAGGTTAAAAAGAGTTTAATTTAAATATTATTCATGAAAGTCATCATTTTATAAATTATATTTTATCTTGCTCAATTTTCATTCACTTTTATAGGATTTTTATGGTACAAGTAAATAGCTTTTTCACTTTTATGTAAATTACGTTCCCTTTTCTTAATAGCTCAGATTAATTCACATCATAAAATTTTTTCTTTACTTCTCTGCATGCAATTGAAACAAAGATTAGCTATTTATAGAGTCGAAATGACTAGAATTCCTCTTAAAAATTTTATTTATGTTTTTATGACGACGAAAATGTGTTATTATTACAAAAAAATTTAAAAATAGAAAACTGTAGATAGTAGAATAATAATAGATTCAGTTAAAGTATTATTCACAGTTATTAGTAGTCAGATTTGTACGATTAATGTGAAAAACCAAGGGCAATAACACTGCCCCGGGAATTACTATTTGATAATCGCATTCATGCTGCGGTTCCGATCGAGGTTAAAGAGGCGCTCGCTCGCTTCGCATAACGACATGTATATATATAGCTCTATAGCTACAAGTGCATTGCGAGCCAGCCAACTATGTTTTATTGTACGGGCTGAGCTTATAGCTGCAGCGCTATAAGCGTTTGAGTATCTTGTGCATTCATTAAGTAACTCATTATTGGAGCAAGGAACACCGACGTGGCTCCGGCGCGGGCCTTTCGCAAATAATGTGGTGAGCACTTCGTCTTGAGCGCAACTCTCCACCAACGATACTACTGCTACTGCTGCTGCTGCAGGCCCTGACACCGATAACAACTCATCAACTTGTCTTCTCGACTATTCACCCACTCTCACTTATGACAATAATGTCAAAGGGTAAGAGTGATATTTTTTTCTAACAGCTTTAATTTTTTTTTTATTCGAAAATTCCTCAAGTATAATTTTTATACATTTTCAAAAAAATTGATTCAAACTGTATGTGAATGCGAACGAAATATTAGAGAAATACTTCTTTATAGCAAAGTTAGATAATTTCTTGTTACATTGTTGCATAGATTGTTTGGATTTCTTCCAATATGTTCAAGAAAGTACTTTTAAGAAAAGAAAGAGTGATTTTAACGTTTAATTGAAAAATCAATAAGTAATTATTTTACTATATCAGCCAAGGAATTTATTGGCTTTGTTTATTATTAAAAAACACCAAACCTGTATAAGAATAATTTCAAAGACATTTTCTCACATTAATATAAAATACTTCCGAAAGATCTTATATGTTTTATTGTTTTTTTTAGATATGAGCACAATCTTTGTGGTAAATATTGAAAAGAAATATCAGGAAACGTGTCAGACATCTCACCAAACTTCGTTCGGATGTAATATGATTACTTTTAGAAAAAATACGATTCTATTAAGACTAACCTTTCCAAGAATAAGTTGAACAGTTTTATCGAACCAGCGATTGGCACCAAAGTATTGAGAACCACCTCCGTGAAGCATGTGATGTAAAACATTTGCATAATCTCTGTTGTTCAGCCACTTATCAGTTTCATTAATGGAATTGTTGAAGGTAGTTGGTAGCGCATCATCATCAATACACACGATACATAGGCAGGTTTCTATTAGTTCTATATTGTGACAGTTTCGTTCATCTAAAATAAAGTTTTTCAATTATAGACAAAGTTACAAAATAACGATTTTTTCAAATTTAAGGATAGGTAGTATTGTCTCAATTTTGGGGAAAACATTGAATTTTTTTATAATTGAATAAATTACTATGATATGTCAGTTATCACCCGTCAAAGTTTCGTTTAAAATGTAATACATTAATTTCGCGTATACAATATGCATCTACAATTTTTATTTTTATATATTTACTTTTTTTGCTAATTGTAGAACATTCAATTTTAACACAATTACCTTTACTAACACCGGCTTAAGTATATTCTGCAACAACAAGGAAACGTAATTTTTGCGACGTAGAGGTTCTGTCGTTTCCTCGCTGTGCAGAATTAAATTCAACCTGATGTTTATTTAAATTAAAATTCTGGAAAACACGACCCATGAAGCATATTTTTATGAAATGTTTGTTTCGTATTGTAATTCAACATCAATTCGCGTTCAGTAAAAAATGGTAAGACTATTACAAGTCTTATCGAGATATTTTGTTTGAAAGTGAAGTATTTTCTACACTTACATAAAATGTTTTAATTGCTAATTCATATGACGATACAACTTTTAAATATATGATTAATTTTTAAGCAAGATGAAAAAAATTATAACTGAAACGACTTACTCTTCATCAGTTCTTCGCGAGCCTTGCCCCATACCGGTCTTTTTGCAGTTGTAAGAATTCCCACAGGTAGTGTTTTTGCGTCAGCTGGTTTTTCCATAATTTTCAAAAATTGCTGCGCTAATTCCTCTATGGTTATTCGATCTCTATCTGGCGCTCTTACGGCAACACTGTAAAACTGAAAGATAGTAATATTTTATGAGAAAGATGCTTTACAAGGATAAAAGATAATTTCTACATTCCTAAAAACAATTGTGTAATAAACTTACTGTATTGTGATGGGCAACAATTATGTGATTACCAGAATTATTTCTATCCAAATGTACATGTTCATCATTTTTTATTCCTGGTCTTCGGTATAAACGAAACATTTGATAGTGCTGTTCCATGCAAAGGGGCTGCATCATTTTCCCGTCTTTTGATTTAACTTTTTCGGTTTCTAGTTCACGTCTAACAATTCATTAACGTATCAATATTGTTCACAATAATTCAAGTTTAATTGTGATAAAACGTTTAAAAAAAAAAGGAAAAGAAGATGAAAAAACTGATAATGATTTGAAAAAATTAAAACTACAAATTGAATTCTAGAAGAAAAATAACATAGTAATTATTTCCTTCACATTGAGATCATACCTGTCGAGAACTTCTTGATAATCGAGAAGCTCATTGATGTAACGTGCGAGAAAAATAGCAGCATCTTGCTGACTAGAAATCTGTCTTGGTTTCGCTGCTAAACCAGGGTTGCTGTTGATAGGAAGCCCCAAAGGAACCGTGAGATACATGTCATTTAACCACCAGTCTGTTGCCTGTTATCGTCATATTTTTATTAATTTCATTAAATGTTGTAATAAAACTAATTTATATTAAATATATTCATACACAATGAAAATTTCCAAAAAAACCGCTTCCTCATACTTTTCCCTAAATCACTCTATACTAAGTTAAAAATATTTGAAATATCCACAATGAGCATGAATTTCGGCAAAATGTCATGAAAAAAGGTGACAGTCTGTTTTTCATGTTTACGTAAATAAAATTTTTGACATTTGATTTCAGTGGGAATCGTCCATACAATTTTTCTTATTTCTTATAAAATGAATTTAGAATAATTTAAAACGCCTTTGAAAAGTTCAATGCAATGCAAGAGTATATGAACCTTTCATAATAAGCGTTTATGCCAAACTTTCTAGTTTAGTTAGTTTAATTATAATATTATAAGCTGCTTATAAAGTATAAAAACCCTTTTAGTTAAACCATAAACTTCCATCTAAAAATAATTATGAATCCAATTTTTTTTTAAAAACTTTTGATCAATAAAATGTTGTCCTTGCATGCCACAATTTTCAAAATATTCGCGAAATATGTAATGCGCTCGTGTCAATGGGTCTTTATAGAAATTGAAACCAATGTGTTTTTAATACAAACAAAGATACAAACTAGGATTGTTTTATGAATTTATATAAGTATGGAAAATATATACTAGTTCCGACAAGAATATTCTTACAAGTGCAAATTATGAATATAAAATGAATTTACTTATAGCTTTTATTGGCTATAGATAGATCGTAATAAGTAAGAGCCATCTAAAATTACCAGCACTATGATATAGCATATTATCGGTCATACCTACATGAACTAAAGCTAACAATGGGCCGACCGATGTTATAGCTCAGTCGTTGCTTTTTTTACTCCAGTCTAATCTCATACAACAGTCACAGCTTATGGAAAATTCAATCAGACAGCTACGTTTCTACTTTCAACTCAAGTTTTACTCGGTGAATTATAATGAACCGGGTGCCTATAATAGATTCATCAATTTTCATATTAGTTTTTAATATTTTTATTTTTGTCCATTAAATAGATCCATAAAAAGTTATATTACCCTATTTAGAACTGTTTTTATAATTTCATTTATTATTAATATTAAAAAGTTTGAAACTTGCAAAAAAATTGCAATAAAGACCAATTAACTAATGTATCGGTAAAACAATTTTCCATGCTTCTGATTAAAAAGAATAGCTATTTCTTAAAAAGTCTAATATTGCAGTTAAGGGGGAGTTTTCTGATATGTGTTCTAATAATTAATTTCCTTTTCAATAAAATTTTCAATAAATCTTGAAAAACAATTTTTTTCACTTTTCAAGGGCTTTTTTTTTAATATCGAGGCCTCAAAATTGATTACAAACTTTTTCCAGGATTATAAGGCATCCGAACGTTCAAATTCTTACATTTGTCTGAATCACCTTGTGGCACTCTAGGATATCGAAGTAATTTATACGAGTAAATTATATTTCTTAACTTTTTAAAAATATTTTTTATATTGTAACTTAATTGAGACGCGTCCCTCTTAGTGAAAATTATCGATAAAGTATTTCGATTCTGTTATCGACACCACTTATAATACAAAGTATTGAATTTCCGGGCATCGAGGCATCTTTGCTTCTCATGTATAGGCAGTGTAATATTTCTAATTGCGTTTGCCTTATCAAATGAGTCTTTCCAGTGGCATCGTTGAGCAAAAAAAATAAGGAAGAGAAAAAAGATAGCACAAGAAACTCAGCGAATAATCGAGTCTTGGCTTAACAATAGATTTTTGGCTAGCACTTGTCGAGAAGCCCCAAAGAAAGCAGGTCACGACTGTAAACATATGAGAAGTTTGTAATTCGAAATGGACAATCCGCTGATATTTATGCTAAAAATATGAACTGCTGGTTGTGTAGGTATACGTTGGCAAGTCGGTGGCAATAAATGTTATTGCAAAGATCGTGCCTTTAATAAGCCGCGCGGCAAGTACGTGAATAGTATTTATGAATGCTTGTAAGCGCGAATTCTCTCATAATTAACCTCATTACTGAGATATACGTACGTGGAACGCGTATTTTACCAAGTCGAGGATGTTACATTATAGGCGCATGCATTGAGCCATAGGATCGCGGCGCATATCTGCACACATCATTGTGATCCATGCTCGCGCGCGTCTGAGCGGAGAAAGCAACTCGGATAAATTGACCGTATCAGGGCCTCCGAAGTCGACTTCGACATTGCTTGACTAATGACTATCGCGCCTATTGATCAAACCATCATATATCTGCGTGCGATGACATTTAGCAAAGATGTCGGTGGATCTCGCGCTGTTTTCACCTTAGCATTGATGTGCAGCTGATCTTTATCAAGTTGAGATCATTTTAGAAAATGACCTGTCGAATAATATACCATGGATGCTAGGAACAAATTACTGCTGTCACTAAAAATTGAAGATTCATTTCCCCTAGGATAAGTAGGCAAAGTATTGCAGATTACTATCGAGTTGAATACTTGAAAAAATGTTTGCCATTATTATCAATTAGTTGAGTTGACTAAATCAATTCGAAGATGAATTCGATAAGTCATGCTTTTAAAGTAAGCTGAGAAAAAACTGATTAACACAAAGGTATTTGTAAAAATTATGTTCGTCAAAGTTGAAATTTGGTTAGACTGAAATTGGGAAAATATGCAGCTGTGTACGGCGCATCGTCGTTGCATCATAATTGGCGGTGCATCAGACCGATTGGACTGGATAACGAGCGTTTTTATAGTGTTCAGTCGCGAGCGAGCGAGAAAGAGAGAGAGAGAGAGAGAGAGAGAGAAAAAGAGAGAGAGAGTTGGCTGGAGTAGACTCGTTGCAGTTGTGGACTAGCAGCGCGTGACCAAGCGTGATTATTGCGTATGCGCTGCTGCGTACGCCGCGCGATCGCGCATACAGCAGCTAGGTGCATGCATATACGCCAGCGCTTCGTCATTGCGCGACTCGCGAGCAATATCACTACCTATTCACTTTTTTTCCTCTGCTCGGCTTTACGGCTCCCGAGGCTGCAGCTCGTGCAGTCGCAGACTCCTCTCTATTCGAATATTTATGCTCGTAAAATTTTCATTCGCTGCCACTCGGCTATATCTCATATTTTCTTGTCGTACAGGCGCTGCTACATACTAGCCGTGCAAGGAACATCGTGATTGTTCGCATTACAAAGCCAACTTTGTCGAGCAGTCCATCGTCGCATGCCGTTGTTTAGTCGGGGGAAAAAATGCACTCGCGATAATCCAGAAATTTCACCGATTTAATAAGTGCCAGACGAGATTGGTGGAATAATAATCGATCGATGCTTGGCTGCTCGCGCTTCTCTCCCGGTTCGTTCTCTATCCGTTGGAATTAATTGCAGACGCGCGAGTTGCCGCTCGCAGCCTGAAAAATCGGCTAAACAGCTGCAGTCGCCTGCCTCCTCGATGAATTATCGACAAACTCTGCATCGTGCGGTATATCTGTGCGTCTGTGTGTCTCTCTCTCTCTCTCTCTCTCAAGTTGCGCGCTGCACGTGAGTTGCAGACTATACACATGTCTAATTATATCTACATGTATGACCGTTGGGAAATTCAATGCCCACGAAGAAATAGTGCGGGCGAATTACTTCTGCGGGCCAATTAGGATGATTACGCGAAAGGTGTATATGCATCATTGACGAGGCACGATCGATAAATACCTTACGCAGGCGCGCACCGAGCACACGTATTCCAGCACACATATTCCTCTGCAGCTTCGTATCTGCTGCTCAAAGTCTCTCTCTCTCTCTCGCTCCCTGCTGATCGATGCGCTTGGAAAATTTTCATTTTCATTATTTCATGACATCTCGACAACAATATTCATTTTTCCATATTGTACTTGTGCATTTGTGCTCGGTTCTTTTATAAGCATATAGCACAACTCCAATGACGATGTTGGAAAAATCTATCCTTGCACGATCTGTCGCATTCGCAGATAATGGGTAGTTTCTAATATCATATTATGCTCGATATTTATCAGACTAATCAGTACGAATGGAGAGTGCATAGTTTATATTATTAGACGTCTACGCAGACACGTTGGTGGCGCACGCATACATTAAAGTCTCTAAGTCTATGTAAAATTTAAGAGATTTCAACAGCAGGTACCTAAGGTAGCTCGACGTATCGATCAATAACCTGATCTTGAGCCGAGAGCTGAAATAGAATGATCATATATATGTATCATGGCGTGTGGTAATATCTCGAAGTGCAGTACAGGACTCGTTCGGCAATAAAAGCGCGCAGGCAAAAATTCCGGATAGAAAAGCTGAAAAAGCAAAGTTATTTAAACAAAGCCTCGGATTTTAACGAAACGAAACGATTGCGTTGCGTCAGAGGCGCTAGTCGCACGTGTGTGTATAGGTGTACAAATCGCGGTTCAGTCGTCACTCGTTGCTCTCGGTATAGTCGGCGGCGGCGTTAATTCACTCGGCTGGCACGTAGTAGCTATGCTGCGGGACGGCTAGAGGAGAGCTTTTGGCGGCGGGGGGAGTAAGGGGGGATCGGCGCAGGGGGCGCAGGTTTGGCGCGCAAACGCGACCGTATCGACCCTTGGCCAAGTCAAGTGTAGCCAGGCAGACGCAGGCTGCAGGCAGAGCACGATGTTCGCGGGCTGCAGCCCGCACAGCGCAGGTGGCTCGTGTGTACACAGCTAGCTCGGAGCGAGAGAGCAGGGCACACACACAGAGACGCAGACTAGACGCGGCGCAATCGCACTCGCTCGCCTGCCTCTACACGGCTGCACAGCTACACGGCTTATACGTGCACGACTCGCGCCGATATAGCACGTATAACGAGCTGCTGCTGCGGCGGCCAAGCTCGCTCGCACATAACGGCCTGCGCTCCTGCCTCGTAGCTCCTGCTGCCACGAAAGACCGCAGAGCCTGTGTGCGATATAATACAGGATCCGACAAAAGCACTGCTGCCGACGTGTGCCGACGCTGCTCCTGCGGACTGCCATGCTCACCATGCGCAACGAATTCGCTGCACCCGTTTTCGAAATAATCTACGCTGCGGAGCGAGCCGCTCGTTTCGCAGCTCCTATAATCCCCCTGCGATGCATCTCTATCCTGTTCGCTCTTTCATCAAAGCTCTCGATTCGTCTTTGTAACCAAAATGTGTATGAAGCGACTTTGATTCACAAACGAGTTCCTCGCTTCTTTAACGCGTCCAAAATTAAATTTCGATACATCGAGTGACTAGAGGTTGCCGAGTTCGATGCTCGCACACGGGCCGACGTTTTACCGATGCCAGCGATTCGAGACTCTGTCCGAAGTCTAAGCTCGTGGACCCTAGAGCAAGAAGCCTTATCGCACGTCCGATGCAACATACCAAAATCTTCTCCTTGGCTTGGAGACGTTGCGCGGCTCATTCGTATTTGCCCAACGAAAATTAGCTCACCAGTCACGCTTTCTCTCCTACGCGTCTCTCTATCTCTTGGTCACACGTTTTTGTAATGCGCCATTATAACATACGTATATGAATCAACATCGTCAGGATTTTAGATCGGAGCGTACAATAAAAAAGAGACAAGTAAAAATATTACGAGTTTAAAGAGCAGCGGTGTCGCTGTTAACTTGCCAACTTAACTCGCTTTCCTGTTGCAATCGTGCATAGAATTATGCAACCATATAACGGACCTATAACTTCTCCTTGAATTACGACTTTAAACAATTTTTTCCCTCCCTTCATTTTCATTCAACTTTTGAAAATACTAGCAAAATCATTCTGAACGGAAATTTAGTCGGATGTATAAAATGTGTTTTTTCTGATCAGATGGATAAAACCTGACGCGCGTGACGAGTATGGACCAAGGAAGGTTTTTGTTTAGAAACGATGAAAAAAGTGGCGAAAAATAGCGCGAGCTAGTTAGGTCGACACGAAGCAAAGGTATAGGTGAGAGCTGCAGACGCGGGAAGGAAGGTAAGGGCTCGGAGCGCTCGATACAACTTGAGCTGCGCGCGCCTAGAAGCTGTGTGCCTCGTCGTGACTACGTGTTCCGTGTCTTTCTGTGTGGGTGTACGTTATAGCGCCGCCAGAATTGCAATATACATTTTTTTCACGGACAGGTGAACTATTTGTGTCCTGCTGCGAGCGAGGAAGCCGAGCGAGGTAGCGCGAGCCCGAGTAGTCTTTCGGGAGCACACACTCCTGAGCTGCTACAAACGACTTGACCCAGATCGCAGTTGAACAGTGTGGCGCTGCTTGGATACCATTGCACCTACATACCTACACCTACATCCATCGAACGTATACTTTCCCCTGTGTATGTTTACGCGCTGACTACGTACACAGCACAGGCACATACATACTACGTAGGTACTAGATACCTGCTGTGATCGTTAAGCAGGATTCTGCGCAGCAGAGACATCCTCTCGGCAGCTCGCAATTTTCGATTCAACCCCCTACGACCTGTGCGCCAGCACGTTTCTCCCTGGCAACTCGTGCAGCTATATACCTATGTGCTGCTCTCTAAATTTAGTACCCTCGAAAAAGACTGCTCGCCTCGCTCTCTCTCTCTCTCTCTCTCTCTCTTGACGCTTTCTTTTTCTTCGTCTGCTCTCACTTTTACGCGCTCCCGGAGCAAAAGCTCAATTTCGAAGCGTCTATTTTTGCGCGACAAACATTTTTACAATAAACTCATGACCATGGAAGTTCGAGAAGACAAGTGGATATGCAAATACCCCCGTGATCTATCTATGGACGCGTTGACTCGAGACACGATACTCGCCGGTCTAGATAATAATTTTCCAACGTGATAAGAAGCACGTAGAATGCAACAAAACAAGCAAGTACCATAGACTCGCGCGACACAAGCACGTTTGTAGCGATTACTTGGGCGAGCCGAGCACATAAAACATCGCGCTCGATCGTATACCCTCGGAAAAGGAGGAAAAGTATAAAAACGGCCTTCTCGTCTTTTCCATTGACGCTCGACGCTGCCCACGCGAGAGAACCACGCTCATTCAGGGCGAAGGAGAAAAAACTTTACCAGGGGCTGCCTGTGAATAGAATTAAAGGTTAATCCCAGCGGGCTGGCGTGTCTGCGCTAAAAGACAATGTGGCCAAATCCCCTTCACAGGAAGCCGGTGCTCTTTTCACAAGTCTAAAAGAAACCATAGCTAGTGCAGAATGAAACTTTATTTTTCATTTTTCTACTCCTTTTGTGGTAATCAAAATGGCATTTGAGAAAATACAAATGAATGATCAAGTGGTAAGACTTGTAAACGATCAATTTCCACTACGGTCTCATTCCAACCAACGCATCGATTAAGTTATCATCATCGTAATTACCGGCATCATATTTAATCACAATTACCTATATCGGCAAGTCCTTTGACAAGAATTATAAAATGGAAAAAATTAAAGAGAACAATTCAAAGAAGCATTATTAGAAGTATTATAAGAATACTTTTAACAATTCTTGTAGTTTTTTCAACTTAAAAGTGTGCTCACAAGATATCTAGTTCAACTACCCTTCTCTAAATAAACGTACACGGTTGAAGGTTACCATTATCGACCTATCTGTAGAAATATCTAGCTCTACTAAGTCTCCAGGGAAAAATTGGCGTCACGAGTTTTTTCTTTTCTCGTCGTTTAAGAAGCACGAATTTTACCCTCCAGTAAATATTTAGAACATTTTTCATACAAAGAAACTGCTTTTATTATAAAAACTTTTATAATGATCACAAATTTTCATTCAAAATATTAGCTTATTCAAAATACCTTTTTCGTTTTTTAAGTTATATTTAAAATGATAGTTTGTGTACATATGCTGCAATGTAAATTGATGTATCTTCGAGGCAACTATGCGTTGCAATCGTAATAGTATTATTACCATGACAAAGCGGGAGTGTTAGCGTGTCAAGAAATGTAAAAAGTTATATAAAAAATAAGCTGTATACACAGACGCACCCCTGAGCAACATCCTCTTTCACGAAAGCCCCGTGTTCGATCCGATTTGTGCTTTCTCTATCTCTGCCTCTGTCGGTCTTTCTTTCTCTCTTTCACTACTATATGCGCATACAAATCCATTTATTTATTTATTTATGAGCATCGTCGAGGGTTAGCAGGACTGCGACCCTCGACACAACACGGCTATCCCCCAGGGAGTTAAATACCCTCTGACTCTACACTCGGCGAGGCCCGTGGGCTATCATGCCTGCCGGTATATACCTACACAAGCTCGGCACGTACACATTGATCACGCACAAACTGTTCCTTCCTACATTTACAAATACAAGCGAAATTTAGCCATTTACCAAGAAGCATGTCTATTTTTGTTTTTTTTTTCTTGTCGTACTTGAACACGAGTTTTCTTTTGCTTCCTATGTACATACAGATGAAACCAAAAACATAATCAAGTTTATCAAATTTTCGTTCAACAAAAAATCTCGAGAAAGTTAAAGTAAATTTTAACCACAACCTTTTTTGTACTTATTTTATTTCTTTGCTATTGTTTCATTACTAAAAATTATGATTAAATGACGCAGTTAAATTACTTACCCAGTTAGCAAGTTTTTGTTGACGTTCAATGAGACGCTGTTGTAATTTAGGCCCTGATCCAGCAAGAAACGCCCGCACTAAGCTCTGAGTTTTCTCGAGATGATTTGGAGCTACAGCCTCAACCTGGGCCAGGTATTTCTGCATGGTCGACTCCAAATTTGGTACTGGTAAGCTCGGTAGAGGATCGTCTCTCTGAAAAAAGGTACAAATTTATACAGTTTGAAGTAAAAAAATAAATAAATAAAAATAGCCGAGAAGCTTTTGAAGTTTGCTTCTCTCATAGTATATCGTATAAAATATTTTTTTTTTGTTAGTTACTTAAAAAAACGGCTGCTAATTTATTGGCAAAGAGCTTCCTCCTATTTTTATGAATTAATGTCAATATTTATGGTAAATTTTTTACGTTTATTCAGTGTCATACTTCACGATAACTACCATTGAACTTTCACTGGAATAAAGACTTTAAAAATATACTTTTTTTTAGAAACTGATAACTCTGCTGCATTGAAGTTAAGTAATATTCTTATTAAATGACTTACTAATATAATTCATAAGTGGGATAATGTGTACTCGATACTAGGGAGAATCATAGGGAAGAAAACACGAATATAACCAGATGAATCATTAAACTAAATTCTTATAGCTGGACATCAATTTGCTAATGTGCTAATAAGCGAAACGTTTATACATTAGCTACTCTGCGTAAATATTGAAGCATTAATAAAGCCAAGCATTGCCCTAGGGAAAGTTATTTTTTTTTTCTTTCATTAACTTGTAGATTCAGCCGTGAAATGTCGATAAGGGAGTTAGCTACTAGTATTTTCACGTCCCCTTTCTCTCTAAATGTTAGTATTTTTAGCACGAATACTGTTTTCTGAATTTATGCCGATCGATATTATTTCTTCGAGGAAGTATGTGGCACTTTTTACAGTCGAATAATTTACTGCTGTTTTCCCTCTGACTTTTATTATAATGTAGCCATCGAATCGAGAACCATTACATTTTTCTTAATTTGTCAAATAAAATTTCATGCTTTTATAAGAAATGCAACGGTGATTCAATTTCAAATTAGACAGTGCGTATAAAAGTCGAAGACTAGAAAAGCTCGCTAGGTTGTTTTTTTTACGCAAGTTCATTATACGCAAAGCTATACTTTCAGTGGCGAGCCACACGCACGTGCATAGCGTACGTCAAGCGAAACGTTCGCGAGGGCTCTAGGTGCGAGTCTCAACTTGAAAATCCTCAAGTAGCCTTGCAGAGGGCGAACAGAAACGATTGTCTGCGTCTCACTGGCAGAAAAATAATTGCTATAATTGCTTCGCTTCGATGCACATGCCTTGTGAATTCACCATTTTCATCTATATCATTACACGACTGTATTTACTAGAAGTCTTGTGTGACTGTACCCCGCGATAAATTTCGTCACGTCGCTTGTGATGAAAAAACAAAGGCGCAGGGACGATAAAACATGAAAATATTACTTTCACTTTCAACTTGTCAATTGAGACTTTATTTTAATTGTGCATCGATGTATCGGACAGAAGCCATCGATCTGAAATTCGTGATCAGCAGAGTTAACCGGAAAAAAAAAGATTTTGAAGCGTCGATCAGTAAGAAAGATAGTGAAAATGAACGCTTTAGTTTGAAGACAAATCGCTGGAGTTTAGCAGCTGGTCGAGAGCCTGCCGCAAGGATAGAGGATCGGAGAGAGGAGCGTCGAGTCGTCGTCGAGCAGGCTCGCGAACAGTTTCGCATAACGAGGAGCGTGAAAAAATCCTCTACCTTGAGCTAATTCAAAAGGTACGCGGCTGACTTACAGCGACTCGTAATGTCCCTCGCGATAATGAAACTCGTTATACGCAACTGCCTCGCTAGATTTACTCGAAGCCGTGACGCGAATACCGCAATCGTCTGGGCTCGTCTGCGCCCGACCACGCCACTGTCGTTCTTTTCCGCACCCCGAGTTGTTCCGTATCCTCTATGATCTTCATCTAGATCGCACACGCTGCAATACGTGAGCAACGAGCTACGTGATGCTCATGTTAAGATAAGGCGCTTTCGGCATCATCTGTCTGATTCGCATGGCTTTGCGAACATCTGAACTATAAACGGTAGCCCAAAGTGAACAATTTGTTGCTGCGTTGCAGCATCGACGAGCCTGATGATAATTCGATAACGCGTTGAACAATGTCTCATTATGATATCTATCGCGAGAGCCTCGCAGCTACGAGAGATAATTTTACACAACAATGAATGCTCGTTTCCGGAAAAAACAATTAAGCCGCGCACGCGTACGCCATATCACAGAAATGGATCGGTAATATTCATCATTTAAAGTTGCTTTCTGAATTGCGCAATGATCGGTAACTGTGTTTATGTTATTCCAAGTGAATGTTGGACAAAGAATGCTTTTTTCCTTCCTTTTTTTCCCCCGCGCACTCGACGCACTTCGAGCCCGTGCACGCGCCCGTACAACGGAACGCCCTTTAGCGATAACAATCGAAATCGCTTGCTCACGCGTGACAGTGGTGTCAATGTGACTTATATTTCAGCCAATCGGATTATTGTACCCTGCTACCTTACGTACTTTTTTTTTTGAATCTTCACTTCAGGCATGTGGTTTCACAAGCTTTGCCAATTTGAGTTTTCGTCTTGAAGATTATTTTCTCCTGACTTGTTCGACCACTCCATGATTTAAATTTGAATAATTTTTATCAAATTTTGCGCTATTATTCATGAACGCAGGCCAAAAAATATCCTCAATAATGTTTTTTACATTTTATATCGTATTGTTATAGTAAGCGCAACTTATCGAGAGGGAAATAAGGAGCAACGGAAGGGCTTATTTCAGAACAGCATATAGAACATATTCAGAAGCGTTTGTTCTCTCTTTTTGTTCAATGAGTTGCGGCAGGCGCGTTTCTTTGCTGGCTTGTCAATGCAAAACAAGCGCGCGTACAGCCTCCACAGCAATTAAAAGATAACAAGTTTGCCGTCCCTCGCTACGCGTGGACTCCCTTCCAATTAGTGACACCCCAAGACACGAGCACTATTATTCGCGCAATCTTTTCTCTCTCTCTCTCTCGCTCTCTCTCTCTCCTCTCTCTCTCTCTCGCTCTCTTTTTTATTCATTTCTTCAACCAACATTTAACTCAAAAGTATCGATTTTAATTTTAATTTATTCTCATTATGATCGTGTTTTCTTAGCCAGAACAACTTGCAGTTCTTGTTATTGATCTAAAACGTTTAACTTTTGGTTTGTGTGGCCCACATTTTGTGATTCTAAAAATTGAGCGATAGTTGGAATATTCAATTACTTCCACTTTAAGTTCATTGTATATAGATGAACTTGAGGCACATTTTATTAGCTACGTCTATTTATAAAAAAATAAGTCATATAAAATTGGAAAACATTGGCAGCATAAATTCATTTGTGGGGGGAATACTTTACATTTAAATAATTAATGAATGTTTAATAATTTAATACTAAACTTTAGTAAAAGATAATTCAAATGGAATACCGAATATGCGTTTAAAAATACTAGATTGTTGGCATCTCTTTAATCGATGCCGAAATTTCTCAAATAAATTTAAAAAACTACTTTGAATATGTGTATTCATTATAATGAAAGACCACGAATAGAAGTTTTACTTTCGAAAACCATGATGTCTAAAGTGAAAGTTCAACGTTATCTCATCGTATAGATAGAATGTTCCACTATAAAATCAGCAGCACGTATGTGACTCGGAGTTTTCTAAGCGAGATTCAGTCCTCTGTTTGAGAAGCTATTAGTTGAAATTGTTTGTTATGTGTGATTGGATAATAAATTATATAAATGATTCATCGTCACTTGCTATAAAGTACGCAACATGCATGAAAATGAATTATAAGCACAATATTAATACATTGCCGTGAGAATTTTTAATTTTTTTAGGATCAATTTAAAATAATACGTTTTCGTACATTCATTTTTTTCATTTTTTTAAAGAATTTCAATTTTACCAAGTTTGACTGAGCACTTAGAACGTGTTGTATACAAAAAAGGCCGACCACTGCCTAATTAACAAAATTTATTTGCAACAAAGTGTAACCAAACTGATAATACAAAACCAGTAATTTTCATTATATCTCATTATTAAGCTCAATATTCTACATTTATAAAAACTGCTTAGCTGTATTGTAGATTTTAAAAAAGGTATTAATTTAAGGTATTTGATATATTATCATTCTGGATAAAAAAATCAAATCCTTAATGCTTAGATTATCTCAAAAACAAGAACGTCCTCAAAATCTCAGCTTGGAAAGAAAGATGATATCGCTTTTTTTAAGTGTCTGTTTGAATATCGCCTTTTTGAAATTACCATTGAGAAAAATGATGAAAAAAGTTGTTATCATACATCCCAAGAGTAAATTTATTTACCATAAAAATGAATTAATGTATTTAATTGAGCTTGCAGAATGAAAATTGTTTATGCACAATGTGAAAATACCTTGAATTTATTGAGTAATGTAATTTGAAAAAATCAGTTCTCTTAAAAAAATGTTGCATATTTCCCGAAAATTCTAACTATACGGCACAGCTATTTATTGTATTTGAATAAAAAAATGGTTTTTACTGGCACTAATCGGTGCAGGTAGCTCTGGAATAAGTGAGAATTTTCATGCTATTTCAAAAAGTGTTCAATACTCCAATCAGGGAGAAAACTTATGATTGATCTCTCCCTGTGCTCGGACCTGGCACTTACGGCACTTATATCGTAAATAACTATTCCAGACTAAAAGTAGATTGATCTCACTGGTTGATACAAATTATATACTTTTAAGTATATTTATGGCATAATATATTTACCGAAGCAGAAGGACAAGAGGTGTCCTTGGATAGACTGCTGATGCTGGATAGCAGTCGGCGTGAAGTCCCCACAACGGAATCTCGCCATCCCTCTGGAACAAAAAACAAGCTTTGCATTTATTTGTATGAAACGTTTTTTACTTTATACCTTTGCAGTTTTTATTTTGTCAATTTGAAAAATATAAATTATTAGTTGATGGATAACATTTTTATAATGTTCTCACGAACAATTATATTACGTCTACTTATTAAGAAGATAATTTTTAGAAACAATAGTTCTAGTTCCACGGACTATTCAAAATTTTCAAAAAATTAAAGTTATTACGGATAAAAAACTTGTGCTGTTTGTCTTTGAAAAATTCTGATTTTTTGCTGTTGAGTTCATCGAGTTGTAATTTTGGTTCTAATGCATGACAAAAGATTTGTAACCCAACGGGGCATTTCGATATAATCAAATGGTCATTTATAAAAGAGCAGGTACTATTTAGAGAAGCACTTGGCTTGTTATTATCTTCACGTGACTGTTGATGAGTCGTCCCTTTGTTGGACACGTGTATTCCAGCATAAGTTTAGTGACAAGAGCTTTGCGATTCTAAACCCCGATAATTTGTGCTTTATTGGTCAGCACCAACGAAAGGAATTTTACTTGATCTAACACACTTTTTACGCGGCATGGGGTTTGCGATACTTTTTTACGATCCCTTTTTTTCATGTCCAATAATTAAACTGAAAGTTAACTAGAATTTTCGGAGCTTTACTTGTGAGTGAGTTAAAATATTTTTTACGATTCTTACTAATTCAATGGAACTAAACTTAATTATCTTTAGACAATTTGGAAATGAATTAATTTTAAGATTAAAAATTCTGTGGATGAGTAAGAAAAAATTAAGTATTACTCGGTAAAAGTATACAAGAATAGGTTGAAAACACGAAAAAACTTTTCGTCTGTTAAGTAATGGCTTGCAATTACCTACCTGCATAAAATTATAAAAAAGATACGATCTACGGGAACACATGCATTGTAGGTAAGTAATTCAACTGGCATGGTGAATGAATTTCAATGTAAAAAAGTGAAAGCTGTTTTTTTCTGGCTAAGCAGTGTTGCCAAAAAATACTAAATTACCAAGACAATACAGACAGGCTATTTTCATATGATCAATTTTATTTCTCTTGTATAAACCTAAAAATTTATCAAAATAATTCTCTCATATATCCTCACGCACCTTTACTTTCTTTGACAAGTGTCAACCCTACCCTATCAAAGTGTAATAATATTTATATTACAGGGTGGTGAGGGATGGTTGTTTCAAGGGGGAACGAATCAAACTACCGAAGGGGACTCGAAGAATCTAAAGCATGAAATACGCATGTGGATATGTACACGTAGGTGTATAGTGTATACCATACTAAGTCTGTAACACTATTCATCGTACACGCCACAATATTTACCTTACTAAATTAAACACTTTTCCTCTTGCTTAAAGTTATTTCTATACACTTGGATTTCTATTTGTATTTCTTTATCCATTTTTGTTGTTCCAAATTGAACAACTATTTTAAAATAATGAACAAATTAAGCTCCCTGATCCTTTTAATATTTTATATATACTTACGTTAGTCATATAAAGTACACTTATGTATATAAAGTTAAAAATTTTCGTCTAAATTCTTATAATAATAATAATAATAATAATGATAATAATAATAATAATAATTTTTTGAAATAATTATTTTAAAAATAAAAAATAAATTTTATTTATTAGGTTTTAAAAGGTCTCGTAAGAAAGTAGAAATCAATATAGTTCGGTAACAATGACGTATTTAATAATTACTTCAACAATTTTACAGGATCACACACACGTGGTCAAATGCATAATAAATTATAACCATTCTTATTTTTATACAACTTGCATATAATGAATTCCAGACGACAATACGTGGAATTTTTTATAGCTATTGTTACTCCAGTTTAATCGTTTTACATTGTTTACTATTATCAATCAATCAAATTTTACATGCTAAATCCACATTTACGTAAACCAGTATTTGTAAAATGTTGTAATCAATTGCAGATATATTAAGTTAAGAGCTGTTTTTCTGGAACGACGCCACTCGTGTAATAATTATTCATATTGTTACAATTTTATATATGGTTTCTTAACTCCTTTGATAGAATAAAATAATATTCGTAGTAAACATTTTTATAAATTGACATTTAATATTTTTGAATAAATGAATACAGTGGTGTTACTACGAAATAAAAAAGAATCACATTATGCTTGAAAACAACTTTTAACTGTATATAATTATTATTTTTAAATTTGAATCATATAATAGCTCATGAAAATGCTACTAAAAAATATTTGTTATATTTTAACTCATTACATTAATGATTTTAAATAAAAAATATGTGAATCGAATGCTGAAGTAAAAAATTCACTTCAAATAAACAGTAAACAAGTTACTCAACATAAAGATACATTTTTCAAAATTAAACATGAATGGCCTACTTCATTTTTATGTACATTATTTATTTTTTTAATAAATAGCATGTTCACTAATTATAAGACTATTTCTAATTCGAGCCTCTTTTTGAACAAAAGATTGCTCTAATGAGAATGATATTCATAGTTATAACATTGAATACATGACAGTAATAATGTATCGATAATCTATATTTTTAATGCATGAAACGAATATTTTGCAGAATTTTAATATCAATTTAGATGAAACTAAAAGGTTCATTTAGAAAATAAATGATCCCCATAAGCATATTATTATACAAATTATTTTAATTCGGTTTTAAAAATAAATGAAATATTAAATACGTATGCATTTCAAGCACATAAATTTTTAGATGGAGACCCAACAAAATGAGTATGTGTTAATTTAAGATATCAATTATTAACGACATACATTTTAACATTTCAATATAATAATAATGTACAATTTGGTTGATAAATGGGTGTTTTCAACTTTGTTGACAATTTTGTTATAGCATACATTTAGCAAGTATATTATGTGTTCGGTTTTTTATAACGTCGAACAAATTTTCAAGTTTATTTACAAGAAAATTGAAGAAAATAAAATTGAAACTACTTGTATACAGCCTTACAGCACACATTTTAAATATATACATTAATATAGCAGCTATTTACAAAATAAACTAAAATGTCTACTTTTCTTTTGAAATTAATATCTACTTTTTAAAAATTAAAAAAACTTTATCTATGTATAGATATTAAATATTCAAAACCTAAATATATAAATGTACGTGAATTTTATTTCAGGATTTTTTTACAATTTTTTCATTTAACAAAGGTAAGATGTTAATCGAAGAAATCGCAATGAACATTCGATAAGGTTAAGGCAGAACTAATATCCGTTCAAATTGATATACATGTAAGTGTTTTTGGTGTTCGGAAATAAAAAAGATGCCATAGGAGCGGTATTAATTTTTTTTATATCTTATATATATTAGAACCAAAACGGTTATTAATAACACAGGCACACAAAATAAAAAAAATCTTCAGTTCCAGAGACCGGACCCAGTGGACTTTATGTTTTTTGGGTCGCTGAATCCAAATCCGGGGTCGGTTTTTCAAATTCAGATCGATTTAAGGTCATTTGAAGGTCACTTAAAGGTCAAATCATGGATAAAAGGTTAAAAAATCTAAAACAATTCCTATATAGATTTTCGAGGATGCTGAATTCAAATCTGAAGTCAGAGGACCTCTACGACCTTACCCTTCAAGGTCATTTGAAGGTCAAACTCAGAGAATTCACTATAAAAATCCGAAAAATATAACATTCATCTTTTGAGGGTCGCTGAATTCGAATCGAAGGTCATTTTGATCTG
The DNA here is from genome assembly GCA_034770305.1 of Trichogramma dendrolimi. Lineage (NCBI taxonomy): Eukaryota > Metazoa > Arthropoda > Insecta > Hymenoptera > Trichogrammatidae > Trichogramma > Trichogramma dendrolimi. The sequence goes on from JAPMIB010000023.1 coordinate 1,482,560, forward strand.
GTCATTACAAGATCCATTTAAGGTCATTAAAAGATAATTTTTAGGGTAAATTGATAAGGCATTCTTAATTTTGCATGGCTTTTTACTCTTTTTTTTTGTGTAACGTACCTTTTTTTCTTAAACCATGGGCGTAAAGGTTACCGTTTGCGTTTAATTTCTCTATGTTGTCTAGATCCATTCTCCTTGCTCGTCGCTAAAATCTACACAGCTTTCTGGGAACTGATATGTATAGTTATGCAGGGAATACAGTTTATAAGATATATTACACTTCATTTCGCCGAAATGTTTTATCAGGGTTGATTTTTAAATTTTGCTTTAATCGCTTCTGTGATTCATTTTAACCTTCAAATGACCTCAATAACAAAGCTAAATTTGTCAGCTCCAAAAACCTATACAATATATTTTTCCGTTATTTTATGGTGTTTACTAGATTTACCCTTAAAATGATCTTTTAATGACCAGGTCAAAATGAACTTTGATTGAGATTTAGCGACCCTCAATAGATAAATGTGATTTTTTTTTTATTTTTATTGAATTCTCTAAGTTTGACCTTCAAATGACCTTGAAGGGTAAGGTCGTAGAGATCATCTGACTTCAGATTTGAATTCAGCATCCTCGAAAACCTATAAAGGAATTGTTTTAGATTTTTTAACCTTTTATTCATGATGATTTGACCTTTAAGTGACCTTCAAATGACCTTAAATCGATCTGAATTTGAAAAACTGACACCGGATTTGAATTCAGAGACCCAAAAAATATTAAGTCCACTGGGTTCGGTCTCTGGAACTGAAGATTTTTTTTATTTTGTGTGCCTGTGTAATCATTGAAAAAAGTGCCTAAATGGTCAATTTATCGAATAATATAATTTTTACATCCCATCATTTAAGTAACTAACGATTTTAAAAACATAATTCATCATCCTAATTTTGAATTTTATCGGTTTTATATGTACAATAAATAGCAAGTTAAATAGCAGATTTGAATGATTTCTTTGTATTTTTTTTTAGTGCAATAGTTTGTACATACAATGTTCGTTCATGATTATTAGCAAGCTCTCAACGCTACACATACGAAATTTATGATTTCGCAACTTTCTTTCAGAATCAGTAGCATATATCAATGCGTATTTTGTTCTTACATGTATATTGTATATGTATTGTGTTGAGCATTTTCCAATAATAAATATAACATTTCCAATAAAAAATTATAGGCTCCAACATATAATTAAAGCTCTAAGCTTTATGAAGACCTTCCATCGTGGAAGAATTAAAGAAAATAATTATTTAAAAATCACGTGAGACCAGCTCCTAGTTCCTAGCTTCTGCGCGTTAAACAGAGCACTTTATTATGTAAAATATTTATTTCGTGTGTAAAATATTTATTTTTTGATCTCCGTGCCTCGAAAATTTTTCAAGACTAAATAAAAATTTGAAAATTTCATAAAAATAAATCTTCGATTTCTTGTTGGTTTATGTAGTAGCATTAATATAGACATGTTGTTAATTATGAGTACGACTGCATGCATATGAGCAGTAAGCATAGATTGATTTATTCTAGAGTAACAACTTATTATTCAGTGTATACTGTAAAACTTTTTTTATCGCAATCAAGCGACTGCATTGAAATTATTCAACTTCTATATTTGTCTCTAACATTTTAAAGTTTGAAGTAGAATATTCAAATTTTATGTTTAACACTTGTTTTCATAAATTCTAAATAGTAATAACGATGTTATTCAACAAAAACAGTTGGAATTTACATTGCTAAATGATTACTAATGAATTGACTTAGTACCACAAAATGAAACTAAACACCAACTCGATGTTATCCGACTTATTGATACGAAATGACTTATATTTACTTATGATATTCACTTAAGTTAATTTATCCTTATACTACGTTTGGAAATCACGATAAATCGCGTTCCTTGATATGTTATCTTGGTTCAGCAAGAATGTCGAACTAAACTGTAAATATATTTAAATAAAAAAATTTATATACATTTTTTACCAATGTTTCAAGATCGAGAAGAAACACTTAGTAAACGATACATACATTACATTTATAATCTAGAGTGCAAGTCTTATAATAGCGGTATTTTAGTAGTACTCAGTTTACTCATTAATGGTAATTACTTTGTATATTTTTTATGTGCCAAGTAACTGTTTTCAAAAGCATGTATAAAAGTGGCTCTTGAACCCGTTTTATGGTGTGAGCTTTAATTTGGAATGAATAAATTTCACCGATTGTAAAACAAATAGAAAAAATGTAAAATCGAAATTTAACTCAAGTTCACACTGTTAATACTTACGCCATAAAAGAAGTAAAAGAAATCCATCATTGAATGTAGTTTTATATTATTTCAAGCACATTTTAGCACATGACACACTTTTCATCTTTTATTTTCCGATAATCGATATATTTTACCTCTTACATCATTCACACACTCACTCACACTCTTGTACGCACGCACTTTCAATATTCGACACAAATGGCATAACTATTTTTTTAGAGTTCTTCAAATAAACTTTGAATAACTTATCAAATATTTTCGGTATACTGAGTAATAAAAGTGTAGAATTTCACTTGGCAATAAATTTTTAGGAAATTGCCTTTCATAGATTAACAAAACTGTAACGATTTTCTTGACAATAGCAACGATAATATTCTATAATTTTCTGACTCCTGAGCCCAGTCCAAATGATTTTTTAAATGACTAGTATTTTCTCGCACTGATACTCTGCACTCGAAGATTCAAAGATAACTATTGTGTTGATAAAATTTTCATCACTGGAAGCCTGCCACGAAAATATCAATCTTGAATTATCGAGCACGATCACCTTCTACGTTTAACATAACTGATTATTTGTCGTTTCGAATGCGCAAGTCGCTTTAAGGCGAGCTTAAAAATTAGTACATCCCTGTACGGAAAGGATTGACGGTTTCGCTCGTTTGCTGCTCGTTAGCTTGATTTCTGAATGGATTTGGATGACCGGCTCTGGAGATGGACTGCTGCGGTTGATAAGACGATTGCGAGTACGAAGCATCTTGTTGGCTCTGATTATAGCTAGTAGCGTCTTGCTGATATTGCGTATTGTAGTTCTGAGCCGGATTCGGCTGATTTTGACCTTGATATTGGTAGCTTTGATCGCCGTAGTTCTGATAGTTGGGTTCGATATTTTGGTCGACATTGGTCTCTATCCTTGCCTGCGAAGTGAGATGATTGCCAACGTCTCCAGTTGTCGGCCTCTGCTCTTGCAGCACATAGGTTTGATACTCCTTGTTGGGTGGATCTTGCATGAGGATGTTCGCTTCATCTTGGAAGGGTTTGAAGTCGTAGATGTTGCGCAAGTACATAAGAACTGGAGCATAGGCGAGATTACTTATGGCTATGAATACGTTGAGGGCAGTGAAGCCGATGGCTTCCACGACTCCTCCGGCTATAATGGGTCCAATGGCGTAAGCCAAACTGTAACTGATGTCAGCGATGGCGTAGATGCTGCCGTAAACCGAAACGTAGCGCACATCGACGAGGTAACCGAGGGTTGGAAGCAAGGCCGTGTCGATGAGGGCAATGCCGAAGCAAATGCCGCAGATTGGAATCATGAGGAATTTGTAAGAAGTCGAGAAGGGAATGATGAAGCAGCAGAGACCTTCGAGCGCCAAACCACCCGCTGCCATGAGCCACTGGTGTTGCGGGTACTGCTTAGCCATTTTCACCGTGATGGCCACTCCGAAGACGTGGGGGAAAAAGGCGGGAAGCCAGATCATGCCCATCTTCCAGTTGTCGTGGGTTATATGGTCCTCCATCCAGAGCGATATGGTGGGCTCGAGAAAAGCCAGCGCCACGTTGGACATCATGAGAGCACCTGCGCACACGGCGATGTACGGATCGATAAAGAGGCGCCATATTGGAATCGTCGGTCCACTTTCTTGGCGGCTCTCCTTGAGCTGCTCTTTGAAGGGCTTCATGACCAGCAGCAGCATAAAGCCGTCGGCCAAACTCACGAAGGCCAGGATGAGGAAAGGCACCTCTTTGCCAGCGAACTGGTAGAGAGCTCCACCGAAGGGCGGAGCCACGAGGCAGCCAAAGCTGATGAAGGCCAGGGCTATGCCGAGGGCCTTGGAGCGCTCGTTCTCCTCGGTGAAGCGGTCGGCTATCATGGCCAGTCCCGAGGTGTCCGCGAACGCCGAGCCGACCCCCTGCAAGCTCCTGGCGAAGAACAGCACCCCGTAGCTGCGGCCGCAGGCGAACACCGCCGTCGAGAGGAACATTATGCAGAGCCCGATCATCATGGGGATGTCGTAGCCGATCCGATCGATCAGGGCCCCGGAGAACGGATTGATCATCAGTTGGACGATGGCCTTCGAGGCGAACAGGATCCCCGTCGCCGAGTCTTGTCCGTGATGGTGGTGGGGAATGGTGCCGTTTGTGCCCGCTGGCGGCACGTCGTCCGAAAACGTCCCTATGTACTGCAGGTAGTCGGGGATGATCGGCACGATCACCATGTAAAGCATATTGTCTAGCAATAGAGCGATGCACACGATGACTAAAATTAGCTTTCGCTGTGCCTGTGGCTCTTGAGTCTTCTCCCATACTATGTCCTTTACTTCTCGCAACTCCAGATTCAGCACGGGCACTTTTATCGAACCAATGCCAGCCATGATTGTTTAAATTTTAACTTTTTCTATACAATCTTGACTTTTTCTCTTATACTTTTATTTCTTTACTACTTCAAGCTGTTGCGTTTACTAGCATCTCTCAATACTGTACCAAAGTTATAAAAACTCCTTTGTCTCCTTTTTCTTTTCTCCAATATTTTTCGAATACACTTCCTTGTAAAAATTGAACCTTCAATTGTTTATTTGTAATAATCGAAAATTTTTGACTTTCAAGTGGCAATAGCTACTTCAAAGTTTAGAAGTTTAAGTTTATCTCCAGTGGACGCTCATTACGCTGACATAGCCGCTGTCGATGGCTGGAAAAGTTTTGATGTTCTTGTAGCTGTATTTGCTGTTGTCGTTGATGTTGTTGCTGTTGATGACGATGACGATGGAGATGGCGATAATAGTGATGGTAATGATAACGATGACAACGATAATGATGAAGTCGCTGTTGTATTGATTGTTGTTGTTGTTTGATAACAATCGGATTGATGACAAGTTACAACAGCTAGTAAGACGACGCGCATCAGGCCGAGCCAGGGGTAACCTACAACAGAGCGCTCACATTAATATACACCTGAACCTCATCAGGACAATTTTAAATCAATTAATATTGAGCAATATTATTGTAATTTTTTTTTTCATCTAAGAGCCCAAGCCCGGCCCGGCCTGAATAGCGCAGCTGAATTTTCGAACCGATTAAGTGAGTATGACTCCTGTCCAATTTAAAATCAGAGCAAAAGTTCATGATGACTTTTAAATTAAAACTAACAATTAATCAATTTTCTAGAGTAAATGTGCTCTTCGCTGAATAAAAATCTCACATTTATCTTTGCATCTACTATCTAAAATCGATCTTATACTTTATTACTCGATACCTTTTTTATCCCAAAACCAAATAACATATATCGTCACACGAGTGAAAGAAAATTAAATAAGCAATCATCATTATTAAAATACACCTTCTGATTATAGTGGGTTTGTGATTATAAATCAAGGCTAATATACTGGGGGGGCTTGGCGCGATTGCTCGATGTATACTTGTGCAAGAAAAGAACACTAAGCCTAATTTTATTTAACGCTAAATGTAAGAAAGACATCCTTACCCGAGTTATCGGCAAACTTCTGTCTGAGGGAAGTGGCGAGACGTTGGGGACCGGCAAAGGTCGGAAGTCCAGCTAGGATACCACTCAGTTTAGCAGCTACGTCCGCTGCCTGCGGATCCTCCTTTGAATCGTTAATCGACTCCGTTGTACCACTTGTGCCGGAGCCCTCCACCTTTTACGCCTTGTCCTCTACCGAGCCTGTAATCAATTTTACACAAATTTTTTCATAATGAATCAATTATAAACATTAGAACATTCGCTATATTAATAATGCACTGGTATTGACAGGTAAAAACGTTTTTTTCATCGCTCTAAACGTAATAAATCATGCCATTAAAATTTTCCCGATGAATCAATACAGATTGTTCTATATTTGAACCACTGAAATACGTATTCAAGTAGGTGCTAGAAATGCCTGTGATAGGGCGTCAAAATGAACACTGTGAAAGTATCACGTTATAGCTGAGATTTCTATATGCTTAATATTGATTGTTCAAATGAAATTGGCACAAAGTCGCCACGAAGTCAAAGGCCTTCTATATTTGGCCTTCATTAAAAATTTATAGATAAGCAGTACACTCTTGTTCCTCTTGATTTTAATAATAACGATTCAAAAAGTTTTACAAATTTTCAGAAAAAGTGTCTAATATTTATGAAAAAAAATCATCTTTCCTTTCTATGTATCGAGTTATATCTATTGATTTTGGTTGGCTTCTATGGGTCAGTATAAATGATATTTTCTTTGGAAAAGTAGTACAATTGCGATATTTTGAAGGAACCCATTTCTTAAATACAGAGAATATACAGTCAGTAAAGCAATCATCACTGAAAACTTTTATAAGTAAACCAATAGAAGCAAAGGAAAACTAGTAAGTAACACATGATGCTTGTATGATAGTTACTCGAATTACAACCAATGATATTCAATACTTTCATTTTTTCGTTAAGAGCATCACAAATTGAATAGTAAGAGAGCATCGAGGCTCAAATTACCAAGGGGGTGATACAGATTTCTAAAATCATGGATATGTGTATCAATGAAATCGATTAATATATAGGTATACTTTCAAACATTAATTTGTACGAAAAAGAATAATTGATTGTTAAAACTACATGACTGGTGATGATTTTTTATAAACTGTTCAATTTAACATGAAAAGATGTAAAGTTTTTTAAAATTATTCTCAGCTTGATAACAAACAAAATGTATGAGTAAATTAAAATAATAAACGCTCAGGTATATTATGGAGAATCAATAAAAGTTTGTCAAGAGCCAAAAATTGAGGACAAAAGAGCAGTGGCAACGGAAAAAATGCAATCGCAAATTGAGGGATCGATCGAGCTCATCGTTAACTTTGGTATATAGCTGTTGAAGTCTATTTGAGTAACGGTGGAGCCACGCCAAGCGTTAAAATCTCGCTGGTCGCTCACGATTTGGGGAGCTTGCAAGCTGCAGAAATAATTTTTCCATGAATCCGTCACAATTCAGCCGGATTATTTGACGTAGCAATGAGATGAAGAAGGTGTCGAGGAATGATAAATATATAATAATAAATTAATGATCGAGTACTTACACAGACCAAAAAGCTCTCGTTGAGCTGTGCGTCTCGCTTGAGCTGGACGTGCGTGTCTCACCTTCGGGATGGCTTTGGAGCGTCTGGCCTCGCAATCCTCCCCGCCACTGCCCCAGGAAGCCTCCCCACCCGAGGGTGCTCGTTCTCCTTACGACGACTGCCAGCTCTCCCACTGTCTGGCTATGCGCGCGCGTAACGGGGCTCGAGGGCGCAGCCGCACGTGACCTCAGGATCGCCAGGTGGGGAGAACGAGAGGGTGCGCACGCAAAGGAGGGACCAGGTGGACTTTGGCCTTTTCTCTGTCTCTCTCTTTCTCCCTCGCTCTCCTCTCTCTCTCTCTCTCTCTCTCTCTCCCTCTTTCTCTCTTCTTCTCAGGCACAGACCTGGTCGATGCTGCTGCTGCTGCTGGTATTCCGAGCGTCAGGTCGATTGCTCACCTGGCACTCGCGAGCTTGCCGCATCACCGTGCTCGCGATCAAGCGAATCTCCAGCGAAGCTTGCAGCGCTTCTCGTTTATCTCACTATGCAATTTCCTCTATCTTTCACCCTGTCTGCTTACCTGGCACCTTTAACCCGTACGACTTTTATAGATAGAATATTTTTTATTGCTTTTATTTCTATCTCATCTTAATTACTTTTCAACATGCATATTTTTGGCTATATAATTTACATAAATTTTATATAAAAACCAACTACGATGAATAATATATGCATTTGTGGCCGTGAATGCAGAGCTCAATTTGGCCTCTTGGCGTCATAAGAATTTAGTTCATTGGAGTAGGGGAGTTATTGATCGTATTATTTTGTATCGTTCACACATATACTTCAAACGATTTCTTTCTTTTTTCCTGTTTATAGTTACACGCTTTCAGTAATACAGAGCTGCAGAATATTTTTAGCATGGATGCAATGAAGCTCATTCAATACTAATGCACTCAAAAAATATCTCATATTTTGTTATTGTCCAAAACGTTTAAAGCTTCCTTTAGTCATTTTAAAATGAAATAGATAACTGCTGTTGGGAAAAATGAAAAATGAATGTTGAAAAGTGTTTTTCAAGATCAATTTTAACTCGTGTGAACTATTTTTTTATGTTACATGAACGTTAAATTTTAAATAAGTCAGAGCAAATACTAATTTTTGTTGCAAAAAATTTTTAACATGAAGTCTTAAACATTATCTAAATAAGTTAAAGGGACACATCTGCATTTTCACCAATAAATTTAATACATAGATATTACATGTTAATTTCAACATTTTTTATTTTTGATGTAAAATTATGTTAACAATTTTATTACATGAGAAAAAATGGCTCTCATACCTTTAATTATTAAAATGACCTAAGTGGAACCCACTTCTGTTTAAATTATTTGTTCAATCTATCGGTCTAAAACTTACAGAAATAAACGTTGAAAAAACTGTTTTTGGCTTTAATCTATATTTTAGATGGAAACAAATTTTTCTAGCCTTTTCTTCAAATTCTATTTCACTTAAAAGTAAGGAAGGTATAACAAAAATTTTAGAATTCGACTAACCAACATAGTTCATAAATTGAGGTCAGAATTCTACAGCATAACACTTTGAAATCATAATTCATTACAGATGAGTCCCGGAATAATTTACATAATTAAAAGCATTATAGTCGTTTTTATATTGATGTGATAAGATTTATAAAAACATAACTTTACATCAAAAACTAAAAATTCAATAATTAATATTCAATTTTCATGTTTTTTTTATTTACAGGTAAAATTGCAGGTGTGTTTCCTTAATAAAATCTAAAGCTGCCTTTAAACAAAATAATACCAAAGCACACATTTCTACATAATTTATTTCGGTTTATGGCATTCAATGATTTTATGAAAAGATGACCATTATGAACAGTCAAAATAATTTATATATTTATCAATATTCATTGTTTGCTAAATATGTCACTAAAGATCTTAAATCTAATAAAACGAAAAATTTCATTGAGTAATAGAAGTTGAAAGTTTGTATGAAAGTACAGAATGATTATTAATGTATACTATGTATTTTTACTATGTACTCTCATGTATATGTGCATTGATAAAACAAAATAATTCTCTGGTCTCAATAAATTAAAATTTTTCAAAACATTATAAAGCAAACGAAAATGAAAATTTATAAAAACAAAGTATCCTGTTGCTTTTTACGAATATTTCACGGTAAAATCTCAATTTTAATAACGATGTTCCAAGTAGTATGGGTAACGGGTTTTGGAACTGTTAGATTAAATGATTGCAAATGCAGTGATTTGTTCATTAGTTCATAACTTTATAATAAACCAAATAATCGAATTAACATCTAATTGTGGAAACTTTTTAAGGATTCAACTTTAAAAGTGAATAGTAAATTTCAATTTTTTTAATTTTTTTGCTCTGAGAAACATTTAAATCTACTGTTTTAAATGAATAAAATATACTTTTACTTTTGAATATTAAATGTAAAATGCGCTCATTGACGATGCGAAAATAGAAGTGAATTCAGCATTCAAAATAAACATCCACAAAATTGGTCGTCAGGTCAGAGAATTGTTTATTCTAAAAATATCAATTTTTAGAATTTATTGAGGTTGAGTTGAAAATGTGAAATTATTTTAAAAAACTTAAGCATTTTTCTTCGACTTATACATTTTCTAAAACTCTTCTCAAATAAAGCGTCATGGGTGTCATATAAATAAGGGGTGAATGATTTTTCTGATGTAACTATCGCTAAAATGAATTGGTAACCTGGTTGATATTAAATTAACGAGGGTTGTCTCATAACTTGCACTCACAGATCGATTTGATGCAGGTCATGGCCGACTTTGTACTTCTTATAAAGCAAGTTCGTACAAAGCAAGTTTTAAGTGCGCATGTCTTTATTTTATGAGAGTTTGTGGTTTTATGTTACTGTTTATGCATATACTTATTTGTATATATACACTATTTTAGAAAGTTTATATAAGGTCCATACCTTCAATGAAGTACAAATATTCGATGAATTATGTGAAATAATCGGTTTATTCATAAAAAAAAGTGTTTTGAAAAGTAGACTATTCAATTTTAAAACTTAAGCATAAATTATTAAATTCACAAGAATTTAATACTTTTAAATAATACAATTTAAGACCCTGAAAAGGTAGAGTTGCTAATTAGAAAATACTTAGGGGTAAACGTAGATGTCTTTGAACGTAATATAAGACCAAGTTGTAAATTATTTGCTAATACCACCAAAAATGAGAAAAAGTAGTCAACAAAAAAAATTGTTGATCATAATATAATATAGAAAGTATTGTTTAAAATGTTGATCTTTCAAGTCGACAAAACTCTCTTCCTGCAATACATATATTGTTCTCTTCACGATCAAAGGAGGTTTTTCGAAAAATTTAATTGAGAAATTAGTTACAGGGTAAAACAAATATTCAATAAAATAAGATTTGCTTAAAAATTTCTCATATTATCAAGTATGTTTGTATGGTTTTTTGTCAAACAATTTTTTTAGCTGACATAATTAACAAATTGTTTATTCGGAATCATCCTGAGTTCGATTAAAACTTTAAGCCCATTAATTTGATAATGGAAAATAAGCCGAGTAATTGTGAATTTTTAATTTTCGGACACTTTTTTTAGCTACATCAATTACATGTTGATTAAAAAAAAAATTAATGTCCATTAAAAATACGAAATTATAGAAGGAAAAAGTTCACATAAAATCTATATAGTACAAATATAATAGATAATTATAATTAAGTTAATAAATACAGTCTTAATTTCGTAATGTGGTATTGCAATTATTTTGGAAAAGCACACTTTGAAAAAGTCTCACTCAAGTAAGTCAGTACAGAATGTTATTACTCATTTGGCTCAATTGATTAAATTGCAGATTTTCAATTGGTTTAATTGTCAAAAATATTTTTAAGAAAAGGCTATTGAACATTGATTATAAGCTAAATTCTTTATACTTTTCATATGGTACCAGGAATTGAAAAATACAGATGTTTATTGAAGAAAAAGAGAAGATTGAAGAAATAAGAATCAATTAGTTCTAATCGATTATGAGAGAGCGAGAAAAAGGCAATCGGGGTGAAAGGTAAATGCTGGATCGATCTAGGTAGTCACGAGAATAACCCGCGTCGTTTACCAGGTGAACATGCTATACATCAAGCGTATACGTGCAGGAAAAAAGAAAAGCTTTTCTCCCTCTGCGACTGCTGACGAGCAAGTCTCGCACTCGGCGGGTGCATGCATCCTACATCGCATACACTCGGCTCTCTCCCACCAGTCGCTTCGAGGTAGTTTATTGATCGGTTTATGCCACGCCCTCCACAATCAAAAGCTACGCCCTCACAACTTATTTATCATCCTCTCGATGTTTTCTCCTCTCGTGGGCTGCGTGTCGTCAGCGTCCGCCAGCGCAGCTTTTCAGATACCTTTTTTACCTGCGAACACTTCTAGGTAACGTCGCTTACTCTATGGTGCTAGGGTCGTTTAGCCACGTGACCAAATACCCTCAAAATTAACTCAACTACATAACAGTCGTAACTGTCTCACTTTGCTCTACTATTTGCCACTTGTTCGTCCTAGCAAGCAGGCAAATAGCTGATATCGATCGATATTACCATCTATTGATCACTCGAGTTTCATGAACATGCTTATACATTATACATATGTGTTAAGTGCAGATAGGATTTAAAAGTTCCAATAAAGACAAATTTAAAATACCAATCACGTGCTTTTTTACGTGTAAATGACGTTTACACTAATTGCCGTTCATTCGTAATTTTTAAAATATACCAATTTATAAAGAAACATTTCTACTGTATCTTGCTATTATTTTATTAAAAAACTACTACTTTACTTTATAGTGTAAGTTTATGAGCCTAAGCTTAACAACTTGTCCATGAAACCAGAGTCATTTTAATGAATGAATGAGTTTCGTTAATGTTCATTCAGAGTAATGATGTATATAAGCCTGTGGTGAATGTCACCTGCAAGAACATTCTCTTATAACCTCGAGTAAGCTCATTGACCGTAAAAATATAGAGCGGTTCGTAAAATTTCGCATTTCATTTTACTCAAAATTCGAGACTTTTCATCAAAATATCTTATTAGGGTTCTTATCAAAGCTTCATTTGCTTATATTGTCAACTATCAATGATTAAGAAAATGATATTACCTATGGGTACAGGTGATGAATTTTCTGCCTATGACTATCAATATGAAATTAAATTGTTCTTGACTGATTATTTCTTGCTTCAAAAAATATATGAATTACTTTGATTTTCTTTTTATCAATTTGAATTTTATTTACAAATACATTGTCAGAAAAACTTTTTACCAAAAAATTTTGGGGAAAAAAAATTTAAGTATAATATATTTTGATTAGCAAGTGGATGTTCGAAGATTTTAGCTGAATATTTTGTATAAAATTAGTGATCTTAGGTTTTTATATTATTTTTAAGGTTGTCTCAGAGTATTTTGGAAAAGTATACTGTAAAAATCTAAAAAAAGATACTCAATAATTTCTATTTCAACTACACATGTTTCGATATATTATACAATGATGGACCATTTTAGACAATTTTTTTCTAAACACTCTGGTATACACATCGCAAAATACTTCATACTGGACAATTTTTCCAAAAGTCTATTTGCGCAGTCCTAAAAAACCCATAATATTCTTGTCTTGCTTGCACACGTAATATATAAATTTCCGTTAGTGGGGGTTACTTGGAATTACTAATAGACAGTCTTTTTTTAAGTATTCGATTGATTTACCAGTTTTGAACTTCTAATTTTCACGTTTGATACTTGTTGCTAAATTTGAGAATTTTTGAAAGTAGAATGATTTTTAATTTTATAAATTTAAACGAAAATCGGTGTCATTGATGCTTATTAATTATTTTAAGGTTCCTACTTTGAAAACTTAATCTGTTGATACCCTTACATATAAAGATTTAAAAAAAATACAGTCAGCAAAAGTGTTTTCCTTTAAAATATGTTTACAAATGATTCGAATATCAAGTCAAAGCTGTCATCTTATTAGAATATTTTCAAGTGCATTTTCCTTAACTTCTATTCGTAGAGTCAATTTTACCTTATAGAAAAACAATCTGTATTTATCTGTAAATAAATATTATTAAAAATTAAAGCATAAAAGGTCCTAAAATTTAAGAATACTAGCAAACTGGTGTATCGTTTTCTTCGTTAAACTAAATTAAGTGTCTCTATAAAATCGCTCATCATAGTATAGTATTCAGAATTCCTAAATGCGAATTTTCAGAATTGTCGAGCGGTAGCAGCTAATGGAAGACTCATGGTCAAAATTATCGCAGCTATTATACTTGAACGATTTCAAGGAAATATATGAACAATCCATTTGTCATATATTCCTTTCACCGACTAATTCTTCTATTGTTGTAGTTCATATATGCTACGTTAATCAAGATTATGTCGTTGCGTCTTCGGATCTCTATTGTTTGATGCATCATTACTTATAATAGCAAATGCAAAGTTAAACGTAATTGTATGCAAAAAGTAATTTCAATTACATCAATTTTTTAAATGTTTTTTCGAGTCTAACAAAACACTGCATAATTAGTTTCTTTAATTGACTTTGAGCAAATATTAACTGTAAACAACATCAATGATTAAAAGTAAATTTTTCTAGTGTTACTGTCACTTGAAAAGTATTCATCATTGAGACCATTTTATTCACGATTCATAAAAAAGTTTTTCAGATATTCTTTTCAAGTTTAGAAATGAATGATTTTTAACGAATGATTACAACCTTAATATTAATCCTTCATATTCAAACTTGATATCATTGGTTCAATTTATATGTATTTAAATAATTTGAATGTTTAAAAAAACTCCAGTTTTAACTTATGCCTGTTACCAATAAATAAGTTCACACAATTATTTTTAGCTCAAATCAGTTAGCTATCATATGGTATTGAAATCGTAAGTAATCACAATTTTCGATATTTAACAGAAATGAGCATAAGATTTACTCGTATGTCTTATATAATATCTATATATAGTATGCAGAATGTAGAATATTTTTAATTTATAAATAAAAAAGTCTAATGAGATACATGGCTAGTAGAAGTACATTGATAAATATTAAAACCAAAGTCCACGAGCGCAAAAGTAAGTAACGATACTAGACTAATTTCTATATCTATATACGTGTACGTAAAACAGTAACAGTAGATCTGGCTTGTGCATCTCCTCGGATTTCTCATGTGTCTATAGTGCAGCGATCGCTTACCTGCGTTCCCCACTTACGCTCGCTGGTGTTTCATGTACTTTCTCCAAAAGAGCTCCAACAGCTATAAAAGGCAGATTCACAGAGTTTTTAGCGCGTTAGATACAAGTTGGTGTTTAAGCAGTGAGGAAGATCGAAATCTATTTTGCAAAAGGGTCGCAACCATACGATTCAATTAATTGTTTATCACATCGATCTTACTGGTTATAGGATTAAATATTTGAATATTCAACGTTCGTGCCTCATTTCAAAATTTCAAAATAAATACATTTTCATAGTCAGCATAATTTTGAAAAGCACCATGGTAATAAAAAAAAGTTGGTTTACAGCAGCTTCATTGCTTTTAATCATTGCACCAACTTTAAGGGCCGAAGGTAAGTTCAATGTTTTTACATTAATGGCTTTTTTTATTATTGATTTTAAAGAAGTTATTTGAATCATAGTTTTTTAAATAATTTTTACCATGAAAAAATCATGTTTTCTAATCCAAGCTAACGCGTATTTACATTTTTACGATGATGGGTTTGCATGCTACGTATACAATTTAAATAGTGAAAGTGTTAAAAGTCCCAACAATCACATAATTAACAAAGACTCTGCGGGCTTATGTAGAAAATATTCTGTTGCAAGTTTAAGACAAATTTTATTAATTAGAAACGTTGTTGAAAAATATTTTTCATTTTTTTTAACATTTTTTAAACAGATTGCATAATTAATTTCTTACAAAATCAGGGCTGGTGTATAAAATAAATACATGTTGCGGAAAATAGTTTATTTATAATATAAACGTTGCTCGTAAGATCGTCTATGATTAATACAATATTTTAAAATTACAGAATCATTAAATTTCAATGATAATAAATATTAGTTTATCTAATGTTTATTATCCACAAGCTTTAAACGTATATTCCTACTTGAATGCCAGAACACATTTTTATTATGAATATTTCTTTTATTTTGCGTAAATAAAAAATAATTATGAACACAATGATTTAATTAGCATTAAAATCACCTATTACCACTGAATTATTTAATCTGACTAATATAAAAAATATTTAAACTGTTAAACTAAAATTCAATATCACTATTTTTCTTATTAAGTATTATCTTATTATTGACGTAGGTGCGTGAAAAAATGAAATAAATTCATGAAATTATAAATGCAATTAACATTTTGCTCATATTATATTATAAGCTAAACGAAGCTTTTTTAGTAAAAGTTTTTTTACATAGAACGCAAAATGAAATGCATTCGAGCCAGTAGCATTTTATATTACTTTGCCATTGATAAAACAATAATTAAAATTTTAAGCGTGATATAATTTTTCAGAAAGGTCGCGAAACGAACAATCGGTTGATATCAATCGAATGGTTGTAAAACTTTTTACCCCAAGTAATATGAATATTATCGAGATTCTTCTTTTTTGTCAATAATTTCCAACAATAAAATCGGTGATTGCCTATAAGAGACGGCTTTAAAAGTGAACTATTTAATTTTATTATTTCCAGAATTTCATCTCTAAATTCTGTTTTTTTTATTAGTATAATAAGTTTACAGTTTCTAAGAATAGTTTATAACTTCTATTGCGATTTGCCTTTTTTCATTTTCAAAAGAGCCTCCTCAATAACCAAAATAATATAATAGTTGAATTCCAGCATCGGATATCTGTAGTCTTTTGCTTTCAATTTATAATACTATTAAATAATTTAAAATACACCTATTTAAATTCTCGTTTCAAATATGAACCAAGTTAAAATTTGTTTAATGTTGTCTTGAAATAATTCAGCACCAATATCAGGAAACTATCTACCACCATCTACCAGTTACGGTACTCCAAATCTTCAAAACAGTTTCGGGGGTGGTGGATATAGTAATGGTGGTGGAGGTAGAGGTGGGCCTCCGTCATACGGTGCACCATCTTCGGGTAATAGTTTTGGAGGAGGTCCCCCGTCATCTTCTTATGGGACACCATCGTTAGGAAATAATTTTGGCGGAGGTGCCCCGTCGTCTTCTTATGGTGCACCATCTTCAGGCAATAATTTCGGTGGAGGTGCCCCGTCATCGTCTTATGGGACACCATCTTCGGGTAATAGTTTTGGTGGAGGTGCCCCTTCGTCTTCATATGGCGCACCATCATCGGGTAGTGGTTTCGGAGGAGGTGCTCCATCATCCTCTTATGGCGCACCATCCTCTGGTTTTGGAGGCGGGGCCCCGTCATCCTCTTATGGAGCACCATCTTCGGGTAATAGTTTTGGCGGAGGTGCCCCATCGTCTTCATATGGCGCACCATCATCGGGTAGTGGTTTCGGAGGAGGTGCTCCATCATCTTCTTATGGGGCACCATCATCAGGCAGTGGACGTGCACCATCTTCAAATTATGGAGCTCCATCTTCCGGTATTAAATTGAGAGTCACATGCGACTAATCTATCGCTTATTTATAAAAATTTGTTATTACTTAGTTCTTATAATATTTTATTAAGGTGGCGGCTTTGGTTTTGGAGGAGGATCTTCCTCATTTTCTCGTCCATCGTCTAATTACGGAGCACCAAGTATTCCATCTAATAGCTACGGAGCTCCTAACGGTATTTATAATATCATTAATATTTAGCTAATACAATTACGTAATAATACTTTACTTTGCTAATTAAGGTGGCAATGGCAATAGTAATGGCTTTAGAGGAAATAGTCCCTCAACTTCATATGGTGCTCCAAGCAGACCATCTTCAAACTATGGAGCACCTTCGCAGGGTAGACCTCAATCAGGAAATTTCAATAATCGAACTCCTTCGTCTAGTTACGGAGCTCCATCTAATTTTAATGGTGGCAGTGGAGGCTTTGGAGGCAACGGTCCTTCTTCAAGCTATAATGCTCCTTCGCAAAGTAGACCCTCTTCCAGTTATGGTGCTCCATCTGGAGGCGGTAATAGTAATTTTGGGTCGAATAACGGATTTTCGTCAGGATATAGAGCACCAAACGGCGGAAACAGGTACTTTTTAAATAAAAAATATTTTATAAAATTTAGTTGAATCCGATGAGTATTTATAATTTTGTTTGTTCAAATATCATGAATAGACCATCTTCAAGTTACGGAGCTCCAAGTAGCGGAGGAGGACAAAGTTATGCTAGCAATGGAGGTTACCAGTATTAAATTCAAATTTATGAAAAAAAGTAGATGTTCATACCAAGAGTTTCATTATGAAATTCAAAAATAACATTTGCCAAAAATTATTATTTATTGTTCATAATCAATCGATTATTCAACAGTTATCATCGTGCAAAATTTATATTACGTCGAATTTTCACTGATAATAATGGCATCAATTTTGCATAATAATACGAAAGAAGATTTTCTATGTAATTACTAATTTTTATATAATCTCTATAAAGTATTAAGTATTTTTTAGTATTTATCATGTATTTATATTTAATAATAAGAGTGTTTTATATATTTATATTCCAAGTAAGAAAATCTTGTCAAATTGTGACAAGCAAAAAATAAATAAGAGTTCCATTTTTATTGCTCACGAAAATTAATTTTATTCTCATCAATAATTGATCATACATTTTTTTATGTAGGTATTAAATTACTTAATTCATATATTTAATGTAAAATACTGCACCCGAATTCTTTCTGAAGAAGTAAAATTTTAATTTTTAGGAGAAAGGTGGATTGAAAAGTCATGTTATATAATTTTTTATAATATTGTTTATTTGTAACATTGACAATCAACATATTTCGATACTTCGATTTTTCGCAGTAATACGGTGTTTATATATGTATATATATACAATACATTTTTATAATTATAATACTTTTTATATAATAATTTTCATACATTTCAATAATTCAATAATGACTCATCTTTCATGTATTATTAACCTTTTCTTCAAGCATTACTACGATCACTATTTTATCAAATGAACAATCGACTACAATTCAATTTTTTTTAAAATTACAAACTCATGATTAAGATGCATCATTTTATTCAAAATTCACCGATATGTATAGTTGAGATCTATCGTGTAATTATATAACTTTGATTTTCAAATCTCCCGAGTCAAGTAAATCAATGAACTAATAATTTTAAAAGCTCAGATAAAATATCATTTTTAAATCCATGTGAAATGTTGAAAAAGTGACGTTAGCGCAACGCACAAATTTTACCTTAAAATTGAATCAAACAATGATTAATTCATTTTCATTCGAATTTTATGAAACTCAAATTAAAAAATTTTCACATTTCCGGAACGTAAAAATATTTGTATTGATTAATGATCACAATATTAAAGTTTTAAATCTCATTAAATTTGAGTTCGATTCATAAATGAATTGAAAAATCACAGTAGAAAATATGATACACTTATTATTATTTTTTTTTAAATTAACGTTCCATGACCCAAATAAAAAAAATCTATTTGAACTATGTTAATTCAATTTGAGTACTTATACATGCTTGATATCAACTATCATTATTAAGTTCACACGTTCTTATATTTTAATTTGATCAAACCTTATACTGCAATACCAACGTCTCATATTTCCTATGGTAAGTGTCCATATTATTGAAGGAACATGACTGATGAACAAAATATAATCGATTTTATAACTTTTAAAATTAAGATTTCCTGTCAAACCCACACAGTTCAATTTTATGGATTATGGAATATCTCCAAAAATATATCCACTGAACGTGACTAATTTTGCGCTTTGTTGCAATGGTGTTAACAATGCTAACAACGAATAACCATAATAATAATTTCGACTGATATGTATAGATAATTTGTTTAGCTACTTATATAATTATTTTAACAAATATGCGTGAACGATCTTATCACTGTGCGATTCTGCAGCAACCCACCCTTATTCTCCTATAGTTTATAATACATATACACTCTTATACATACGTACACAAAAACAGATATCTCGCGTTCTATATAATAATTTTTGTAGCTACTCGATGTGCTTTCAACTGACCAATTGAACAACATCCCATATTCTTGATTAAGCTCAAGAAGAAATGATAAATATAAATATGAATACAAATTCTGTATTGGTCGAGCATTGGAAAAGATAAAATTATTATTTAAATAAATTAACAAAAATTAAAATAATAAAATATATCATAAAATTGAAAAAAATAAAATAAAAATAATATTAATCTTTTAATTAGCTTCAGTACGCTCGTCATTTTTTTGGTGAAATTCTAAAATATTTAAAATTATAAGAACCAATATGCTGTTAAATGAATTTTCTGATCATTTTTAGTAATATTTGAACAGACAATTAAATTTAAATGTGTATCACATCTAGTCGTAAAATTGCCACGTTCAAGGATTGAATTTCAATATTGTTGCTCCAATGTAATTCTTAGTTTTAAAATAAATAGTTTGTACATCACCGGGTATTTAAAATTAATTTCCAAAAAGCGTGATCTATATTATGCAATAAATTCAACAACTATATTACTTTTAATTCTAACAATTAAATTGCATTATTTCCTTTCATTTCATTGTCTTCATTCATTCAATCATAATTTTACATATGATTATGTTTTAATATTTTTATAGGTTTACTAACGTTTTGTTGGTATACTTTCATTATTACAAACTTTCACACTATTTTATGAACATACAGTAAATATCTGTGCCCGCACTAGTGAAATTATTCTGTCTTCTCTTACCTTCTTACTCGTATTTTAAAAGCATTATAAGTAGAATATATCCTGCAAATTATTGCATAAAAAAGATAATGGTAAATAAAATAAGAAAATAATACCTAACTAAATTTTATTTTATATATTTGTACACATTATTATAACAGCTTTTTTTGGAATTGTTGCATAAATCTAATATTCGTTATATTTTCGGGGTTGAAACATTCACGCTTACGCAATAATTATATATCGCCATAGATATTTAACCAGCTGCTTTGATGTATAATTTATATATCTGTTCATAGACAAAATAAAACATAATATTCACACACGTGTATCGTGAGTTTTCTAAGTACAACCAGCGTACATATTTATAAACTATGAGACAACTTAACTATCTCTGTCAAAGTAAAGCTGATCCGCCATTCCGCAAATTTTTAGAAAAATACTTTTTAACAGGTATTGAATTTACCTATTTCATATAGAAACATTGAAAAATGCTTTTACTACATTTCACATTCGAATGTCAATATGAAATAACATTTATTACGGCTCTGGCCACTTTTCATGTGTGCTGCATTGGAAATATCTTAATGTGAACGAGTTTTCGCCATGAAATATTTAATCAAGAAGGATTTATTTATGAGTATTATATTTTTTTAGCATTTAACTTTATATGCAAACAAATTACTTCCTAATCCAGAAACCGAAGCAAAGAAAAGCACAGCTTTCATTACACTTACGTTTTTATGTCTTTCTTAAATTATTTTCGTTTTTATGTCTTTCTTAAATTATTTTCGTTTTTATTATCATCTAACTACCATATGAAAAATTTAATCGAGATAAACATGTGATCTTAAAACGAATCGTACTTTCGTCCGAGAATGTATGAATCTTTAAATTGTTCTAGGGATCTCTTGACGCGACCGCATTGAATTTTTAGAGGCCATGATAAATTTGTAGTTCTAAATGAGGATTAACGCACGATGTATTAAAGGTTTTTCCTAAAATTAAAAATCTCTGATTAATAGCACTAATAACTTTAAATTTCAGTGACATTTTTTGTATTTAACGAGAGAGTCGTGAACGGTAGGCTAGAGAAGTGCACATACTTGAGCAAAGATAAGGGCACTTCTAGCTGACAAAAAGCAAATAATTTTTTCACGCCCAGATATATTGAAATGAAATCAAAAACTTTAGTTCAGACGTAAAATTTTATACTAAATAAAATGAATTTAATTAAATTTTTCTTGATTTTTACTTCAATTTATGTTACAATATTTTGTGGTAAGTATCACTTTACTGTCAGAAAAGCTTTTTTACCCTTTAATTAAAGTATTAATTTATATCAACTGAAAAAAATTCTCAAAATACAGTGAATACTCGCAAAATATAGTATGTTATATGATTTAAAAATACTCGAGATATAGCAGGTACGATAAAACGTTTAGGTACGTTTAATATATGAATGCAAGACAAGAGATGATAAATTCCACGTTTAATGATGTACCGATTTCAGTCAAATATTCATATTCAAGTTTATTTCAATATACATCATATGTTTCAATGAACATGCATTATGTTATAGAATAATTGACTTTTCAATACTTTTGAAATAATTTGCTGCTAAAAAATACCCATCGTTAATCAAAATTTAAACAAAATTTAAAAAAAATTGATGTGGAATTTCCAGACTAATTGGAAAATTAAAGAGTTCGTTTGAAATGTACGTATTATGATTAAAATTAATTATGCATTTAATATGCATAACAATAAGATTTTCGAATTAATGTTATTTTTTTTATTATATATGTATCATCATGTTTATTTATTTTTTTATTTTTATTTTTTTTTCAAAGGAACTTTCAAGCTTGGGAACGACCAGCGTACGCTAGTATGAGCGTATTTCATACCATTTGAGCGTTACACAAAAAATCAACTGATATACTTTGTTATATATATTTGTCACTATAGGGATCTGTAACAGATCTCATAAATTTATAAATAGATATATTTTTTGTGATTTGTATAATGTCCATAAAAACTATTTGATATCCCACACTCGTTTCTCTTTAAAAGTCGATATTTATGTATACATACTATATACATATAATATAATATGTGTATTAGTGTGTATCTATATATATATATACTTTTATTTATGCTTAATAAATTTTTTCCAGATCTGTCTTTTATAAATTTAATTATTTTTGTAAAAAATAACCATTTTAAATAGCGCGATTGGCGGATCTGCCAATTGGAGAACATGTAGATCTTAACACTGAACTTCAAGCAAGCAACAAATAAACTATGAATTGCTACGTTAGTCATGAACAAAAAAAGATAAATAAATAGATTTATCTGTTTATTTATTTATTTATCAATTTTTGATAGGTACATGTCGCAAAGGAAATTGATTAACTTACTAGGCCTAAAAGGCGACGCATCATTGAAAAATATTATAATTGGAAAATAATGTAAAGAAATAATGAACTATTCGTATCAAGATAATAAACATATAAGTCAATGCAAATTAGGAAATGTTTCAACGCAAACTCGAAAATGTGTAATGATTTTCATTAAAAAACTCTATTCGAGCCCGATAATCAAAATAATCATCTTTTCGATCAAATATTCAACAAAAAATTGAAGAAAATTCATTCGAATATATTTATTTTTCCTCTCGATTGGGCGTTTTTTTCATGGGAATAGAGAAAGGAAATATAATGAAACATATAAGGTGAATGCTAAACAAAATTAGTCATTAGGTCAGATAAAAAATAATAAAGGATTCAACCTGATACTGGATGAGGGGTTAATGACGCATCGCCTTGCTTATTGTTGGTCACAGCATCCGATCACGGAGTCCACGATTAAAAGGCGGTATTAGTTTGAGCCACATTCGGGCCAACCGCGGCGTTACCAGATCTTCCAATGGAATTATCAACGGTTGTTCCGCTAGAGTGCAACTGGTCGGCCACCGCCGTGTATCCTGAATCCGTGTCGTAGTCCGGCTCGAGTGCGGGGTTCACTCGTCCGTTGGATTCGTCTTTGCTACCATAAAGTCGGCCAACACCACTGGCCAGCACTGCCATCTGTTCACCCTGTAATATTTCGAAAAAAAAAAAAAAAAAAGTCGAAACAATAAAAGCAACAAACAAAAGAACAAAGATGTAGTCACGGCGTAGAAGCAAAAGGGCAAAACTAGGATAACAACAAACCTCAGCCGGGTCTGGGCCGACGCGTTCAACGTCATCTGGGATGTTCACGACGCAGCGGAAAATGTCATAGCTAGGAGCTAGTTTTCCACTGATAAAGAGATGTTGCGTCGCGTATGACACACCGACTAGTGTAATGAGTGAGATAAGCATTGCCATCGTGCGAAAAGGAAACATCTGCACGTCGTTCACCGCGTCGTAACCTGGATAGTGTATAAGGGCCGGGAGGCCCATGATGGGTTCGCCACCACTAATGCGAACCACAAAAGCTATGATGTAGGCAGTCAGGCTCCCGTAGGTATTGCAGTAATGTTTGAAATGCACAACCATCAGCAGTTGTGGAAACAGTATGACATAGACCAAGTCGGAACACATCGACCATAGTCCGTAGATTGATGGTATGGTCAGAGCCATAATAGTACTCAGGATGCCTACTACTCCAATTCCGATCCGCATTACCCAAATGATTTCCATTTCCGAAGCCTAAACATAAATTTAATCTAACATTTTGTGCCAAAATTTTAAATTAAATCAGTAGGTATCCCAATCAATGAATGAACGTACGTACCGACAAATCAGATGTATCAAGAAATTTCAAACATTTAAATTGAGTAAAAAAAAACAATTATGCGCGACAAGTATAGTACAAGTGTAGTTTGATACTATTCATGTACACCGCTCGTCATTTATTTTTGCCATACTTGAGCGAAAAATTATTGAAATCAAAATTTACTTATAGTTCAATGATAAATATATTTTATATAAATACGAGAAAAAAAATGAAAAAAAATGATTTTTCAGTAAAATGGCCGTATCTTTGAGAAAAATGCACATTGGACAATTGAACCAAAACTGATTAAAAGATCCTGAGGTTTTTTAATTATTAATAACAATTATTGAATAAATAAACCCTGTTACAACCATAAAGTACTTGTAAAGACCTTTCGAATGTGTTTTTTAAACTTCATCCGATTATTTTTCACTGAACTACGAAACTTTTAAGTTGGATCATTTTTCATTTGGGTGTGATAAAAGGGATTGACGAGCTAGAGAAATTTGTAACTGGTGTGTGAACACTTTTCCAAAGAACATAAATTACCAGATAACATAAACGAAAAATAAACTTTTCGCAAACTACTTCTTAGTTTATTTTTGAATTTAAAAAAATGAGGTAATAAAATCCTACAAAAACATGTATATAAATTTGATATCAAGATGTCTAAACTTTTGAAAATTCTTTACCAGCTCATACAAAAATTTTATTGAACCAGTATTTTAGAATATAAAAAATATTTTTTCTTTTTTGAAACTTTCCATTAGTGATTTAAAATTTTTTAACCGAAAAAAAATTCTAGATGATTAAATATTGCATTTACGTTGAACCAACAAATAATCAGTCGTAACAATGAGCTTTATGTAGTTAATAGAAAAAATGTTTTGGAAGTGTTCAAATTAATTTTTAATGCAATATGCTGGGTACATGAGGTTTCATCTTATGGAAATTGGTAAATGGTATGGAAAATAACCCAGAGCACCCCATCCGATTCCTGTTTGAAAAAATTACCTGAACTTCAGATGAAAATATTGTAATTTTTTTCAAATAGGGATTTTCGTGAGTAATAGTCTTATGCAGCCGGCCAATTAGTATATCTTATAAAGATAGTGGTATAAATATTTTTGTTTATTTGTACGTGAAAATTTTCAAACTGTAATTATAAGATAACATAATAGCATAATATCTAAAGTGCAAATAAAAGTTCAAGGTGAACTATAATAAACTAATAATTATTCAAGTTTTTTGATTTCTCTACACTAAAAAACATTATGAGATAACAATAACCTAACTTTGATAGAAAACTTAATTTGTTTGTGAAGAATGATGCTCAAGTGGTTTTACCAGAATGAAACAATTCTAATATGCTCAATTTTCAATTTGTGCAAAGACCTTGCTTTGCTTTTATTCGTGTAAATTTAGATTGAAAAAAATGTTTAACTCGTTTATCTCGGAAAAATGTTTTTAAAATTTACGGATAAGAAATGGCCAAGCATCGAGCTTAAACTGGACTAAAAATAACAAGAGGAGACTCGTTTTTTCAGATGCCGGGACATAACTCCGTCATTTTGAAAGATAAAATTAAAAAAAATTTTCATTACTCCAAGGCATATATCATTAATCCTCAAAGTCTCAAATTTAAAGATCCATCGTAGAATCCAAAAAAATGTTCTAAATTTTAGCATTGGCCAAAATCTTATAATGGTGTTGCCACCTGAGGTGTATAGATAGGTACTCACTCGCTGTCGAAATATGAGCTTGTAAACATTTCGGGCAAACATAGAGCTAGCTGATAGAATACTACTGTCTGCTGATGACATAACTGCAGCAGAGACGGCACCCAATCCAAAGAATGATACGAAATCTGGTGTAAGGTACTGTAACACCATTGGTAAAATCATGCTTGTCTCTGCTGACGTCAATGGATATGGTCCTTGATAACCTGTTTCATTCCACGCTGAAAAAGAGCTCAAAAATTATTAATGTTTCGCCATTTATTCAAATGGACATGAGTAACATCTTATATATAGCTACACCACTATGGTAACATTTATGTTCAATTTTGATATGATGACTTGATTACAAAATCATGAAATTCTTTTGTGACATAAGTATCACATGTTGAACTTCAATTGTAATTACTTTATCATTCAAATCTATTTGAATATTCGAATAATATTCTAATCGTAAAATGCATTATTTATTTTAGCACCTCAATTTCTAATTGATTTTTGAAAATTAAAAAATTTCCACAGAAAAATTAACACAATTTATGGAAAAATTTAAAAAAAAACTGATAAAATCAGTAATAATTTGAAACGCTATCGATGATGTTATGGGCACCGTTCAAACTATCCTACACTCTTATATACACACGGAGAGAAAATACGCGTTCAGTGCGGAAAATTTAGCCAGCAATTGGGAAGTAATGTGAGCCCGTGGCGTGGAGAAGGTAAATATGTCCAATACTCATTCAATTTACAAATGTTAAATATAATTTTTGTCTAGTTTTAGTTTTTACTGGTGAGCGTTGTAGCGACAGATTTCTTTCATAGTCCTGAACTAACTCTTTGAGGGGTCGTAGTAAGGAACCGAACAGTTTGGGAATTAGCGTGTACCTTATTGTATCTATGCTGTTCGAAGTTACTTAATGTGAAACCTAAATTTGTATATTTTCAAAGTTGTTTGGATCTAAAAATAAAAATCGTAACTACGATTCTTTTATAGAGTCATTTCATGGAAATTTTTTAGATTTTTTAAGGACCTTTTTGATTGTGAAATATTAATTTACGATACAAGTGCCATAAGTAACACTTTTTGACACGGCGTAGTTTAGGGTCCGAACGCAGCGAGTACAACATTTTAATAGCACTGTGCTAAGTTCACATTTATGCCCCCTTTTCCGAGCCATGAGTCGCACTTTAGGGTAACACGAAGGGAGGTTAGCGCACAAGCGTATGCGAGTGTGATGCGAACGCAGCGGTGCCAGAATGTGCGACTTATGCCACCGAAAAGCGTGCCATAAATGTGAACTTATGCCACGCAGTGCTATAAATAGCTTTTTCGTAAGCAGGAAGGATTCAACCAAAACTACTGGAAGTTGTAGAAACGCTTTTCCACAGTCCTAAACGAACTTTTTAAGGGGTATGAGTGCTGTTTCAAATAACATGTATGGTCTAGGTTTACATTTATGACATTATCCACACTCCGAGGTGTCAATTAATATGACTTAAATTTCAGACAAGGGGGCATAGAAACTCGACACAGTGCTATAAAGAAATATTACGAGATTCCAAAGACATTCGTGAATAAGGAAATATTCATTTTCATGCCCAATAATTATTATCAACTAAATTATATCCAGCATGTCTAAAATTGCGAATAAAAAAGGAAAATTTTGACTTAGAACAGTTGAATTCGCAACTCAACCCATTAAAGTTAAAGGCGACTAATTTTGGACATACAATTGGTCCGCGTACTTTAAATGCGAAAATCAGCTTCATAAGTTGATTCTACTTTCTCAGAAATGGCACCGGTAAATATTGAAATCGAAAATCGATAGAGTAGGTAAAAAAGGCAAATTGAAAAAAGAATAATTACATAGTTTCTTTTTAATACATGACTATGTGTACATGATGCATAATTATATGATAAAAAATATTATTTTATCTTGAAAATTCTGTTTCTGTAAAATTACGATGTTCATTTACTACAGTGATGCCGCCCTAATCCTTACTTGCTCGTCAATGAGCCATAAAGAGTTATTTTAAGAAACTTTATTTTATTGATTACCTAATTGATGAATTTTGTTGAAAGTGGCAATTTAACTTTGTTTGTAAGGTGCTTTGCTTATTTAATATAAAAAAAGCAAATTATAATTCATTTTTAAAGCATTAAGTTGATTACATAAAATATTACATGATTTAGTAAAAACTTGTTTAGAGGTTTCGAATCTTCTTTCAACTTTAACTTTTATTGACTTAATTGATGAATATTTTATTTTAATTTTTATTTCATGCGTAAAACGATATCAATCAATGAATCAATCAATCAATGTTATCCACTTTGAATTAATATAATATTAGATAAATATAAACGCCAGTACGCGAAAAATGATACATAATTATCAAGATAACCAATAACTTTTTTTATTTGTGCATTCATGCATAAAATGCCTGAATTTTCAGTAACTATAGTTCAGTCACAATTGGCAGGAGATTTCAGGAGTTTCCTGACTCTTAATTAGATTGCATATTTAAAAATATTAATCAAATTAGACAAATCGAGATTTAACTTACGAGTAGCTTTGGCAATAGCTCCGATGAGAACAGGAGGGATGGCCATTAAAATGCAACCAAAAGCGGCAACGTAACTAAGAACTTGAGCCCTCCCAGCAGATTTCGAAGACAAAACTCGTTGAAAGTAAACTTGCCACGGAATACCTCCAAAAATTAAAAGTAAACCATAATCCAAGTAAAACCAATATTCTTCTGGATTTACAGAGCCTATCCAGTCAACGTCCATTGAGCTTAGAGATTGTACTTTTGGATTGGTCCAAGCAAAAGGGATACACATCCACTAAAAAATAAAAATAAAATCATATTTAATCCAAGTAATGAAAAAACTTATTAATACATCAATTTGATCTGCACTTATTGTATTTCATATAATGAATGAAGTTCTAAACAAAAACTCATAACAAAAACTTAAAAACGAACATATTTGGATTACTGAATGTTACGCTAAGTTTGATTCTAAATGATATCGTTATTATAAAACCCCCTACGAGTATATTATCTTGATAAAAGAACAATTTTATTCATTTATTAATTTATCATATACTTCTTTTCAATTTTATATTTTTATATTTCATAGATTACAATAAATTTTCTATTAGTACAAACTTTCATTGTTTTACTTTTACAATTAAAAATTGTTGAGTATACGAACATTGCTCAAAAAGTACGTTTACTCAAAGTAAGTGAATTTCTTCGACGGCGTCAGTGACAAGTAGATTACAGGATTAAACTGCGATCAAAACAATTTCCGGATAATCGTTTGCGAACAATCATACTCTACTGGTATGGGAATATGATATAAAAAACTGAAATTAAAAGATTTTGGTGGAATTGAAAGGTTACTTTAAAAAGCTCGCGAAATATCAATTTAAAATAATTCTTCTACAAAAATATACAAACTGCAAGAAATTTTAAATAATATTTTTAAAAACTCAAAATTATCAGAATTGAAAATAAAAAAAAGCCGAGGAATGCGTTCCTATATATATTTTCATTTTGAATAAATATGCATTTAAAAAACAAAATAACTGGAATTGGTCCTAATTTTTTCTATTTTGAAGGCAAATGCGCACCTATTATCTATAGAATAATAAACGAATAATCTTTTCCATTAATTCGCGATTTTAAAAACTAGCACAACAAGAACTTCAAAGGTAAGAGGAAAAACTCACAAGTCCGATGAAGATGCAGAAAAGCTGTATGACGTCAGTGTAGGCAACGGAATAGAGACCTCCAAAAAGTGTGTAGAAGACAGCAATACAGGCGCTGAGTATAACAGAAGTTTTCTGTCCCATGTCAATAATGACGGCAAGAGTAGCTCCAAGAGCTGCGAGTATTCCCGCTGCCCAAAATACCTCTCCACAGAGGGCTGGCAAAAATAATAGACCCCCCATTCGCTCGCCAAACACGTCTTGCAATGGATCCAGCATCGTGATGTAGCCTTGCTTACGCATTTTATTCGCAAAAAATATCCCACCTATTTTAAAAATTCAACAGCATTATAAAAAAGAAAAAGTTCAATGGAAAAAATGTGCGAGTTGAAATTTACCGAAAACAAGACTTAGCGAGTAACCAAAGGGAGCTTGGCACCAAATAAGGCCACGTGTATATATAGCTTCAGCTGTGCCATTGATGTAACCACCACCCACCCAAGTAGCCGTCATTGTGAAAATTCCAACAAATAAGCCAATCGATCGGCCAGCCAGCATGACCTCCTCCTCCGAGTCGTTCCCAGCTTCTTTTTTTCGAGCAGCCCATATTCCTACTCCAAGGATAAGCATGTAAAACAATACGATCGAGACGACTCCTGCGACGTTAATCATTTTTGGTGCTGATACTTCTACCGGTGTGTAATCAAACTGTCCCAGACCAAAGTCTGACAATTTAGTCAAATCTTCTGATTTATCTTTGCTGGATAACCTGTCGAAGGCATCACTCTTTAATGTTCCACTTTTTATAATTCTAATTCAACTTTGTATTTCATAAAATAGATAAATGGAAATTATAATTGCTAACATTTTCGGAATAAAAGTAGTTGATTACTTGTCAAATTAAGATAATTTGAATTTTATATTAGAACACAAGAATTTGAAAAATGCCAACATATTGGACTTTTTTGATATGAATGAAATAATTACTTTTGTAAACCCCTGGGTGTGCAGTCGCGCAGAAGTGGCGGACAACCTCAAACGGAAAAGAAAACCATATTTTGGTAGTGTCTTGAATTGCTCGGAGCCGGCAGCGAATAGCGGGAGAAAATTGGAAATTGTGTGCGGCTGCTCCTGCTGCTGCTGCTGCTGCTGCCGATGCCGCTGATCGGAAAGCCAAGGTTTGACGGACAACAGTCGCCCCACCGGAGCGAGGTTTTTTGGGAGGGGCTGTTCCGCGTCCTAAAACCAAGGCCGCCCATGGGCGCTATTGGCCATCGATGGTTCCTTAGTCTCTCACTTGTTACTGCCGCGTTATTCCACTTTTGTGTCAATGCCTAATCTAGCGAACGACTTGTATGCGTTTCCTCTTTAATGGCCCTCTTTTCTGATGGCATTTGCCGCTGTGTTTACGGACTTTTGAGACTTTTTAACATGAATGAACATCTTGCTTGATCAATTCCGCCTAAAACACCCACAAATTATACATCAATTAAACCTGATAGTTTTTAAAATGTTCTTCTTGATAGCAAGAGTCAGGTGATTTACTAGGAATAATTTAAGATCAATAAGCAAGGCATGCAGTTAGATTGAGCGATGAATTTTGTCAAGTGAAATCAAAAAAGCCATAATTTCGATTAAACCCGATTTACTATGGTTGAAAGTGTTGAATGAAATAGAAGCGATTTGCGGTAGAAATTAAAATTCAAGCGAGCGTGCATTTTATAAACATGGCCATCGATAAAATTGACTAAAGTTTTATCGATTTTTCATTACTTATTTCTTACAGACTATTAATAGAACGCGAGAAGTCGAATTTTGTGTCGCGTAAAAAATTAAGAGGCGAATCACTTGTAAATCGATGAAAAATACCAAATTTATTGTAACTGAGTTAGAAGGAAGTAAATTCATGCATGATAAGTGTTGCAAGAAGATGTAGTCGACAGGCATAAGGGTATTTTTATAAAAAGTAAAATTGATTAATTTAAACGGTGAAAGGTGCGCGAAGAGATATCGACGCCGTGACAAAGAGCGCGCGTCGATGTCCCTAATGTTGAAGGTTTTGCAGGAAAAATCAACAGGCCGAAGAAATAGTTAATTTGCAAATAAAGTGTGAGTCAGGTGCAGGTAGAGCAGCGGAGATCGATGAGGAGAGATGGAGTCGCGCAAAGGTGAGAGCTGTAGCGTTTAGTAGACGTCCTTACTATTTTTAGTAAGTGCATATAGTATATGTAGTGTAGCGATGCGAAAAATCGAATGACGTCGAGTGGGTAGAGTGAATAGGAGTTTGTTGCGAGGCCAGTCGCGCGAAAGCACACCGAGGAAAGGGCTCCGCGAGCCGTGGCAGGTTGTATAATTGGCTGCGAGTGGACTTACAGTCGTTGGCAGACGAGGCTCGAACTCGCTGGTGGTGCTGTGGTGGCGGCAGCTTGGATTCGGGGACACGGGGTTACCTCATGCTGACTAGTTGCTGATCGTGCAGCGATGGGGTGTCGCGAGAGAGCAGCTTGCGGACGCGCACACGAATCGGTCGCGCTTCGACGAGACTCGCGAACCGACTGAGGGTGGCGGATCACCGATATTGATTGTGCCAGGCAGGCAGGCAGGCAGACGCAGGCAGACGCAGGCAAACGCGAGCGAGCAGGGAGGCAGCCCAAGCCGCCGTTTCTCCTGACAGTGCGCATTCGCGAGCTCGGTCTGACGCAGGTAGTTCAGCGCTTTCACTTGCACCCCAGGCTTGCGGCTTTGTCTCTCTCTTTCTCTCTCTACGTTTCATTCCCTCGCTCGCCCCTTCTTTCGGCCAGGTGATCCCTGCTTCGGTGGCCTAGTTCATGAGTTTGCGCGCTTTGATTCGCGATTCGCGAGCACGCCAACTCCTATGCTCCTTCCTATCTCGGCTACTTCTTTCATGAAAACTCCGACCTTTCGTTCGGACAAAAATTCACGAAACGTCTGTGCTTTCTCGCACGATCAATCCACTACTCCTTTCTACATCAGTGACAAGCTCGAACAATTTATTTTTTAAATCGATGATATCTTTAAACTTATTCCACTATCAGATTGAATAAAAGCCCGGATTTATTGGATAACAATTTTTTGGATATCGTGGACGAAATCAAATTTTTGCTCTTTGCCGATGCATCCACAAAAAAATCATTTACATAATTTCCCGCGTTTATTGCCTTTACCATCGGCCCTGGCCGCTTATTTAATGGATCCTGGGGACTTCTCTTTTTTTCGTAACATCCTAACATATTTTGTCCATTTTCTCAACAACATGTTACATAGATTAGCACTAAACAATGAATTTCTTCCGACTTGAACTAATAGACAATTAAGATTGCCCCTTACTTTTAAAATATCACATAGATCAATGAACAAATGGGACTTTTAAACGCAAAATTTATATCCTATGATATTTAGTCTTCTTACCTGGAACAATTACTTCTTATATTTGTAAAAACTCGTGCGTATAATTTTTTTTATATACATTTCTGGAGTCATTGATTTTTCATTGTTAGAGTAACAAGTTGATCGATTTAGGGGCAAGGGCACTTTGCCCGAATTCAATAATATAACTCATGAGCGTCATCGTGCGCGTGACGCAGATGAGATTAATAATGGCAATTTTTCAATTGCCCGCCTTACACCACACAAGATTCTTGATGAAACCTAAATTATTTTATAAAAACTTCATCTCTTTTAATTATTAACTTTGGAACAATTTTATTAAAATTCAAAATGTGATTATTTAATGACACTTTGACTTAATCTTGGCTGTATCTGATTTCATTTTGATTCAGAAATTTCCATAGTACTTGCATCCATAATTGTCATTAACTTTAAAAGCTTATTCGCGATTATCATTGTCGTTGTTCGCAAACCTTTAAAATATTCTTATTACACAGTTTGATTTTCGTGTATCGGAAAAGTCAAGAAATGTGTCATATAATATAAAAAAATGCATTGATTATAAGAGGAATTTGTCAGCATTCAACCACCTTCTAATGTTTAATCATTTTATTATTCGAGATGTATGAGTTTAAACTTATTCATAAATTACTAAAATTTGAGTCAGAGCAAATGTCATATCAGTTCTCAGTATCAGTTTTCACGAATGAAAAAATGTTTTCAATGAATCATCATATTTGTATTAAATGCATAAAAATTCCTTTGAATCAAAAATATTGGAATTGAAATGAAAATTTCTTCATATTTTTTTTTTAATTTTGACGTAGAAAGGGAATGTAATTTAATAGTTCGTCAAAAAACCAAAAATTTTCCCTGTAAAATTTGAGAAAATTTAATTATGATTTTACTTGGCATGAAGCAGGTTGGTTTTGAATCGAAAAAAATTGAAATCATCATACCTTTGAAAATTTGATTAAATCTTAAAATTAAAATATGAAGCCGATTTATGATAGTATAAAACCAGTATATTTACGATCATTTAATACCATTGAATAGATCGATCCGTACACTCAAATTTTGGTATATATTTGGTACTCGCTCAATTTAAATGTAATATAATTTAAAAATATATAGAACATACATGTTGAAATTAAAAGTAATAAAATTAATGAATATTTTACGACGATGATGCTTACAATAAAAATACTTACAAATGAGATGTAATTCGATTCCTCGATTATTTAGGCATTTCAAAAATATATTTATCAATGTTAGAAAAAAAAAACTGACATAAACAGAGTCATAAAAATTATAATTAAATTGTTATAAAGAATAATGTAAGTATTTAAAAATCATTTGAAAAATAGAAATATTTTCTAGGGCGAAAGAGACAAAATTTAATTCATCATATTGATTACACATGGGTCGCGGTGTAAGATTACTTGTTCGTAAAAGTCGTAATTAGTATGCAGCGTTTGACGTTGCAAGACAGGAGCACAAGAGAGAAAAAATATACGAAAGCAATGCTATGATTTTTTTGTCCGAATTTCACATGTGAGAAGTGTGAAATGATAAGCTGAGGGCGCGTTGATTAGCTAAGGAAAAGCTCATAAGCACCTGCAGACTGATAAAACGAATATCCAAGTCAGGGGGCTTATACATCGAGGGGTCAATACATGGCTTTACTCGTGCATAGGCCAGTATGTATGCACGAAGTACATGTGTGAGTGGAGCAAGAATGGAGTAGGTACGCTGCATGCAGAATCCGGCCGAGTATACGAGTAGCGGCTTACACTAGGTACGTTACGGGCTGCTTCACGTGCAGCCGAATGCAAAGTCGAGTCCCGAGAGCTGCGCCACGGACTCGTGTGACTCGGCTTGAACTTTCTCCTCTGCAGTTTGCTGCACTGGCCATTCAGTGTGGCATCACTGTCCACGTCTGCGATCTGCATATGGCCATATCACACACACACGTAACGTATTCTCCGCCTGCATGCGAGGGCATGAGTTATACACAGTCACAGGATCGTTGCTGCGCCGTCGCCGTGTGTCGCTCTCCCGCCCCCTCCCCGACTCTCCGATTCGCGGTGCCTGCGTAGCGTATAGTGTGTAGTGTGTACATGTAGGTAGATTTTAGTTCGCAGAGACGCCGCAAGCCGCCGACGCTCGTGGCGCCCTGCGCACTGCGTCCTTTGGCCGTCTTCTACCGCGCATACGGTACACGAATCACGATACGTATGTACAAAGCGCCTAGTGAGAAGCAGCGTATACCAAGCGGTGTCTGATTGATCTGCAAAGCCAGCGCCAGTTGCCGCACGTTTCCGCCTTCTCGACTCGACGCTCGAGCTGTGTAGACGTAAGAGCCTACGCGCGACCCTTCAACGCCTCGTTCGTTTCGAAGAGACAGAGAAAAAGTTGTTAGACGTCGCCACGACCCTTGGTGTCAACCTCGTTAGTTCTGCACCCGCTATCTCTTGATAACAACACACAATTAGCAGCAATATGGCCGAGACAGAGAACAAGGACTTCAGCGAAGACGTTGCAGAGCAGAATTTCGAGCAGAATGGCGAAGCTGAAAACGGTGGTGCCAGCGCCAACGCTGCCGGCGGCGGAGGTGACGCCACCGAGAACGGACAGGAAAATCAAGAAGACAGGTAACTTTTTCCATTACGATTTATCACCCTTGTACTTTTTTATTTTTCATTTTTTTTTTCCATCGCTACGAGCCCGAACGTCTATCTTACTTTTACTCGCCAAACTTTCGATTGACGTGCATTTCTCGCGGCTTCGTTGATGCTCCCTTTGAGACGGGCATCGATTTGTCCACGTAAGCCGGCTTACTTACTTTTTACAAAACTGCAAAATCAATAAATGCTACTTATTATCCAACTTTGAGCAATCGGAGACTGCGTCTTTTTAGCGGCAACACGTACTGGGTTAAACGTGGAGCATAGTGAGCTGGATTCGGCATCGTCATCGTTGCTGCTAGCACTATCGCTCAAAATGGCTGTCGTGTGCGCTTGTAAACGACCATGTCCGGCAAACTACTTGTCCACTTATTATCCGTTATAATCCATTCATTTTCATCTGCTGTTGATCTATGCTGCAATCTTATCAAATTTTGTTTTTTCTTTTTCGATTACTTATGGTTATCGTTGATGATCGCGTCAAAAGTAGCAATTATTCATTTTGACTAACAAAAAAAAACGCGTTGAAAAACGAAAATGGCGGGCTTGCACACCCTTGCACGTGTAGCTACTCTTTCCTCGACACTTTATTTTAATTTTTGGCATTCACAAGCTTTCAGCTTTGTTATGCCTCTGATCCTATAATAAAAATCATTTCATCATGATAATTTTCATTTTAAAATACAAACTAAATTCTATTCTTTCAGTTCTTCGCGTTTAACACAAACAATAGCCTTTTATTAACAGCTATATTATTTTCTTGAAATTTTTATGATTTGTTACATAAAAATGTCTTAATTTTGTTCAAAACTAGTTCATTTCCTTAAAGTTAAATTTCATGTTAAAGTATATTATTTTCATTTTTACAATAAACATATTATTGATGGTAAGTCTCAGGTTATTGCAAGTATTTGCGTTAATTTTTGTTGACAAGTAGATTTGATTATTATATTTAAACTAAGTTTCTGTTTTACTGTTTTCCTTAAAACACACAGTTCAAATATTTTCACAAGGTACAAAATATATTTTTCTTTTAACAACTTTGATTTGTGTATCAAATGCAATTGCCATAATCAACTGATAATAGACACTTACATATTCATGTTACACAATTTTGTTGGATGATGTCAAAGTTTAAAGTTATAATGAGTTCGCCTCTTAAACAGGCATCATTGATGAAATTAATTAATGTAAAATCAACCATTTTTTACATTGTAAATGCTATAAAACAAATGTAAAGATCTAATATTAATTCCTTTTTGATTGGTAAATGTATTTTCAATAGTCAACAATATTGACTTGTATTACTAAGGAAATATTTTTAAATAATTTTTTCCGTAATAGAAGATGACAAATTAAGTATAATTCATCGATACAAAATGATTTTTTAAATGAATCATAGCTTTGAATTTGAAGAAAAACTTAGATGATTTTCAGATATAGTACTTTTGGACTGCTTATAATCAACGCGAATTCTTGCTATATTGATAATAAAAGAGCACCTAATTGATTGGATGAATTTTTTATGTGATATCTAATATTGCATTGCTCCCATACCATTCCTAAATTACACGTATGGTTGTAGCTTACAATTGAAGAAGATTTTTAGAAAATGTATACTCAGTACTTATTTTTACAAAGTAATTCCAGGGTTTAAACTACTTGACAATTTATTGACTTAACAACAATTTGAAGAAGGATTTTCAGAAAAATTTTCAAAACAAGCTTAGTATTGGTGCACGGTGAAATCAAGTTTTTTTAATCCTAAGACACTAAAGATTTCTTCAATCAGCCCATAATTTGCGATTTAAATAGCATCACTTGAATGTGCTCATTCTATGTATATTGATTCTGTTAAAAATGATTATTATTTCAATGATAATTGATCATTGAGTTTGAAAATATATAAATAAATAAGTACGTGAGTGTCCTACCTTAATTGTGTGCTCCAAAGGTTTTCGACGCATTCAAAATTAACAGTACATGCTTTTCAAACAAAAACATTTAATGAAAAAATTTCAATGTGTTCAAGTGTTGATTTACCCAAAGTTGGAGTAACTTGTTTACTTATCCAAATAGTTTTAAGTATTTTAAAACTAGTGTCGAAGTAAAAATGTTCCAGACATCTTTGTACATAAGAGCAGTCATTCAATAATGCCTATCGAGATTGAGTTTTAAAAGTTTTATATAGTGCCATTTGCATCATGAGCCGGAGCACAGTATCAATGTTAACGTATCTAAACTGAGGTATTAAAATGAAGGTTAAAAAATCATTGAAATGAACAAAATGAAAAATTGATAATGGTTAGGAGCTCGGAATGCCACTAACCCAATTTATGTGGCTTGGTCTGCAGGTGGCAAGCAAACGTGTGAACAAATGGACCTGCTTGATGAAAATGGTGCTTGCAGATGGATGCTTATGTGGTATCAGCACCTGAGAACAACAGCAAAGCTACGATGACAGCTCATGGAAGCACTTGCCTCCACGGTATTTATCAGCAATGGAGTTCAGATCTCAAACTTTTGCTTGAATGAATACCATGTCATAGAACATTTTTATTATCGCGAAAGTAGTTAATTACCTTGAATTTAGATTGGATCAGATTCTAAGCCTAAACTAGATGAAGCAGTAATGGTTAAAGATTCAGTACTTGTTGATATACAAAAAAACTATTGTGTGTTAAATTACTTGATTCTAGAATATAAATTTCAATTTTTATCTTCTGATACTGTGTAAGTTGTCTTATCACGAAATTGAAATGGCTATAAAATCTTTTTCTGAATGCGGTATTTCCAGTGTAAATATTGTAATTGTAAAACCATTAATATGAATTTGATATAATGATAAACTTATGCATATAATTTCCAATTCTCAAAGAGTTTTTGACAGGGCTTTTTTATAATTTTCTAATATTTCAGGAATCCAAGTTTTATAACTTAAAGTTTTTAATGTTAAAGTTAGATAAATAAGACTTAATCGTATAATCTCAAAGGGATTTAGGGTAAATTCAGATCTAATTATCTGGTATTCGTCATGGGCATTTATGACAATCACATTTACAGGTCTTCTATGGACAACCAGGATTTGCTGAATGATAGGTACTTCCTTCCATTCTTTCTTGGCTTTTCTTCATGAAATTAGTGTAAATTAAATATTCTTAAAGGTGAATCTAGCAGAATTGATATGGATTAGCTGACAACGATTTCCTATTAATATTGTAGAATTTCATTACAATGTAATATAATAAAGTTAACATGTTAATTGATTATGATTACCTGAATTGTAAATTAAAAAAAACTTCTTTTTTTTTTTGATAAAAATTGTCTGTTACAGTAGACATAAAATTCCATTATTTGCTTTACAGTGACTTTTAAATATTATTCAATGATGATTTAAATTATGCAATAATCCAGGATCATTTTAGCAATTTTATCAATAGTTTCAATTTTTTCACTAAATTATATTATAAAAAATTTTAAAGAAAAAACAAAAATATTCATATAAAAAATTATATTACATTTTTATTTTTGTAATTTTTAGGAAACTATTTGTGGGTGGACTAAGCTGGGAAACAACAGACAGTGAGTATACTATTTCTGTTTTTTTTTTCTTTTTTTCTTTTTTCTTTTTTTTTTTTTTTTTTTTCAAGTTACTTACTTGAAAAACTTGAATGCCTACACTATGATGAATTTTATCTTAGGACACCTTCAGAAAACAAAATGGCATTGTTTTTATGAGATTAAAATTTAATTCTGAATTTTTTGTTTAAATAAAATGAATTGATTTAACTTAAGATTGCACTTATTTATTACCATACGAATAATTCTTATTTTTCTGCTTTTCAGAGGAATTGAGAGACCACTTTAGTACATTCGGTGATATTGAGAGCATCAATGTCAAAACAGATCCCACTACTGGTCGTTCAAGAGGATTTGCCTTCATTGTTTTTGCCAAAGCTGAATCTTTAGATAAGGTAAAATTTTTAAAAATAATTTTGTATCAATGCCAAAAAAATTTTTTGAATTGTATGATGATATTTTTAAGTCAGTTCTGCTACTGAGTACAATTGAAGAAAATTTTTTCTGAGGTTATATATTATAAGTTTATCATGAAATCATTTTTTATTTCTTCAAGTTTCATTAATAAAAATAAAAAAATTTCAGGCTATGGCTCATGGAGATCATATTATAAATGGTAAAAAAGTTGATCCAAAGAAAGCAAAAGCACGTCATGGTAAAATTTTTGTTGGTGGACTTTCCACGGAATTGTCTGATGAAGACATTAAATCATTTTTTGGCAACTTTGGAACCGTAAGTACTTTTCAATTAAAAAAATAAAAAAAGGAAAATGAATACTTATAATTTAACATTTACAGATCATCGAAATGGAAATGCCATTTGATAAAACCAAAAACCAAAGGAAAAACTTCTGCTTCATTACCTTTGAGTCTGAAGCTGTAGCTAATGAGCTTCTGAAAAATTCTAAACAATCCATCAATGGCAAAGATGTTGAAGTTAAAAAAGCCACCCCTCGACCTGATATGGGAGGCATGAGAGGCATGGGTAGAGGAGGACGCGGAGCTAGAGGAAGCCGTGGTCGAGGTTTCGGTGGTCAAGGAGGATGGGGACAAGGTGGTTATGGTGCCGGCTATGGCAGTGGTTATGGAGGCGGCTATGGAGGTGGCTATGATGGATATGGTGGTAACTATGACTACTATGGCGGTGGCTATGGTGGTTATGGTGGCTATGACTATGCAGGATATGGTAAATTTTACTTTTTTCATCTATTTAATAACTATGGAAATTTATTCTAACTTAAAACATTAATCATTTTTTATAAAAACTTTTATCATATATCTCAAAAATTAAGAATTTGCAAACTTTGAATAGGTACTTGAAAATGTATATAATTTTATTAAATATTCTTATATCTTTAAGAAACTATTAATTTCAATTCAAAAAATGACAAATTTGCAAAAAGAATGATCATGTGCGTGAAGAGATCTTATATTTAATAATTAAATTTTTTTATTATTTGTTTATAAGAAGTGCATAGTAATCAAGTAAATTCATAGAACTCACTAAGTTGACTTTTTTGCACCATTTGTTCCATGAAAATGCAGATGGCTATGGCTATGGCGGTAGTTACGATGGTGGCTACAATGGCGGGCGCGGTGGTGCACGCGGAAAAGGTACGCATTAGCGTCCCTTTTAATCTCTTAATTTTTACATACATATCCTAAATCCTACTACTATTTTCATTTATATGTCGCTCTCTGTTTTCGTTGACATGAAATTCTTGCATCTTCTGAATTTTCTTAATAATTAAAGAGAAAACTCGATAATTATTTTACATTTTATGACTTAATTTCTTGCTCCAAGCGCACATGTCAACATGAATATAAGAAGATAAATATTTTCTGAAATATACACTTCCTCGAAATTTCTTCAATTGCATGTTAATTGTACATTTGCGGAAGTGTAATTACCATGAAAAATTCATATATTTATGACACATTGGTAAATTAGTTGCATGTGCGAAACTTTTCCACTTGAAAACTTAATTATTTGAGTTTAAATTCTACCAGTATATATTATTTAGTGAAAATTCTATAGATAAGAAACAAGCAAGAGTTTGCAGAGCATAATCAAAATTGTAAGTTTATCCAATAACTAGAGGTTGTATTTAAATACAACAAAATCTTTTTGTTGAAAGGGGTAAAGAAGAGAGAATCTTGCCTACTGTTATAATCAATTGAGCTAAATTATAAATTTAATATGTATAGCTCTACAACCTTAGCCTGTAGCCTCTCAATAGAATTTTTAAATGTTTTCAGTAGAGACAAAATTAATTTTTGAAGTGCATAGCTTGAGACATTGTTAAATTTCTCAAAGGTCAAAGCTATCAACTTGCTTATCAATTTATACAATTATTTTAACACCTATGTTTCAATTTAATCACTTGGTTTTTTCATTGATAAAATGACTTTTAGCAAGTAATATTTAGTGCATTGGCTTCATAGAAAAGTAGACACTTGATTGTATCTAACATTAAAGCTGTAGTGAAGCATAGTTTAAAACATTTCACTAATTGTGTTTCAGGAGGCTCAGGCTTTGGCGGAAAACAGAGAGGTGGTGGTCGCCAAAATCAGAGGCATCAGCCCTATTAATACCACAATTTTCATTTCGACCATGATGCCACTAGCATCTTAACTATTGGTGAGTTTCTCTCTTTTTTCTGACCTTCGATCAATAATTGAACTGCTCTTTTGTTTTGAATTGAAAATTTTGACTCTGGTTTGGTGTAAATTTATAAATTTTGATTTCTGAACACACCTCATCTAATTTCTATTATCCTTCACATCTTTTCCTAAAAATTTTAATTTTAAACTGATTTTATTGTCTAATAATGTATTTTTAAATTTATTGCAGGTCA
Organism: Trichogramma dendrolimi; assembly: GCA_034770305.1. NCBI lineage: Eukaryota > Metazoa > Arthropoda > Insecta > Hymenoptera > Trichogrammatidae > Trichogramma > Trichogramma dendrolimi. The sequence goes on from JAPMIB010000023.1 coordinate 1,524,584, forward strand.
TTCATCATTTAATAATCGTAACTCGTCAAATCATCATTCCACAGCAAAGACTCGTCATCATTATCAAGACTCTAATGCGCAACCGCGTATGCATCAACAGTCAATGAACAAAGTGAATCATCGAGCATCTTAGTTAATAAATCATTATCATCATCATTAGAAGTATTTTGACATTGTGTCCAAGCTTTGCCAAAAAAGCTGTTACAGCTCAATTTCATCCTAAAGATGAACAGAGCAATACTTGTATAGACATATAAGTGGCATAAGATATTTACTATTTCTGCCTCAAATAATAATCATTCTGTCTTCGATTTATACACATTCTAATCTGAATTCTTAATATGATAAATTGGTTGATGATGTAACATTAGTTGTAATATCCAATTAAAATTTCCCGATATAGTGGTTAAAATTAAAATTTTTCTTTTTTTTATAATTTATGAATTCATAAAGTTTTTCAAGTCTAATTTGAATGTTTCCAACTTTGGAAAATATTCTACCTCATGTTTTCAATTAAGGCTGCTCACGATGATTTAGTTTTCACATTTAAAATAGAAATCTCTGATAAAAATTCACCTTATTCAAACAACTCACATTTTATTTACTATTGATGAATTAAAATAGTAATCAGTGTACATAGTGATTGATTTCAAACTTTGTTTTGTCATGATAATTGAATAATTGTTTTTCTCTCAATAATATAGAACGAAAATTACTTCATTACTACTATAAAATAGAATGTTTTTTATAAATTAATCACTTGAAATATTTGCGCTAAGTTATAACTAGATATAAATGTACATATATTCTTTTAATGTAAAAGGAAATGATTTCATACGAAATTATTGCCTAATTCTTCGTTTCAACGCAAAAATTATAGGGGTATTAAAAATTTTGCTGCAATTACAGCTTTATTATTCTGAAAGCATACAATTATGCTTTAAATATTTGTCCATAAAAAACGATAGAGTTTTATTTTACTCTGTTAAAACTAATTTGTAATATCTGTCATGAAATATTAATTAAAAGCATTGTAAGCGGTTCTCAAATTGAACTGTATTTTCTTTATCAACCTGATCATGAAATAAAATTATAATCCAATCTAAACTGATATCCAATTTTTTTGCACTCACGTTATATGCAATGATTAAAATAATTGAATTAGTTGATCAAGTAGCCGCAATTAGAGCACTTCAAATTCCACTGCAGAAGGATGGTAGATTTATAGTAGTTCTTAATAATATTTAGATTATCATGCCTTTTTTTACAAGTTTTTATGTATTAACTTTTGCGCGTAACAAATTGAAATTATGAAACTTTAACATTACATTTTTAAGTGGTAAATTAACTGCAAGTTTTATCTTACTTATTGTAGAGAACAAGTACCAACGCGATTTAAATGCATCTTAGTTGATTAATCCAATTCTAATGTCATTAAAAAAGCCCCACTCATATTGATTTTTACTCAAGATTTTATGAAAAAAGAAGAAAAAAATTTGAAATAGTTTGAGTAGACTTTTTCTTATGCGATTTACCTGATTCGCGATTCTGAACTAATTGTTTACAGCAAAAACTTGAATGTATTTTATTCTGAATAAGAAGTTTATAAATTTTTATAGTAAAATCGAAATTCGTTACTGTAACAGACAGTGAACAGTCAAATCGCGCGCGTGAACTTCAAAAATTCAAAAACCTGAAGTATAGATATAATACTTAGAAGCGGCACATGGCAGAATCACAGAACCGTGTAAAAGTCCATAATTTTAGGCTAATTTGAATCGTGCAGCTCTATAAACAGCTCATAACGTAGCTGCCACGCGTTATGCCACAGAACAGACATTTTTAAAGTTACACGTCAGACACTTAAAGATGGTGTAAAAATGTTTCGCGTTTATATACGTTTGAACTTCTTACTTATCCATTTAAGTTCTGCGCGAAAAAAGGTAAATTAACATAAGTAAAGGGTACAACCGTAACACGAATGTGGTCAAATATTTTATCTAAAAAATAGACCAACCCACCTTTTTATTTATGCTCGAGTTGGAAATTATATTGGAGAAATTATAATTCGGAAAAATTCAATTTTTCTGCCTGTCGCGTAAGGTACTGTCCAGAATTTTGACCATTGACAGTCATAAACCATAATATTTTAATTCGGGAAGTCATTTTTGTACTCCATAGTTTCTGACCTTTCTGTAAGATAAATAAAAGTTATGAATAATAAAAAGATTATATTAATGCAGCATCCATGACTCAAAATAAACAGTACAATTGAAAATAAAAGTTCATCGACCTCGTCACTCATGTGCGAACGAGCCACTGCAGAGGAACCTAAAAATATATAGCGCCACCTATGAGTGTGAAAAAAAACAGAAATTGTGGTCGTGCAACGATTCATTTCGACGAGTGGGCGTTCGCATCTAGAACCTCAAGGCTTATACCCCTGATTCGTCCACTAACAGTCTTAGGCTTTAGCGGCGTAAGAAAGCAGTGTCAGTATATCCTTTAGTATACACCCAGTTACCCTTTTTAACTTAAAAAAATATTAATTGCGCGCTTCATTTACACTTTTGAGAGGGTAAATTGCATTGAGTCATCCCATTGTTGTCCCCACAAATTAAAGACTTGCGTGAACGCAGACTCAGTAGTGATTATTTTCCAGCTATCTTGCAGGTAAGTTACCAGCTCCTGAGTAGCTGTAACTGCCGGCACTTTTGTGTTTTTAATAAAAAATCATAATAATTGCCCCGGGTTCTTCCGGCACGCGTCCCTGCTTCATCGAGAATTCAGAAACCGAGTAATTTATTTCTCAGCTTGGCCACGCTCCATGTCGTCTCTTTTCCTTTTCACTTTTTCTTATACACTGCTGATCCACACACCGAGAGCATGTGCATGTGTGCGTAAGCGTGCGAGCCAAGTTGAACATTTTTTTAACCAAGTTGGCCTCGCTTTTCCTCGGGTTGCTTCTTATTGTTTATTGATTTTTTACTCGCGCTTCTACTGATTAAAACTAGTCCATTGCCGTTTTGCATTACGACTGAAATTTCGTACATTGCGTTGCATGCGCAAATGACGCCATATCCTAAACTCGTCGGCTCACTTTCAAGTCACTTTAGTTACATACGCCTATAATGGTTCATTAGGCTCCTTAAAGTTTATAGCTATTATAAATTTTACTAATATTTTTTTCATGTTCAAATAAAAATTTTATAGTTTATTGTTTAAATTATTGTTTTTACTAAATTTACAATTTTTTTACTAATTTTTATTATCTTTTTCATCTACAGGCCAACTAAAGCTCATCTACCCAAAGACAAGTTTTCTTTTTTAATCTACAAACAGATAATTAGGAAATGGTCATGGAGGCATCACCTTCACCTCAGTGCGTCGGTCGTGAATTTGTCCGACAGTATTATACACTGCTGAACAGGGCTCCTACCCATCTCCATCGGTTCTACAACAACCATTCTTCTTTTGTTCATGGAGGACTAGAAAGCAACAGAGAATCATTACCTGCTATTGGTCAAAAACAAATACACCAGAAAATTCAAGCTCTGAATTTCCAAGATTGTCACGCCAAAATCAACCAAGTTGATTCTCAATCAACCCTTGGAAATGGAGTTGTCGTTCAAGTACATATTTTTATCTAAAAACAATTTGTTTCATAAGTGATGTTGCAAATTTGGTTAATAATTAATATATCATGTTTAGGTTTCTGGAGAACTATCTAATGCTGGTCATCCCATGCGCCGCTTCACTCAAACATTCGTGCTAGCTGCCCAAGGTCCTACCAAATATTATGTTCACAATGATATTTTCCGGTACCAAGATTTTGGATATGGTGATGAAGAAGAAGAAGAGGAGGTAGAAAATGATGCCAATGTTAATGAAACTGTTGAAAGGGAAGAAGATGTTGAAAATACCCGACAAGAGGCTGAAAAAGATGACCAACAAAATCAAATTCCTCAAATAACAACAAAAATTAGTAATGATCAAATAGGTCAAAATCAGTTACAACAGCAGCCCCCACAGTTGACTCAGCAACAGCCTATGTATTATGCGATACCACCACAAGGAGTTAGTATTATTACAACAATCTTTCAAAAAATAATTAAACACACTGATTTTTATGCTAATCTGATGATTTCAGGTTCATCCTTCAACCATGCAAGTAACTATCAATGGTTCGGTCCATGAAGATTCATCAATAATTGCCCAACAACCCCTTCAACAACCTCAATCTCTACAGCAACAATATGCAGCTGAAAAATCTAATGAAGAATCATTCCAATCTGAAAGTGAACATTCAGGAACAAATCAACAACAAACTATTAAAACTGATTCTCATGTTGCATCTGAAGAGAGTCACGAACCATCTGAAACAGAGCAGAACTATATACCATCTGTTCCTGAAACAGAACCTGACCAGCTATCTATGCAAAATGTTATGAGCAATGGTCCTAAAACATACGCTAATCTCGTTAAATCATTTCCAACCGTTGGAACTACTAGTCCACAGACCCCAAAACCTTCACTATCACCCGTAAGTAGAATTTAATACTCAATCATGTAATTATACATTTCTAAAAATTTCAAATAATGAAAATTAAACTTTACATTAATTTTAGCCACCAGTACAAAATCTCCACATAGAAGACAGAATTCCTATGCATCAACAATCAACAGGAGCACCTCTTCCAGCATCCAACAATGTGCCATCAAATCAACATGCGCATAGAATGGGAGGCCTCCAACAACAGACACAACAACAGTATCAACAAAGGTTACCTAGAACTGGTGGACCTATGCAAAGAGGTAAGTTTTTTCAACTCAATTAAACAATAGAATATTAGAGTCTTAACTAACTGAACAACGCTCATAGATGGCGAGCGTCGTACTAGTCGACCCGGAGGATATACAGATGCACATCAATTATTCCTTGGAAATCTTCCTCATAATGCGTCTGAAAATGACTTGAGACAAGTTTTTGAACGATATGGCCGCGTTGCTGATCTTCGCGTCCACAGCAAACCAAATGGAAATGCTAAAGGAATTCAAGGACAAAATAATACCAGAGTACCAAATTATGGATTTATAACCTTTGAAGATTCAACTGTTGTCAATAAAGTACTTAATGATCTCGTAAGTATTTTATTTGTTCAAGAGGATTCATTTACTGATTCTAGCAAATAATTTTTAATTTTTTTCATTTAGCCAATCTATTTCCCGGATCAAAATGGTCAAAAATTGAACGTCGAAGAAAAAAAAGTTAGACCACGTGAAGGTGGTAGTGGGCGATCGAATACCAGCAATGATGGCAATATTCGTCCTCTAGGAACTCAACAGCAGCAGCAACGTGGTCCAGGTATGAAATTGTCTTTACAGACGCGTGATAATGTATTTGAGTTGATGATATTCTAAATAATTCAAAATCATTGTTAATACTTCAAAATAGTTTTAATTTTTTTAACTTATGAGCTATATTTATAAATAGGTGGTCCTGGTATTATGAGAGGTGGTCAACATGGCGGTACCCGAGGTCGTGGTGGATTCAATCGCGGTGGAGGTGAAAGTGGGCGAGGAGGATTAAGACAATCTGGAGGAAATCCAAACAGCCAAAACTACCATAACCGTCGTTAATTTTTACAAAATACCAAACTCTAGCTCGTGACTTTCTGATATTTTCTATACATTGTCAAGACACAAACTAAAATTAAAACGTCAAGGAAACATTTTCACAAGAAAAATTAAAAATGAAGTGATCTTTAAAAGAACATTTAAAAAACTCGAGAAAACTACATTCCGATTGAATAGGAATATATTTTCACGAGATCCTCCTTTATTAAAAAAAAACTTGAACAAATATTTCATGTGCTATAAAAAATCTTTTTTAAGGCAAAATACAATGCTTGTCAATTCTTAAGATTAAAATTAGCCTTAAAGAGCTTACGTAACTTAATTCATAGTTTTTTTATAATCTTTCAGACGTCATAATGCAATCTGAGTTGTGCATAGTTCAACTGCGACTCATGTTGAAATATTTTTGCCTAGTTGAAAACTAATTTAATGGAAAATTATAAAATTCTGTTCAAGTTTTGACTTGGTCAGATTATTAGTTATGAGAAACAGGCCTTAATTCATCAATTCATGAGTCAAGAATTGTACTGAAGCTTATTAAGTTATGCCTTTATATATTAGTAAAGTTGGTTCAAATTTTATAGGCTGTGCTACCAAATTTTGGTAAGCTATATATGTATTAAAAGTAAGTGCGATGACTATTGCAACTAATTATTTATTACTCAAACTCATTAAGTTTTATATTAAATCAACTGTCTAAAAGGCAAGCCTTTGGTTTTTGTAACTCAGTTAATTTTTATTTGAGGCATTTAAAAAAAAGACTTCATATGTTTAAGTCTTGTATAATTTCATTTATACCGATAATAATTTTGAATAGCATAGCCTAATAAATTTTGATTGCATTGGACTTAAATTATTTGAATAATTTGTACAGCATATTCCTACACTTTTGTTATTTATTGAAATTAATACTTTTCAATCCAGTACAGATCTTGATAAAGAGGCTACTTGATATAAAACATGAATTTTTTTTATTTTTAACCCCAAGGAAACTGGCTTTCCTAATTTTTATCATGTTGCTGAAAAAGTCATTGAAAATTTATTTAATGATTTTTAAATCTAAAATTCTTGAATGCATGCTTTATAATGTAAAAAAACTTTTTACACTTCATTAACGATAAGTAGTTAAATTTGTAGTTTTGCAAATCATTACCATGTAACATTTATCAAATAATGCAATTGACTAAGTTTTTTGTATCGAATCTTAATCAGTATGATCTCGAATTCAAATATTTCAATAAAAAAATTTATAATGTATATAAAAATGTACAAAACATACATTCGTTCATGTCTTATAATTAATTTACTCTGACTTTATTTCCATCAACATATTCTTCCCGTTTTTATAATGTTTATAATTTTTATTTTTGATTATCGAACTGTCACTTTGTTTTGAATCATCAAAAATATGTAATTGTGCAACTTCGCATTTTTTTAAATTATCACGCGCAGAGGGTCCTCGGATTTAGAAGTGATTTAGGAATTTTATATGAAATAAAGAATAGCCGAAAAGCCGATGTTCTAGACCCGAATTTTGTTAAGTTGCAGCAAAAATTATATACAAGACGCTTTTTTACGACTTCACCTCCAAATCTATTTTTAGTTTTAAAAATTTGAAAAAATATTGCAAGAAGCCCTGGAGATGTGTTATTTATGCATTTGTGGTAAAATATATTCGTGGTAGTTAATCGATAAATTTAAAAAGATAATGATATCTCAACAGGTGTTAGAACTTTCAAAAGAAGGATCATAAATTATAAATAGAATTGTACGAAAGAGCCTTTTTTTTTTGAAAAAATTTGTTTAGGCTGTAGAGTGTAGTAAGGCCCAATTTTCGGTCGTGTCCGTATATATTTAGTCAGTAATTAATATTAACGATTTAATTGAACTTGAATAAAATAAAAAAAATATTATCTGAAAGAACTGAACATCTTGAGAAGAACAAGAATGATTTTACCAATACCCATTCAGTAAAGAAGTGATGTTCTAGTATCCAGCCTTCATCTTGTAAAATATTGTTTTTTCAAAAGAGTTTTGAAAGATCTCCAGAAAAAACATTTTGCGCCAATATCTATCTTCCTTATATTGCAATATATTTCCATTGTTTCACTTAAAGAAAACCTTTGTAAATCAAAAATTACATTTGTTGAATAATAATTAAATTGATTATACCTTTTAATTGATTTTAAAACTTGTCCAAACATTTATTTGACTTGAATAAAAGTAACCGATTATTGGGTTGGGGCCGGGTTCAAATACTTATATGAAGTTAAAATCCTACATAAAAAATAAATGAAAAGTTGACCAAAAATTGGAATAGACCTCTAACAGGATAAGCTGCGGCATGAAAAGCTTTGCTTTTGTCGAATATCAATTGACTGCTGCAAGTCCGCGCGATACGATATTGTCGAAGCGGATGTCAAAAGTAAGTAAAATAAGTTTATATGGAGAGCGAGCGACGAGTGGTGGGCGAGCCAGGCGAGATGAGCGAGATCATTCGGAAAATCGGAGCCGTCTGGATGTTCGTCGTCGGAAGGCCGCAGTCTCCGTCGGCCCATTGAGCCAGTCACTGCTAAGTCACATCCTACTAGTCGTTTTCTTATCGATTACATTTAGCGCATACGGCCGTTTTTACTTGCGCGTCCAGAGAGACGTGCCAAGTTGCATTTTCAATTTTCTACTTCAAGCGCAGGTTGGTTTTTTTTATTTACACTTATTAACAATAAAATTATTCATACTACATTAGAAGTGAATTTTTTGTTGACTGAAGTTTATCAACTGTACTGGGAATTTTTTCTAATCCTATTGCAATCGATCACGAGAACAATTTCTATTTGTATGATGAACTAAAATTATTAACTATTCTGTAACCGAATTGGCAAAGCTAAGGGAAGCGCATCAAGCTATGTAATTTAGATACTCTATAAAAATCTTTATGATGGTAATAATTTGAGCACTTTGCCTTTATTCAGTTGAAAATTGAAATACCGGATCGTGAATAGTACTGTTCAAACCGACAAGATCTTTTGAGTGAACTATGAAAAAAGCTTTTCAATTTAAGTTAGTTTTATGCCAAAACTCAATTCAGAAGCGATCTTCCGTTGGAAAAATTTTTGAAAAGTAGCAGAGACTTTTATGAGTGATGATTAGCAAAGTCATTTTTATTGGACATTTTCCTAAAAAATGTCATAGACCTCTTAAGATCGAAGAAATGCCAGCAATCAGTCAGTATTTTATTTTAGAAAAATATTCCGAAAAAATCTTAGCATACATGCTGGCACAATTCGATTTACATCAAAATGTTGGTATCATCTCAAGTTTGTGTTCAAGATCGAACATTGAATTGGTCGATTGCGAGCGACAGCGCACATAAAATGTATCAAAGCGCAAGAAGTAGTGCCCCGGCGCGCTTACACTCGCCAGGCGTTCGGCGGCATGTACGCCCTATTTTACAAGCTGAGCTGTGCGGAGACGCCGCGCACAGGCAAGCCTCCGAACCAACGCGTTCTCGCGTGAGCTTTTTGATTTATTTTCGGATTGTATTTCCTGCAACTTATCCGAGGACTTGACTTGAAGCAACGAAAATCGAGCCTACTTTAGAGGCTTTTACACTTTACACTGCAAGTACTTTATACTAATGTCAAATAAATGAAAGAGAACAGTTTTTAACATGCTTTTTTGTACCAACTCATTTACAAGTACTTTCTTTAACTAATTGATGTTGATGCAAAATTGAAACTAATTCTATTTTAAATGACGGCGTTTCAATTAATAAGAAAATTATGTGACAATGTGGATGTGTTTTCTGTTTACAATACATTTCACTCGATGATGAGACTTTTTTAAATTTGAAATATATATCATGTTTGAGCACAGGCATCAGTGTGTAATGCTGACTAGTGCATTAACGAGAGATATGCAGGCGGTAATTAATACCTTTTGTCAGCCGGTAAAATGAAATAAGTCCTATCTAACGTACTCATAAAAATATGTTTTATCTCTACAAATTAATTACAACTCAGTCGCCGAATCTTTTTCTTTCAGTGGCAAAATGATTGGAAGTAAAGTACTGCTGATTGGTTTCTTAGTAGCTGGTCTGCTGTTCATCGGTAGTGCATCTGCAGAGGTAATTGAATCTTGATTATTTCCGTCGAATTTTTTGCTTTTAATCAATTCGTTATATTTTTAAGAAGCGAAATTTTTGCAATACATTATCTCAATAATGAGTTTTAGAGTATGCGTTTAAATCGAAATGTGAATTTTGATGGAGCAAAATCTAAATGTTCTTCCACGAGATTCCTTCAAAGTTTATGAATTATAGAAAAGAAGAAAACATCATCGCCGGGTGAGAACTACCACGGAAGCGTCTCCCAAGCTAGCCGATGAAAATGTCGAAGGATCCAGTCACGAATTGAACGAAGAGTTGAATAACAATACATTCCAAGAGGATTTGTGTCGCTCTAAGCATTGCGCTGCTGGACGGGTTTGCCAGGTAAAACTCGGCGATAATTTTTCCGTCGCAACTGCAATTGCTTTGCCGAGAGCTAAATGCTAAACGATTGAGCGTAGGTCAACAAAGATTCCGGGGCCGCCGAGTGCGTCTGCATCGAAAAATGCGGAGAGGAAAACGATCCCCGCAGACACGTTTGTACGAATTACAACGAAACCTTCGGAAGCGACTGCGAAGTTTATCAAGCCAGATGCTTTTGCGACACCAACGATCCTCGCTGTAAGGGACCCGACTACCAGCACGTGCATATCGAATATTATGGCCAGTGCAAACAAATGCCTGTAAGTCAACATTTTGTCTTAAAATTACCTACACGTTTTTTAAATACTTGTTCTGGTGTAGCAGGGCATAGAATTGTATCACCCTATTCCGTAGCATAAATTCTGAAATTTTGATTAACATTCTATTGCTTTTATATTTCTATTTCTGACAGAATTTAGAATTTAAAAAGAAAATATTCAAATTTCCTCTAACGAGTTCCGTACTAACAAGGAGACCTTCTCACCTGCGGGTCACAGATCTTTCTCAAAATTTTTTTAGGGTCTTCTGGTAACTAATAACGAAGCACTCCGAGCTTCGTTTAATTGAATGGGCCTTAGGGCCCAAGTTTAAGAGAATTTTCTATATTATCAAAAAATCTTTGCGATTTTTTATCTCGAGATAGAAGCACTTAAACAAAAAAATGCAAAGAACAAAAAAGTCTTCAAATTTTTCAAAGAATCTGTCTGAATTTTTTCAAAATTTTTAAAACCGGCTATCACCTATTTTCAGAGGCCCAGATTTGCCGTTTTTCTTAGGGATTTCAGAGACCTCTGAAAATAAGTGATAGACGGTTTTAAAAATTTTGAAAAAATTCAGACAGATTCTTTGAAAAATTTTAGGACTTTTTTGTTCTTTGCATTTTTTCGTTTAAGTGCTTCTATCTCGATATAGAAATTCGAAAAGATTTTTTGATAATATAGAAAATCTCCTTAAAAATGGGCCCTAAGGCCCATTCAATTAAACTAAGCTCGGTGAGCTTCATTATAAGGTACCAGAAGGCCCCAAAAAAATTTTGGGAAAGATCTGTGAACCAAAGGTGAGAAGGTCTCCTTGTAAGCTAAAATTCATTTGTAAGAAGAGAAGCGAGCCACAAGCTCTACTTATTAACTTACTTTTTACTCGTAATTTAGCCGCAAATAAGTATAATTAAAATAATAGCACGACTCGCACGTATATGAATTCAGGCATGCAAAGAAGAAGACCGGCTGGACTTCCCGCGTCGCATGCGCGACTGGCTGTTCAACATAATGCGCGACTTGGCCGATCGTCAAGAACTGACGCATCACTACGTGAAGATGCAACGCGAGGCCGAATCCAATCACACCCTGCGCTGGTCCAACGCCGCCATTTGGAAGTGGTGCGATTTGGACGGCCATCCCCACGACAGGTCCGTCTCTCGGCACGAGCTCTTCCCGATCAGAGCACCCCTCATGGCTCTCGAGCACTGCATCGCGCCTTTCCTCGACTCTTGCGATACCGATAACGATCACAAGATCACCCTCAAGGAGTGGGGAAAATGTTTGGAGCTCGAAGAGGTCATTTTCGTCTTGCAAACCTTCTCGTAAATATTTTTTTTCTTTTACAAACAAAATAATCAAATTTTCTTTTTTTCAGGATGATTTAGAAGAGCAGTGCGATCATTTGGCTGAGTCAGCGGAGGATCTAACTTACTAGAGATGAAATTATTCTACGCCTAACCAAATATGTATTCCAGAATTTTTAAAAACTTTAATCACAATTAAATATATTATTATACACCAGGTGTATCTCATTATTTCGAAACTAAGCTATATTTCAAAGAAATTTTTTAACAATATGAATTAGGATCTGAACTAATGCTACCAAAAAATCTTTAAAACTGAAACTTTCAAAAAAATTCCCTGTTGTTAAACCTGTATTTTATTATTCGAAATATGTACTTTTAATTTGACACGATATTCATTCGAAGTTTAATCGGGAAAAACACTTTTGCTAAAACTCGAAAAAACTGACACGGCCAATTAAAATAAGATGAGTTGGTTCGACGCGATGGGAAACGTTTCGCTTTGGGCAAGATACGGCAAGCAGCTTTGTAAACTTTTATGTCCCTTATCTGTGCGATTGTCCTTTTCGTGGTATGGCGTCGAAGGTGTTTTATTATTTGTAGGCCGTGCTTTCTCTTTGCTTTTCTCACTCGTTCTCATTCGAGTCTGGATTTGTCGGCGAGGTGACCTAGGTTCATCCACTATACAGGCTAAGGCAGGCTATCGAGAAGACTGAAACATCGCGCGGCACGCAGGCCGTCATCTTACGCGGCCCGTTCGGGGGTACTAGCCTCGAGAGCGTCAGGCAGCTGAATTTGGAGTCGGGGAGTTGCGAGCTCGATGCCGTTCGCCAACGCTGAGTCGGTGCGTAGGATTACTTACAAGTCGAGACTTGCGAGCTACTACTGCTGTGTGCCAGCCGAAAACAAGCGCGCGCCAGAAATGTATACTATACATAGTTATATGGTATACGAGTCGAGGAACAGAGAAGCGAGAAAGAGAGAGAGAGAGAGAGAGAGAAAGAGAGACGAAGGGAAGGGGGTCGCGTGCGCGAGGGATAGTAACTTTATGGAAGCTTGCCTACGGGCGCTACAGGCATATTATACGAATACGAGCACGCAAGCAGCTCCGCCGAGCGACGCAGCCACGAAAACGAAGCCAAGAACTTGTAACATCGCTGCGCCGAAGCGAGCTCAGTTGAGACTTAACTGTGACCAAGTGTAGCCGCGTCGCGCACCGTAGACCCACTATTACGCCAAGACAAACAAGTTGTAGCTATCGTCGAACAGTCATTTGCGATTGCAAACCGTCAACAATAGTTGGTGCATTGTGCCCTTGCGCCTTGTTTTACACTAAAGCTTCTAGATTTTACGAGCATGGTGAGCCGATCAATTTCGTTTGTTTTTTTTTTCTCTTTTTCATCAGACTCCGTAGTGGTAATGCCAGATTAACCTAAAATTTTGCCTTCCCGCTTTTATTGCAGGCTGGCGGCAAAGCAGGAAAAGATTCGGGAAAAGCCAAAGCGAAGGCGGTTTCTCGCTCGGCCCGAGCTGGACTCCAAGTAAGTTTATCTTAATTTTCACAAACATTAGTTCCCAGTAGTTCGACTAGTCGCGAGAGCTTGGACTGCGTCCCGGGCGCGTCTACGTTGTCGATCTCGCGCGCCAACAACGCCAGCGGCTCCGAGCATAGTGACTCTTTTTGACTCCATCCGAGTGTCTCCGCGCCTGCGTGAGCTGACGCGATAAATCAACAACAAATGGCGCGAAAGCCTAAGCTCTATCTCGCTACGAAGTTTTTCAATCACTTCTGTCCGTCTAGATTCGTCATTTTTTAACCTTGATTGATGCTTTTTATGACCGCGTCTTCGGTACGATCGTCAAATGTTTCCCCGCTTTCAATATCGTGGCTTTTTTCGTTTTTTTTTGTGATTTTAAGATTGTTTCGTATGTAGAACAAAAGATATTATTTTTCCGATATCAAATAATTTTTCTCATCAAATGTCAATATTTATTGATATTCTTAATTAAACTCTACTTGCCTTGTGCTCATTTTTAATTTTTTAAAATTTTCAAATTTTAATTTTTCTACTTTTTCGAGTTTGAATATTAAAATTTAAATTGTTTTAGACAAATTCGCACCTGTGTTCTTGACAATTGTTGACAACTCGAAATAAGCAACGGACGCTTTACGTTGGACATTCGTGGCGAGTGTTTACATGTCGGTTAGTATTTGCAAATCGCCATAGTATACCGTCCCACAAACATAAGACTGCTCGCGCGCCAAGTTTCCGTTACGCGAATTCAACTTTACCTTCCAAGTGGATAAAATCGTCAGCGTATCTCTACAATAAACGCTGCATACTGAGCTGTATAGTGTATACTCGTTCGATTCAACGCGTTTAATTCAAAAAAAGCCGATGCTGTGTTTATGAGTAGCGTAACGCCGCAGCTCTCTCTGTCATACTTGCCAGAGGGAGCGCGAGGCGCGCTCCTCAATGTTCAAATGCTCTTTAAGAAACGAGTGACTGTCATAATACTTGTTTACCCGAAATAACACATGAAGAAACATTCATACATTTTTATCACTTGTATTTTAAATGAATCAATTAATATTTTTATTGCTAATTATCTACTTTTTTATTTCTACAATATGTATAGTTATTTTTTTTATATTTTGATACTTTTTCATAGTTGTAAATTATTAATATTTTAAAATAATAAACTCATGTTTAAATTTACATTTAAGTTATAACTTCTTCAGCATGTAATATAATTAATATTTTATAATTTTTTAATTATAGTTTCCAGTTGGAAGAATTCATAGGCATTTAAAAAATAGAACAACAAGTCATGGACGAGTTGGAGCCACAGCTGCTGTTTACAGTGCTGCAATTTTGGAATATTTAACCGCTGAAGTAAATATTTTTTATTTATAATAATTTGTCCATGGTCAAATTCTTTATTATAACTTAATTAACTTATGTTTAGGTTCTTGAGTTGGCGGGTAATGCATCAAAAGATTTAAAAGTCAAACGTATCACTCCCAGACATTTGCAATTAGCTATTAGAGGAGATGAAGAACTTGACAGTCTGATCAAAGCAACCATTGCTGGTGGTGGTAAGTTGATTATAATCAAATTTATTTATTATTTTTTATGAAAAAAAATTAATATCTACATTAATAATTCTAGGTGTCATTCCACACATCCATAAATCACTTATTGGCAAGAAGGGTTCTCAAAAACCTGCATAAGATTGATTATGGTGAATTAATAAAATTTAAGTAATAATTTGTCTAATATCAGTAAGCAAATAATATTAAAAATGTTGTAATGCAGTTAAAATGTATTTGGTGAATAGAGGGAAATCAGAGAGGTAAAAACAAAAGTAAAGAATAAGCAGTGGTTGTTGATGAATGTACCTAAGTTGCGAAGCATAAAAGAGTTAGGAGTGATAATATGCATTAATTGATGTATAGAAATATAAAGTAAATGGACGATTTACACAAAGTAATGTCGTTGAAAAAAAAAAGTATATAATCTAGCTAAATAAGCTTTTTCACAATTTTCGAGGTTTGCTTTCATGTCAGACAATCTTCAAGTCGATACGTTTTAGCATCGTCCTAAGAATGCCTTGCTATCAATGATAACCTTGTAATGTCAAAAAATGCAGCCTCCACATTTCCACTATTCAGACTTCAGAATAATTTCGCTATTATTCCGATATTTATGTATTGACTAAAACAATAAATATATGAGTTTTTAAAGCATCAAAGCTATCATTTTGTAATGCCAAAAATCTATAATAAGTAGAAACTAATTTTGAGAATTGTGGACTGTCATTTCAAACGTTCTGACAATTAACTTTGTACACTAAGACTAAATAAATATCTCAAACACTGCTACAAAAGTAAACGGAAAATTGCCAATATATTAAACAACTCTATTTCCCTTGCATATATAAATAAATTTATATATGATATAGTTTACCTAGAAAACTCTAATCTGATACATGAAAAAAAGAAAACTCGTTGTAGAGTTTAAAACTACTATAAGCTTGGATAGAAATGAAAATTGAAATAGACTCGTGTCAAGTCTTGAGGTATATTAAATATTTCTCATTAAAATCGTAAAAGTAAAAAAAAGTATCCAATGTTCTATTCATTGTTATCATGGCACTATATCTATTACATGTTTTAACAGATTAGAGCTTTGGAGCTTTTAATACATAATGTAGCTTTTACTCCATGTAAATTTAAATTAAGCAATCATCTCACAGAAAGAACATTCTTTTACATTACTTGACTAGTTGTTTAACTTGCTTTTCATATTCAGATTAGATATATTTATAATTTAGTAAAATAAAAATCTTAATTGAATTTTAACAATAAAACTTGTATTTGTCACAAAAAGTTTGTCTTAAACTGCGAGAGAAGTGTGTATTTTAAGATTTCATTTGAAAAATGCTTATTTTCATTGTTTTAATTGAAAGGAATGTGGTAAAATTAAAAACAAAGACTTGAGTTGTTGCATTAATTCTTTTGTGAATATGAATCATTGTTGAAAAATATATTTAGATTTAGTGGTGTGTTTGTAATTTATTCAATTACTCAAAAAACATGTAATTGCAATTCTTTGAAAACAAGCATTAGAAATGTGTACAATGTTCATTTTCGTAATAAAGGTCGACATTATTATATTTGAAAAAAAGCATTTTATATTATTTACCATTATTACGGTTGAATTGGAGGTGGAACGATTTGATTACTCGCGTTACTCGTTATTGTAATAAAGGCGCAGTAAATTCGTTCCGAATGAGAGTAAGAGAATAAGAAAATTCCAAGCAGAGTTAATTACAAATTGAATGGGATTCGTATGAATTGCCTGATGAATCGGAGAGAAACGTGTTACAGGAAGGTAGGGGGGAGTGGTACGCAGGCTGCAGGGCCAAGCTTTTATTTGGCGGTCACGCCAACAGCCAAGAGAGAAACGGCGGTAGACCTCTTTCAGGGGCAGAGTCGCGTACAGGTGAAAGGTGCATTCCAGCTGCGGTGTCTATATAAAGCGGCCCTGCAGGTACTATAGGCGAGACTGCGCGAGACTGCGCGAGTGGCGGTCGGCTACGTACACACACCAATACCCACGCATGCACATAGCGCAGCTATAGTCCGCTGGCTCGCGGGGGGAGTCGCTCAGAGCTCAGCAGGCCTCGAGAATCGCAAAAGTCAGCTCCTCGCTCCTTGTGCGCGACTCGGCAGGCTTCAGTTTGCGCTCGACACAGCTCGCAAGGGGCCGTCGCGTACAGAGCCCAGGCTTGCAATCGTTGTTTCTCGAGCCTCGAGCTCGGGGGGACTGACTCCCCCGTCGACAGCTCGTGTCAAGGAGTGCGATTCGAGTGCGCGCGGCTGTGCCTCCGTGTGTATGCGAGTGCGGGCCAGCTCGAGTGCGAATCGATGCCAGAGACCTGCTCGAGGGCGCCGCGCGGCCCCGTCGACCCTCAGCCCGGACCCTAAGCCAGACTCGCTGCTCGTCCCGAAGACCGCCCAGGGCATCGGCTCGCGCCATGCACCGCACAGGGTGAGTACGATATATAATGTTGAGCGAGGATCGAGTGAAGCGGCGAATCGCCCCGAGCGGTCAATGACCCAGACTTGGACGGCTTTTGTAAGCACCGTTAGCGACGCGCGACTACGAGATCTGCCGTTTCGAGCACTGGACTGAGACTCCGTGCGCTGCACCTAATCTCGCTGCTGAGCCTTCCGCGACTCCTTCGCTGCCTCTGTTCGCGCCTATATGGGCGCATAGCTAGCTTCGTGCAATTTGTAAAATGCCGTAGCGGATCCAGTCCACGGCTCGCCATCCGACGTCTATGCTGTACTTTCACTTTGTTATACACCGACTCACCTGGCTCGGATCGGGCCTCTAATTCGCCCGATATCTTCCTTTTCCGAAACTCCGACTAAAGCAACTCGTGCCCTGTGTCTAGCTATGTAATACTTATTATGTGCGTACGGCCCGAGCGATAGCTTTCTAGTCCTGTTTTCCAGGCGTACGCATTATTTCTGAACGTTGCCCAACGAGTCCCTGTCAAGTGCTCCTTTTCACATTCAGAAATATCATCCCACGTCGGAATTGAACAGATTGCAATAATGAACCTTCGTTCATGCGAGCTTCATTTTTCCCAGTTCATATTTATCTTTTGAATTGACAAAATTAGTCAATTGAAAATGTAAAGAAAAATAATGTTATACGCGAGCCTAGTATGGTCCTAATCGTATTTAAGGCTCGGACAATACTCGACGAAAGTTCACAGTATAATACTATATTTATTTTCGATTTTAAATTTTTCAAACCCAAACTCAAGTTCATTTTTTGTCAACATCGGCAAGATTATCTTTACGCATGACAAATTAGTTTGATAAGCTAAGGTATGCAAGTAGTCTATTGACTATAGTAGCTTTCTTCTCCTACCTCCACTGCACTATATCACCAAGTATTATCGGCGTTTAAAAGATGAGCAGCACCCTCTACAAATTTAATAAGCCACTTTTCTGCCGACTCGGCTGAAATAATAATTATGTACGAAAATTATTGAAAAATTAAGCGCTGTTATTGATATAAATAATAAAAAAATATCATATACGATCATTGAACTTATTGTTATTATATATTTGTGTCATTTCCTTACATATCAATCGGTGACTTTATGATTCTCAATTAATTATTTACGGTAAAACTAGTCGGATATCATTTTCACCACGGAGCGTAATGATTTTATAATAAAGAATTTATTCCCTTGTACTTATTCTGTCGTCAAAAAATAAGTATGAAAAATCTCCATAATAATTCAATACATCGTTTTGCATATTGATAAAAAAATGACTTTTTTGTTATGACAGTTCATGTTTTGACTTTGATCTAAAGTATAGCAAATGACAATCTACAGGTGGTACAAAAGATTCTTTAATTACTTCCACATAGAAACACGGAAGCCATCGCTTTAAACCTGTTTCTATAATTTCTAAAAAAACAATTCCAGGTCGATTTTCATTGAATAATGTCAGAGTAGCCACTTAGTAGCTACTTAAAAAAATTCCCAAATCCACAGAAAAAATTATCTATGCCATACATCAAATCACGGAATTGGCACAGAGCCTAACCATTTTTAACGTATAATGGGCATTCACCATTGTGTCCGCGTCTGTACATGAAAATTCTAAAATATCATTTGATTTGAGTTGAAGATACATTTTATTAATCGAATAAAATTATTACCTTAGTATTGTGTTACATTTTCAAATTCTATTGTTACATGTTGTTGTTACAGAAAAATCATGATAGCTGCAACGTGCAATTCATTTCTATTATTCCTCTTGATCACGCAAGTTGGTAAGTTTTATGTTAAGGTTTCGTCAATATTTTTCTATAGCTGTTTTTTGAAAATAAGATATTCAACGTAATGGATACCGTGAATAAATATTTTGAGAGCAATGTTTTGAGAAAAAATTGATTATTTATAGTATGCAACAATGTCAATGAACCACCAACATTTGAAGCCGGAGGTTATCCAATGGGACTGCCTTTGGCTGAAAATACACCAGTTGGATCCGAAGTTTTCACATTAAAAGGTCATGATCCTGAAGGATCGCCCGTAAAGTATGGTATTCAACTGACTAACAAATTTAGCGTTGACGAACATACTGGAGTGGTCAAATTATCTGAGCCACTGGACCGCGAGGTAATGTACATCATATAATAAAAAATTGTTTAATTTAGCAAAAGATTATATTTCAAATACAAATTTATATTACATTGATCGAAATTGGGTTGAAGAGAAACGAAATGTGCCATTTGAAATAAATTTAAAGAACATTTCAACTTTTTCATTTTATTTTGAGAAAAAATATAAAAGATTTCGGATCGTAATATTTAACAAAATATTTTTGACCTCGGCAAAAAGCAATCGGTAATGAATCAAGCTCCCTTATAATATTGGCAATACTTGATTTCAGATACATATTATCCTAATTTCGCTTTAATTTCTCATTGAAATAAAGTTTATTGGTAGAATAATCAAAAATTGTCTTTATTTTTTAGGAAGTTGATACGATTAGATTTCGAGTAACGCTTGAAGATTCAGTGTCTCTAGGCCAACAGCCAAATATCGTTGGAGTAGAAGCTTACATTATAGTACTAGACGAAAATGACAATCCACCCCAGTTTATCGGAACACCATACGAGGCGATTGTTCCGGAAGATGCTGCTCCGGGCACTTCCATTCTTCCAGCAATACGTGTGACAGACTCCGACTTATTGGGTGATAATATTCAAGTCGATTGTGTACCCCAACCACAGGTAACGTACCTCTTACCAATGCTTTTTTTTTAAATAGAAATTAGAAAAAAGTCTTATTTATCGCCATTAAAAGTCCTGTTTAAAAAAAGTATACTTTTATTGAATGAGTTTTTAATATTTATCACATTTGCTCAATCTTATTACAATCTGATTTAAAGAGTGACAAAAATGTCGTTCCAGCTTGTACCGAATTTTAGAAAAGATATAATTTCACTTTTAAGTTGTCATTATTACAATTTTTTCAATAGTTTCCAGATGCTTGTACAAAGTTCAAGATAATAGACATCGAAAAAAGCCAAGATACGTATATTGGTGCTCTTGTATTGCAGCGTCCATTAGATTATAAGGAAAGACCTTTTTACCAATTGGTACTTCGAGCAAGTGTAAGAGTCGCAATTCTATTGATTATCGTTTTTTTTCATTCATAATCGATGTTTTCTTTTTTCATGTAATTTCTATTGCAGGATGGGTCAAACAGTAATACGACTGGTGTGGAAATTAAAGTAGCTGATGTTCAAAATAATCCGCCAGAATTTTTAGATTCCTTAACTGGAGTTGTAAAGGAAGACGATCCAATTGGTACATTAGTTATGGTTGTAAAAGCTAGGGACGGCGATCGAGGCATGCCGCGCAAAATTGCCTACGAATTAGTTACAAGTAATTATTGTTTCATTTGTTATTTGTGATATCTATACATTTTAACTGTTTCGAAATTTCTTCATTAAAGTAGAACTTGTTTCATGAAATTATTTTTTTTACTAAATCAATCGCGAAATTGAATCTTTCAATTTACAATGTAGATCCGATGGATTACTTCTTGCTGGACCAACTAACTGGTGAATTGCGTACTGCCAAACCACTGGATAGAGAAGCCCTTGACAATTCAACGGGTGTGCTAACTTTTGTTGTCAAAGCTCGCGAGATCGTTGATGGCCAGCCTGCTGATGATGAACACTCTGTGTCGACGATCGAAGCCACAGTGACTATTAAAGATGTCAATGACGAACCTCCAACTTTCAATCAAAAAGAATACGCCGTATCTATACCAGAAAACATAGCCAATGGAACTCCTCTTCCGCATTTAAACATGATAATTCGAGATCCAGATATTGTGAGTGTATTTTTTTAAATTATTAACAAAGCTTATTCGTGATAATACTAAAATGAGTCTCATAATCCCCAGGGTCTCAACTCGGTCTTCAGTTTGCGCCTTGAAGACATCACTGGAGCTTTTTCCGTGGAGCCGAGTCAAGCCACCGGTAGTACATCAGTGAACATTCGAGTAACGAACGGCTCTTTCGATTACGAAAATCCAAATCAACGAAAATTCATTGTTTTGGTCAGTTTTGTATCTTTTTTTCTATGTTCTCAACTAGATAAATCCAAAATTTCATCTATTCATACAAACGATGTTTTAAATGAGTACTATTATTAGAAATTATTTCCCTCAAAAGATAATGATGCATGAACTGAACGCCAAGAAATATAATAACGCGGAGAGAAATATTAAATTTTATTTTGAGTCTGACTATTAAGAAATGAAATATCATGCTCAAAACTAATGCTATATACCGTAGAAATGTATAAAATCACGTATTATAATTTTATTTTTCACACAAAATTCTATTACAGGTTGTTGCCGAAGAAGTTCACACTCATCCGAAACTTTCATCGACGGCGACAGTTACAGTCGACATCACTGACATTAATGACAACGCACCATATTTTTCTAGTTCATCGTACTCTGCACTAGTCTCTGAAATAGCAGAGTCAGGAACTCCAATCATTACCATCACCGCTAAAGATCGCGACAGTGGTCGGTAAGTTTTTCTCGACAAACTTTTCACAAAAGTTGTCCAGTCGATTTTATTTCAATGTGTTGAATTCGAGTTGCATCTGACCCATTTTGTATTTTGTACATTCAATTTATTTCAGTTTTGGAGCTTCCGGAATAGTATACCAGTTGATAGGAAGAGGATCTGAACATTTTGTAGTAGACAAAAAGTACGGTAGCATATCTGTTGCTCCATGTAAAACTCCAGGAAAGTCACCTTGTTTGGATTACGAAGAACAACATGAATATTTTCTTAATTTCAAGGTAAATATCGCTTACCGACAATGGTGAAACTTTCTTTTGAAAAATCGATATCATGTACGAAAGGAATAATTGTTTCAGGCAACGGACGACAAAGGTAATGGTCAAACAACGAGCGTTTCCCTACGGATAAGTTTAACCGATGCCAACGACAGTCCGCCGCAATTCCTGCAAAAACAATACCGCGCCGTGATCGACGAAGGTTCCGCAAAATTCGAGCCACCATTGAAAGTCGAAGCACGCGATCCAGACAAGAGTTCGAAAATTACTTACTCGCTGGCTCAAAGCAACGAATCAGGCTTATTCGATATTGACGCCGACTCGGGCGAAATTACCATAGCCAAGATCTCAAAATCCGACGTATACAGTAATTTGAAAGCCGGCACAATCGAGCTGACGGTGCGAGCGAGCGACGGTTTATTTATCGACGAATGTCTTCTCAGCGTAAATGTTCGCGACGTCAACAACAATGCGCCTGTCTTTTTACAAGATCATTACATGGCGAGCGTCTCGGAACTGGTCAAGCCAGGTATGTTGCGGTAGTTTCTGATGCTCTTGGCGGAGGATTTTTTAATGATGTCGATTTTTCAACTCTGTACGTAGGAAGTTTCGTGAAAGAACTGAGTGCCACCGACGCCGATGATGGCCTCAATGCTGAAGTAGTCTACCGCATACAGCGAGGGGCCTTCAATGACTTCGTCGTCAACGAAACGAACGGAGCTGTCTTGGTTGCGCGCAAGCTTGATTACGATATTCGCAGCACGTACCACGTCGAAGTCGTGGCTTTCGACAAAGGTAAATGAATGCCGCGAGCGAAATATTAATTCGACATTGTCGCACAACTCGTAATTATCTTGTATCTGTTGCAGGATCCCCAAGTCTTACCGGTACGAGCACTCTCGTGATCAACGTAGAAAATAGCAACGACAAGCCACCCTACTTCGTGCCCGAGATCCAGCGAGCCGAAGTTACCGAGGACACGCCGATCGGCACTGTTTTCGCCGTACTCAAAGCCGTCGATCCTGATATTTCTGAGCCCGATGCATTGAACTTCGTTATGACGGAACCAATCACGGCCATCGACAGGAGCGGCCGTCGCGTCCAAGACAACTCGGTCACCGCTGCCTACAAAGACTTTTTTGCCGTGGATCGTAAAACCGGCCAGGTATCCGTTGTCAAGAGTCTCGATCGAGACGTTGCCGCGACCATCAGCATCAGCGTACTCGTAACCGATACTTCGGCGCCGATGCTTCAACAAGCCAGAGGCAAGTGAAGATTTATAAGCGGCTCTCGACTCTATATATTTTTCTTGACTTGGTTTTTTCCTACGTACTTCGCAGGTCTGCTCATCGTTACCGTAATAGACCTGAATAGGTTTGCGCCACAATTTGTTCGGCCCTGGAGCCGTACCGATCCGCGTTATTCCATCGAAATGCAAGAGGAACAGCCTGTTGGAGCCACTGTTTGTGCTTTCGGTGCAACTGACGAAGATAATGCAATTGCAGGATACGCCATCGAACCTCCGAATCCTTATTTCCAAATCGATAATGTGACCGGTGAGTTTCCACACGAAATACAATTCTTCCAAATTATACATTCATTATTTGAGCGTACTTTTCACGTGTTCGTAACTTTTTAGGCATTGTACGTACCAGAAAGGTTATCGACTACGAGAAAACCAAGCAGTTAGACTTCACTATTGTGGCGTACGATACGGGGGTTCCTCGGTTATCGGCTTCTGCTCACGTTTTCGTAACGATCGTTAATATAAATGACGAGAGTCCGAAATTTGAAAAAGAATCATACGTAAGCCAAGTTGAAGAAAACTCACCACCGGGAACTAGAGTTGCAATCGTCAAAGCCGTTGACAAAGATGAAGATACCTTCGGTCAAATCACTTACAGTTTAGTTGGACAGCGAGCTTCCGATTTCACCATAGGTGAGTCTAAAATCCAGCGAAATTTACATTGAAATAGAAATATTGATAGAGCCTTCGTTGAAACACGAATTAAATGCATCGATTGCTGCTAGATCCAAAAACTGGAGAAATATCTGTCGGAAAGGCTACAGTACTGGATCGGGAAATAATGCCTGAATTTTTGATTACCGCGATGGCCAGCGATAATGCCCCAGCTCATTTACGTAGAGAGACGTCTGTTCCAGTCCTGATAAAACTAAATGACGTAAACGACAATAGACCTATTTTCAACCAACACAACTACAGAGCATCGGTCGCTGAAAATTTGTCCACCCATCCGCCAGCTCCGATTTTCCAAGTAAGCTTTTGAATTATGCATTCGATCGCAAAGGTAGACGACATAGTACTCGTATAACTCATATAAAATTTGATATTTCCTATGGTACTTTAGGTTCGAGCGACAGACAACGACGAAGGTTTAAATGGAAAAGTGCGATATAAAATAATCAAAGGAAACGATGATGGCTCCTTTGCTTTGAACCCTGAAACAGGTATCCTGTATCCAGCTGTATCACTATTAGGTAGAGTACAATTTTACGAACTCAAAGTTGAAGCTAGAGACCGAGATGGCAAAGGACCATATTCGGATGTTTGCAATATTTATGTACGCATTATTCCGGTAAATCAGTACAAACCAGAGTTTATTATGCCCGAGTCGCCAAATGCTACTGTTGAAGTCCCGGAGGTAATTTAATATCATTATTTCATAGCTTTGTGATGAATTGAAAAAAAACACAAAATTATTTTTAGAATTCTGGTGAACCTAACTACCTCGTGATGACTGTCAAAGCTATAGATCGTGATGCCGGTGACAACGGCAAAATTAGCTATCACTTGAAAGTTGGCAATAAAAATTTACAAGAAACTGAAGAATTTGTGATCAACCGAGAGACAGGCGAACTCAGATCTAAAATAATGCTAGATCGAGAAGCAAAAAGTAAAATAGAGGTAACATAGTCTTTTACAAATTTTTTAATAAAATCCATGCGCTTGAAGTAATACTTGAACCCCATTAGCAAAGTATATTTCTAATATTTGACTACATTTCTACATTTCTACATTTTTTTAGCTTGTTTTGGTAGCTGCAGATCATGGCAGCCCAACTTCTTATGAAACTCTTCGATTGTTGACTATCGTTCTTTTGGATACAAACGATAACGCTCCAGAATTTTGCGAGGAGTACAGTTTCAGTGTGTCAGAAAATCGACCAAAGAACTATTACGTTGGTAAAGTCAATGCAGAAGACAAAGACGAAGGGCGACATGCCAAAGTTTACTACTATATCAAATCTGGTTAGTCAAATGAACTCGAAAAAAATCTCCGATTCTCCCACAAATGCGATGTCTAAATTATTTTTTATACTGTTTCAGGCCACCAGGGTCATAATTTCTACATCGACAAGTCAGACGGCAGCATTTATACAAACAACTCGTTCGATCGCGAGAAACGAAGCAGCTATCGCTTGACTATTGTCGCCGCAAATGACCCTGATCTTTACATCGATCCAAGAGACAACGAACACCCACGTAAAAACCAGCAGCATGGATACGTTAACGTAACAATAAATATCCTTGATGAAAACGACAATCCCCCTACCTTTGAAAAGAGTATCTATTACGCTGGTATAAATATGATGGCAAATTTAAACGAACTCGTGACCAAAATCACGGCTTCGGATATCGACCTCGGTAACAATGGGACAGTGCAATATTACGTAGCTAGTTCCAACCTTTACAAATATGAATCTCAAAAATCGAGTGGCTCAATCGTACCAAGTCCATTTAACGTTAGTCAAGACGGTAAACTTGTAACTAGTGGTTACATGGCCGAATACAACCAGGATCGTTTCATTGTTGAAATTGTGGCCAAAGAAGTTGCGTTTCCCGAACGTTTTGCTGTTACAAAAGTTCACGTAAGATGACATTTTTATCATTCTTATTTATCAAGAAAAATAGAAAATCTATAATTATAAATCCTTTTAGGTATGGGTATACGAACCAAGTCAACTGATCAAAATAGTTTTCTCATCGCCTCCAGAGAAAGTACTTCAAC
Source organism: Trichogramma dendrolimi (assembly GCA_034770305.1). Taxonomy (NCBI): domain Eukaryota; kingdom Metazoa; phylum Arthropoda; class Insecta; order Hymenoptera; family Trichogrammatidae; genus Trichogramma; species Trichogramma dendrolimi. The sequence continues at coordinate 1,550,777 of JAPMIB010000023.1, forward strand.
AAAAGGACGAAACAGTCCAACATTTGTCGGATGTCACACAGAGCCGCATCGTAGTTGACGATATTCGATATCATGTGGATGCATCAGGACATATTCGACGCGAATGGTGAGTATCGGTCATGGATAAACGACCTTTAATTATAGTTTTTATTACTTGTTCGACCAACCAAATGATTGATTCATTATAGGTGCGACATGTACGTTCACGTAGTCGACCAAAAGACGCAAATCATATCGCCAGTAGCCCAGATGCTTAAATTAATTGACTCAAAGTACGACTTTTTAAAGAATTATTACGCGGGTCTTACCATTGAAAGTATACTACCTGCCCATGTTGGTGTCCAAGAAGGATCATTTGACGTTGCTCTAGCTGCTCTCATTGCTCTGCTCATAATATTATCCGTCGGTTGCATTACGATCACTGCAGTTTGCTGTTGTTTAAAAAACTGGGTCATTAGCGTGCCAAACGACATTCGCAAGAAAGAAGGTTTGATAAAAAAGCAAATCATTGAAGAGCTGAATACAACGGAAAATCCTCTATGGATCGAACAGTAAGTTTAAATAATTTTTTTAAAAACACATTCCAATCACCTTGATCATAATTAATTAGTTCGCGTCATTAAATGAACAGGAACTGAAGATAAATGATTTCTTCTTGCATTTTCTCAATTCTAAATCAAACTTGAAAATTTTCATTAAATTTAAATTAAATGAGGAAAAAAGCACAACTCGACCGATAATCTAAATTTTTATTTGCGTACCAAGCTTTCGCTGATGAATAATCCGAAGAGCTGTCTTTGTTAGCTTCTTTCATTCAGGTTTCCCCGGTGCAGCTATTAATCTTATCTACCAGCATCTCATTTGCGTGTGCTAATTAACAATAACATTGTTGATCACCTTGTTATGTTTTTACTCATCAGTATTGAGCATTAAGCTTTTTTCTGATTCTATTGGATGCGCTTCTTTTGTTCGTTATGTATAGCAAAACTTAAATATATTCGAAAAATTAAAAATAGGTAGATTTCAATCTACTAAAATCAAATGAACAGATTTATGATTTTTAAAAGAAACCGAATAAAGTTGTGATATCGATCGTATTAGAAAAATTTTAGAACTAAAAAAATGATTGACCAGGATGGAAAACATTTTTCAATCAGATACACAGTTTTTTATCTTCAACTTTAGGGATTTTTGTATTAAATCTAGATCAAAATATAAAAAATTATTAATTTTAATGTTTGCAGAAAAATGAAGCTCTACGAAGAACAAGAATTGACTATGCAAGTCTTTAGTGAGCCAGAAACTGGTTTAGTAGACAGACGAGGTAGTAATATGAGTCTCGGGATAGGCGATACTTCGCAAGACAATACATATGCCACAATACAACATCCATTGCCTACGAACAGACATCGTTCATCGACACCAGATTACACTACTCTACCAGGCAATCGGAATGTAAGTTTTAATACCTATTGACTCGGTTAATCTATCATTTTTTTATGCCCACGTTTGCGGGGCATCATTTAACAATTATTATTATTGTTACTGTTATTATTATTACTATTATTATTATTATTATTGACTTTTAAATTTAAGATGTACGAATCAGCAATGGGTTTCCAAGGCTCGACATTTCAACCTGTGATATCATCTCAAATGATACTGGATAACGAAGAGCAACCTCAATTTGTATCGGGTCTTGTTTAATTTGTCTGTTTCGTTCCCGAATTATTTGAATAAAACCATAGCTTATATAGCCATTGGTGTTCATTAAAAAACTTAACAACAGAGTAAGAGGATCAAGATCTATTGATACCGAACTAGTGATAATTCTATCTGTATTAATACTTTAAGATATCATAGTTTATAATTTTAATCTGCCATAGACGTTACATTCATTAAAAGCTATAGGTATACTGTATTATTGTAACTATTTGTAACTATGACAATAATATCTTGAATTGTGACAAGTCTTCCTAATTAATTATGAAATTTCAAGTCCGACATAATAATTTGGTGTAAAAACTTTGATTCCTAGACTGTCGAAGGCGAACATCATTTCTCATTGTTGTGGTTCTGAAATCGAGTCGCAGAAGTTGGACTGATGTATGTAGGTGGATCGTCTCGAGTCGAACTGTGCGCTTACGAAAGTTCAGTTGCATCGATGACTTTCACTTTGTTGTTATGAAGAAATCTAAAGATTTCAAATAAACTTTGTGCTCAGTGATTCATCGTTATTTTTTGCATTGTATTCGTGTATACTTATACATGACATCTTTAATGCCCAAAATCGCTACATAAAGTATTAAAAAAGAAAATATTTCCAGTTCAAAACAATGTAATTAGTGGCTGAAAATAATTTATAAAAATGTTCTGCTTATTACCGATATTAGCATGTCTTATCGATATTATTGAGCTGTCATTACAATTACATAATCGGTATTAATTAGTATGAGTTGTTTACTAATTTAGTCATTTCTTGAAGATCTTAGAAATTGCAATTGACTTTCAATGGTGTATATTATTCGATTTCACTAACTCAAAAAGATGTTTGCTATCGAGTAATTAAGTCGGTCCACTCTGCACAAAAATATTGACTTATGAATATTGACTCATTTTTAAAAAGCATAGTTATCTAAAAATTTTAAAAATTAATCAATTAAATTTGTTGATTTTTGAAAACTATAAAAAGCTGTCATCATTATATTGAGTTGTTAAGTCGAGGAAATTTTCCTTCTCAAAAGATTATAAACAAGATTGTTAAATTTTCAAAGGTTTTTCTTTAATCGTAGCATGTCTAGAAAAGTACATGTATCATCCGTTTCTATAAGCTCATGATTTGAGTAGCGCTAAGGTCGACAAACGAAACCCCATACGGGTTTGTAGATTCAAACTAATTCCACTATTATTAAGAACTTAGATAAATAAATGTTTTTGTTTATTTTGATTAAGTTCGTATATATGCAAATGTAACGATAGTTTTTGCTTACTTAATTAAAACGACATTTTATATTACATGACTCGATAATTTTTAAAAAAATTATTGCGTCTGTGATTGACCAATCTTGTACGTATTAAAAGTATTGCGACTAGAAATTTTGGTTCATGAAATTTCATTTGCTCAAAATAAAACTAAGCGTGCAATATGATTATCTATTTTTCTTTATAATTATTCGTAGGTGTATTGTTTTGCCTGCATTTATCCATTCGAATATCATAGTTATGATTGTTCTCATTCTATAAGCGAAATAACAAAAAATATATACTCATTTATTAGAACTATATTTAGATGACTATGTGAAATTTCACGAACTATTCCCAAATTAAGATAATTAAAAATGAAACTAACAGTAGAGTAATAATGGTGCGAGACATTTAAGCTTACAAGTAATTGAATTAAATAATCGAAGAACAACGTATGAAAGATACTATTTACCGATCTTATATCGAGTATTTTATTAAGCGTGAGAATGAATGTCCAATGTAGCTCTTGCTATTACTTAACACGAAAACTTATTAGTTGTAAATTTAATTGTATCATTATCGAACTTAGTCAAATAATTAATGAATTAAAGAAAAGAATACAAACTTGCCAACGATGAACGAACGAAATTACATAATAACTTGTCGCATGTCACACACCCCTCTCATAGGATCGAGCTCAATATTTATAAGAATCAGCTTAAAAATGAGTAAGTTTTGAAAATTCACGCAAGGGCGAGTATATATTCTTAAAACTAGTGTCAAGAACAATTGTTACTCGCATAATGATTTGTTAATCGTCAATGATACATTATAAAGTATTGGTTACTGTCATCGTTGTACAATTATCTTATCGATGCAACTTATCATATACGTACTATTTATATATATCATATATATTTATGGGAAAACGAATCGTTTGATATCGAATACCGCATGCCACGGTTGAAAAACGCTGTTAATTTGTTTATTATTGTGAAGATTTTTAATAAATGTTTTTATAATAAACCAAGTACTTTGATTAATTTATCAGCCAGGCCATTTAGCCAGTAGCGTTGGGACTAATTGCAATGGTCGCGGGAAATGTGGAAAAGGCGAGTTGCGCATAAAAATAAAAAAAGTCGAGCGAACAATGAATTAGAGACATCGGTATCAAGGCTAAAGGTATGGAGCACACGAGACGAGAATGCACGTACGTATTATATGTATGGGGAGTCGTGTGCTTTCGAGGCACGCGCGACTTGACGAAATCAAGAAGAGTAAAGAATAGAGCTGTAGCCCATAATAGCTGGTAACGAGTCTAACAATAAAGAGATGAGAAAAAAGTCGGCTTCGCGAGCCAACATCACAATAGTCATGGCGAAAAAACACGAAAACAATGTGCTCCAAGAAGCTGGCGCAATAAACCGAACGGAAATCCTGCGCGCGATCGCGAGAGGTGTCGTAAAATTTGCCCGGAAAACGAGGCTCGCTGCGAGCGGCCGAGCCAGTGCATCGACGGTGGCTCCACTGTAGCGACGAGCACCTCGTACATATGTACATCTAGCTAGACACACGGCCTGTGCGATACGCTGCTATTATATATATAGCTCGGCGCGAACGTAATTCCGAGCCGCGAGTCAGCGATAGACAAAGTGGCCCGCGTGGTGACTCGGCCTGCATCGGGATCGCGCCGCAATACATGCCTCGGTAGGAGGACGCTCGACCCGCGCGCGGAGGCGTAGCCACGCGGCTATCTCTCGTATATCCCATGATCGACGCCGATTGCCGACAGCCGCCGCCACCTCCAGCGCGCGTCGCAATCGCAACCTCTGCCAAGATCGCTCGAGCACACGCACGAGCGCGCAACGGAAGCTCGCCGCTGCGCACAGGCCAACTTTCACTCTTCTTTCGGTCCGCCAGGCCTACAGCTAGATTTATGCCTCGGATCTATATAGCTCGACGTATAATGAGCCGAGCCAATGGACCACATTGCGCGACGTGAAAAAAAGACGCGCTCGTGCGCGAACCGATCGATCGTTCAAAGTCAACTGGAGCCGGAGTAGCCGAGTCTTGCGACGACGATATCGCGCTGGCGATGCTTCGATCGACGAGTCCTGCGCGAGGACTATTAACTTTTGCAGCTCCTACACAAGATTTGCATGCATCCTTTGTGGCAACGAGTCGCGTACGTCGTTTCCACTTTTGGCCTTCGACTCGGCGGCGCTCGATCGGCGCAACGTCCAATTCGGCAATCGGCTGCGCGTCCCGATCGCGATTGGTACTGACTACTGGTAGTGGTAGTAGTAAGCGGCAACTGGTCTCGCGGCGAGCGTCCAACGATTGAGTAATTAGAGCAGCGGATATAGCAGCAGCGATGCGCGCTCTGCCTCGACTCCGCCGCCGACGACCTGACTCACTTTCATTGTACACGTTCTACGCTCGCGTTTGCCCGTTCCGACTGTCTACGTGTGTATGCACGGCGCTCGCACACTCGCTCGCGCACAAGTGCAGCGCAGCGCGGCGTCTTGCGAAAAACTGGCTTATGAAACGTTATGAGCTAATGCTGAGTAAGCATGCAATAACAAAAGTGGCAGGTGGGTTATACTTACCCACTGTGTATTATGTACATTGTTACATATCTGATTTTCTACCGCCTACTTTATTTGTATGCAAGCTTGTGTATCTTTCTGACTGACGCACTGAGCGATCTGCTCTACACTTTGTGCATTTATAACGTGCAAAATGTCTGCACGTGGACACGTCCGATCGGCTTTTCGTGATGTTTCATTTCAGATCGACGTTTCGACGAGCAGCCTAAGCCGCAACATTTCGCAATAGTTCCCATCGTCTTCCAACTTTTTTCGCGTCGATCGCACATTCGGTCGATGAGCATAAGGACTTGACCAACAAAGTCGTCTAAACTCGCCATTATTAATGACGATCAATGTCCAGCAAAAGCAAACAGATATTCAAAATACATCGAGTCTCGATGTTAATAATATAAACTTCTTTTGTACTCACAAATTTCAAGTGCCTGAGAGATTTGATTCATTGTGTATAGAGATAAACGATGAGTTCGAATATATTTTTGCCTTTACCCCATTCTCGCAGCAAAAATAATGTACTTGTACGACGCAAGTATTATTTTTGTTACGAAAAAAAATTGTTTTTTAGTGCACGAAAGATTCAATTTTTATGTGTTCTCTTATTCATACCTTAACACCAGTGCTTATATTATACAAATAATCTACAGCTATTAACGCATTCAATCTTCAACTTGACTGTAAAACCATTTGTTCTTGTGTTAAATGTGCTCTAATTTATTTAACGTTTTATGACTCGGTGAAAGTATTAATTTTGGCTCGTTTTCACAATTATTTACATGCAAATGTAGTCAAGAATAACATCCGTTTCGTAAACATATAACAATGAAGAAAATTTCGCGATAAGTTAAAAAAGGTTTACATGAAATATATTTATGAAAAAATTATGAAAAAATGTTTTCAAGTTAACGAAAGATTTGAATTATAAAACGCAAGGTGTCTTATGATTCTTTAGAAATTAATGCTTTTTTTCACCAGATATAACATTAAATTCCTTTATCATGTCAGAAAGAGCGCACTACTATATTTTCTATAAATAAATTTTTGTTTTCGCAAAAAGTTTACTTTCCAGCTCTTTCCAGTTTACCTGGAAAAAATGTTCAGTTCAAACAATTACCAACTAATTTTACAGATGTGTCATAGTTGCCTCAGTTTTTATTTCACATACTTAAAATGCTTGTCGAGTAGATAGATCGAAAAAACCAGTTTGAACATTTATATGTAGTATGCAAATTTTTAGAGATATTTAGTATGCATATAAATTATACTATAAATGTGTTATATATTTGTCCTGTACAAGTTTCTTCTCTCTATGCCAAACTATACATTGCACCCGAATTTAAAATTGAGGTTTATTGTTATACTTTATATTAAATTATTGAATTGTGTTATTACATTTACACACAATTTAATAGCAATACTTTTTATTCATTTATGTTGTTCAATTTACGTGTTACTTTTTTCTATCGATTAGTTTACGTTTCATGATAAAAAAGAACAAAATGACACTTTAATTTCATGAGTACTAACATTGCTATTTTATTTGTTTTTATTTTTTCAGTAAATATTGAAAAATCCATTTTTCTATAAATATTATTGCTTTGTTTTACAGCAGAGTATCAATGGTACCAGAATAATTGTGAAATATGTATAGAAGTGTAATTTACATTTTTATCGTTAAAAAGTAATTAAAACTAAAATATAAACAAAAATACAAAGTAGTTTTTGAATTTCAGAACCAAAAAATCTACTATACTTAAACAAAACAAAAATAAATAAAAGGTCGTGCTACTATAAATTTTTTCAAAAATTGAGATCAGGTCAAGTATGCAAATTTGGAATCAAATATCGAAAATTTATCACAGAACTTCTTTCCAACAGGTGTGGATCCATGGACTATATTATGCATGAAATAAATGTATATCTTTAGGTATAAGAGATACATACACGACCGACTGGTTGGTATTTCCGAAATTGTCAACTTCTCTTTATTTCATTACTAAATCGCGCTAGCTTACTGCTAAAAAGACAATAAAAACACCATTCAAAATCTATAAACCAATTGTTGCTTTTTGAAAGGTCATGTAGAAAGTTGTCATTTAGAAAAACTGAGTGATAATGAATTTTTTTTCAGAAAGAATTGATTTGAAATGAAATCCAATAGGAGTTCTTGAATTGACAATACATACGATTGACTCCCGTCAAGTCAAACGGGCTAAAAAAATTGTTTTTACTTGAATAGAGGAACATGAATGTTATATCATAAATGACCTTGAATTTTTTTTCCATCTTCTCATACCCTTTTTCAGAGGTTTAAATCTTGCAATTGAGCTAAATTATTGGTTTTGCTAAAATTGTAAAAATGTCTATTTCAACCCTAAGTAATTATAGGGAAAAGTATTTTTCATATTTTTCGTTAAAAATTGAACTTATGTTTAGATAAATTACCTTAAAACGACGATTGAGTACTGTAGTAGTTTCTCCTAAAAAAGACATGCAACACTTGATATTCAATCAGATATCATCACATTAAATAAAATATATAAATTTGATTATGAATGAATCAAATACGGATTTTTAATCATTTCAAATTAAATCTAAACGCTCCTTGGACTTAGACAAATGTAGTTGATATAGAATTATTTTTGGCTCACGTATGATGGTTCCAACAAACGTATCAGCTCATTCCAAAAACTTACTACAAAAATTACTTAAATTTTTTCGTGAGGAAAATGTTCGGGTCAAGCTCGATTAAGGGGTGGTACCACGCTAATCTTTTGAAAAATCTGGTTTTTTCAATGAGAAGCTCTATTTGGTTGTTAATAATGATGTTCAAGTTGTTTTATTATTATTATATATCGTTATTATTCATTTTTACATCGCGTGAAGGGTTCTCTATGTTTTTTTGTGTAAATTTCGATGTAAAAAAAATTTTTAACACGTTTAATTCGGCACAAAATTTTTTTGAGCTTACTGATAAGAAATCGCAGGAATTGTTAAACACATTGTTATAAAAAATTTTCTGAAGTTTCAAAATAACATTTTACAGTTTTTTGATTTGGTTATTATTTTCAATCTCTGACGTAATTCATAAAGGTTCTGTTCCATTTAAAAAAATAGTCATTCAAAATATGCGTTAATCGATTTATGCTTATTTCAAAGGGCCATGATTGAATACGAATTGATTTCGTTAAAAACAACTTTACTTTAACATATAAAACTTACAAAAATTTATAGTTTTTTACAAACGAGTTTTTTGATTTGGTTTTCTATCCTTAACAATAATAAAAGTGACATTGTTACACTGGCTGTTGTGACAATAAAGCCAAGTCCTTCAAATATTAATTTTGGTGCGAATATTTTCCAAACCATGAGATGTCGTTTATGGACGGTTGCAACAAGCATGCAAACAAACGCCTAAAAAATATATAATTTCTTAAAAAATGATGCATTAAGTACTAGTATTTTTAAATTAAATAGCGCACCCTGAGTGCATGAAGTAGTATGTATCGCCCAGCAGTAGAAAAAATTTCCAAATGAAAACATCTATCATTGTGATATATTTCCATTTCACCTTTGTTTGGTTCATATAAAGAAGTTGTTGACAATTTTGCAAAAACTGGGATGAGTTTGATGGTAAATGGTGATATTATAAGGAGTGGAAGCATCAAACCAAATATTATATAAGAACCAAACGTATTGAAACCTTTGAAAAAAAAATATTTATGAGATAATTACTTTAATATTTGGAGAAAAAATATTTTACCGATTAAAATTGCTCGAATTTTGTTAAGTTCTAAAGAAGAATCAAATCCTAAAAATCCAGCTTCCCAATGAATTGCTGAAAATATTGGTTGGTGTCCTGTGGCATAAAAAAAATATTCTGATAGAAGAAACCAACATAATACCACATGATTTGGAGTGTGCATTAGTTCTTCTGTAATGCAATGAAGAAACAACAATAAATTTACGGTCATTAATAAATTTTGAATTAGATGAATTCTTGAACTCACTAATACTTGTAGAGTACTGTATTCTATCTATGGCATTCACAAATAACAATCCTATGCAGATAATATTCATTAAGAATATGCAAGGACTTATCATAAAACCCAATAATAAAACATTCATGATGCAAAATAGTACACATAATAGAAGTAAGGATGAACTGTAAACTGTTCCAAGACCATAAATAATTACTACATCATCATTATCTTCTTTCTTCTTGTACATTTCTGACTTCATTTTATCAAATAGCTTAGGTACTAGAGTTTCTTGTGAATAAATATTCAGGGTTTCTTTTCTTTTTGGCACTAAGTACACCATCAATGGCTTATAAAATATAATTATTACAGAAATAATAAATAATGCATAAGCGATAGAAGGCACAAAACTAATACGGTACAAGAGTATTTTATTAATCATTAAATTGTTCTGAAATTTCATTAACCAGAAAATGGAAATTTTAACAGTCATTACGATAGGTATATATCTAGCTATTATTTCACTTCCTGAGTAACCAACCAAATTTCCACAACGACGAAGCCAAATGTTTGTTAAAATTACATACCCAGAGAGCAATGCAATTGCAGACAAAATTAGAGTCACTTCTATATTTGTGGAAACTATTGAGGCTTGTTTACCTATTACATAATTAATAGGAAAGATTTCTTTAAGATCATGTTTTTGTTCTTCTCTGTATTTCCAAAAGTATGTAGTAATTCTAAGGAATAAACAGATAAAAGCAACCATGGAAAGTGGTAATGCTACATTATAAATTGATTTTTGATTGAATTTGGCAAATAATTTACTTTTTTTTTCAGTGGAACTAGTTACTCTACTAGAAAAGAGGTGAAAGAATATCAATGATACAAGAAAGAATAATAATACATTATTTTCTTCAATGATATAACTATTAGAAAATAAACCAAAAGTGATTGTTAGCAAGACTATTTTTAGAAAAATACTCTTCATAGCTTTCTTATGAGTGATTTCTTCAGACCACATCTTTGAAAAATAGTTCCAATTTTGAATTAATAGTATACTGAGATATAAAATAGGAACAATACCCAAACAAAAATAGATAGTATTTTTGAAATCTTGCACAACGTTTAACCAGTAAAGCGATGTACAAGTTAAAAATGTTATTAAGATAACAACTGGGACGTACATAAAAAATGAAAATTGTAATAACTTATGCATTTGATTATACTCTAGGCCATATATAATAATAAAAAATATTATCATTGCACAAAAAAATAGCACTAATCCACTATACATAAATGTAAAATTGAAATTTACCCAAATTTCATTACAAATTATTTTTATTGTAGTGAAATATTTTTTGGATGCTTCAATAAAATCTGTTAAGTCATTTTCATTATTCAAATATCTATATTTTTCCAACAAATTGTTGTAGTATGATTTGAGCTCATCTATTTGATATTTATTGGATAAATAATTTTCAGAAGAATATTTATCAATGTAGTTTTGAACTTGATAAATAGTTTTCCATAATGAATCTATTATAAAATTGAAGTCATTTTGAATTGAGTTCTTATTAAAATTATTGTTTGGAAGTGCTTCAATTATTAAGTTTCCTAAATTAGAAAAAGGTATAGGATTCCCCAAAATTAATGATATTGTTGGTACTATGTCTATCTGATTCACTGTTTTTATGCTATTTTTAGGTGAATCATTTAGTGCCTTTATCAAAGGTTTGGTAGAATAAACAAATAAAGTAGTTTCAATTTCATCCACTGTATCACCTCCATGGTCTCCAGATTCAGTCATTCCATGATCACCAATAATAAAGAGTATTGTATCTTTGTCATCACTTTCTATATTTTTTACTAATTGTTTAATAAAAGAATTTGTCTCATTCAATTTTCTACTCATTTCTGGATGATGCATACCATGTTTATGCCCACAATGATCAACACCTAACATGTGAGCAATTAGCAGAGTCCAATCGTCATTTTCAAGTTCATGATATATATGATCTTTTACTTTTAAATCAACTGTATCAAGATCATTAACATCAAATGAAGGAGAAGGATATGCTCTTAAAAATGTGTCAGGATACAAATTAATCCATGTATCATCACCCATAAAAATATTTCCATTTTTTTTGTTCTGAGTTACAAAGTTATCTTCCTTGATACTATCAGATGCAAAATTATTTTGAACATCAATAAATGTGGGCAAGGTGCCAGTTGTCAAGCTTTTTAATCTTTGCATTGTAGTTGTCGGTGGGTCAGCTATGAATTTGAACAGTTTTGAATGGTCTTTTTTATTACCCAAAAGTTTAGAAATAATAGGTAATTTGTTTCGATGGAATGTATTTTTTGATGCTTCATCATGAAAGTTCTCAACAAATTCAAATTTTAAAGCATCAATGATCAATAATACAATTCGAGAACGTGGTTTTGAACATTTTTGAACTGTAGACAATCGATCTGGTTCTTTTTCAGTTGTTACTTTATCAGAACACAAATTTGTTTGGGTTATAGCAACTTTATGTAAGAAAAAACCATTTGTAAATAGTAAAAGACCAAATATCATAGACAAAGTAGTTAAAAACAAAACAAAAATATAAACTCCAAGCTTTGTCATGATTTCAGTCGTTGATGTCTCAAATTGATTATTGTAAATAGTCCCCTAAAAAGTACAATTCAGTCTTTTGAATAGTTCACTTTAATGAAATTTTTTTCTATAAAAAATGACTGATTTTTTTATTATTTACATAAAATGACAACCATGGTTTACCTGTGTTACAGTTTTTTGAATTCCATAGATTTATTTGCTAAGTTTCAAATTAACTATTCACATAAATAAAAACTAACATGAACGAACGGATATCATTGTAGGTTAAGCGATGCGGTACAACCAATTTTTGACAATCTAAAAAACAATTCCTAATTAAGGTAGTTTACGGAACAATTCATTTCTGTTTATTAGTGAGTTAATGTAATATTTCTGTTGTTTGTCAATCTTAATATTTACACATTTATCATTCACATTAAATACTTTAAAGTTGACTAATACTTCTTGAGATCAACATGGTAAAACTGAACTTCTTTTACTGAATAGTGAATTAGTTTCTGCTCTTCTGCTCTTTAAAAATAATATCTGCGATACACATCTAATTTCTACTCGTGTCACTACTCGCGGCTTTTTAGACATAATAACAGCATTTTAAATCAAACGTGTATCCGTATAATTGACGTCAAAGAAACATTAAAATCAAACCGTTCTGACCGATTTTAAATTAATGGATACCATTATCTTTACTCGAGTCGGGGATTTTTCGGTGTGAAAATTACATTTTGGTCGCAATGTTTCCGTATTTTTAATTGACATATTTTAAGTTGTCAAGTCATTTTCACCCTTCTTAATTTTTTGATTCCAACAATACTGTATAAGTAAATATGTGCACGAGGTAAGTGCATAGGTTTTTTACTTGAGTTATTTATGTAGTAAAATTGCTAAAAAATAATAATAATCTTAAGTCATTTGAAAAAAATGATCTTATTAAAGTTTAGGAATGAAAAAAATCATTATTCAAATGATCGAGGCTAAAATAGGTTGAGGGGTTGGCGACTTTTCGGTGTTCACAAAATCCGGCTGGGCATCGAAACGAATAACACTGCACAATCAGCACCCCTCCAACTGCAAGTTCGAGAGGTGGTTCGTAGATTCTCACCCCTACGTTCGACGCGCACGCAGCGTCGTGCAACTTTGCGCCGAGGTTATGTTAGTATTTTTTGTCAATCTTCGGGGGTTGAAAAAAGGTCAACTCTCTTTAACGTTTACAAAGTTGCAGCAAGTTGACGCGATCTAATCGATGTACAAGTGGGTTTAAGCTCCGAAAAAAGTTGTGCACTGGCCGAGTGATTGGGGCCAAGTCGATCAAGTGTCAGAAAGCATCTTCTTATCCAGAAAAGTAATCAATAAACCCACGACTGCATAAGGGCTTAGGTGGTGAATGATGCAGATAATTTGAGTTTCAAGCACAGACTTTGATGTTTTATCAGCGAACGCGAGACTAATGCCATTGATCGTTACGCACTCGCTTGATTTATTTCTCACTTGAAAGGTATGTTTTCGAATGATTCCATAAGCAATCGAAGCAAAAACAATGAATGTTCAATAAAAGTGACAATTTTACAGCCTCTGCTCGTGACTTGTCTTCGTTGAATCCGTCGATTGAAATATCAACAGATTTACACGTATTTAGGCAGTGCAATAGAGCGAAAAATGCCTCGCATCGCTTCCTTTTGCAATTGTTGCATGGATAAAGTTGACAAGGATGTAAATCGATAAACGTTAGCCGATGAATATCATTTGGTAAAGTTGAGGCATGGCACGGTACGATGAAGCATGTGCAGCTGCGCTTATCGATTAAAAAAGAAAAAAAAGATGCGATGTTGAGACGAGAGAGGAGGTGAAGTAACAAAGAGGAAGAGAAGAGGAAAGCATTCATTCGAGAGACATCAATTTCTAAGGTAAAGTAGAAAAATTGAAGAGATTGTCGTTGTTGTTGGAAAGCGAGCAGCGGATTCGCGCGAGCAAATTAATGCTAGTTTTGGGTGCTACGCGACTGCATGCTTACGCTTTGACGAATAGACGGAGTAGGACGAGTAGATGGAGTGGCAGTAGGTAGTGTGTATGTGTGTGTGACTGTGTGTGTGTGTGTGTAAGCGCAGGTGTCAGCTGCAATAGAGAGCGAGCCGTGCAGACACAATTGCCGCGGAGTTTTATCCGATCGGGAAGTAGGCTTGGGTGCTAAGGAGTTATGAAGGTAACTTGGTTGCAGGTAGACAGCCGCTGTGGCAATCGCTCGACGACGACGACGACGACGACAGACTGGCGCAGCCGGATGAGCGCCGGGGATCCACGATCGGAGAGCATCGATGCAAAGAAGCTCGCTCGGGCCCGCAAATGACGGACGCGAGCTCGTTGCATCAGCATCAGCATTGCATCACGGGCGGATGTTGCTCGCACGGGCACGGGCCGACAGCAGCAGCAGCTAGCGCTTAGATTGCTGGGCGCTTGAGTAATGAGCGAGTCCCGGCATCTTCGCTCGGTCTCCGATTTGTATGCAGCCGACGAAATAGAGGTGCTCCTCCTCGAGGAGATCCGCGATCTGGAGCCACCGCCCGCCGCCTACTCGCGGCCCGAGGATATACAGGACTTTGAGATCGGTATTACAATGCATTGTCAAGCTTTATTAGCGCCTCTCCTCGATCGCGCGAGTCGCCACACCGATACATTATCTGCCTTGCAAAAGTACTCGTACGGCTGGACTGATTCCATGACCAAGCTGGCCGACGCGACGCCCGATTAACATTGGGACAAAACGGAGCGATGCATTTCAAGTCCATGCTTACTCGAGCTCGTACTTGCCTTACTTATGTTTGCAAAATATTTTATTGCATCAAATCCAAGCAACACAATACGACTGTCGTGTAATAGTTGCTTCACGTGGTTTCTTCTTTCTGCACCTGACTACTCTATGGGTACACGCGCGCCTGCAATGCTCTATACATACACATATATATATATAGATATATTTAAAGTAGTTATTAGGTAGATCATTGGCCTGGGCCTCTCTGTCGCTGTTATTGTCGCTGCTGCTGCTACTGTTGCTTCGCTACTGCTACCGTCCTGACCCTGTATAAATTACGCGCCGCCGTGCGAGTAAGTATATGAGCAGCGACTCTCGACAACTGCAGACTTTCGCAATGCGCGCGAGCATGCATAGACGCAATTCATCCATATAGTACGAGAGACGATCGTCGTCGTGACCTGGCGATAATCTGCATTTCGCGCGTCCGTCTGGCGCTCGTACCTACGGAGCTGCATCTGTTCTAATTGTTCTTGCGTGCATCGGGCTTGAATTTTTTCGTGCGCTCGCGCAATATCCAGAGAAATCGGCTCGATACGTATAAATGCACTCGGTTAAGTCGGACGATGAAGCCGCTGCTCCTTCAATTATTGCAAAAAAAACACAAGTCTTGATCCTCGGACGCGCTGTATGATTAGTTTTGCGACCACGGCCAGACATGTGCGTTGTCGCTATTGTTAATGGCCTTGTCGCCGATAATTGCGTGGCCACGAGCAAACGAGATGCGCTGCTGCTCGTGCATGTGATACGGATGATATGCACGCGCAGCGCCGCAAAATGCAATTGACACCGAAGGAAAATATGCCTGCTCTCGAGTCGCGAGATCTGCCGAGCGCTCTTTTGCCGCTTCTGCGGATGACTTTGCGTCGCGCGTTTCGCCTTCCGAGCGCCTCTCTTCGATGTAATTATAACGGTCGGGAAAAATAGCCGAGCAGCGATCTTCTATTGTGGATCTGCAGCAAGGCAACGATGCGCTGCGCAGTCAAATTAAACAAAGCTCAATTAATTTACGTCTTGTATTAATTCGAACCGTTGACGTCTTTATGAATCATCATTCGTGAAAGGCGTGAAAAAAGAATTTGCAAACTGAAAAACGAACTGACTTTCGCACCAGTGCTACACAGTCTCTTTCTGTAATCGTCGAAATCAATTATGTGAACATCTTTTCGGACCACCAGGCAGAGACGCGTATTCGTTTAAAAGGTACGCATTCAATAAACCTACAAAGTCGAGGGTCACGGATTCCAACAGCGAGAGAAAGAGAGAAAGAAAGAGAGAGAGCGAAAGATGCTGTGTATCTTGGTTAAAATGCGAACGAGCCAAGGTACTTTATTTTGCGAGTAATAAAATGCGGATCGGAGCTGTATCCTTTTGCTCGCTAATAGCGCAAAAAGTGTGCGGTCAGACGACGTAGCAGCAGCAGCAGCAATAACAGGCACAGTGTGTGCGTGATAGTATAAAATGCGTAAAAACAGAAAAGACACAGTCTCACACGTTTGCGTAGCGAAGGCAGGACAACAACAAAAAAAATAAAGAAAAGAGAAAGAGAGAGAGAGAGAGAGAGAGCAAGAGAGTGAGCGAAAAAAAAGAAAAAGGTAAAAAATGCAGCCAAGTAGTATAATGTATAGGGGTGCTTGATAATAAAGGAGAGGACGCGAAAAATGCGATCGAACAAAGTTAGGTACGCTATCGATTTAAACGCAGCAGGCAGCCGAACAGGAGGGCGCATCAGTTCTCAATCTTCGGAACTGGATTCTCCTGGGATTCACTCGACGGTTCACTCTTGGGATTCGCACGCGAATTATCATGGGAGTTACGGCAACGGCGATCACCGACACGGATCTAACGCAATGGCTTGGCAACGGACTAGTCATCTGATTCTCTATTGTGACATACAGGGCCACCTCAAAACTGCCACCGGTTTCGTGCGCCTCTTGCTTCTCGTAAGTATAGTCTAGTCGACAACCCCTGATAATTATTTGACCTACCCGTTCGAGTAATCCAAAACTTTTCCGACTCCGACTTATTCTATTTTAACTGCGGGTCAAAGGTCGTTGAAAGGTTGCCGCACACATCCTCTATATTTTCCACTACCGTTTAAAATGTGCATGCCTCTTAACTCGAGGCGCGTATGTTTAACTGCGTAAAAACTGTTGCTTGCATCCAAGCCTTGCGCTGCAGCCAGCAAAGAAAATATCATTTGCATTGCAACGCACCTTTTATGAAACGAACGATTTTTACCAACTACCTTTTTTCACTTGTTTCCATTTGCTTTGGTTAATTATTTCTGCCAATATCTGAAGCTTAAATCTTTATGAAACAATGATGGTCGGATGCAACCTTTTTAGAAGCAAAATAAAAATTAAACTAAATTATATTTAGTGATTTGGAGCTCGACAATCGAATATATACTTACACGATATATAATATATCGATTTTTTAATTACCGCTCATCGGAACTTTTTCAAAAAGTCAGATTAATAATTTTCAAATCTTGATGTTTCATTAGCTCTGTATTCATGTCTCTGTGCATTTTTTTTAATTTTTAATTACCTTACCGCAAGAACTTAATAGTTGTCAATTCAAACTTTTTAAAAAGCTTTGAAAATCAGCAATCCAAAAAAAATGTCAATATTCTAATAAGCTTTTATATAATTTTTACGTACATCGAATTTTTGTGCGTCATCAAAGAAATGTTTAAATATAAAAAGTATATTTCAATATAATGTTTGAAAATTTCTTTTAATCATTTACATAAAATGTTTTGAAATGTTCAATACGAATGTTGTTACATATAAAATACGTTTAATGCGTTAAATCTGTTGAATACTTTGTAAGCATTTGTAGTAAGATTTCGAATACAATATTATTTGAGATACTGATAGAACAAGGACTTTATGAGGGTAACAAAAGCTATTTTTTCGACGTCTAATTTTGCTCTTTACGAGCTCGATACAACATTTTTTACGTATAATTCCCAAATATCTAGTTTTTTTTATTTACGGCAGTTATTAAAAATAATTCTTTTGCGTGGAGTATTGAACATTAACTGATCAAAGTTTAAAAAATGTTTATAAAGTGCATCTTATTAATTAAACATTATACATTTTTTAAATCATTTTACGAATAGTAAACTTACTACCTTACAATTGTTAATAGTGAACAAAGTAATTACGGAAAAAAAGAGAAAAGTCTCAATTGAACTGATTAATGAAAAAATAAATTCGTAATTTTACAGGTTTCATCGGCAGCATGTTTGGTGACTCTGTGTAGCTCTGGAACTGCTAAAATAAGTTTGTTTATGCTACCACTGGCAGGAAGGCTCCGATTCATGATATTTGTCGCGGTGTTCAGCCTACTAATCACTGCTCTGCTGTTATTTTTGGACATATCTCACGTAGTGCATTTTTTCCCTTTTAATTGGGGACGATTGGTAAGACGGCGTCTCAACTAAAGTCGAATGCAATGTCAGAACAATTTTGATGTTTAAACTCGTTTTGCAGAATGCCTGGATTTTTTCGAGCATCGGCTTATCGTTCATAACAGCCAGTACGCTGCTGGCCCTGTCTGTCTTTGAGTACCATGGCAGTGGCTGGGTACCACGCCGAACGCGTTCCCAGTTAACGGCCACAGCGACACTCGGATTGTCGTGCGCTCTTCTAGCATTTTTGCTATCTTGGTTGCATGGACGCGGAGTCTCGGGCTGTCGGGCCTCGCCGGCTTCGGCTGCCGAAGACGAGGTCAATCAGCAGCTCTACAAGCCCGTTGACAGTTCCTCCTCGGGTGTAAGTATAGATCATGCCACTGAAGCTTTTTGACTTGATGCTAAAAATAGGAGTAATTTTTCAAATGCTTATCGAGAATTACATTTCGAGAAATTACATTTTTTTAAATAATTTCTGAACGTGTAAAACTTGCGCATTAAAAAAAAACTTTGGGGAATAAAATATCAATAGCCGAGCATATTAAAAAGGAAATGATCAAATCAAGTACTTATATCCGTTGAGCCGGGACAGTATAGTACAACTCATCAGATGGTCAACGATCAAACAAAACGAATGTTTTGGGTTTTTGTTTTCAGACTACGTTAAAGGATGGTTTGCGGTCGAGTAAGCAGCCACCGCCATGGGTGGCCAAAAACTCGCGAAAGCTGCGTACCTCCGAGGAGGCCCACGAGGCGGGTCGTACGAGTGGCAAAGATCATTGGGCTTCGGCGAGGGAACATTTCCTAGGAGTCGGACAGCCCGACGAGGAATCATCGCCCTTGCAGCAGCAGCAGCAACAGCAGCAGCAGCAGCAAAAGTCCTCCGAAGGAGAGACCGGCCGGAGACAGCGAAGGCGGCGGGAAGCCTCCGGCGACGAAGCTCGCTCGAAGAAAACGCCGCCTCGCAAGCTGCCCATTCAAGAGGGCAAGTCGGCGCGCGCGGGCCGTCAAGCGGGCGCTGGCAAGGATGGCAAGGACGGCCGGAAGGGTGGCCAGGGCACGGCCCGGACCTCGGTAACGCGCAGCGAAATCCAGGAGTACTGGATGCAGGGCTACGAGCACGTGCAGCGCACCGAGCGCACCACGGCCAATATCGAGCAGTGGCAGTCGGCGGCGATGCGCAGCCTCGAGGAGAAAAAGGCTAAGGACGCCCGATGGAGCGAGGCCTGGCAGCGCCAGAAGGAGCAGACCCAGGCGCAGTCGCGCTCCCAGTCGCAGAATCAGTTTCCGTCGTCGAGCAGCGGCCAGGACGACGCCAAGCCCTGCTCCAGCAAGACTCTCGAGCCGCTCAGTTTCGCTTGAGAGTCCCGCGGCTCCGTCGTCATCCGGCCATCTATTGTGCCGAACAGCGGGACTTTCGACTGCTGGTCGGAAACCTGGCTGATGATAGCATGGGTAAACGTCCAGGGGTGAGACACATACGCGCGTTCAAACTGCTAGCTTCGGTTTACTGCCACAAACTTAGTGACGCTGCGCATTCATCATATGTAACGCAGTTGTTTAAACACCCTTACCACTCATCATTCTGTCAGTGCCGCTTCAATGAAATACCATTCGTCTGGCTTTACTTGGAATATATATATATATATATATATATATATATATATATTATATATAAGATATATATTTATATATCGTATACATATAACTTTGAGTGATTTAGAACTCAACGATTCGCGGTCACCAGACAAACAGCTGCTGCTCTTTTGGTACTGCGGCATTAACTATTTTTTCTTCTCACTATCATCCTTACGATTTCGTTACTTTCTGATAACAAAACATTGACAGTTTCAATGCTCTATCGGTAAGTTATTGAGTGAAATCGGATGTTTTCATTATTATAATATTGATATTAATTAAAGTAACTATGAATGATATAAATTAATGGTATATTATGTATTTATCTTTTACAATTTATTAATTAATATTTGCGTAATCATGAGAGTGAATAAAAACATTTTACGTAGAAAAAAATTTCAAGTTTTTTATTCTAGACCGATGGATTAGAAACCACGCTTGAATTTTTGGTCAGACCTTTTTTCGATCAAATGCTTTTCCGAAGATGAATTTGCAATGAATGACAAAAAAAATTAAAAAGTAAGATTATAATGAACTCTTTGAAAAATTTTTTTACTATGATGTCCTAAATTAAAGTGGTACGGAGTTTTTATGTACTATTAATATTACAAAAGACTCGAATAAATTCTATATGTTGGAAATGAAAAACGTAAAATATGTATTGAATAATTTAAAAAGCTTCAATGCGAGTGTATTTTTTAAGATGATTTTTGAAATTTGCCTTAGATTCAAGTACAATACATGCAAATCATTAACAGAGAAGGTTTTGGTAAAAATGAAAAAAATAAAAGTAAAAAGTGATTTTTAATTGGAAAAATACATTGAAATAAATAATGAATGACCAAAAGAAAAAAAGCATAAATAAATTGCATTTTAACCGTTAACATTTGTATTAAGAGTTGGAATATTTGATAAGGAATAAGTCGCTGATTCAATAGATACGAATCCCAGGTGTAGACTTGCATATTATCTTCAAGAATGGTGGGAAAGATCGGAGCGCAAATTAAAGCATGTATATTCGCACAGACACAGAAATATAGGCGCGCATGTGAAGGTGTACATAAATGAATGTATATAAGAATATGAGAAGGATGGGAGGTAAGTAAAAGATATAAAAGATGAAGCTGGCTGTAGGATGGTATACGTGAGCGAATCGATCGGATTTAGCGAGAGGAGTGCATTACATAGAGTAGCTGCACCTACGAGCATGCATGTGCCTGTGTACGAGTACGTGTGTGTGTGTGTGTGTGTGTGTATGTGTGTGCGCGCAGGCTGCTGCGTGTATTCCATATAGCTGGATGTGCACGCGAGTACAGTGGAATGAGCATATTTGCGCGAATGAAAGCATAGGCTATGGATGACCGAGCGGCCGGCAGATGAACGGATGAACCTGCAGGCGTGAGTTTCCCGCGTGTCAGAGTACCACACGTATAGGCGCATAAATGTGTATGTGCGCTGCGTACATGCTATAGGCCTCGGCTCGAGAGAGTACAAGTATAGATGCACACAATATGCACGTACTCATATGTGCAGCATCAGCAGCAGCAGCAGCAGCAGCAGCAGCAGCAGTGCGAGAGGCTTATATGGTTGCACATACAAAGCACATACGCGAACGGGCAAAGAAGAAAAATAAGTAAAAGGTAAAAGAGGCGCAGAAGCGAGGCAGAAGGAGCAGCAGCTAAAGAACACGTGCAGGAAAAGAGGAGGCTGTAGAATGGACTGAAGTGCTCGCGCGGAGCAGGTAGATGCTCGGGAATAAGGTGAACGTGAGCGTGTATAAAGTTGTGTGTGAGAATGTGTATATGTGCTCGCTCGCTCGCTCGCTCGAGAGAGAGAGAGAGAGAGACGAGGCGAGTGTAGGTAGATATAGGTAGTATATATCGCGCGCTCGAGTGAGAGAGTCGAAAGGCCAGCGAGAGGTCACCGGTCGTTCGTAGCCGCGCGCGCGCTCAGCAAAAGTGCCATGCAGTGCAGTCCTCTCTCCCTCTCCCGTATTGGCCGCCTGCGCGACTCATCCGCGCGCCCAGTATTCGCGACTCGGCTCTTGCTCCTTGCCTCTCTCTCTCTCGCTCTCTTTCTCTCTCTCTTTCTCTCACTCGCAGCTCGCAACTCGCTCGCAGTGTTCGCAGCACACACACACACTAAGCCTCGTGCAGCGAAGAGAGAGAGAGCGCACGCACATGCACATGCACATGACTCGGGCGCGCGCGCGCGCGCACGGGTCACACGGCGCAAGCAGCTCTCTTCGAATATCTTATAAAATATGCCTCGGCCGCACTCACGCTCAATCCGGTCACTCGCGGGAGAAGCAGTCGTGCGAGAGTGCGAGAGACTCGCTTGCTTCGGTCCGCACACACACACACATACACACATGCGCTCACTTATATACTCGAGCGCGCATATAACTGCTGCTGCCGCTGGTAGAGATAGATGTAGAGGATACAAATACCTTCCGAGTGCAGAGAGCCTGCCTAGCTTTAGCAGCTCGCTCGATTCTCGCTCGCACATGTTGCAAATACCTATTACACATTGTGCGCATCGCAATGTACATTGCGTCGAGGATGCCCTCCTCTCCTCATTCTCAGGACTCGGGACGAATCGCGCGTCTCTTGGGCCAACGCTAGCCGATACGGAGCCGCGTATTCGTATATACTCACTGCAGCAGGCGACTGGCCTCTGCTCCGCCAGAGCATGAGCGCGCAAATGACTCGTGCGACTCTGACCTGTTCGCGCTCTCGACTCTCGCGCGCTAATGATCGCTATTATGCGCTCGACCGATCCAATGATCCGCGGCCAGCTATGCATGCCAAATTGACTCGACTCGACTCGACTCGACCGGTAACGATCGGTGTCCGTCGATCGAATTATATAGACCGATTCCGCTGCCGAAAAGGGAGCTATACCGGATCGCTACCGAATCGCTACCGAATCGCTACCGATCCGCGCCCCAACGGGTCGACTCCTCGGCTCGAGATCGTTGCAAAAAACGAGCTCGGATCGGTCGATCGCTTCGAGGAGCTGAAACGAAAGCGCATACATCCGGCGGCGTAGGTAGCCGCAGCGAGCCACACTCGATGAATAATTCGCGAGTAAGCGAGTAAGCGCGCGAGCGAGCGCAGTTGCGGAATCTTATAGCTCTCGAGCGAGCCTACATAGGAGAGTAAAGCTAGCGGCAGCGAGTCGAGTCGCGGCGATCGGTGCGCGGTGACATCGTCGGCCACGGGGCATTGCTCCTCGCGGCGGCAGCAGCAGCAGCAGCAGCAGCGCATCATCGAGCTGCAGGTGAAAAGGTTGCTGCGAGTCAGAGATCGAGGCGAGCGCGGAGGATGCGAGTCGAGAGCGTAGGCTTGGGATGCTGGGATGGGCCTGACCCATCTCCGTGGCGCATTGTGCTGCGCGCGCCGAGTGCAGCGATCGCTACGAGTCGAGTGCATCGCGTCGCGCACTCGGTGCCCGCGAGAGAGAGCAGAGCTGCTGGCTCGATAGTCGCGAGAGAGCTGCATATGCATCGCTGTCCCCCCCTCCTCTTGCTCCGCGTCGTCGTTCCGAGTCTATATACACCTTTTGTTTGAAGCTTTTCTAAGCGCTGTCCACTGCGTACCGTATAGCCTACGTCTCTCTCTCCTCTCTCTCTCTCTCTCTTGGCTTATTGGCGCGCACTCGCATGCGTATACATATACTTGCTCGGTTCGCTCGGCTCGCGCACATGTACAAAGCAACAATCACACCAACATATGCATTTGTATGTAATACTTGGGCTTATAGAAACGGACTACACGTACTGTGTATAACTACTCACGAGGCTCTCTCACGCGCGTCAGCACTCGCTTGTGTATACGTTATGTAGCAAGCGAGCCAAGAGTCAGCGCGTCCCAGTCTCTCTCTCTCTCTCGCTCGCTAGCTGTCTTTTGCGCGCACGGAAAAAGCCTCGTACGATATCTGCACACTGCACTGCCTGCTCGTACCAATATATATGTGTGTGCAAGTGTGTGTATGTGGCTGTGTGCGAGAGAGAATGAGGCCCCTCGCTCTCTTCATCTACCTGCAGCCACGAACCCGTTTCAACTCGACCTAAGACCTCCGCTCTCTCTCTACTTGCTCTCTCTCTCTCTCTTTCTCTCTCGCGAACGAGCGAGCGCGCGCACGATAATCATTCCAAAGACACTCGAGAGAGCCTCGGCGGACGGCGGCCGCCAATAGTGCCGAGCACAGCGACGACGACGACCAAGAGCGTTATTCGCTCAAGCGCGCCGCCGCTGCGCATCCTTGGTATCGCTCACATTTTCATATATGCATGAGACATTCCAAGCGCGCTCGCTTTAATGCGCACGTATAGGCCTGCGATGCGTCGATGACTTTAATGCCGTGATCTCGCTATATGCAGCTCTCGATCCACACGACTCCGTTTCGCAGCTCTCTTATAGCTCGGCCGAGCGCTTAAACTCCGCCTGTAATCCATTCGCATCGCCGATGCGACGACCTCTGACCGTTTCGTATAGGCTCGTTGCCGAGCTGCGGTCCTAGTCCGCGACGCCTCGCTTATACCAACGCCTCGTAATTCAACTCTGCTGCCCGCGAGCTTCGTGTACGCGAGAAGCAGCCACGCTCCAGAGCCGATCGGCAGCTTTTTTTCCTCCTCGCCTGTACTTTCTTTCAACGAGCTGAACTCCGGAAAAACGGACGGACGATTAAATAACGACGCGAACCTGCGCACCGCTCTATGACCATCTTCTGCATTTCCACTCTAGCGGATTTTCCTCCGATACTCGCATTTTTCGTCTCGTGTAAGCTCCGATCGAAGCGTCCGATTGCCTTAAGACGAGAACCCAATTTGTATCTTCGTTGTGCTTTACTCGGCTGCACGACTATTGCTATTCTTAACATTTTTCCTAATACGAGTTATGCGCAAATATTTTCAAGATCGATTATTGAGCTTTCGTATTAAACGTGATTCTCGAACGATGTTAAACAACTTGTACCTATTTACGGCGTTTCCAGTCAAATAAACAACTTTATCTCTGTATTAAAGTTCTTACGCGGAATTTTATTTTCCGAAGCAGCAAAAGCCGATTTTGACGCTTGCAATCCTTATGTTCTATCCAATCAAATCGTTTTCTTATTTTTCTATGTATGCGAATAAATTTGAAAAATTAAGTAAAAGTCCACCGTAAAGTATTTTTATTGCTATTGCTATCGTAATCGAAAATATGTTGTCATCTTTTGTTTTCATACAACTGATTACAAATTTTTAACTAATATCGAATGAATCAAAATGTATTTCGAATGATAAAATATAGGAAGCCTAATTTTTTGATTTAATTTTATATGAACATCATCGGTCACAATTTAAAGTTATATCCAATAAAATGAAAAGTACGAAAAAATTATAAAAAAAAGAGCTTGACTAACCAAAAGAGAAGAAGAGCAACAATAATAAAAGGTGTGAAATTCATTCATTTCTTGTTCTTTCAACGCGAGTAGCTCATTCAAAATAATCTAGTAAAAATGAATCGAATGAAACTTCGTCAATATTGAAAAAAAGTTTCCTTGCTATTACCGATGTAATTGTTTGAGGGGTAAATTTTCAATTGATACTGGCGTAAAGTCTGCCAAGTCTCGCGGCGAATTATAAATCAGTTATAAGAAAACAGTAGTCAAATTTGCTGTCTGGCATCCCATGCCCGAGAAGCAATCATACGAAATATGCGTTGCAATACATAAAGGACCGGTAACCCCATTAAATATACCAGTAGCCGCGTCCTGGGTCGAGATATGTTTCATACCAATAAAATGTGGTTTCTTCAGTTAAGCGGCTACAGAAGAAGAATGGCTACGTGTATAAGAATGCACGAGCGGCACGTTGTGTTAAATAATGGCATTGAAAATTGGTTCTACCTGTTTGTGCTCGAGCTACTGCACCATCATTACGTTAGATTCAGTACGGCCCAGAGCGATTATAGTACAAGACGGCATAGGCCTTCGCTGCTTTCTTTTCGATAACTCATTTTTCATCTCTTCCTTTTTTAACTCCTGGCGCCGTTTCAACAATCAATGCGGCACCGTTTTTTTCACCTCATCTTTAGTCCTTTTTTTTTTTTGAAATTTCAAACCCCGCAAATTGATATAACATTTTTTTCAACTTGAATTTTATTTTTTGGTCTAATCAGTTTATGACTAATTCAAGTATAATTATTTTCAATGCTTCAATGCAGTTCTAGTTCTTCAATGATGGACAATTTTCATTTTCATCCTGGCTTCGGTATTATTCTCTCGCGTCTGAAAATTGCCCTAGCTAAAAAAGAAGCTTGCAGTTATTTTTTTTCAATTGCATGCAGGTCTTTTTTCTTCGCGTATGCGAATGTTTCAATTCTTACAAGTTAGAGAATTAGGCAAACAAGTCACACCTGGAAGAGAGGCGAAAAACAACCTTTAACAATCGCGTATCCGGCTTTCATTGAATTTGCTGGTCTCTCACTGACCTCGCTGAAATATTCACGCCAGAATAATTCATGAGATTTCGTCGCAAGAAAATTTAGTAAAGCCTCAAAGAACCTCTCCAAAGTTTGATACCGAATAATACAATATGATACTCACGATTGTCGATATATCATCAGCATCTTTGATTGTAAAAACCGCTGCAGACAAACGAAAGCTACGCATGTTGACTTTTTACCGAAGCATAGAGCATACGCGTAAGCTGTAATAAAAAAATAAAAATAAAAAAAAACGGAAATCGTCTCGGGCACGTAGATCCGGTGCGCTTCTCCTTTGCATGCATTTAAAATCATCGATAAATAAAAAATTTAACAAAATATAGAATAATGCAAATATAGTATCAAATGTTTTGCCAACTGTATTAATTTGCCGATGAACGATTGAAAATAAAGAATTTCACAAATACATGAAATTAAGTAAAAACCGTTTCGCGATGATATCCAATATATACAAAAATGCAATGAAAAGTTGACTACCGCGTATTAGTTTCTACTTAATGCAGAAAAAGAGTAAAAGAAATAAAGAGGGAGAGAGAGAGAGAGAGAGAGAGAGAGAGTAAAACAGCAGTGCAGTGCAGATAGATAGATAGCTTTATGGAAGAAAGATTGAAGTAGTAGAACCATTGCAGCGATTGTGACGAACTGCGAATACCTGTAGCCGAGTCCAGGCTGCGGCAAAAAGGAAATGGATTAAGATTACAGATTCTTCGCAGACTGCAATAAATCGCTTTGATTGTAGACACTCGGTCTCACATTTAAACTGCGAGAGCTCCCTCCGCGAGAACTGCACGTATTCGCGAGAGTTGCTTTTTTATCCTGAATCGTTGACTCGATGACTCGTGCGCTTGCTCGCTCGCTTACTCGCTCTCTCATACACACAAACTCATATTCCTTCTTCCACTATCTCATTCTTCGTCTCCCAGCGACATGCTGCATGCGTTTCTCTCTTCCTCCTTCACCTCCAAAGTTACATCTTAGCCAGCTTCGTCTCCTCATCCTCTCTTTTTCTCTCTTTCAATCTTTCTACAATTCTCTCACTTATTCTCTTCGCATAGCTTCTTCTTTGACTCTCTCTCTCTCTCTCTCTCTCTCTCTCTCTCTCTCTCTCTCTCTCTCTCTCTCTCTCGCTCTTTTCTCTGACGCACATCTTTTCTATCTCTGTCTCTGAGTTTCGAGTTGCTGTGACCTTTCTGAAGCGTAAAATAGATGCTGTTACAACGTGGCAGAGCTTTAGCTCGTATGTCGCGCAGGAAACAAAATTAATTCTCAATATTCCATTTTTCTCTTATTCAACTCAACATTGTTCATTTACTAATATATTTTTGTCATGAATTTTAGACGCGAATTTGAGAAAACGTGCATTTTTTAAAAAATCGTAAAAAAATAAGCTTATAAAAATAAGTAACTATAACTTAATAATTGTATACTTTTTAATAACATATCGATTTAATAATAATATATATTCGTTCAAATTTACTAGATATTCATTGAATAATTTGAAATCAGATCATTCTTTAGATTGATCATTATATTATATTGTGTATAATAAATTGAACTGTCATACGAATTGAAATAAATTCCGTTTTCTTAATTTCGGTTTTTTATTATACGAATTTATAAAACAGAGATGGAAGTGGTTTGATCATTTAAACATATTTATTAAAAGTCAATCCTTCACTTTCTCGTATTTAAATTAATTCTGATCTGATGTTTCGAGAAATACTCTTAATTTTTTTCCACAGATTTTTGGAATCAGTTACTTCATATATTTCTTTGCGTCCGCTCGCTATTGAGAGCGTTTCCGGAGAATTTTTATTCATTTTTATAAAACAGTTTTGCTTTTTTTCCTTAATCTGTGACACGAATTTGATGATAGTTAAATATCTCAGCTTGTGCCCGTGCGAAAAAAGTTTCTCTGGCATAAGCATTTACGATTCGTGTCTTGAGATGATGTACAGGACTAGTTCAATCGAAAGAATGTCGTTGAATTTTCAAGCTTACGTGCATAACTTATGGACGAATTTGCACGATAGTTAATTAATCAACGATGCGACGTAAATTTTTTCTATTTCGACAAAGCTTCATTTAATTTATTCATTACTACTATAAAAAGTTCAATATTAGAGTTTTTTGATAAAAAATAACAGAAACATTTTTTGTTTATAATACAAGAATGCAAAGTTCAATCGTAACTTTACGAAACTATGCTGTATATCCTAATTTTTTAACTTTGCCAAAAAAACTCTCTTAAAACTTATGAGTGTAAAAATATACAATTTTAAGTAGTATTGTTTATTTTATTTCGTTGATGAAACTTTTGAAATTTCTTAAAATCATTTAATTAAATGTTTTTTTTTATAAAAAGTATGTTATAAAAAGAATCACCAATTTATCCGCAAAAAATTTATATGAAAAGTTTTGAATTTTACCCTATTAAACGTATTATTCGATTTTTAGTGCTCCATACTCTCATAGACTCGCTAAAAAAATATCAGAGATACTTAATCCCGTTACAATAAGCACCTACATGAATGGAATAGCAAGCTAGTCCAAATTGGATTGAATGAAACATTTGCTGGTACACCATCCGTGTGAACTCCTAGCATCTTTCAATACTTATTTTTCAATTAATTGGGACGAGTTATTTAACAAAAAATAAACTCTCAAGGGCTTTTTCTTTAATTTTGAATTGACGTATTGATTTTTAGAAAGAACCTTTTTATTTTCATCAAAATTTTTTTAAAAAAAAATTCTTCCGACTTTTAGTTTTATCAAAAATAAGCATATTGATATTCATCGAACGCGTACATTTTATAAATTAGATATAGATAAGTGAGGTATAAGTGCTCGTTAATATTATTTTTGACAGTATAATTTGTGTTTTATTTATTTAGAGAATGTAACTTACCCTTTAGAAGAAAAAAGTATCTAATTAATTTGTCAGTCACAGAAAATTTAAAAATATTGTATATAAATGTAAAGAAATCGATTTGGCGCGCAGGTGTTTTTAAAGACTCGTCATGAAATCACGTCTTAAGAAAAGGTTGTACCTTTCAAACTAAACAAAAAGATTTTTGATTTTTTCGAAAGTGTGCAATTTGTATTGACTAAACAATACATCATTGATACGTGCGTCAAATTTTTAAATCAGCGGAAATCCTCGTTCCAATTTTTTTATTTTCTTCATTTGATGATAAAAATCTGTAAAGATTCATCACAAACGCAAATCGACCAAAAATCGATTTATATTTGAATTTATTGTTCCTTACGTTTTCTGAGATATTTTTAAAATGTAACAACACGGTGGAAAAGTAGTTATAAGTGATCATTTTTATTAAATCGAATCTTTTATTGCAAAGCTTAAAAAAATATTTCTTTATTCTTTTCTGATACCTACAAGTACTGGCCGCCTTTCAATAATATTATATTGATTTTTACATAAAATATTTACAAATTTATATTATGACGCTTTTTAACAAGTATAAAATTTAATAAATGTTTATATTTACACTTAATTTAACATTATGCTTATACATTATTTATATCTATATATATATATGTGTATAATATTTTGAAGATTACTGGCCTTTTGATTAATAAAATCACATTTTTGTCATTCGCCATAACAAATATTTATGAGAGATATAATCATACCTTACACGTATACTGTGTTGACTTCGATTCTGTCTAGTGGAATGCCGAAATTTCCTCTGCTTTACATGTTCCACTTTACTGTTTCACCGGTCAGAATCGAAGTAAACCTAGTGTACATTAATATTTGAAATTTAAATAACGATCATTTTACTATTAAAACTATGACTGTATGATTACTTGAATTTTGAAAATTACGTACGTGGGGATAAAATATTTTTTTGCCCCAACCTTATAATTAAGAAGGTATCTATTTTATAAAAAATATAGATTTTTCGTTGTATAACTTCTCATTTTTGGTTACCCAAGTAATTAAATGTTTATAACCATTTTACGATGCCACAAATACTAGGTTTTATTAAAAAAATATGTTTGCATACTATGGAGAAGTTATACGTACTATATATAAATATACCGCAGTATAGCACATTTAGTTTCTTAATTGTTGCACACCACTTTTTTCGTAAATTTTATATGCTTACATATAGTACACGTGACTGTAGAGAAATAAAAAAGTGGAGATCGTACTGTAAAAAAAGTACCTCAGAAATATACTGAGTGAGCTTATTTCAAAATACATGTATAAATTTTCTTTTAAAACATCATTAAAAATTTCTACATATGATTATTATTAGCTTTGTGGTAAGTGACATTTTATTCCTTAAAAATGATTTTCTAGCCATGTCGTTTGAATATAATTAATTATTCGAAAAATACTCAGGTTTTTGAATTGCAAGTAAATTATTTTGGAAGTAATCAATATTTGCATTTGATTTATTCATTTCTTCTTACAACTTATGTAGAAAATTTTGATTAAATGTTAAGTTTTGTCTGAATTCCAGATTCCCTAACTTATGTAATTATTTTTTTCAATGTAAATTTGTCTCTAGTAACCCAGAAACTACAATATTTATTTGACAATAATAACCTCATCTTGTTACAATATTTTTCATTTTTAATCTGAATTTGCAATTTGAAATGCCTTACAGTATGATCTTGAATTATTGTTGAGCCAGTAAAGTGAAATTCAAGCCGATGTTTGGCAAGGTTTTGTTTTAAAGTATGACAAGTTTCAGATTCAATACTTTCACGAAAAAGCAGAACAAATAAAATTGCAAATTTTAAAACTCTAATTAACGACCCTCATTTGAGTAAAACATCATTTTCTTGGCACTTGAAAAATTTTAATTTATATTTTATCATTAAATTGACTAGTTAAAAAAAGTGCAAGAATTTGAGTCATTTTTGTAAGAAAAAATAGTACCATCAAAACAACATATTAATGCAGTTCAAGTTTCATCCACATGTGTACTTGTTGCATTAGGTTTAGAGAATGCTTTTCTTTTCATTGACTAATGATAAATTAAGTGGATCCGTTTTGCTGAAAGATTTAATATATAAACCTTTTCAATCGGAATTTTTTTGTGCTATTGCTTGAAAAAGTAAAATTTTAAAAGTTGTTCGTAAACTATAACTTTAAAGAATTTCAGCTTCATAATTTTATAATAATCCAAGTGATTTTAATGTTGTTTAGCACAATAAACGCATCAAAATTAAAAAGTTCATAAGAAAAATGCATTAAAAGGATCCAAAATGTTATGTATATTAGTTACAAGTTATTCATATTTGAACTTCATGAGATCGTCTGAAGCTCTGTCCGGTAATATGTAATACATTTTTCATAAATTCATCAATAATATTAAATATTAAATTAAAAAATTTATGCTGAACGAAGTACGACTGCATTGCTAAAAATACTTTTTCATGTATTTAATCAAAATTAAAATATTCTTAAACTATAAAACGAATTAAATCAAATTTAAATAACATTTTTAAGAAAATTATTAAGCTAATAATGTTTTAAAGATGTGAATGAACTATACAAAATTTTGGTTTCTACAGCACTTTACACTCGATAAAATTGAGATTTTTATTAAGATAAGAAATGTTGTTTTTTGAAAAAAAAGTATACTTTTTTAATATTATCTATATCGAACTATTATTTACATTGTTCATATTAAAAATATACAAAATTAGAATTGTATAATTTTTCCATGCATTTAAAAAACTTCGAATCATTATAATACTTTAAATGGAATATCTAACTCTTAGATAACAGCATTCAATGATACTAATGCAAAATGATGTACACATGAACATGAATATTTTTTGTAATTTGCTCAATTGACATTTATATTTATAAAAATAAATTATTAAAAATAATCAGATGAAAGTCTACTTCGAATGATGAAGTATATAATTAAAGGTCTCATAGGCATCTTTGGATTTTTGGAAAAAATTTTTCTTCCCCTTTCCATTGCATTTGTTGAAACTCTAATGTTTTGCCCAAGTAATGTAACTTCTTAAGAACATCAATCGGGGGTAATAGGATTATTATGACGCTTTTAACGAGTAGTTATATGACAAATAGTACTTGTGAAAAATAACGTAAGGTGAAAAAAAGTGCTCAAGTGTTTGTGCAGGACTAAGCTATGAACACGATCGGCTCGTCTGAGGTTTGCGTATGGAAACATTGATTTTCTGAAAACATGTACGCGATCTGGGCGCTGTCACTCAATCGGTACGCTCAAAAACACGACTCCCCAGGAAACGCGAAAGAAAAAAAATTTAATACGAAAAGCATACCAAAAAGAATTAAAAATTTATGGCACCAAAGTGAAAAATCAAAATTTAAAATTTTTAAAAATGCAATGTTCATAGAAAAAAATTATTTCCAAAAATTGAATAAAAATAGTTTCGATTAATGATGCCTATTAGCCCTTAAAAGCATGAAGTTGTAAATGAATATAATACAAGTGAACTCACTTACGCCCTTTGTCCCGTTCAAATCACCATAAAATAAAATAAATCAATGATGTTTAACTATTTTGAAATGATTTCTTCTCCTAACGAATATTATATTGATCAATAATTAAAAATTCGGAAAATACAAAGGGAATTTAATTTTTAACAACAGTAAACTAACTTTTTGAGATGATTATAACATTCAGTGCAATAAAGATATATATAGTGCAATATACTAATGTTTCTGTTATATTAAGAAACCCGAATAAAATTGAAAATTCATTGGAATAAAATTATTGCACCAATCCCAATAATAATTTTTTACTCATGCAATAATTATGATAATTAGTTGCAGCATTTAAGTTGTTGAAAATATTATGATTTTTATAAATCATAATATTTATAGCTAACAGTATCGCATAAATTAAAAATGTACTTGACTTTACCAAAAGGTGCTTAGCCTTTCAAAAAATATTAGATCGATTAGAACATTAATAAATGATGACGTAATGAAATTTGAAATAAAAAGTTTAATCGGAGCTTTTCACATTGACAGTTCAATTGCACGCTATCACCACATGTGTTCCAATTCAAAACTAATTTAGCATAACTTCATGATGTAAAGCCAATTTAAGACGAAAGGATTGTTCGAACTTGATCAAGTAATTTTGTTTACACTCTTGTCATAAAAATGTGTATTTAATGGTACTTTTTTGGTGCTTCTATGTCCTTTCAATCTTTCTACGTTATTTTTTGATAGTCATATATGAGCAAGGGTACTTATCAACATGCTTTCGTAGATTCTGTGACTAATTGCGGTAGCAGATTCTATTCTTGACTTCATTTTATGTATAAACTCAAACTTTAATCTTGGTATGTTTCAATTTTTAATTATTAATCCAATATTAATTACGATAATATCAAATCGTAATTTGGTATTTAAAGGAACGCTATGGAAATAATATTTTTAATTCCACAACGTTTTGCA
The DNA here is from genome assembly GCA_034770305.1 of Trichogramma dendrolimi. Lineage (NCBI taxonomy): Eukaryota > Metazoa > Arthropoda > Insecta > Hymenoptera > Trichogrammatidae > Trichogramma > Trichogramma dendrolimi. Next base: position 1,584,753 of record JAPMIB010000023.1, read on the forward strand.
GCCTAAATTTTCCAGACTCTTCCAGTTGTAATTTATCGATAACGTGAGTGAATATTTTTTTTTCATGAAAAGACAATTGAATGTAATTCTCCTATGAAAGAATATTTTAATAAATTCAAAAAAATATTCTAAGAAGTGCAGGGCTCTGAGAGCTCATCGAAAAACAATTGTATGTATCTCGAAGTTTTGTAATACCTTGAAAGGACCTGAAAAATTATAGACCATCCTTTTTTCTAAATATTTTATAAAACAATCAATTCTGAATGGTGTTTAGTGATTTGGGTTTTTGGTTGAAACAGTGATCCATTTTTCAAAGAGACACTTTCGCTGGTCTTTTTATGTCAAGACTGAGGTCAAGTGGATTACTTTTGACTGTGACAGAATCACTATTAGCCATAGTTTCACTATCAAGTTCAAGATCATTAGGACTGGAATTGTTTCGGACTTCAGCATTAGTTTTCTCGTTGATTTCAGGTTTACTAGACCCATGGCAAGGCTTGAGCGGCCGAACACTTAAATCAATAGGCTCAACTTGCTCTATAGCAAGACCACCTGGATTTGGCGATGCAGGTATCAGGTCTCCACCTCGAAGCGAGTGATGCTTAGCTGCTGGGGTCACCAATTCGGACAACGGGTACACGAATTCTCGATCGTGTTGTGTTAAAAATTCAGAAGTCGTTAAAGTCACAGTGGCATTTATTTTCCTGGGGGGAAATGCAGACCTCGGTTCCAAAGTATTATCATGTTCACGAATTTGTCTATCGGTTGTTTTAGCTTTACTATCTTGTTCTTCGCTTTCGGCCGAAGAAGCTCCACTGTCACTGGGTGTTTCCGTTGCACGTTTATATACTGGCAAAAATGGTAAAGGTCTAAATATCTCGAGAGGCGATTCACTTTGTCCAAAATTCGCACCCGACAAAGAAAAAACACTTGTACTTGTTACGAATTCCTTGTAAGACATACTTGAAGGAGGTGTACTATTGCTATTGTGATGTGAAGTATTAATCAATGGTCCGACTGGTCGATCTTCTTCTTTTTGCCAACCTAAAAGTTTGAGTTGGTTTTGAAGAGTAAGTTCCTCGGGTGCCTGCACTTTAATTGATTCACAATTTTGCTGTTGACTTTGCTTTTGTATCATTGCAATATGAAATAATGAGACTGTAACGCTTGCTCTTCTTGACTTTGTGAACTTTGCTCAGAGCTCTCTTTGCCTCCACCGTAAAGTAAACACTGCTGTGTTGGTGACTGCAAACCTGGAAGGTAGCTCGGCAGAAAGTTGGCGTTGAATGGCCCTGTATTTAGATTACTCGTCGATTGACTATTATTCGATTGTTCTTGTAGTAGGCAGTGAATTTTAAACCAATTAGAACGGCGTCCGTATCGTGAACCCGATTTGGACATACCGACCATAAGACACTTTCTCAAACGACAAGCCTTACATGCGGTGCGGTTTTTTTTATTAATAACACATATGCCACCATTTTTACATTCCGAAATGCTTCCAAGGTTGTTGTATGTTCTCCCGAAAAAAGACTGTAACAAAAATGCACATTTTCAAATTGTTATAGTTCAACCTCAAAATTCAAAATAAATTCATTGTATTCGTGTGAAAAGCTATGAGTAATTTATGCCAAAGAAATTATAGTGACTGTTTATCAGAAAAACCTAGAGCTAAAATTCCAAAATTAAATATTTAACTTTCATACATTGAAAAGTTTAGATTTAAATGCGGTGATTAGTTTTTTAAAGATGCGCGTTTTCGGAATCTATTTTTTGGCGTTAAATGTTTATCTGAAAATCCTACAGTGATGAAACTCGCAAGTAATCTTCGAATGATTTTTCAATAAAATATTTACAATTTTTTTTGGAGAGGGCAATTTTAAAAAATGTTTATGAACTATGTAATTAGAATTGTTCCAATAATCAACTTGAATTTAATCACAAAAATTGTTCGTCACAATATGAGACGCATTCACAAAAGTAGTAGATTAAATACTGTCGCAAAATATGCTACAAAGAAAATGCCAATTCAGAAAAAATTGTTTGTAAAAATATAATAAGTTAATTTTGTTCAAAATCACTTATTCTGAAATGGATTTTTTTTCGTAGCCCTTTTAAGGATAATTTTTTTGGAGTCACCATCGATATAACAATGCATCGTAATGCCCTTATGAGAATATAAGAATACATTACTCTCAGTGTTGAAGTAAATCATTTTCTATGGCTGCGAGGCTTAAAAGTGCAACATATAATCGATGTCTCATTTGTAGATACTTTCGAGCCCTACCTGTGTCATCATCGCATATGATGACATCATACAATAGGGGCAACGCAACATAGACTATAACTATTACTTTGACATAAAATATAAATGGAAAATTCATAATTTTTTGAGAACGGTGGGATGAAATTTTTAGATGATGTTCTCTTTAAATATTTTTTTTAATATTGGATAAAAATAATACTTTGAATCTTTCATGTATACAATTTTTCGCATAAATTATTCCAATCAATACGAATCATAGACACAAAGAATTGAAATCTCGCGAAAAATTTACTTATTTGGAATATTGAAAACTTAACTTTTTTCCTGGTTGAGATTAATAATATAGATTTCAACGCGGGTTACATAAAAGGCTTTTGCATAAATATTACGTCGATTTAAAATAGATTACGTGTTAGAGACTGAAGGATCGAAAAGCCTCAAAGCACGTGTAAATATTGGCTGAGGCAGAGGTGGGGCTAATAAAAGCTCAGAGACTTTATTTTTTTGCTTCATAGGTGCGTATATTATTTTTCATCACTGCGTGCAGAAAGTGCAGCTTTCCTACACGGTGGGCGATCTTAAATAGTATATTCCTGAACGAGTGCAGTTATATATTTTTTTAGAAAAACGGGAGAGCCATATCTACACCAGTTGATAGTACTATTTTTTTCAAAGAAAGCCTAAAATTAGCGTCAAAGTTGCATATTTTAAGTTAGAGTGGTAAAAAAATTAATTTCACGTGACTTCCCCTCCCTTTTCCCTCTCCCCTCTCCAAAATAAGAATAATATAGTAAAAGAGCTGACAAATTCAATTTAATCTACCCGCTCTTATCTTTAAAAGTTAATATGTTTATATCTATAGAATATTTTTCTTCTAAAGAGGACCCACTCATTTTGTGTAAATCAGTCAGTAAATTATATAATTATAGTTTTTTTACCTTACAACCTTCGCAGGTAAAAGCTCCGAAATGAAATCCTGCTGCTGGTTCACCACAAACTTTGCATTGTTGATTCATCTGCAAAATATCATTCCAAACTATTTAATAAATTTAACAAATTAAATAATAAAAAAGGCAGGCACAAACGCAAATGGAGTCACCATTATTAAAACGAGAGAATATCAATCTAATAGTAAATCTTGTACTTCGTAACTTCAATAGTTTTTATTGTTAATAAGGCAACTTGTAAGAAGTAACGCATGGAACTCAAATCTTTATATTTTGGTCCAATGAAGAAAAGTAAAAATAAGAGTTGGGATTGCGACAAAATATGTTTTTGCATATTAATTCCAACATAAGTTCAATTGTTGAACTTATTTGACATTTAATTTTTCGTATTTTTCACCCTCAAAGCATTACTAGCATAGGCCAAGTATGGTAATCAAGTGACGATACGGGTTATAGAGAAAATTATCTGACAGAAAGTAGGAACCAAACCAAACTCCTATTTGTATTATAGGAGTCTGGTTTCAAAAAAAGTAGGTGCCAACTCGACGCATATCAGTACATTGTGTTATTGAGTCGGGAGGTTATACACGAGTGCAAGATTGAAAACCGCCTCAGTTGCATATTAGTAATTTTCGATACAAGTGCCAAAAAGTGTTACTCATGGCACTTGTATCGAAAATTACCATTTCATTATCGAGTGCAAAAAGTAGATTTTTAGATTTTCCCGCACACTACGCCATGCGGTAAGTAGCACTTCCTGCATGCTGTGATGAAAAAAATATTTTACATCTCGAGATTGATGAAGTAGAATCTAAATTTTAATAATTCTACTACATTCTTTCAATAACTAAAAGAATGAACATTTTTTTAATTTATAAAAGGTTTTGTGAAATTTCTATGGCATATTTTTTATTTATTTTATTCAAAGCATAAAGAAAACTGGTAATTTCCGAAAATAATCGACGGCATATGGTTCCAGTAGCGTAATAAACTATTACCTACCTATCAGGATAACCAGTAATTCTTTAAAGCACGATGTATTATAAAATTCGTGCTCATCATAGTACGTAAATGCTTTGGATATTTCTCAATCAAAGGGACAGTAAAATGAAAAATTCCATATTATAAACCTTCAAGTTACCAATGAACCTCATAGTTTTGAATTCCGGCGAAACAGCTTCAGATGAAACTCACCCTACTCCTGAGTAAGTTTCATGTCGAGTTGAAAATTGGTAAAGTAAGTCAGTTAGAGTGAGTCTCACGAGAATCTCATTGCATACTTATCACAGTTTTGTGTTGAATTAAAAAAAAACGAATAATTAGTTATGCCATTATACGAGTTACATGCAGGTCAGCTCTTTATCAGGATTTGAAAATACCACCTTTGAAAGCTTTATTTTTTAATATAACAAAATTTAATCAAAAAACGTTTTTCTTTGGGGTTCTCTCGCTCATACGATTATAAATTGACAATAAAACTCACAGATACATTTAGAATAGATATGTCTTTTACAAAAAGTTTACTTTTGAATTGAATAAAAAAAATTATTTTACACCCTGAAATGGGTACAATTTTTAGATTTATGTTTAACTTGTATTCGGGTTTATCTAACATAACAGTTGATTGTAACTTTCAAATGAATTTTTCTTACGCCTTTTGAGTTCCATTGAAATTATAATGTTTTGTCAATTATCCAACAACAAATTCTATGCTAATTGGAACAATAATTTTGTTTCAATCAAACATTCATTGCTGTATAAAAATCTCTTTAAAAACAAAAAATACAAGGTACTCTACTAATTTCAGAAAGATAATTCGTGACTATAAAATAAATAATAACGAATGTATAAAGTTATATGTGCATAACAAAGAGCTACTTATTTATTAGTTGCACGATAAAGATTCATTGATTTGATTATAAAAATCTTTTTATTAATTAATATTTTTCATGCAGCATTTGAATTGCTAATGTAGATTTTATTGCTAAAGGTTAAAAACTTTAAAGGAGCTTAAAAAAAAGGAATTTATTTAAAGAATTTTTCTTTCCCTTTCCATAAAATGTTTTAAAATTTCAAAAAAATAATTTAATACTGAGATACAGCCATTTCGGTGAGCCTTTATCGTATACTTTGGTGTTACATTTTTTTGTCTTTTGCATTTTGCAGCTACAGCACCAGGGTCGCGTACACTTCTTCAAAACATGAATGATTATAGCTAGGACCTTGGACGAGGTGATTGGAGCCACAGGTAGCTTTCAATCAGAAGATTCATGATGGAGATAACAAAAAAAAACAACTCAAATTAAAAAAAATGATGCTTTAATGAATGCAGAGTATACTACGGGTCCAATCACCTTGCCCGACATCCTGGTCATAACCATTCGTGTTCTGAAGAAATTTACGTGACCCTGGTTCTGTAGCTTTCCTAGTTCGCTCTGAAAGTTACGAAAAGTGAGGTGCAATTTTGAAAAACATAAAACGTTAGGAAAAAGTAGAAAAAATTTAACCCTCAAAGTATACAAATAAGGTTCACATAAATGGTTGTATCTGTGTAAAAAATAAAAATTTTCGAATTTTAACAATGTTATGAAAAAAGAGAGAAACATTTTTTCCAAAAATTGAATAACATGTGTTGAGCCTTCAACTTGAACTTTATGACTTAGATTTTGTTTGAGTCTGATCGATAATATAATGATGAATCATAGATTGATTTTTGAGTTGCTTCAGTGACCCATATATTCATTGTAAATAATTTTTAATTGCGTTAAAGCCAGTAAAAAGTATAGTCTATAGTTTTTATTTTTAAAGTAAAATTTTTATGCGAAGGAGAAGAAAATTTGATTGTTTTTTATTTATTTTTGGGAGATAGTCTATGGCAATTGTTTTTAAAATAATTTTATCATCATTATAAATAATTAAAATGGATTCTAATAATCATAGAAATGATGGTAATGTTGATTGTAATATAGAGTAAAGTTAAGAATAGTAAATTTGATTGCAAGGAAATGATTACAGACTATAAAGGAGCACACATAAAAAAATCCAAAGAAAGGACAAAAAGACTGATTTTAAAGCTTCAATTAACCGTGATTTTGGGGACATTCCTGATAAGACATGGCTAATTTTGATTATGTATTTATAGATATCGATGCAAGACTGCGCGTGTTGTTCGGGCACGAATAAGATGGGTTGCAAGTTTTTTTAATACTTAAAGTGGATGGCACTAAATTGGAAAATTGGAGACTTTTAGACACTCATATCGGAGATTATTATTGTTAAAAATCTGGAAAACTTTAAGTTGTGGAAAATTCTGATAGCCTTGATCAAAATCGTTTGAATAGAAACAAAATACGTCTAAATGTTTAAACGAGTCTCATAAAGTTTGTCCCACGATTTATAAAGCTACTGCGAGGAAATCGAAATGCTCATGACCACATATCATTCATACGTCAATGGGGTTCCCATTCAGAGGAAAAAATAGGGTGAGCGCGGTTTATTGGTTGATTTTCATATGAAAAGTAGCATGAACAGATGTTTTAAAATACATTTTTCATTGCAATTCAAAAATCTACTTATTAAATGAAAAATTGCTTAGAAAATATATAAACAATGTTATGCTTTACAGAATCTAAAATGTTTCAAGAGGTTATCAAGAGTTTGCTAACTTTAATTGTGTAAAAAAATGATCAGTAATAAGACTAACTATTTACTCATGAATTCAATATTTTAACTCACCTTAAAATAATATTTGTAGTTATATTTATTTAAAAATTGAAATGACTATTCACTGTTTTTAGTTTAGGTCACTGAATGTCCAATTATCACAACACGTTTTTATTTAGTGGTCATCTCAATAAAAACTGGTCGTCAGTTATGAGATTGATTGAATCATTATTTTGATGCATGATTAATTACCAATTCTTATAGTGCCTGTGGAGAGCACTGAGCACTTGAGTTATAACTTAAAAATTCACTTTCACCAAATGATTTCGGTGCATGCCATACACAATCACATGCTAACTAATAAACGAATCGTACTAAATGCATAAAACCCAGAAGGTGGGAATTATTTTAGAGTGACATGACGCGAGTAGCCGGTGCGACCGCGCCAATGAACAAGAAACAACTGATGCTCGGCGAACGTCGACCTGTTTGCGACCAAGAGGCAAGGTGACCGACCACCGATTTTCAGTATTCTCATGCTAACTCTCGGCGCTTGCCCTTCCTCTACTCGTTCTATAAACGCTTGAATCGTAGCATTGGTGGGAATTCTCGACGCTCTGCCAATGCACCACACTTGTCGGGGCGGAGCCTTCGACGGAACCGCCTATAATGTTGCTCTATCCAGTAAAATTAATCGAAAATCAACCCTTCATTTTATTAATATTCCTCTGATATTTTCATCGTTTCTACAACCCATACTGACACAGTTAAAAAGAGTTTTCGCGGTCCTCTACGTGGAAAATTAGATATAAGAAGAATGCTGAATCATTTATATAATTTATCATGCTACGATTCTATTGATTTTCAATGTTAATTTTATTGGAGGCTGCAGTTGAAGATCGTTCAGAAGAAAACATTTTACTTGGCCAGATTGAACTCGAAGATTCAACAATTTTTTCAAACTTTTTATTTGGTATCATTCGATGCACGAAACATATTGTACAATAAGTTTTACAAATGACAGTTTGAACATTTTGAAAGTTCCAGCTAATAATTTAATTTTCTATCAAAGAATATAGAAATTAGAGTGTTTTTGGTCACCATGAATTAAATAATCAGTTCTAATCCACGTGATTGAACATTTTTATTTTCAAATAATTTTTAATATTTTTCCAACATATAATTCGAATTTTTCACGGCGATTTATAAATCAAACTATATTTGCAAGTTAGGTGACAATTGGTCTCGTAAGGGCTGCGCTTAAAAACACACTCTTAATCGTTGTATTTTGTTTAAGTTATTAGTCTACAATTATAAAGTGACGAAGTAAAAGTTCTATGATTACCTAATATTTTGAGTATTTCATGGTATATAATTAAGGGGAGTATTGTAAATCATCAACTATTTTTTATTTTTTTATGAGGATTTTATTGTAAGTGTAGTCTAAAATTAATCTTATTTCTTATAAATGCATATGAAAGTACATATGCTCGAGAATATTTTGAGAAATTTTCATCTTAAACTTTTCATATTGAAGAAAAGCGACAAGAAAATCTACTGAAAGTTATGAAAATTCCGGTGAGATAAGTAACATATTAATATAATATGATATTAAAAATTCGAAATGGCATCGTTAGTTTATTAATTCTTTCAGGTATTGACGTTAATTTTTTTCATTTAATTCATTCACTAAGGGATTGATAAAAAAATATGCAAAATTTCAAAAGGATTGTTTCAATATTTTTTGAGCTACGTTTCTTATTTCGAGAAATTGTGGTTTAAAGATAACAAGTCTCAATCGTGAATGAATAGATAGAATAGATTTAAAAGTTCGATATTTACGTCAACTTCGTTCCAATAAATCAGGCTGATATTTTGAAGGATATTATACGAAGTAAATAAAATGAAATGAGAAGATAAGAAAAATTCAAAAATTTTCGAAAAAAATGATATACTCCTCTCAATACATACAAAAATGTTTACGAGTACTTTAACAGAAATTGTTTCAAGTACAATAATTTCAAAGGGGATTTTTCTTCGTGAATATTTCGCTTAGGCTTTAGGTTGGCTGCAAGAAACATTTTCTAGTAGAACTGAAAATATTATTCGATTTGTTAAACAATCACCAAACAATTTTCTGACATAGATGGTACATGTTACACGCCTTTTTACCCTTTCATTTTTTTACCCTGATATCTTAGCCAGCCAGTGATGATATCTTTGAAAATTTTCTACACTAATTTGATTTAGCTAATAGTGCTATCATCATGATTTTAAAATATATTTTTCAAAAATACTTGAGTCAGCAAAATTTTAAGGTAAATAATAAAAATCTTATGTTAGCTATCCAAATGTCTGATAATCGATAAATAATCATGCAAATAATCAAGCACGTAAAAAATATATGCTAATTTTTGAAGTTATATAAAGAAAAATTCTCTAAAATCGTTTTGAAATTTCAAAACTACTTTCAGAATATGGTATACTTCGATTCGTTTCTGAACATCGAACGCAAATCTCGTGAATCGATGTGTTCGTGAATTTCCAAGTCTTATACTGTATACCTAACAATAAAAGACAATCATCAATGTTATTTTCTGCACAAGATAAATTAACCTACATATTCGGTTTTTTGCATGCCGACTTTAACGTCTTTGTGTAAAAAGAATACAAGAGATAAAAACAATGTCGGAATTGGAATTGATATTAATAAAAGATTTCCGAAATTTTTGCAGTTTTATTGATTGTGAGTAAAAATATAATTTATCTATAAATGTTTTCCATTGATAATTTTTATGAAAAATTGCTCCTACACAGGGCTTTAAAAAAATGTTGTTTTAACTATTTCAGCCACCAAAACTGTTATTGATCAAAATAATATTGTGTGTGATGATGACAGTCTTCGAGCCAAACTTTCCTTGACCTCTACTTCTATCTCTAACAAGACTAGTCAATACGATATTGTTTTGGAAATAGAATTAGCAGTAAAAAAATGGATTAAACAGTTAGAAAATGTAAGATTCTATCCATATACTTTCTTGGTATGTCCAAGTAGCATGTAATAACATACATTTTTTTTTTCAATTAGGAACTTGTTGTTAGTCAACAGTTGCGAAGAGAAACTGAATTATCAGGTCCTGCCACAGAATCGTTGTACTGGAGAAAAATTTTCATTAAATTTTCGTTTTTAAATGAGCAATTTCATTCTTCTGAAACTCAATCATATATTGAATTTCTGGAAACGCATAAATCAAAATTATTAGAGGTAAGTAATTATGATCATTCAAATTATTTGACTTTTTTAATACTATATACTTTATTTAATGATGTTTTAGTTGTGGAAGAACATTCTGAAGCGTATATTGGCTGTTAAGATATTAGCTCAAGATAATATGAAATATTTAAACGTACTTGAAATTTTTATCAATCCTTTGTATAGATTAAATCCAAAAAGGATAGGGATTCACCTTCCATCCCTCATGTACTCATTGCAAAATATATTTTCAACTTCAAGATTTTTCAATAGGAATGATATACTAACATCAATGTTTGTCAAGGTAAAATCCATAATTACATATATAATTATGCAATTTCTACATAGAAAATAATTGTTTTTAAATAGATGACCAATCAGATTATATTATCTTGTAAATCATATTTAACTGACTACAATACTACAAACATTTGGGATGTGCCAATTCCAGAAATGATTTCTAGAATCAAGGTAAAAAATATTAATTCTAATAATTAATATATTTAATAATTAGGTATGAATAGGAAATTTTTTAATTAATTATTTTATGCTATAATTTTAATCACATTCAAAATGCTTGTAACATTGCTCTTTTCTAGGAATGTGTAGAGTTAAATAACAGTTACCATCATCTGTATACATCAATAAAGCAAAAAATGGAAAATGTTTTTCATGAAAATACAATACGTATTTCTGAAGTTCACATTTTTGGAAAATTCCATACATTTACTCAAAGAATAATAAAGGTAAAATATATGAAATGTATAAATCAGCATAAAATACAATTTTTACTTAAATTTATTTTTATTTAGATTGTTGAAATTCTCAATATTTCTTTGAGCTACTCTATTTTGAATCGGTCAACAATAGAAGGTATTCATGTTTTTGCTCAAAAGTTCACTTCTTTTTTTCAAGATATGATATCTAAAGAATACGACCCATTGGACTTTAGAAGAGTTACCTTTGAACTTGATTTTGATGAATTTAAAAATAATGTGTTAGAGACACAAACAGAGCTGAGAAACTTTTTCTTTTCAGTTGCAAAACAATCTACATTACATCAGAATCTCATCATTATTAGAAGGTAATAAATATTTGACAAATAATTTAAATTATGCAAAAATAAATTAATTGCACAATGAGTAAGTGTTGAGAATTGAAAATTAAAAAATTCAGACACATATACTTTAAGTTTTATATGAGCAATATAAAACAATAAAAGTATATGAATGATTAAGATATTATAATGAAATTATAATAGGAAATAATTTTGAAAAATAGTTTGTTTGAGAATATATTTATTCTTATATAAACCAAGTCCCTTTTAACAGACTCAATTGGAGTCATCGATTAAATAAATATCTCAAGTAATGGTACCTCAAAATTTGATAGTACTTACACAAATAAAGATTCTCAATAGTACCATTGTTATACATTGCTATTTAAAAGTTAGTTAATGTTTCTGTTCAAAAATATTGTAGTCAGGAGTCCTAAATTGTAAATGCAAGCATAGTTTAACATATTCTTAACAAAGATTTATAATCAATTAATTTTTGTAATTAATATATAAAATTGAAAACATTTTTTGATAACTCATTTATCTGCACATCAGATTTCTACAAAGTTTTTCAATTTTCAATAGTTCTCAATGAATAATTTTTAAACAATACTACGCATCTTTTATCAAGTTTAAAATTAAATATGTTTTTCTTGAAAACATTATTATAAAGATTTTCAGGATGTTGAAATTTTTTAATTCAAAAATAATGATAATGCTTGTGGCAATTAATTTAATTTATGCAACAACGCCAACTAAGCATCATTTTTGCTTAGGATTTGTTAAAAGGTCTAGGGCATGCATGCAAATAGGCAGATATTTGTAAAAATTGGATTGAACAGTCAATTGTTTTACTTATTACCAATTACTAGAAAATATCATAAAATCGGAAAACATCAGGAAAAATGTTGGTAATGGTCCTCCAAAAAGATAAGACTACTTTGGGGGTTTTCATGTATACCTTTGCATTACACCTTTTCTACTATTATTGCACGCCTTTTCTACTACTATTCTACTATTATTCGATGTGGTCCCTTGCTCTCTCTTTAAATGTTATTGTCATGCAAATGAGTCGTTATCTAATTGTAGTCCCTACAATATGATAATTTCGACTTTTGATTTTACTTATCAATGATTTTTTTATAATAAAATTGATCTAAATTATGTACTATAAATTTTGAGCTGTATATTTTTTAAATTTTCTGTGTCACCCGAACTATTCTTTATTAAAACTTTTGTCCAATAATTTGATTTGATTTTTATTCAAAGTGAATCTAATTAAATTTTTATATTTGATGTTTCATATGAATAAATATCGTGAAATTTTAACATTCGATTCAGCACGAAAAAAACGCGAAAAAGTCGTGTTAATATTGTTTGTAACTTTCTTTATTGGGCACGTAAACTAAAAAGTGATACCATTCGATTTTACGACCCAAAATCTTTCTCTACTGAAAAAACCAGACCGATTGGTGGTGAGGCCTTTCGGGACTATTTTTTTTTAAAGTCATTACGCAATCTCATCAATCCAAAAAGCCCTATCTCCAATCGGCCTGATTTTTTCATAAAAAGTAGGATTTATGTTTCAGAATACAATGATTTTTTACTTGCTAGGGTGCGTGCATAATAAAAGAAGTTATAAATAATATTAACACGACCTGTTCGCACGTTGTTCGCACTGATCTGAATGTTAAGATTGCAAGAGATTTAGTCATATTCAGAGGTACTTATAGGTACTTGCATTATTTCTATTTATTTAACTCTGAATCATCATAATTAAAGATCTTGAAAACTTATAAGGGACTAAAAAACGAATTTTTTTCAATTTCTTTCAAAGCTCTTTTGCTTGTTTCCTCTTGCATTTTTAAAACTCCAAAATTATAGTTCACTGAAATACAGCTAGGTAAGATACAGATTTTTTTTAAATAAACCTGCAGACGTGTTTCGTGGATTTTTCTGAAATTTTGGTGTGTTATAGTACATGGAAAAATAGTTTTTAAGACGGAGTTTTAGACTCCGATATCGCTCGTAGCCTTGAGAATTCGTAGGGACGTTTTTTTTCTATTTTTTTTCATTTTCTATTTTACCGATTCTGAAGCTGTTTTTGACTTGAAAATCTGAAAAAATCATCGAGCTATTTTTCAACAAAACAAATCATATTGAATCTGTTTAGATTTTAGAGTGCTTTAGGGCTTTAGATAAAATCATTAAAAATTTAAATAATTTTATTTTCGGTAAATCGGTTCAATATTCCGGACTAGAATATTTTTTTCTTAATTCTGACCCTAAAAACTAATTCCTTGAATTTTTCAGATTTTTTCATAGAGGTCGCTAGTGTCTAGAGCCGAAAATAGTATATTTTGCACCTAGGGAGTGAAAAACTGGAAAGTCTCAGAGCACATGTAATTTATCAGCCGAGGCGAAGCCGAGGTTGATAATCACGTGCTCTGAGACTTTCTTTTTTCGCTACATAGGTGCAAATACAATTTTTTGTGAATCCCCCAGCCTAAAGTAACATTTTGGTTTTTCTCAGCGGGAGCAAAATGTTACTTTAGGTTGGGGTAGCACAAAAACGCTATTTATAGCAAAAATAAGCCGTAGAAGCAAGAGCTTACACTACAAAAATTTTGAAAAATATTTTATATGAATTCTTTGTCAAATTTTAAAACTTTTTTGTTCTTTGCATTTTTTCGTTTAAGGCTTTTTTTCGTAAGTATGATAAATGCCTTCAGATTTCGTATTAATCTATCTGAGTAGTAGAGCGATATCGGAGCTTAAAATCACGAAAATTTCAGGAAAATCCTTGGACTTCGTCCGAATTCAGTATTCATATGAAAAGAGCTTTTTGGGTTGTTTTTTTATTAGATGGGTATTAATTTTTACCTTGCTACAATAAATGTATGTCATTGTATCCACTTCCACGTTTGAGGTGATTAGAGTACGGCAATTCTTCGTTCGATGTTTGTTAGAAAAATGCGGAAACCTGCGAAAAAATGTTTACTGTCTACGAAACTTTGATAAGGTATGTTTTGGAAATAGGTGACTTGCCTCTGTGTGGCTTCTTTCGCAAAGATTAATCCTTGCTTTCCGGGTTCTTATACTTTCTTATGATTCAAACGATCGGCATATCCAAAAGTGTCGGTTTGGTTAAGGAGGCCCTTTCAGTTCATGTTTTTCCACAGTAAACTTTTGCATAGAACTGTACATCATGTATGCGCAGTACGCACTGCGCAGCTTGGCATTCACTGATTTATCACAAAAACGTTATGTGACACGAAAAGTCTTGATTTTTAGAAGCGTAAACCCAATTTTGCGATTCATAGGCTTAAAGAAGAGGATTTTTCTATCAACCCTATACACTCTCATACCCGAACAAATTAATTTATATTTAAAAACATCTTATGAATGCTCGATCCCGGTGGCCATCCCATAAAGCTCATGTTAAAAATTTCACACTTTAAGGATGTTCGGGGACCTCAGAGGGGGACGAAGCGGGACGCGATGGGCTCCTATGTTCACCGTGTTAAAAAATCAGAACTGCCAACTTCGAAATAACACGAATTTATAGGGTTTTTTCAATAAACTGGCACACAATTATAGCTATTATTAATAATTAAATCATTTTGATGAGTTCATTCTACATTTTAGGCGTAAATCAATACTCTATTTGTCATTAGAGTTGAATGAGCACATATTTTTGTTGTTCTAGCTTATTTGTTGGTTAGGGTACGCGCAAATGACCCACGAATTTTTACACAACAATTTATTTCCCGATAACTAAACGGTTGATGAATTTTTTTTGCAGTCAAATTATTCCTTATTAAATTTCCTATACGTAGGTATTTTTTTTCTATTTAGTTTTTGTTTTTTTACATTATGTTTATGCGCATTGAAAGTCAAAAATTCATGATTACTCGTAAGAAACCATGTTAAAAGGTCGAAACATTTTTTTTATCATTTTAACAAAATTTCACGGTGAAAAGTTGTATTTTGATATTAACATTCATAATATAAAATTTCAAAGCAAATAAATGTATTTTAAAAACTTGGCTGCATTTTGAATGAGACCCCCGAACCTCCGGGCTGGCGATAGTGCCTACAAGTTACCGACGTACTGAACTATTTTGTGTCCTTATTTTTCTCCACGAATAATGAATCAATCGTCTTGAAACTTCGAAATAACGTTCAGAAGATTGATACAATTATGCCTGTGCTCTTGTTTTCAAGGAATTGTCTTATAAGCTTACTCAAATTAAATTTTTTGGAATTAGAGGTTATGAAAATCCAGAAACAACAATAAAATCTATTCACTTAAAATTCTTGACAATTACGGGAAAACAAGAGCACATGCATAATTGTGTCAATCCTCTGAACGTTATTACTAAGTTTTGAGATGATTTATTAACTATTCATTGAGAAAAAATGAGGACAAAATATTTCGGTACTGAATACCGACTGAGTGGGTAGGCCTGGCCCTTAAGGGTCCTCTATACACGATGTGAAATGCTCAGTCGGTAACACCAGCTACCTAGTTATATTTATGTTCAATCTGAAAAATTGGAAATGTTATTCGCAAATAATCGAGTTGACGCATATTTCTAATACACTCATTAACATTGTGGTCGAGTTTTATCCAATTCCATGCATTATTCAAAGAGAAAAACGAAAACTACGAATAATCATGATCAATGTTATTTAATAGGCTATGATTATTCGTAGTTTTCGTTTTTCTCCTTGAATAATCCATGGAATTGAAAGAAACTTGACCATAATGTTAATGAGTGTATTAGAAATGTGCGTCAACTCGATTGTTTGCGAATAACATTTACAATTTTTCAGATTTAGCATAAATAGGATGGTAGCCTAGCGTTACCGACAGAGTGTGTATAGAGAGCCCTTAAGGGGACATTCTCATTGATACATTTTTTGTACGTTAAAACGTTCTTTAACTTAATAAAAATACCCTGTTAAAATTTTTATAAGGGTTCATAAAGAAAAAAAGTTATGCCCGATTATACGAAGCATCTAGCGTGCTCGATATGCACAGAACAAAACTTCGGACGCGTTTTTCTCAAAATCACTTTTTTTCAGTTCTTGCGAATGATTAAAAAAAAATTGCAAGTCCAATCCTTATGTTTCATATCTTTTTTTAATCGTTACAACTTTCTGTAGAACATAAACCTCTAAAAAGTTAAAAAAATCATTCCTAATTTTTTTATGAGGGTGAATTCACCTCGAAAATAGCATTTTTTCAGAAATACTCATGTCAAAATCGTAAAAATTGAAAATATAAACTTTTTAGAGATTTATGTTCTCGAGAAAGTTGTAACGATTTAAACGACATATGAAACACGAGGATTGGACTTATTTTTTTTTGTAGTTTCATATGTAAGGAACAATACCCGAAAGGTCCGGAATGAATGAAATTTATAGTTTAAAAAAAAATTTAAGAAGTAATTTTTTTTACTATTTGCAATGAGAATGTCCTCTTAAGATAAAATAACTCAAGATTTTGAAGTGTAAGCCACATAAATAAATACACCATTGGATTCAGCGTGATTTATTCTATTGTAACATCCGAATTAACGAATATTACATAGTTTTATAATTTAAATTCTTTCTCACAGAAGTGGTTAGGATTGGGTTAAAATAATAAGACGTTGAAAATTTTTTATAATTTTGCGACGTGCGAGGTTTTGGGCCCTAGCCCATGCTCGGCCTGCCGTCGTATTCTTTATTCACAGAGGCTCCGGGTAGCCTATCGTTGAGTCTTACCTCAGAAGGGGTCGAGCCGCCACCAAGTGCGCCGCGAGCTTCGGCAGTCCAAGCTGAAAAGAAGTGAGAGAGGGTCGCGAAAATACGACGAAAAATGTACTTTTGCACACAAATAATCTTTCTTTATTTAACTCCAACCTTCAACTATCACTCATACAATCATCACTGGCATCGCGCTTCATTTCGCTATCTCACAACCTGTCTCGTCGCTATTATCATCTCGTGCGTCGGGAAATAATTAATAATACGCGAGTCTAAGGGGAAACGCGCGGGTTACAACGCTAGCCCGACGCGAGTCCCGATCAAGTGCCGCGTGATTGCACTGCGCGCAATCGGCCCGTTTCTCCGAAATACGGTCGACGCCTTTGCTCTGCTCGCGCTAGCAGATGCGCGATTTGGTCGCGCACGACCAAGACGATACGCGCCTCGCTTGCTCTCGCACGAGCGTCCAAGGCGGAAGTACCGCTTCGCAAAAATGGCCACGCATAGGCCTGAAACGCGACACGTATGCTCGAAATGTCCAACGTACTCGCTACAATAATTACTCCGATCTCCACGACTAATCAGACAACAATTCTGCTGCGAACAATTCCTCCTTTCTCACTCATACATCCACGCTACGCAATCACACACACGCACACACGCGCGACCGACCAAGTAAAATACCATCTACGACCTTATTTCCTCGCTACTTTGCCTCGGACTACTTCGTTCCACTTTGCCGTTGCCTTCCGCTGTACCCCAGCTGCTCCGTCCTCGCGACCCGTCCAAGCTCGTGATTGTTCGCCTCGGAGATGCCTCGGACGATTATTGTGAAGGTCGCTGTACAGCGAATTTGCTTGGCTCCCTTCCATTCGAGCCTTCGCGAATCGCCTCGTCACGTCGCAAGACTTCACTCGTCGCACTGAGCTCCAGGCTCGCACACAGCTTCTCCACGGACACGACACTACGTTATACCTGCCACACAGCTTCCACACAAATCACACGACAAACGTCCAAGGCCAAAACTCTGCCTCTCTCAACGCGACTTTTTACTCTCCCCAACACGTCCTTCCTCTCTCGCGGTCTGATTGCGAATCTTTTGTGTGTGTGCACTGTCGCGCAGATCGACCACGCATCGGGCGCGAAGCGCTCGATTTGCACAGATCGATCCGCTCGTCAGTGCACGTGGCCCGAGCGACACGTCCAAGGTTAATTTGGCTCTTCCTTTGCCCTGAACCTCGAACGCGCGCTCGGGTGATATCCAACTTTCCTACTTTACCACACTCCTCGGTCGCGCATCTCACTCACACTCTCACACATTACCATTTACGTAATTTTCGCGGTTGGCTGCCCAGTGACATCGTCACAATTTTTAAAATGAATTACATTAATTTATTTAACTCGACTTTGAAACACACACTAAAAGGCTGACTTCCTCTTGGCTCGTTGATGCCCCTCTTGTACGCTGCCCCGAACGATGGTGAACCAAAGATCTTCAGAGGATGAGCTGGAACCATTTGAGCACCTCGCGTAGCAAGGAGTTTAATTCCAAAAACTATTTAAACTTCAACTTTAAAAATGACTCTAGTACTTCTGACTAACTTTTGGAATTGACTTAGATTTTCGTAAGACTCTGAGATTGCGACACTTGCACTAGCTTTACACGGGTCGGCTGCCTCCGGATAACAAGGCCACTAGCTGACCGTCTGCCTCGGCAGAGGTGCAGCTAGGCTGACTCTCCTCTAAAACTTGCGTTGTTACTCCTGTTTAAATAAAATCGCTGGAATTCCAGTTGGGAAATCGAGCAGGATTTGACTGGAAATCGAGCTCGATTTAACTAGAAAACGAGCTGGATTTGACTGAAAATCTAGCTCGATTTTCGATCTGAAATCTAGCTCGAGTTTTGGCCTGAAATCTAGCTCGATTTTTGGCTGTAAATCCAGCTCGATTATTGATCTGAAATCTAGCTCGATTTTTAAACTGAAATCTAGCTTGATTTTTGAAAATCCAGCTCGATTTTTAACCTGAAATCTAGCTCGATTTTTAAACTGAAATCTAGCTTGATTTTTGAAAATCCAGCTGGATTTTTAACCTGAAATCTAGCTCGATTTTTGGCTGGAAATCCAGCTCGATTTTTGACTGGAAATCCAGCTCGATTATTGATCTGAAATCTCGCTCGATTTTCAATAATCCAGCTAGATTTCAGATAAAAAATCAAGCTGGATTTCAGGCCAAAAATCGAGCTAGATTTCAGATCGAAAATCGAACTGGATTTCCAGTCAAATCCTGCTCGATTTTCCAACTGGAAATCCAGCGATTTTTTTTTAAACAGGGACTGCTCGAAGTCAAAATCGAGAATAAGGCTAAGGCCTCTATTCCCCAAGACTAGGCGTTTTTATAAGGCTCGATGGTTGGTCTCCTTCTCTCAGGCTCAGACACAAAGATAAGATAAGAATTCGTGACTTTAGAATCTTCTCCTAACTTCGTCGATGGTCCACGTCTCTCATTTGATCATAAAACATGTGCTATGCATTCGTGTGCTCTGATTATAAATTGATTAAGATATAAAGAGTTTTATTATCCTGTTATTTCAGATATCTGATCTCAGGCCACCTCTGTTTACTCAGCAGGCCACATGGCATCTTCAATTGTGTTATCACACATCATAAAATTCAAGTGTTGGTCAGATTTCTTATGACGCACTTTATAATCTATATTTTTGTGCACATGACTATACAGCTCAAATGCATTATAACTGTGATATACGTAGTATATGGCACTATCGAATGGGACAGACCTTATTTCTCAACAAATGTTGAAAGAATCTCCTTAACTACATTGTATTATTGGATTGCAAGGGGCATGGGAAGTAGGTTTTCTTTATATTTGTGTGATGTTATTTGGCGTAAGAGCATAAGCATTAAGCATGTTTCATACCAGTTTCGTTGATAGTAGTAGTATAGTAATAGTAGCAGTAATAGTAGTAGTTCCAGAATGTTTACATTTCAGTCTTCTATATGTAGAAGCAATGACCTTCCTCTTCTGACAGGCGGTGGGTCTTTTTAATTAACCCTTTTCGTATTTTTTTTAAACTTCCCCAGACTCCGGATGCATGCCGTTCTTTCTCTTCTCTCTCCCCCTAGAAAAATCCAAAATAATGCTTTTTCATGCTACCTCAGCCGACTTTTACTAAACTTTTTTGTCCCTGCATCCGAAACGAAATAGTATATTTCTTAATGGGTGCACATATGGTTTTTTAGCAAAACGAGGGATTATAGCACGAACCGAAAGCGAGTTCTGTAACGAGTTATGTTAAAAAACTAAATCTACACCAGTTAATGATACTATTTTTCCTACGAGAGCATAAAATTAGCGTCAAAGTTGCGTATTTTAGGTTAGAGTGGGAAAAAAGTTCATTTCTGCTAGAGGATTCTTACATGTGCTCTGAGGCTTTCTTACCCTAGGCACGTAATATACTATTTTTAAGAGGTAGCTTCATTTTCAACGAATTAGCATAGATTTTTAAGCAATATTGTTTTGATAATAGGATTTAATTTTTCAATATAAAAAATAGTTTAATTCATGTCAATGTGTTTTTTTAGATTTCAGAAATTTAATTTCCAACAACTTTGGATTGATCGTAAATATATAGAACTCTTCAATATGCTTGAAAGTGAAATTGAAGATATAAGAGACGAATATAATGAAAAAAGATGGAATCCACCTGTACCTCGCAATATTCCAATCATCCCAGGTCGCCTTCTATGGATTCGGCAATTTACTAAACGATTGACGATTATAATCAATGCATATGGTAGTCGTTATAAAGTTATCACACACGAAAAAGTCCAAAAATCAATTAAACTTTACAATGCTCTTATGTTAGTTTTCACCTACTACGAAATTTTATACCATAAAGCATGGTGTAAAACATTTGAAATAGTAAGTGCAATGAAAATAACTTAATAGTACTTATATAAAGGTTGCATATAATATTTTATAGCACAAGAGCCTACAACTAGTGGCAAAGTTGCGATTTTTAGGTTAAAGTGCTTTAGAAGCAGTTTCGCATGATAATTTAATTTACCTTATATGTTATATAGTAATTTTGATACGTTGAGTGTCTGATGGTTACTCCAAATTATCCAGATGGATTTTTGACCTGAATTTTCACGTTGGAATTCATTTTTCTAGTTGGGTTTTTATCGAAAATTGTTTTTTTTTTAATAACTATTTAACAGGGTTTCATTATTTTTTTATGCTGATTTTTTTGATTAGGCAAATAAAATAATTTATTATTGTATCAATTCTAAGCAGGAGTTTAGATATCATAGATCCGAGATTCGTCGTGTTAGTTCTTTGCAAGGTTTGTGACTGTTGTTGACTAATATATGATGGTTTGCAATATTGTTTAAAGGTATTTAAGAGTATTAGAATTTGGCATTTATTAAGATTTTGGAACGTGTTTAATGGATTTAATTGATATTTTTTAGTTCTCGTTCCAGTCAGCGAAATCACTTATCTATTTTCTCAAACAAAAAATACTTTTGTAGTATTTCTCGCATAGTACTGATTTTACGTTTTATTGGGTTCGTGAACGTACTTACCAGGAGACTTTCCCAGCTCTAAATCATAGATTTTTACACGAAATTTTTCATTTCAGTTAACGAAACTCCAAATAATCCTGGAGATCTCTAGAAAATGTTTATTTTCGTACTCGAATCTCTTGAATTTCGTGAACGAATTTACCCCTGAATAGACACTTTTGTTCAGTAATGAAGCTCCCTATGATTAGTTTGACCACATAGGACTTGAGGCCCACTTTTAAAAATGTTTTTTATTTGATTTAAAAATCATTGCTATTTTCTACCACGATAATTGCACAGAATGAAAAGCTTTCAAAATTAGTCAAAAAGTAGGTCTGAATTTTTCAGAATTTTCGTGACCATTTATCACTTTTAAACTGAGGCTCCAACTAAAATCTAGATTATTCTGTGACTAATTCAGCTGAGCGTTGTGAAGTCCTTCTGTTGTTAAAACACTGCTAACTTGTAAACATCAATATCAATAACCCTTCGTCCAAATTTATATGATGCCTTTTTAGTGACTCGAAGTGTGCTGTATAAATTTTTGTATTTGTTACGTTTATTTTTAATATATTTTTTAATAATTAACCCATATTTGTATATATGAGGAGATTAATAGGAGTGAAGGTCACTTGGTGGAGGTCCCCAGGCCTCCAGGGTGACAGAGAGGTAGAGAGAGAAACGCAAGTACTTAGATTGAAACGTTTTATTGAGAGAGTCCCTCATGCGACTTGCTGACTAGGCGTCCAAGCGTACAATGCCGCTACAGAGTGTCGGGCCTCTTGCTAGGGCACAGGCTGCGTGGAGAGGAGAGGAAAAGCCCTCGGATCCCCACATATATGTGTACGTGAAGAATTAAATTTTGTTTCTTTCATCATCCAATTTGTATGGGAATATGTTATGATATTCATAAGTGAGTATAGTTGCGTTCTGTGCTCTGTCATTACCTTGAATTTACCGTAATATTGGAATTCATGGAAATGAAATTATATAAAAATATTATTATTCATGAATTATTTGCAAAGGGTGAAATCAATAGTTAACACATCGTAACTTTTTTATTCCAAATTATTTTTCGTTCAGCTGTAGCAACATCTGTTGCCACTAGTTTAAACATTTTTTATTCTTGCAATTTTTCATTCAAGAGCTTTTATCTCGAGACAGAAAATTGCTAATTTTTTTAATGAAATAAAAAACGCGTTTGAAAATTGGCCTTAAATCCCATGGGATCAAACGTGGTATAAGAAGCTTCGTTATTACGTATCACGAGACCCCAGGAAATCTTATAAAAGATCTGTAATTAGAAGCTACACTTGTATTTTTATTTGATTGTCTGTTATTATTTTTATCACGTACTTATCGTTGGTTATTCATCGAAAAATCGTAGGTGGTTCAGGTTCAACTTACTTCATTGTTATGCCTTCTCTTTAACGATGAAGATGTTGAATCTTTGACTTAATTACGGTTTGTTTAGCTTCCTGTTTATTATTCAATAAAGTTCTTTTAATTGGAGGGTTAATCTTTATGGTTATCCATCCGTCTCCATTTATGATGGGTAACTTAATTCTATAAAATAAAGTGCAGTTTAACTGGTTCACTGTTAATGTATTCTAGTTTAAATTTTGGGATAAAAATCATTACAATTATACTTAAAATCCGAGGAAGAGCTCAGGCCTTGCCTGCAACATGCAACGTTTTATCACCTGATTCGGAACACCATTCAGTCTTGGTGCAGCTGCTTTTTTGCTTAGATATAAAGGATTTTCTCGAACCGTAGCACGTTGCAGCTAAACTCCTTCTGAACTAGACGAAAAGTACTCATGATTTGCGTTACCTGGGGAAAGTCTGTCGGTGTTAGCGTGGCTTGATTTCGCAACTTAGCTCTACGGGCAGTCGTCTACTGCCTGGACCAGATCATTCTAATATTGGCTATTTTCTTCCATCACTTTCCGCAACTCAGCTTTTACCTCTCTATAATGCTATTTTTTTGGTAGTAACTTGCAATCGTTTTGTTTGATCAATAGGCTTCTGTTGTGTTTTTTTTGTCTCTTCTAAGACGACGCAGGTGGTAGGGGCATAGGCAATTTGTTTTCACGGCGGTCAAAGACCACAGTCCAAGGTATCGCGAACCGGCTCTCCGTGACTACAATCAACTACGCGATAACTGCTTAGACGCTCTCAATACTTCTCAATAACACTTATCGCTCTCTCACTCTGAATACGGCTCACACTTCTCGACACTGCTCGTACTCGCTCTCTCTCTCTCTCTCTTTCTCTCTCTCTCTCCTCTCTCTCTGAAGGAGAAGCGGTACACACGCGTTGGTTTCGAGCTCTGTTGGTTTTGTCGTTTGTGGCCGCATTTTTCGTGCGAAAATTGTGAAATTTTTTTCCCCGAGTGGAGTACCAAGTGTGCTTGTGACTTTTTTGAGTACGACGTCTCTGTTATTAGCCATGCAGTGCAAAGTTGCAATTTCAAATTTTCATCGGCTGAATCTGTGATTCGTCGTTGCCTACGCGTTTGTTTACGTCTGATGCTGCCTGTGTTGTTGTGATCGGTCTGTGTTTGGCAGTTACCGATAACTTGACTCTTGTGTGTTTATGCTTGGTCGACCGCTGCTAAAGAGAAGTCTCATCATCGTGCCGATTGCTTGATTTTGCCTGTACCGACTGTGGAGCTCACTACCATCTCGATTGCCTTCCACGTTTGAATACCAGGACTGCCAAGGCTTGCTGCATTAGGTTCGCCGCGGGAGGGACCGTGTGCGCCGCCGGTATATCTGGACAGCGCCGTGTGGACGCCGCGTTCGTTGTGTCCCCTGCTCGCGCCGACTCTCGCACGGCGGTCTTGGACGCCCGCCGTGGCCTTTCATCACAGCAATCCTCACAGCAACCATCCCCTTCAAACGATCCGGCGGCCAAAATGAGTGCAAATGGTAGCGGGCAGACTACTCTTGACGACATTATGGCCGGATTACAGGCGCTCGGCGTCGAGGCCAAGGACCAGAGCGCGAAACTGGAGGGACTGATAATGGCCGCAAACGCCAAGATCGACGGCACGATGGCCGCGCTGTCCGCTCAGGAGGAGCGCATCTCTCGTTTGCTGACCGATCACGAGCTGTTGAAGTCGCGGGTGGCGGCGCGCCCGAGCACTGAACTTCGAGTTCACGGTGTGCCAATCTCGGCGCCCCACGACTCTCCGAAGGAGCTCGAGGCGATTTTTCGGGCCCTGCTCGCCTTGCTCGCCTCCCCCGATAGCGCCCTGGACATCCAGGAGTATCGCTTCTTCGGCAACGATCCAGTGCCGCAGAGGAATGGCGCGCGACAAGCCGAGTGCACGTTTTCATTCGTGGTGACCTTCAAGCAGCCGATCACTAGAAATTTCATCTTACGACGTAAACGAGCTCACGGATTGATGAAGTACTTTGACTTTCAACAAGGCGGTTCGGATGCTGAAATTAGATTTTACGAGCTACTGCCCGGACCTGTCTACAAGCTGTTTCGAGCGGCTAAGGCGCGCGGCCGCGAGCACGGCTATTCATCGGTTTGGGCCGACGATGGCAGAGTCTTCGCCCGCAAGACTGTCACTTCCGAACGCATCGAGCTCGTAACCGAGTCCGATTTGAACCTGCTCGCATGACTGCGGGCCGACCTTTGCCGCCTCCAGGCCCTGGCAGCCGAGACCCGCACCCACTTGCAAGTTGCTCAGGCCAACGTCTTCTCGGTCCGCGCGCACTTCGAACTGATCGAGCAAAAGGTGGCTGCGCTGAACTTAGATGTCTTTTCGCTGTGTGAGACCTGGCTCACTCCGGACATCAGCGATGACGACGTAGGGATTCCGGGCTACAACATCGTCAGATGTGACCGCGGGATTCTTGCGCCCAAGGGTTCGCGCAATAAGTGGGTGCTGGGTGGGGGGGTCGCATGTTACATCCGCGATCCCCTAAAATTCAAGGTGATCCTCAAACCTCAGGTGTCGGCGGTTGGGATCCCCGAGTTTCTTGCACTCGAGCTCCTCTTGCATGGCCGCCCTACCCTGATAATATCAGTGTATAGCTCAGAAGGTATATTTCCCAATAATATGCTCGATTTTTATCATTCGATCTGCCATAAATATGAGCAAGTGATCATAGGTGGCGATTTCAACATTAATATGTTATCACAGGATTACATCCCGAGACGCCTGAAGGAGCGTACAGAGGCCTGCAATCTTGCTCTGATTCCATCCGGGCCCACAAACCACACCGCCAATGCCGATACGTGGATCGACCTTGTCTTCGTCGACGATGCCACCGGCGTGCGCGTATTTCAGAGGTCTGCGGGCCCCGTTCGTTCATACACACGATCTGCTTTTTTTGAGTACTTCATTGGTCACATATCGGTGACTTGTAAAACAAAAACATCGCGTCGTTTCTCAAACTTCAATAAAAATTTATTCAACTCTCAATTACTTGAAAAATTGAATACCCCATCGATCGAGAGTGCGGCCCAGGCAGAGTCAGCGTTGCACGGCTTTAATGCTATCATCGTCGACCTGCTCGACTTGCATGCGCCTTTTAAAACTTACCAGTGCCATCGGCGTCCAGCCCCGTGGTTTACACAGGCCCTGCGCGATCGCTGCAGGAGTCGCGGTCGATTGTACTCGCTCGCCAGACGATCCGGCGATGCTGTGGTTCTCGGGCGCTACAGAGCGGCTCGGAGGGCTCTCAAGCGTGACATCAAGCAGGCCAGAGAGCGTCACCTCCTCGCTGGCCTATCGGCTTGCACAGACGACGCCCGGCGCTGGTCATACCTTCGTGGCCTCGGCCTTGTCTCAGCCGACCACAGGTCACCGCTTGACTTCTTCTCGAGCCAGGAGCTAAGTCGCCATTACTCTTCAATTACAAGCGAGCACCCCCCCCCCCCCCCCCCCCCCCCCCCCCAGCTGCGCAGATGCTCGCTGCGCTGAGGAGTATGGGTCGTGGCGCACGTGGGCGCAGCCCGGATGGAGTCTCTTTTGCTTACTTGCAACATTCGCTTGAGGTCGTTGCACCGGTCCTGGCGAGGATCTTCAATGCCTTCATCTCTTCGGTTAGCTACCCAACGATCTGGAAGCGATCAACGATCATACCGCTGAGTAAGGTGGCTGCACCTGTCTCTCCTTCTCAGTCTCGACCTGTTGCAAATCTGCCCCACCTGGCCAGAGCCTGTGACTCGCTGCTCACGCGTCAGATCTCCAACTACCTCGAGAGACAGGGTTTTCTCTCCTCCCTCCAGTCCGGCTTCCGTGCGGGCTACAGCACGCAGTCGGCTCTTATCAAGATCACGGAGGATATGCGGAGAGCGATCGAGGACGAGGAGGTCACTATTTTGGTTTTGTTCGACTTCAAGTGCGCGTTCGACACAATCAATCACACGACTCTTCTTGGGCGGCTACGGGGCTTAATTTTGCACAGGGCCCTCTGCGACTTTTGCACTCGTATCTGTCTGGCCGGAGCCAGGCGGTGGTAGACGCCGATGGTGCTGCCTCAGACTTCATTGCCTGTACTTCAGGAGTGCCTCAGGGATCCTCCCTTGCTCCGATGTTATTCACCGCATTCATCTACACCATCGTGGCCTCTCTTCATCACTGCTCTGGCCCTTGTATGCTTTTTGCAGACGATCTACAGATATATTTGTCATGCAAGCCGACCGATCTCGATGCCACGATTGGGCGCCTCTGCGAGGATGCGCAGGCGGTGCTCGACTGGTCCCGCCGATGTGGGTTGCGCCTCAACGCCCAGAAAACCCAGGCGATAGTGGTGGCGTCCAACCAGCATCATATGCGGATGGACCTCACTGCTTGCCGGCCATTGATCGTCGATGGCTTGCTTGTGCCGTTTTCGTCGAAGGTCCGTGATCTGGGCCTTGTCATCTCCGACGACATGGCTTGGAATGCGCACGTGAACCAGATCTCTTCGAGGGCGCGCGCGAGGATATTACCGACCAGCGTGAGATCTATGTTGGTGTCTTCATTGGCCATACCTCATCTCGACTACGCCTGTGCTGTCTTCCGCTCGCTGCCGGCCGGGCTCGATCTAAAGCTGAGAAGACTCCTCAACACCGCAGTGCGGTTTATATTCGGACTTCCACGAGATGCCGTGATGCTGCCGTATATTCGGAGGCTGGGGTGGCTTACTC
Organism: Trichogramma dendrolimi; assembly: GCA_034770305.1. Classification (NCBI taxonomy): domain Eukaryota; kingdom Metazoa; phylum Arthropoda; class Insecta; order Hymenoptera; family Trichogrammatidae; genus Trichogramma; species Trichogramma dendrolimi. The sequence goes on from JAPMIB010000023.1 coordinate 1,612,438, forward strand.
CTGATCTGCGCCGCGACTACTTCTTTGGGATGCAGGTCCAGCGGACGATTTTGTCGGGCAGGCCGGCTTACCTCACGGATTTTCTGCCGGCTCGTCGGGTGTCGGCTCGAGCCCTCCGGCCAACTACATCCGAGCCCTTCACCCAGATAAGGATTAGGACCGAGACCTACGGAAATGGATTCAAAATGTCCGCGGCCAGAATGTGGAATCAGCTCCCCGCCGACATCATCGAGTCACCTTCGCTGCCGTCGTTCAAAGGCCGTTTGAAAAATCACCTATTCCGGCAACTTGGAGAGCGCCGATCTTAATCTGGCTGATGAAATGTCCTAAACCTACTTTGTATTATTCTTAAAACTGTAAATATTATATGTGCACATTGTTCCGAATTATTTTTGTTGCGCCTGCTCTTTGCCTTCTTGAAATTTAAAAAAAAAACTCTATGTAAATCGATGTATGTATTGTGATGCCTAATTTGTATACCTCTTTGAGCCCTCCGGCACTTATGTGCCTGGGCGAAATAAATTTATGTTCAATCAATCTCTTACTCTCTCTCTCTCTCTCTCTCTCTCTCTCTCTCTCTCTCTCTGAGTACGTAGCTGCACACACGTTTCACGTTTGCTCCTCTTTAAGGCTATTTTTCTGCTGCTTTCTGCCCTCGTGGCGCTTTTGGTTACAGGTCTTGCACGCTCAATATTGCAAGGTTTCGGATGCATCAAGTGTTTTGTTGCATCTTTGACCCTGCAATTAATACTTTATAAGTTTTCCGACGGGGTCGACATTGGAGGTCAGTTTTCCTGAAACCCTGAAAATCCGAAGAAATCTCAAGGGCGTAGTCGCTAAATATTCGCAAGTGTTCAGTGCTGCCAAAATGTCGTGTTTACGTTAGAGTTGTCTTCTGCTTCTTCGTCTTCGTCTTTTGTATTGGCCTTGGAGTTGTCTTCTGCTAGTGTTTGGAATTGAGCTTGTTGCTGTTTCGTCATGTCTCAGTCGGACACGTCGTGGCCTACAATTTTTCAGGCCGAAATTGAACGCATCCTAAAATATGTCGACATGACAAATGACAAAACGCTTGAAAAAATGTTCGAACTAATGAATCGTCTTATGAACAAGGTTGAAGGCTTGTGTACGTCGGTCAAATTATTAATATTATTATTTACAAATTTATTAATCGACCTTGGGTTGAGATCCCGTCTGACCGTGAAAGTTACAAAGTTACAAAGACTAATTACAAAAAAGAAACAAAAAGTATAGAATATAGAAACAAAGTAGTAAGGCAGTTAACAAAATATATACAAGAAACAATATATACAAGGAGGCAGATTTGTGGAGGTCATCTCCTCGAAGATGTATGGGCACAGCTCACCCAGTCACTGCCCATGGAAAGAACGAGGTGGAAGCCTACCGCTGAGACATCGAGTGATGGCGAAGGGCGAGACGAGATGCCCATGACCCGAAGGACTCGCTAGGATTCCCGAGGGCTAATCGCGCCCTCTATGCTCAACTGAAAGTAGGTAGTTTTGGCCCGTTCAAGAGCATAACGGGCGCAAGACCTGAGTTGCCGGTATGAGATGACGTTTGCCGACGGCGTTGATCGCCTGGCTCTCCGGTAGGCAGAGTCGCGACGCCTCATGCGACACGTAAATCTCACTCGCTCGAATTCCACAACTCACTCGCACAATGCTCGCACGCTCTCGCTCGTGGTTCACACGTGAATGCCACACCGACACATCTCGCTCTCCCTCTCTGACGTCACGCGCCCTAGCGGCCCTAACTCTACATTATTTATTGTCCGGTGCCAATTGCAATTTATGGGATACATGGGCTTTCTAATTTGCTCTTCTGGCGCAATATTCTGGCTCTGGCGTGGTTCGGACATCAGAATCACTGCTCGGCACTGACACGAAATTCTGTAGTGTTACACTCGTGCGTTCCATCTCTCACTCAAATAAGAACGAAGTCATGCGCCAAGAATACACTTAACAAAAGCTACGAAAGTTCGATGAGGCGTACGTACTCCTTGATCGGATGTTGAACATTGCTCTTATCATCGATGTAATTCCTCCACATTGGTAATGTGTGTCTACCCGTCCTGCCATACAGCAGAAATGTTTTCAAAACCACTATTCTCGGGCGTAAAGCTACGATGCCTCAGCGTGACGCACTCACACCAACTCATCAACTCTTCCACATAGTCGTCGTAATTTTTTTCTAATCTTTCAATATCATTAATACTTCAAAAAATGTGAAAAGGTGGGATCTAAATACTTATGAATATCGTTCATATATTTATTTAATTTAAAATTAATCATGAATATTTTTGTAATTATTCATTTTCTAATATATTTGAAATTTATTTAGGTTAGAAAAGGTTTGGCAGTTCCTCTGGTATCAAGGAATCCGAAACATAATATGTATGTAGTAAATTTTGATCCATATATTCAAGAAATACTACGTGAAGCAGATTATAGGCTCAAATTTAATTTGAGAGTGCCTGATTATATAGCTGATCTCCTTAATTCCACCAAAATTATATTATTTCATTACGCACGCATTAAAAATCTCATTGATAATTATAATTATCTTAAACAGTCCATACCTTCAGTATTTGATAAACTTATTAAATACTGCTTCAGTGAAATTGAATTTGCTTTTCAACCTTGCTTATCAACTATCAACTGGTCCTCTCTTCAAATAAAACAAAATTGTAAAAAACTTTCAGATGTTCTGCAACATTTGAAATCATTTTTAGAAGCAATAGTTATAATCAAAAACACCCGAATTGATGATGTTCTTGAGTCTATTGAAAAAACTCCAATGGTTAAAATTTTACCCTTTTATACAGACAATGAAAGCTTTATCGAATCAATGGCCAATTATTCTGCAGAAATAGGAAACAAACAAGAAAATAAATCATCAACGATTAAAATAGCAGTTTTTGAAATACTTCGTACATTTATCGATATGATAAATGATTCTAGAGTTAACAGCAATATGATATACAGTTGGTTTAATGTTACTGACTATGTACGATCAAGTAATTCTTCATCTGAAGGAACAGGAAATTTTCATCAATCCAGTAAGTATTTAAGAATGTACATTCGTATTTTATAAAAAACGTTACCTCGTTTTGTACTGTAACGGGAAGCTTACTCTGATTAAATAAACCAGCGTAGTTGCAACAAAAATTCACGCGTGTTTTGCTAGGAATCTCCATACTCATCATCACATTTCAATCATCCACAGTTCGCAGTTGAAAACGTGCACTAAGAAAGACAGGCACACACCTGTGTTAGTTTCTACGCGACGCATTACTTAATCGTGGAGAGCTCGATTGCCGACGACTTTTGTTTCATCATACTAGTGATTGCCCCGTAATAAGGGGGGGGGGGAGAGGTGGGAGAGGAAAAGGAACGTAAGAGAATTTCGTCGATTTGTACTCATTTTTGGCACCTTTTTTTAGTCATCCTTAAAAAATGAGCGAGCGAGTCTCTGTTGTCAGGTTTAGCGCAAGGTTCCGTAAACTTACATGAAATTGCATTTTGTTGGAGAGTGACGAAACCAAGTATACTTAAATTTTTGGGTGTGCTGAATCGAAATATGACATTTTTTGTAAAAATCCACAGCATTAATGTAAAAATGGAGGTCGTAAGAGTTTTGAACGAAGCAAGATAAAATAACCGCTGCCAATGTATTGGCAAGTAGCTTCCTCATACTTTTTTTTTAACTTGAAAATGATTTGGAAATATTAATATCATATTTTCTAATTTGTAAAAAGTATTACTTTTATTTTAAAAAACCAGTTTGTTTTAGAACAAATATGACAAAACTAAAAAAAACATGAAAAAAAAAATTTTTTTCTCGAAAATCCCTTATACATAACTTTTTAAATACTTAACGCAGAACTAAAAATGATGTTTTGGCTTCTTCCTTACATCAAAACGAATAAAATGAGACATCTACAGTAACGATACGAACTACCGTCATCGAGATATCACTGCGCGCATCCCAACACGCGCGCGCACAGACACACATACACACACACACACACACACACACACACACCCACCATGACGCCTCGATGGCTCAGTTGGTAAAGGGCTCAGGCCTCTTGCTTGCTGAATCTGAGAGTGTCGTCTAGGGCGTGGGTTCGATCCCCACTGGGGGAAATTTCATCCGTGATTTTTCCCCTGGTGTGGTCGAGCCCGTGCCCGAGGTGGAGCAGGTACCACTCAAAAAGAAGACCCGGGCTACGTCATCAGCCTCCGAAGCGGTAAAAAACCCCGATCACTGTGCGAGCTGGAAGCGAATAGGATAACCATAAGTAGGAGCCCGAGGCGAGGACACACAAGGCTGGCAATAGATGGAGCACAACACTCCCTTGATGAAGTCAGAAGCGAGAACCACACTCACAAGAGGGCGCCGGTTGGCTGGCGCGACGGCACCTGAAGCGAGAACCACACTCACTAGATGGCAATAGAAAGGAGTATCAAAAACTCACGGAGACTCAAAGGGTAGCGCCGGAAGCGAGAACCACACTCACAAGATGTAGCCGACAGAGCAATCGGGCCCTTGCCATCGGCGACAGAAGCGAGAACCACACTCACAAGAGGGCACTAGACAGCGAGTTCTAATACTCAACTCAGGAGGAGACGCCAGCAATGTGTGACCACGCAAAAAGGCGACTCCGAAAGGGGGATACGACAATCGAGAGATGGCATCGCGCAGGATCGGAGGTTCACCAAGTAGTAAAAAGATGAGTCCCTGAACCCCTAATCGTCGCATATCGCTATGCGATGGATGGGTGATGTATGGAAAAACAACGACTAACGCAGAAGTAGCAGAAATGCTCAACTAACCCCGGCCTCACCGAAGCAATGCCTAACGGCGGTTACCAGTGAGTGTCCGAATGGGGTGGAGTAGGAAAAAAAAAAAAAAAAAAAAACACACACACACCGACCCGCGACGCGCTAAAGCTGCAAGTGGAACGCATGCAGTCTTGACACAGAGTGCCTCACGGCCTCGATGGCCGGTGCCGCGGTTCCACCCGGGCCTATAGAAGAGATGGCAGCGAGGCTCATGGCTGCCATTACCAGTGCATGCGACGCGTCTATGACCAAGGCAGGTGGACGACGCCGTCGTGGCGCAGTATACTGGTGGACAAGCGAGATCGCTGACCTCCGGCGCTCATGTCTGCGAGCGCGAAGGCTTGCCCAGAGAGCGCGTGGCCGGCCAAATAAAGACGCATGCCGAGCGAGTTATACCTCCACAAGACGTCTCCTGCGCGCTGCTATCAAGACCAGCAAGCGCCTATGCTGGAACAAACTGTGCGACGAGGTCAATGAGGACGTATGGGGGTAAACCATACGAGACAGTCATGTCCCGTCTCAGAGAACCGAGAGCAAATACTTCAAGCTCTCCGACCCTGGTGCGCCGCATAGTAGCTACCCTCTTCCCTCGCGTGCCTGACGAGTCAGCTCTGCCACCACCACTCCAGCGGACGGAGTACCAAACGCCGCTATCAAGATTGCCATTACCACGCACCCTGACATCTTCTTGCAGGTGTACACGGCGTGCTTGCGAACCGGTGTCTTTCCCGCGTGCTGGAAAAGACAGAGGCTTGTCCTGCTGCCAAAGCCAGGCAAGCCACCCGAAGAACCATCATCGTATAGGCCGCTCTGTATGCTTGACACAGCGGGCAAGATTCTCGAAAGAATCATCTGCGACCCGCCTCGAAGCCACTACTGGAGCCCTAGGGGCCTCTCAGATCACCAGTACGGCTTTGGGAAGGGGCAATCGACGATCAACGCCATCGAGAACGTCATCGCCACCGCCCGAGAGGCCATCGCGGGCAAGAGATGGAACCGCGGCACCAAGAAGTACTGCGCCGTGGTCACCCTCGACGTGAAGAACGCGTTTAATTCGGCTCGGTGGAACAACATCAACGCCGCGCTACGCCGAATGCGCGTACCTGAGTACCTGCTGAGAATAATCAGAAGCTATCTCTCAGCGAGGCTACTTGATTGCGATACGGACGACAGACCAGAGACCCACAGAGTCACAGCAGGCGTTCCGCAAGGATCTGTCTTGGGGCCCATCCTGTGGAACGTCATGTACAACATCGTTCTACGCCTCAACTTCAGAGGCAACGTAAGAATTGTAGGCTTCGCGGACGACATCGCCCTGGTGGCCGTGGCCAAGCACTTGTGGCAAATCGAACACGATCTGAACTCTGCCATCGTGCAGGTGCGTGGCGCAACACCCTTAGCGCACTGTGCCCGGCCTGCCCAATCACAGTAGAAGACGCGGAGCACGTGTTCTTTCGCTGCCCGCGATTCCACGAAGAGAGGGAGAGACTCCAACAAGTCCTCCAAGAAGCAATCGAGCCTGAAAACATCGTCAGGCTCATGCTCGAAACCGCAGGCAATTGGATGGCGGTAGCGTCTTTCGTGCAATCAGTCGTCACCAGACTGAGGCAAGAGGCGCAAGAGGTGTGAAAACGTCCCGGACGATGCTGTAAGAAGAAGACGACGCTTCTGGTTCCCGCACCCCTAATGGTGGACGGGGGATGTACGGAAAAGATACAAATGTAGCAGAGAAGCTCTATAGAGTCCCCACCGAAGTAATGTTTAACGACATTTCCCGGTGGGGTACTCGTTTCGAAGGGCCACTGGCTGCAGAGTTCACTCTGCCCAGGTCCACAAAAAAAAAAAAACACACACACATACAGACATGTGTCAGCAATTCGATCTACTTTCAGAATATATATGTAAAAGTACTTTACAATTATTAGTTATGAAAGTTGAAAACCGGTCCGTCACAAAGCTTCCTCTATGAGGAAGCAAAATGAATTGCACCAATCGATTCCTCGTAAATACCCTATGATACTCGATGGAAAAGAAAAATACAGTCTCGGTAATACGATGCATTCTATATGCAGGCCGTTAATAATGAAGTTGATCCTAACTTTCAAATTTGTATCGACAACTTTCTTTCGTGTTTTAAGTTTTAAAGATGTTAGGCTTATAGGTCTAAAGTCCTTGGTCGTATCATGCTGCACCCTGGCGGCTTTCGGTGTGAAGAATTTGGAAAAATTGTATACAACTTAATGAACACGTCAAAATAAGACAAATTTTAAAAATTCAACATTTATTCACGCCAAATGTCATGTTTAAACTCTTGGAAGAAGAGCAAAAATTTTTTTCCAAATTCTGCTTCCTAAAAGATGTAAAAATAATATAAATGTCACGTAATAAAATTTTTTGCGTCCTTCAAATGAATCATTACTAGAATTCGTTCTTTCAAAACCGAAGTACAGAGAACCGAAGTAGAGTTTTAGACTGATGTTGGCCACCAACCACTTCCGAAAAAAAGCCAATGGTCGACGCTTCAAAAAGATGCTGAGGCATTCAGAGCACCTGCCGTTTGTAGACAACTTGCCTTTTAAGGTAGGGTACCATTTATAGGCCCCATTTATCATTAATACCCGCAACTCGGTCACAGTGCCAGAAAAAGCTAGCTAATCCTTCACTCACACACGTCAAGCGAAGACTCGTCACCCTAGACTTCTTGAAACAAAAAAGGTCAAACGTCGTTGTTTAGAGTCATTTACCTCTGGTTTTCTCTGAAAAAATTACAATCGTTAAAATAAAATTAAATAATATCATAAACTCGTATTTTTTCTGAGTCTTTTATGTCAAATTTTTTAATTTTTTATTACGATTCATGCTAATTCAAATATTGTACTATATATTTTTTAAATAGATCTAACTACGATTCGGAGGTCTGATGGTGCTGACTTGAAACGCTTACAAGCTGATTGTGTCGAATTCTTTTATTTCATTAACAAAAAATTGATTGATGCATTTGTAAGGTGCACTAAAAATTCGTTGGAATTAGTCAAGAAAATCGCTGGATCAAGCAGGTACGTTCTATCTTTATACCATAAGCTTCAACTTACAAAGCTTATTATAATAATTGTATTAGTCTACATCATAATAAAAATTATTATGAGTAATCGTTATTTTAACGGCATAAAAAAATTAATTTTAATGAATAAACAATAAATATAGTTATTTTACTAGTATATCTGTGAATTTCCAGAATTTTTTGTAAAGAGTCTGTCTATTAAGTGTCGGTCACGTACGCGAACTTCGGTACGAAAAAATGTATCCATGGGGGCGTAATATTTCGGGTACGAGAGCGCGACAAAATCTCCGCTGACAAAATCTCCGGGCGACTAAATCTCCGCGACATAATCTTCAGGGACAAAATCTCCACCGAATTTTTATTTTATTTTATTTTAAATTTGATATGTAATATTATTGGGCTTCGTGTCTATGAATTCTATCATATATATAAACTGTCCTTTTCTTTTGGTATGTGTATTAGTGTGTTTTGGATGCGTGTGTGTGTGTGTGTTTGTGTGTGTGTTGTGGATGCGTGTGAGTGTATTTTGAATGCGTGTTAGTGTGTTTTGGATACGTGTGAGTGTGTTTTGGATGTGTGTTAGTATGTTTTGATGCGTGTGAGTGTGTTTGGTATACGTGCTAGTCTATTCGGTGTATGTATAAGTGTATTTGGGCTGTGCATGTTTATGATTTTTTTCTAGGGGAGATTTTGTCGCAGAGATTTTGTCACTGGAGATTTTGACTTCCGGAGATTTTGTCTCCGGAAATATTGTCGTGGAGCTTGTGTCGCGCGGAGATTTTGTCGGTAACCCTTCGCGTACGTGAAGAACATAGGGGAGGAAACTTTTCGCGTACGTGAGAGGTTCTGGCTAAAACTTTTCGCGCACCCGAAAAGGGATCTGGCTGAACCGTAATCAGAAAATTTTTCGCGGTGGGTTTACTTGAAAGATCACCTAGCTCGAGGAATTTTTCAGATCTATGTTTATGTAAACCGAAGTAACCCAAAGTAATCCCCAGAAATCCCAAGAAACCCAAAGTAACCTAATAGACCAAGCTCGTGGATTTTTTAAAATTAACCCAAGTAACCCAAAGTAAACCCAAGTAACCATGATCTTGGGTTACTTCGGGTTACTCAGAAAAAAATCTACTAGCTGACAACCAGGGTAGTCCGCTCAGTAAACCAGATTAAAATTGAACGCGGCGATGACTTTCTTCAGGAAGTTGAACTTGTTGTGTGCGTGCCTGGATGAACCAAAGTGGACCACCTGGGTCGTCATAATCGCGGAGAAAACCACGAGTACCCGAAGAAAGTCATCGTGAAGTTCAGTTTTAACCTAGAGCCAAAAGTAGGCTACCTTAGGTGATATTCTCGCACAAAAAATTTAACTTCCTGAAGAAAGTCATCGCCGCGTTCAATTTTAACCTGGTTTACTGAGCGGACTACGCGGGTTGTCATTGTCTTCAAAAAATTTCGACTACCTCAAGAAAGTCATCTCCGAGTCCGGATCCTTACCTAGAGCCCATCCAGAGTGAGAGCGAAAGTCAGATTTTCTAATAGAAATTATATTGTTCCACTAGTTTTTATATTATGTTACTATAAATATAATAAGATAAAAGCACTTGAAAAAAAATGGATACACATATTTCATTAATATAACTTTTTCGATGGTTATCGTGTATAACTAATGAATAGCTCGAGTGGTAGGGATCTGGACTTATAACCGACTGATCACCGGTTCAAGCCCAGGTCTCGGGGAACTTCTTCACTTCTGTAAAATTAACCATTAAATAAACTCTAAATTATTACGTATATAATTTCGTAGTAAATAGTAATTTCACCTGATAATTCACCTGATTTTTCACCTGATTTTTCACCTGATTTTTTCTAGCAGGGTTGTACTAATTTCAAATTTAAATAATTTTTTTTTATTTTTGATTTTACTTAGATTCTGAGGTTTGACATGAGATCTCACCTCAGATCTCACCTCAGACGTTTCAGTAGGGTGCTCATGAGATGACGCGCTTGTCGCGTTTGCCCTACTATCGATATTAGTTGATTGCGGCTTTTGACAAAAATTTTCCGGAAAGTATCTACTGAGCATCGCTTTTCTTTTTCCTCCTCAGAGCAATTATCTAGGTAGCGCGTAGTAACTATGACTTCTGGTGTAGCGGCGTCGCTTCGAGTATCAGATTCCCCGTCCGTCATTATATCGACGTTTTTACTCGCGCCCGATTTAAAAATCTTTTTGAATTCCATTCAGCAATAACTACTGATAAAAATTTGTATATTTAATATTTAAAAAAAATCTATTATAATTTCGTATAGCTTTATAGTCCTGAAAAATGTGTAATTATTTAAAGGATAGTGTAAGTGTGTCACCGTTCTCTCGGTCAACGAAACCGTAGCAACAATTTATTTGTATAATTTTAATATTTTAATAATAATTCACACTTACCTCAAAAATATCAGTATCTTTTCCATTTCCTGATATGCTAGAATAACTTCCTTTATTATTTTATGAATGACCGCTGTAGTCGTCCAATCCGATAAGTTCCTCGTGTGGCTGTAGGTATATAATTCGCGAAACTAACTCTCGTTCTTGAAAAAAAATATAATTTGCGAAATCTGAAAAATTACATGCCGCGCAAGAAGACACTTATCGGACACACCTAGCACCAATTGATACGTGGGTTAAATGAAAGACACTCGAGTAAGTGAGGAAGTAAGCGTGAGAGGCTCGGGTTGCACGCGGAGAACGAATGCGACGAGGAACGAGCGCGAGCTCGACACCCGACCGCCGAAAAGTGCGGTCAGCAAATAGTTGTGTGGATGCCTGGCAGGAAATCCACGTAACAATATAAAAAATTAGATACAAAATATAGTTTTATAGAACGCCAATGTTCTAGCTCGTAGAACACTAAAATAAAAATATGGCCGATTCACTGTCAACTCAACCTAACTACTACTAACTACTACTAAAAACAACTAATACTAACAAACCCAAAAATCAACACAAATCTTCGACATGAAAATTTTTTTTTTAGATTCTCAAAAATAATTATAATTTTAATTTTGTTCAATATTCAATTAATTTCAACTAATGTACATTCATAAGTAACAAGGAAATCATTCTAAAAATTATGAAATTCATAAAAAAATTTTTTTTTCAAATTTACAAAAAAAATCGAAAAAAAAATTGTTTTTCCCGCGTATTGGCAAAAAACTTTGTCTGGCCTCATTAATACTACAAACGACAATGAATGCAATTGAAATTTATACAATCCATCGTAACATTTTCAAGATTTTGCTTCGGACACACTCACATTCACACACACACACACACACACACACGCACACGGCGTGCCTGCGGACCGGTGTCTTTCCAGCGTGCTGGAAAAGGCACAGGCTTGTCCTGCTGCCAAAGCCCCCCGAGGAACCATCGTCGTACAGGCCGCTCTGTATGCTTGACACAGCGGGCAAGATTCTCGAAAGAATCATCTGCGACCGCCTCGAAGCCACTACTGGAGCCCTGGGGGCCTCTCAGATCACCAGTACGGCTTTGGGAAGGGGCAATCGACGATCAACGCCATCGAGAACGTCATCGCCACCGCCTGAGAGGCCATCGCGGGCAAGAGATGGAACCGCAGCACCAAGAAGTACTGCGCCGTGGTAACCCTTGACGTGAGGAACGCGTTTAATTCGGCTCGGTGGAACAACATCAACGCCGCGCTACGCCGAATGCGCGTACCTGAGTACCTGCTGAGAATAATCAGAAGCTATCTCTCAGCGAGGCTGCTTGATTGCGATACGGACGACAGACCAGAGACCCACAGAGTCACAGCAGGCGTTCCGCAAGGATCTGTCTTGGGGCCCATCCTGTGGAACGTCATGTACAACATCGTTCTACGCCTCAACTTCAGAGGCAACGTAAGAATCGTAGGCTTCGCGGACGACATCGCTTTGGTGGCCGTGGCCAAGCACCTGTGGCAGATCGAATACGATCTAAGCTCTGCCATCGAGCAGGTGCGATGCGCGCTTCACGAGCTCGGCCTAGTAACGGCTGACCATAAGACCGAGGCCCTACTGATCACTAGCAGGAAGAAAATGGAGACCATCACCATCACAGTGGGTGACTGCAGCATAAGGTCGTCCCCCTGCATCCGCTACCTGGGCCTACACATCGACTCCAGGCTGAGGTTCGACCAACATCTCCGAATCGTCAGCGAAAAGGCAGCAAGAGTGGCTGGAGCCCTCGCGAAGATCATGCCCAACACCGGTGGGCCCAGAAGTAGCCGGCGCGTGCTCTATGCCCACGTCGTCGACTCGATTCTCCTGTATGGAGCGCCTATCTGGAGATGCGCGACGGAGACGCAGGCCTACATTCGTCAAGCGGAGGCTGTGCATCGACGAGCCTGCCTGCGCGTGATCAGCAGGCGACCACACGTCTCCTACGACGCAACGTACGTGATAGCCGGCGTACCACCGCTGGCGCTGCTAGCGGATGAGCGAGAGCGCATATATCAGCGCCGCCCCGAGGATGTCAAGAAGGAAGAAAGAAGAGAGACGCTGAACAGGTGGCAGGACCGGTGGGACCGGGCCTCAAAGGGCCGATGGACACACCGGCTAATCCCGAACATCACGATATGGGTCGAGAGGGGACATGGAGAAGTGGACTACCATCTCACACAACTCCTGTCCGGGCATGGCTACTTTAGAAGCCATAGCCAGCGTTATGACAACACTCTTAGCGCACTCTGCCCGGCCTGCCCTACCACAATAGAAGACGCGGAGCATGTGTTCTTTCGCTGCCCGCGATTCCACGAAGAGAGGGAGAGACTCCAACAAGTCCTCCAAGAAGAAATCGAGCCTGAAAACATCGTCAGGCTCATGCTCGAAACCGCAGGAAAATGAATGGCGGTAGCGTCTTTCGCACAATCAGTCGTCTCCAGACTGAGGCAAGAGGCACAAGAGGCGTAAGAGTGATCCGGACGATGCTGTAAGAAGAAGACGATGCTTCTGGTTCCCGAATCCCTAATCACCATAAGGTGGACGGGGGATGTACGGAAAAGACACAGATGTAGCAGAGAAGCTCTATAGAGTCCCCACCGAAGTAATGTTTAACGACGGTTTCCGGTGGGGTACTTGTTTCGAAGGGCCACTGGCTGCAGAGTTCACTCTGCCCACGTCCAAAAAAAAAAAAAAAAAACACACACACACACACAAACAGCCCTCGTTGGTCTAGTGGGTAAGGGCGTTGGGCCATCTACCTGCCTAACCAACGTTGTGCTGAGGGAGTGGGTTCGATCCCCACTGAGGGAAATTTCATCCGTGACTTTTCGCTCGGTGAGGTCGAGCTCGAGCCCGAAGTGGTTCGGATTCCACTTGAAACTGTAGGTCCACGGCTGTAGGCAGCCTTCTTGGGGGGTGCAATATCCTCCAATCACCCTGCGGCCCAAGATGAGAAGAATTCCCGCAAGATGGAGCCCGAAGCCAGAACTCCTAGTGCTGATGTTGGTCGACGAGTATATCATTCGGGGGGGAAGCGTCAGCACCAGGGAGAGCACTGACAAGACGGCTCCGAGGTGCTATCCTAAGGGATGGAGCCCGAAGTCAGAACTCCTAGTGCTGTTGCTGACCGACGGAGTATCACTCTTCATGGAGGAAGCCAGGAAAAGGCGAGAGGTGCTCCCAAGATGGCAAAAAACAAGAAGTGGGAAAAAATTCTTCCCGGACTCGTGGGACGGTGTCGGGCGTGAGACCTGGTCCTCTCTCACAAGGATGGCACTAGTCCTGCTTCCAGCGAGCTCTGGCCGGTTCTGTCGAACGTACTCAAGAGGAAAAGCGTCAGCACAAGGGAGAGCACCGACAAGACGGCTCCGGAAGGCGGGAAGGACGCTGAATGAGGGCTCCGCGGGGCGAGCGGGGATCACCAACGAGTTGACACGGTTCCTGAACCCCTAATCACCACACCTTAGCGTGCGGTTGGATGGGGGATGTAAGGAAATGACCAAATAATCATCGTGTAGCAGTACTGCTAAAAAGGCACCCACCGAAGTAATGTCTAACGATAGTTCTGGTGGGAATCATGCCTGAGTTCGGAAGGGCCACTGGTGCAAGGGTTTACCCTGCCCACGTCCTCTCCATGAAAAAAAAAAAAAAAAAAAAAAAACAATCGGGCACCTTGGCTCAGTGGGTATAGTTCTTGCCTGCTGATACAAGGTTTGCCGTAGGGCGCGGGTTCAATCCCCACTGGGCGAATTCTCGAGGCGCGTTTTTTCGCCTAGTGTGGTTGAGCCCGTGCCCGAGGTGGAGCGGGTACTTGCTCGCGCCGAGAGAGGTAACTTGCTCGCGCCGAGAGTCAAAAGGACATCCGCCCAAGTTGATACCCGAACACGAGGTCGATTGAAGAGAGGGGAAGAGGGAGTACCGGCACTCGAGCGTCAGAGCCTTGCACCGGGATATTCTCCCGTGCACGATGCTATGGCGATGAGCGACTGTGATACTCTTGTTCGAAGGACTATGTCCGGCAATTAGTTCAGGGACTAAGTTCGCTAAACACTTCAGAGACAAAGTTCGCTAAGTAACTCAGAGGCTAAGTTCACTAATTGCTCCCGAGACTAAGTCCATTAACTAGCTCTGCGGCTGAGTTCTTCCCGGATATGCTCCTAACAAAGTTCAAGTCCAACAGAGGTTCGTCAATGTAATCGGTTCCCAAGTTAATTAGCAAGAGCTGTGGTAGTGCTCGGGTGGTCGTTCAAGAATGAATGACGCTGCAGCGAAGGACTACGCTCAATATATACTCGTCAGAAAATCAGCGGCGCGAGGGAGAAGGGAAGGGATAGCCGCTGGACGGGTGATCAAGCCATCGGTTCAGATAGCTCAAACGGACTGTGGCTAATGATTTTGCGGGAGTAAGGGAACGATAGCGCCAATGATCGTGCAGTAGGCGGAGCAACGACTGCGTCGGTGCCTCTGCAGAGTTCGGCTTGCGCGTCTGAACCTGCATTCGGCGGTGCCGTTTTATCTATTAATGGCCCTACGGGTTCATGCGTGTTTGCGGGGATACAAAGCTGTTGGTCGCGCTGGTGCTTGCGGTGCTCTTTCATCTGAGCGTATACGCGTCGGCGGCACTCTTTCATCTCCTTACGCATCCAAGCGTGCTCTCGACGAGACGGTTGGTTGCGGCGCTCTTTGATGCGTGCTGGCGGTGTACCCAAGCGGTATATCTCCTCGTTCCTGCTCCCTAGTAGCTCGACCCTCGGTCTTACCCACGGTCGGTAAGGCAGGTTGTGCGTGCATATCCGAGGTTGCTGTCATTCGCGCATGCGTCGTACTGATGAGGCGGTCAGTACATTACACTTGCTTGAACTTTAATTTTTTTTTATTCCTTTGACTTGTTTTGACCTTTTTAGATTGAATTACTTTATTTTTTTACTTTTTAATATTCATTTTGAATTTTTAGGATTAACTTACTTTTGACAATTACATTGTGACTTGTTTGAAGTTTCACTTCTGACGGCTGTCCAAAGATAGCTAACTTAATATTTTTGATTTTCTTAAATTTCTTAAATGTTCTTTTCAATTTAATTCATTTAAAAACGCAGCGAGATGATTAATTTTTAAGAAGCTTCCTCAACATGTCAACTACTCCCTTGTACAGCTGTTTGAAGTTTAACTGAAAATTAATTCATTAAATTTGTTATCTTCATAGACCAGTTGATATGATACTTGAATGTTCAGGAAAACTTCAAATAGCTGTATCTTCGGTTCTAGAGAACTTTGAAAGGGTTTGAACATACCAAGTTAAAGGTAATTTTGTGCTCTTTAAGGATATATAACGTTGTATGGGGTTTATTACTTTTTTACTCAAGCTACAATATAAAACATGCAAGCTCTTGAGTCGCGTATAAAACTACATTTTTTTTTGTTCTTCAGTTTCCTGCATTTTTCCCTTGCTAGACAAAGGCAAGCCGAAAAAATAATTATAGCCTTAAAGAGCACAAAGTTACCTTTAATTTGGTATACTTTAAAACTCTATAAGTCTTTCAGAACCCAAGATATATCTATTTGAAGTTTTCCTGAAAATTCAAGTATCATATCAACTGGTCTATCAAAATAACAAATTTAATGCTTTAAGGGGGGGAGGGGGAAGTGGTAGGGTCTTAACTACATTTCAAAAAAAAAAATTTTGCAGTGAATAATCAAAATTTTGGAATTTTGAAAAATGCAATGGAAAGGGGACAAAAAATCCTATTTGAAAATGAAATAAAAATTTTTTTCAAACTGAAGCTACTTGTTAGCCCTTAATGCAAAGTCGGAGCAAACAACTCAGATAGATACGAGCGAACACTTACAGTGCGAACATCTCGCATTCGATATAATCCTTGTAACCCATCATTATATATTTAATAAGTAATATAATATAATAAAGTTTGTGTAAAATAAGTAGGAGTTTTTCCCTTTTTATTGTTGCTATTTATAACAGCAATGCTTATTATTGTTACACGTGAGTATAAATTGAATTAAAATTTTTCAGTTTATGAATTAACATTATTGATTATGAATAAAAAAAATGTATTAATTTTTTCTAAAAACTAATCAATTCGACAATAACTAAAATTTTTACTCATAACTGACTGTAATAATGACCAATTATTTATCATTATTTATTCATAAGTTGTGCCGATTCAGAACGATTGATTAAGTAAGTGTGTTTGTTTCCAACTTTTATGTTGCTTCAAACAACGATTTAAATCATATTACATGAATCCATATTTAGTGATTTTTAAAGTTTTTGATCAATAAGACAATAAGATACATAAGTTTAGTTTTTCTTCAATTCATTCTAGGGAATTCACAGTAGATTAGAAAGTTTAAGGTACACATGTACTTATCAGTCTGAAGAGGTTTATTCGCGATTTTAACGTCATTTTTTGTTGGTTATTCAAATCTGTTTAGCACTTAAACTTGTCCGCCAATGTACTTCCGGCCAAGCATCAATACGTGGATTATTAACTGAGCGTTATAAACCTTTCAAAATAGTTTCGACGAGTGATATTATGCGACTGAAGTTCGTTTTACTTTTTTCTCCGTCGCAGCACCAAAAATTGTTCATGTTTTAGAAATTTTATTTACTAAAACGAGCATATGATTTATTTCTTTTTGAATCGTTTTGAATTTATTTAGTTCATTTCATTAAAATTACTCAAAGATTCTATAAAAAAATTTTCAGTACTTCATACGAGTTTCCAAATTCTGAGAATGTACAATATATCATGCAAACAGATTTATTTTTGAAGATACCAAGCATCTCGATCGTTCCAACAGTTGATGATCTACAAAATTATTTTCAATAAGAGTGTACACAAGGTTTTAGAAGCTAATCAGTATGTGCGACCGTGGGCAAATGAAAGTCTTGATGGTTAGTATTTACATAAAACTCAAGTTTATGATCATTTATTAACAAAAGAAATCTAATTATTCTAGATATATCAAATGGTGAATCCGATTTTTATAAACAAATAGTTAATCACAAAGAAGTAATACGTTGTCTAATGAGCTTGCAAGGCGTTATTTTGATTTTTAAAGAAGATGTACTACAGATTGTAAAAGTAAGATTAACGGATATGATAAAAAATTTTATTATTTTCTAATCGCAAATCTTTATTAGCCTTAATTTTTCGATATAATGCGACTGGCAGCTACCTGTTACTTAGTTTCGCCTTGCAGAGAGTTGCCCCGATATCAGTTTTAATCTGGAACCCGCCCGGCTTTACCGTATACCGTATACCAAGAGGATGTTCGAGCGTCTTATCGAGTAGAAACTCCGTCTGGGCCTCCTCGTACCTATTAGGAGTGTGCGAGTATTCGATTAATCGAGTTTCACTTGGCTTGAACTCAACTCGTCGAGCTCGAGTTGAGTTCAAGTCGAGTCGGAAAAATTCGAGTACTCGAAAAAACCTCGAGTACTCGTCATGTTTAAGTTTTAAAATACCGGTATCCCTCCGTATCCGTGGTCATTGCGTATCTAAAAAGTACCGCGAATACTGTAACCGCGAATATGGAAACATTAGTCTTATGAGAAAACGGGTAATTGGTATACCTAAATTGAGGTGAGACCTGATTGGTTAAAGTTTAACATGACTTTTATTGAAACTAATACTATAATTAAATGGAGTAAAAAAAACAGAGTAAATTAGGATTTCTTAAAGTAGTCTGTTAATCGCGATTGTTTAGAACGTTTGCCGAAGTCTTTATACAATTGTTGGTACGAAGCCATTGCTAGCTCACAGTCGTGTAAAAATCGCAAACTTCGCATGACGATCGAATATTTGTCAAGAGCTTCATCGATGTCGCGCACGAGCAGCCAGAGAGAGCGGACGTGCGCTGCACACTCAGAGGTTATATTCGGCGCCGCCAGCCACTTAAATCATCTAAGAATTATTTATTTAAAACTGCCCTCCTCACCTTAAATACTGACATGCAGTATTTGTAATACACATGTGACTGTGAGCAACATAATAGCGAGATAAGATATACACCAGTCCCTGCAGAGGAAAGGTGTCAATACTCAACCTACGTGAAAGCCGCATGTGCATAACAAAAACTATAAAGCCACAATGACAGTTAAAAGAAAGAACGAGACCTCACCTCTCTCGCTTCAACATATTAAAATCAAATCAGCAAAAGTGCAAGATATTAGCAATACTAACGGGACAATGAAAAATAATAATAATAAATTTGTACCCAACATACTAAATACAAACCGCAATCAACTATATCGGAATAATACAAGTGTCTTCAAAACGCTGCTAATAAAACCATTTCCACTAAAACCACAATGACTAAGGATCAACTAAAAGATAAAAAGGTTTAAAATAGCAAAAGAAATGGCAGCCCCGCAAATGAAAAGACTACACCACCTTCTTTTCCGGAAACTCGCTCTAACGTACAAATTCAAACTCTTAGAGTTACCGAAATCAAAACTCCTACATTAGTTTTTGAGGATGTTGAATTCAAATTTAAAGTCAGATGACCTCTATGATCTCACTTTCAAGGTCATTTGAAAGTCAATCTTAGAGAATTTCAATAAAAATTGGAAAAAATCACATTTATCCATTGAGGATCGCTAAATCTCAATCAAAGTTCATTTTGATTGTACCTGGTCATTATAAGATCCATTTAAAGTCATGAAAAGGTAATTTTGAGGGTAAATTTATGAAGCATTCTTAATTTTTACATGCCTTTTTACTCTCTTTTTTGTGTAACGTACCTTTTTTTCTTCAAACCTTCGGCGTAAAGGTTACCGTTTGCATTGAATTTCTCTATGTTGTCTCTCTCTCCAACATCCAGCAGTAATCAGCCATCATCGCAAATTTCAACTTCCTTGATATCGCTGCTCCATATGTTTTATGTCTTGATGGATCCATTCTCCTTGCTCGTCACTAAAATCTACACAGTTTTCTGGGAACTGATCTGTATAGTAATGCAGGGAATACAGTTTATAAGACATATAACACTTCATTTCGCCGAAATGTTTTATCACGATTGATATTTAAATTTTGCTTTCATCGCTTCTGTGATTCATTTTAACCTTCAAATGACCTAAATGAAAAAGCAGAATTTGTCAACTCCAAAAACCTGTACACAATCTTTTTCCGTTACTTTATGGTGTTTACTAGATTTAGCCTTGAAATGACCTTTTAATGACCTTAAATGGATCTTATAATGACCAGGTCAAAACGAACTTTGATTGAGATTTAGCAACCCTCAATAGATAAATGTGATTTTTTTGGATTTTTATTGAATTCTTTAAGATTGACCTTCAAATGACCTTGAAAGTGAGATCATAGAGGTCATCTGACTATAAATTTGAAATCGACATCTTCAAAAACCTGCATAGGAATTTTTCTATTTTTTAACCTTTTCTTTATGATTTAACCTTCCAATGACCTTCAAATGTCCTTTATATGTCCGAATTAAATCATAATGACCTTCGATTCGAATTCAGCGACCCTCAAAATATAAATGTGATATTTTTTAGATTTTTATATTGAATTCTCTGATTTTGCCCTTCAAATGACCTTAAAAGGAAGGTCGTAGAAGTCATCTGACTTCAGATTTGAATTCAGCATCCTCGAAAACCTACATAGGAAATGTTCCAGATTTTTTAACCTTTTTTTCATGATTTGACCTTTAAATGACCTGCAAATGACCTTAAATCGATCTGGTTTTGTAAAAACGTACACTGGATTAGGATTAAGCGACTTAAAAAACATGTAGTCCACTGGGTCTGGTCTCTGGAACTGAAGATTTTTTGTGTGTGCCTGTGTAATCAATAAAAGCAACAGTCTGATATTTGGGCCGTACTACCACAACAATTTATACCTAATCAATGCACTAAAAAGAGGTAAAGCTCCTCCAGAAGCATTTAAATTCTTAGGTGATAACCACCTTATCATAGACGATGACTCAAAACACTTTTTGTACAGTATCCCCAGGAATAACTGGAATAAATCTTTAGCTCTCTCTATATTTGATAAAAATTATGTCTATTGCAGAAAATTAATATTGTACGACCAAAGGCTTAATTTAAATACTACGTTAAAGAAAAGAAAAAAAAAATTTTTTCCTTGTTAATCTTTGCCTTTTAGTTTATTTTTTTTAGTATTTCTTTTTAGTATTTTCTGTTTTAGATGTTTTCATAGGATTGCAGATCTCCATAACAAATTGTTTTAAAATTTCCTTTGTATAGGTATTTTGAGTAACAAAATATTCTGATTCTCGTTGTTGAATTTGCATTCTCAAAAATAAATTAAGTGATCAAACTGTAATTTTCAAATCTTATTCAGCTATTGATACGTCATCTACATAAATTGCAACTAGATTAATTTTTCTGACCCAGTTTGTCGAGAGGCTGTTGATCTCCTGAAGTTGTTTTTCTTAAAAGTGTTGAATCTGTCTTCCAACATCGTGGAGATTGCTTTATGCCGTATAAGAAGTTCTTCAGATGACAAACTCGACCTAATTTATCGTCAAATCCTTCAGGTTGAGTCATATATATTTCTGTATCTGTTTTACCATAAGTAAAGGAAGGCAGATCTTACGTCAAACAGTCCAAGCGTCAATTTTTCTTCAGCAGCAGTTGCAATTAATACTCTAATTGAGTCATAACGTGCCACTGGACTGAAATTCTCGTTGTAATAAGAGCGGTCGTTGGCTCAGTCCGCAGCGTGCTAGGCATTAAGGCAACGTCCGTGTGAGGGGCCGTGGGTTCGAATCCTAGTGAGGGCACTCGAATTTTTCCGATTGTCATTCCCCAGAATGAGAACCCAATGTGCTCCGACTGTCTCGGGCGGGTTTTTTCTGGAGGATGGTGTACCCTCAGTGCATACCCACTACGTGCACTCCCAGGTTTCCCTTGACCCACAGGTCCACGAGCCTGGGAAAATGCGAGACAGTGGGGAGGGGTAGTATCAACTCTCCTGCGCACAGGCTATATAGCCTCCTGCAGGCCTTCTGAGGAAGGAAGATAGAGAGAGCAAAAAATCCATCTGAGCCCTTTGAAAAATTTCGCGAGCGACAAGACGAGCTCTGAATCTATCAACTGTGCCATCAGATTTATGTTTAACTCTCCGCAGCCAGCACAGCCATTACATGTTTACCAGGTGGTAATTTCACGAGTTCCCAAGTTTCATTTTCTTGAAATGCTTGTATCTCCTCGTTCATTGCTTCAATCCATTTATCAGAGTAAGGACCCTTTAATACTTCCGTATTGTCAAATAGTCAACTGAAACAACCGTTTATAATAATATGTTAGGTGTCCATCGTTAATTCGTAAAAGAGGGGATTGTAAGGCTTTGCTGAGATGCTTAACGTCATCTTTACATTTTATATTATGTTGGTAGAAATTAATATAAACCATTTCTGAAACTACATTTTTAATCTAATTAGCCTCTCTGTCCAAAACTTTAACATTTTGCCAGTAAACTGATAATTGCACGTGTAGCAGTGTTTAGCCACAACTGTCATACTATTTTTAATTCTGCGATGTTCAGCGATCCTCTCTTTCAATTGTCTTTTTGCCTCACCTACGTATGTCACACTGCGACTAGGACACGATAATTTATAAAGTACACCCGTACTATCAAGAATCGAAATCGAATCCTTACCCAGTTTTATATATTTACTAAAATCGTTATTAATCCAAGGAATTGCTATGAAACTAAATATTTTATATGGCTTTTTAACATTTTGAACGAACGTTGATTTATGAACGGAACTGCGACCGCAATCCGATTATTACGAGAAACATTGTCAGAATTACGCTCAAAATTATTTAAACTATTAGCTGTATGGTTATTTTTCCAGTCTAATGTCTATAAATCTATTAAAAAAGTATTTTCGGTAAGAATTCGACTTCAATAGTCTCCTCAAAATCTCTAAATTTCGCGCGTGGAAACGTTTGTGGGAAAGCAGAATGACCTTGTAAACCAAATTGTAAATTATATTAATTTTAAATGATTCTGGGTGATTATTAGAATTAAAATCAAGAAATCGGCCTGAGGAATTATAGATCGTTTATCACCATGCCTGAGAATAACGGGCTGATATTAGAACCCATAAGTGTACCGAATGTTTGCTAATAGAACTTATTATCAAAGGTGAAAAAGTGTTATCAAAGAAAAACTGCATACATCGTCGAATTTCATCGAACGGTATACGGTGATACAGTGCCGAAGCTACTCATATCGTCGGTCCAATGCAGTTAAGGGATATACTATCTTTAGAACGCCGAATAACGGAAGTTTTGATGTTTAAATAATTTTTTTTCGTTGTTTATATTTTAAATATTGATAGAATAGGTGCTACACTTGATAAATATACTCTCGAAATGTATACAAACATTTTTTTTATTCATTTGTGAACGTTTTTAAGAATGAAAATTGTACTTAATAGATGGTCCAAAAAAGAGAGTTGTGCGCCATTGATGAAATCTTAGCGATGAGTGGTCGGAAACAAAAAAACAAGTAGTTTTAGATTCACCGTATTAATGGCTATTGTATGAATTGGGAGATTTTCGATTTTTGCAAAATTGACAAAATGGTGGACATTTTTCCAAGAATAATGAAAAAACAGGTGTTTTTTAAGGTAACAAGGTAAGAAAAGGCCGAATGTTATGTGCACTGTAGCGCGCCACTGTAAGCAGCGGCCAGCAGCAGCAGCAGCGTAGCTGAGTGGAGTCGAAGGGGCAGTAAGGCTCCGAACGTGAGCAAGGGCACAGTCAAACCGTTAGGAGAGAATTTTAACTGCCTACCTCTGTACGCTAACTTGAACTCTAATAATAATTATATATAAAAATAAAAATAATAATAATATAAATGCCAGATCGTAAGATATATCAGATCGTCAGTTCCATGATAAAAACTGTTACGTGAAAACCACTACCCTGACCGTTTTGTTAATAAATGTGTGAACGAAAGATTGAGAACAATCAGACTGCAAGAGGAGAATAAGAAAGTCAAAAAACACATCAATCAGACAGCGACACCTAAAATATCCGATGGCATGAGACTTCCTTATATAAAACCTTTTTATGACGCATGTAGTCACTACCTCAAAAGATTTGGCATTACGACACTACCATCCACGCCACCGTCTCTGAGAGGTATAAGATAAAATGTAAAACGTGTCCATCAGTATACATTGGTGAGACAAAACGCCAACTCAGAGTTCGCATAAATGAACATCGGAACTGCAAGAAAGAAACTGTGGTTACAACTCACAGTGCTAATAAGGAGCATGAATTTGACTGGGAGAATGTCAAGATATTAGACCACGAGGGAAATTGGAAACGGAGGAAATTGGCGGAGATGTTGTGCATAGATAGACATGACGTCACATTGAACAAACAAGAAGATCTGCGCAAATTCAATAAAATATACAAAAACATTGTTAAGTTTTAAGATTGTCAACATCGAATAACATAACGGCCTTTATTTGTATTGTATTTACATGTGTATTGACGCGTTTGACACGTATTGGGATATATCGGATTCTTGCTTTTGCTCATCATTGACTTGTGGCTACTCGATCAGGCCACATGTATTAATTTTATCTATTGTAACTATAATTTTATCCTGAAGAGGTCAGCGTCTGCTTGACGAAACGTTGATTGTATAACTAGTTTTTTTGTGTTTTATAAGAATAGATAGATCGAGTTTTAATAAAATTTGACATGAGTCGTGTAAATACCGTTGTGTTTTGATTTGTGTTGACTGGAGTTTAAACTTGTTCTGTAGGGTTTCCCTTGGATTGCCGGCTAAAAACTTTATTATTGAATAAAGAAATGTTATTATAAATATTAAAGAAAAATTATAAAATTAAGTTTGGCAAACTTTAGCTAATTTTTCATTAGGTTTAGCAGCACGAGCTCCAATATTACGCTTTTTAGATTCTCTAACATCTCTGCTTATCCATTTAGCTCGGTATCTTAAATGTACAACTACAAAAGATTCTAATATAAATGTTTGGTGGTCATGATTTATATCATTATGAACCCAAAATTGAGGATATTTTCGATATACTGCATCGCGAAGTAAAGAAGTTAAAAAGAATGATAAATTTTCTCTGTGAGGGTCCGCTGTAATAGCCCTATCGAAAACTTTGTAGGACAATAAGATATCTTTATATAAAAGATTAGAAGGAACCTGTAAACTACCAAATATGTCGCTCTGCTCAGATAAATATGCTTTAAAAAAATGTAGAAGTATCTTCGACGGGATCTAATTGCAATTTATTATTTTCGGTATATGAAGAGAAACAATCATTACAAGTAAATTTTTTTTGAAATTTATAAACTAAATATCCCGCAATATATTTTTTTGTTTGATCTTCGAGTGTCGGTGCTGGTGCAAGTATATATGTTTCTATTTCTGATGTTGTGTTGTTTGAATCGGTATGTGTATCTATTGTATCTGATGCTTGTACTGTTGGAGATGCTGTGGCATGTGAATCGTTAAGTGTACCTGTTGTATTTTTGGATATGTCTGCTGTTTTATCTTCGGAATTTAATTTATCCCAATATTCTTCGTTGTTCGAAAACCATTCCGCAACCTTTTCATCGATTTTATCAGCTAAATCGCCCGTTTCGTCTACAGTATATTTTATTAAAATTTGAAATTAAAAGTCGCGCATCATCGGCTTCACAATTCCCTCCAACTGCTGGCATAAGCACAGTTACAAGAACCGCATACTGAATGTTTTTAACACACTGGGTAAGCGTCGGATTGTTGTTATAAACACAACGTTCTCTCACAAATCTGAAAAAATTTTCAAGCTTATCTTGATTTAAACGTGAAGTTAATAAATAACTGACACCTTAATCTTTGAGTCTGTCCCAAAGTAAAAGAATCCCATTAATCGTTAAAATTAGATTACTAAAAGCAGGAGACCTAGTGGGATCATAAATTAATTTAAGCCAAGCTAAAGATTTTTTTAATTCATCTTCAACAGTTGTACTTTTCGACGAGAGGCCTCTCCTATAAGGATTGGAATCAGCCGAAGTACAAGCGTTGAGACAATCGAAAATTCTGTTGATTCTACTACAAAAATCGGATGTTGCACCTGCTATTTCAAGATCAGTATTATATAAACCTACTTCTCTATTCATAGTAGCTGCCATTAAAGCAGCACCCACAGAATGACTAAAAACTTGGACCGCTAAGCTAACTTTCATTTTTTCAAAATTTTTAGGCTCTATATGACGTTTGGATAACTTAGGTGCTGCCCTACACGATTTGCCCTTTTCAAGCTCATAGAGCTTTTTTATTGGCATCCAAGAAACTATATTACCATCTAATTTATAATTATTTGATATCAAATTATTTCTAATGCATTTAATTATATGTGGAACGTCAAAGCCGAAGTTAATCTTGTTTTCATTAAAAGTATAAGATGGATTTTCGAGAGTTATACCCAGCTGCTCTGTGGGCAGATTGATTGCCCTTCGACTGGTCACAAACCATATGCTTGATAATAAAACCGGCTTCAAAAGCAAGTTCTAGTACCTTATTAATTAAAATTATTAAATTATTTACAGTTGTGAATCAATCCGCCGAGCATAAACACTAAAACATGCGTAGCGATTTTGGGACTGCGGCCACCTACATCGGATCCTAAATCTTCATAACCCTCTAGAATATCATAATTACTGCTAAATTCTAACCCTGGTTTAATCATCATCTCGTCCCACATTAAAACCGATAATTTTTCATAAAAGGATTTTGATTTTAATTTAGCTTGCAATTGTTTATATAATTGAATAATATTTTTTCCCCTGACCTTAAATTTATATTATTAACCCACTCACGAATTGTAGTACTACACGGAAGGTGAAAAATGTGTGATAAATATTTGTAAGCTTTGGGAGACTTATAGTAAAGACCTAAAGCAAATTGCTTTTCGTCTTCTTCCCATATTCTTTTCTTCCTATGGTTAAGTTGAATTTTAAAAAAATCTAAATTTCTATCATAAATATAATCGCTAGCACCAATAATGAGGTCTTTTTCAGTTAATTTAATAACGCATTTTTTATCCCGGTTAATTTTTTGATTTAAATTTTTTATTGTTTTCTGCAAACGAATTATTTTATTTTTTAAAATTTCATTTTTACGCAACAAAGAATTTTTTTTATTACGCCTACGCCCTGAGAAGCTATTGACGGGTAAGCAGATATTCGGCAAACATGGATCAGGAATTGGAATATCAATAAAAGCATTTTGGGGAACTTGTGCTACTTCATCCAATTGTTGAGGAACTTCATCCAATTGTAATACAGGCGGGTTTCTATTTTCTAAATCATAAAAAAATTTTGGTTTAACGCCTGGATTCAATTCTTTTTTATTATTAACGCCAACAAATCGAAAATCAGTATCAAGAAAATGTGCACTGCATACCCGTCTTTCACCAAGCTGCGCCTCGGTCAGAGCAGCAAGAGATGCATTACCACTTCTCGCTATCCAATCATCCCGACTGTAATAAAAGAACATGCCAAAAAACCAAAATATAGTACAGATAAATGAGAGAAGAATGTAATAATTATAATAAAGTAACGGTAGCATAGCTGAGTGACTGCACAGACCACTGCAAGGGAAAAGTAAGAATTTTATTCCAATTGATGAATTAGTGTAAAAAAGTGACGTCTTTTTATCTTTCAATAGGTAATTGGAAATAAACGAATCGATTTAGCTCGTGGAAATATTTTAGTCTCTAAATAAACAATATTGAATATAACTGCAATTGCACGAGTATAGACATCTCAGATAATTTCTAATGCATAATTAAAAAACCTAAAAATTGTTTTAATCGGAACATACTAAGATTTTTGCAGGTGGGCCCCTCAACACCCAGCCATGCAACGGTTAGAAAATTACAAAAAAAAGTGCAGGAGATATATTTAAAAATGCTTATCAAATGCTGACAAATTGGCTTATATATCTGTAAACTAGATTGAATTCCTAGCACATGTCTGTGGGTTTTTTTTTTTTTTTTTTTTTTTTTTTTTGCAAAAAAGTATGGAAATCCTGTTTACGGATTTGACATGTGACTCTTGCTTGTCGCATGGATATGTGGGACTCAAGTAGATTTTTCTACTAATACCGACTAAAACCGATCCTTGTCTTCTGACTCTTTTCTTCCTCGCGGGACCACCGCTAAGCATTACTTCGCGAGGGAGGCTCGAGCTGCGCGCTCATTTCAAGAGTGTTATCTTCTATTCTTCTTTGTTTGGTAAACCTCCGTACCCTACGCGATGCCATCTCTCGATTGTCGTATCCCACTTTTGGAGCCGTCTTCTGCGTGGTCACACATTGCTTGCGTCTCCTCCTGAGTTAAGTTTTTAGAACTCGCTGCCTAGGGCGATCTTGTGAGTGTGGTTCTCGTTTCGGTCGCCGCCCGGCAAGTCCCCAAGTTGCCGTGTCGGCTTCATCTTGTGAGTGCGGTTCTCGCTTCCGGCGCCATCATGCGTGCTTGAGGAGCCTTGCGTCCATGCGTCCACGAAGTGTTGTGCTCCCCGTCTATCACCAGCCTTGTGAGTCCTCGCCTCGGGCTCCTACTTATGGTTATCCTCTTCACTTCCAGCTCGCAAAGTGATCGGGTTTTTTCTACCGGTTTCTTTCCGGCAACACACTTTTTTCTTTCTTTTGTACCCTCCTTTTTTATATCTTCAAACAAAATTTCAAAAAATTTTTTTTTTGGTCCTGAGACTATAACAAAATTTGGAGACAAGCCTTTCCCTTAATTTTTTAAAGTAATCTTTGCTCTTTCTCAATTACAAGGCAGGAAGGAAAATGTTATTTTTTTTATTATTAACAATAAGTAAAAACCATCTTTGGAGGAAGATCTTTGCCAATAAATTGGCAGTGGTTTGTACAGTGATCATAAGATCATAAAGCTCTTTGAAACTACATTTACCTGATTACGCAAGTTTTCATATTCATACTTATGAAATTAATATAATTTTAAATGGTTAAATACTGATTAAATAATTGTACATTACACTTTTACAGTCATATCACAAATTTTCATATTTATGGGCCGAAACAAGAGATAGTAACATTGAATCGTTTGTTCAAACCGAACCTGAGCTGTACAGCATCGAAGATCAGTTCGTAAATTATGAAAGTGTCATCACTGAACTTCGAAATTTAC
This sequence comes from Trichogramma dendrolimi, assembly GCA_034770305.1. NCBI lineage: Eukaryota > Metazoa > Arthropoda > Insecta > Hymenoptera > Trichogrammatidae > Trichogramma > Trichogramma dendrolimi. Next base: position 1,641,055 of record JAPMIB010000023.1, read on the forward strand.
CTAATTATTACATTGTTGGATCTCTTCGCATAAATACAAGTAATGAATATGATTATTTTAAACTAAAAATGAAATATAATTAAATAGTAACAGCACTTGTCCTATGTTATGAACAATATATACTATGACAAAAGATAGTTGTACCGTAATTCATTTGTTTTTTATAATGTAGATCGCATATATGGTCCAAATATCTCAAGGCACACCATATATTATAAAACTTCTTTGATAAACCTTTGTTAAGAGCCAGGTATACCCACTCAGTCGGTATTCAGTACCAAATTATTTTGTCCTCATTTTTCTCAATGAATAATGAATTGATGAATTTTAATGGAATTTTTAAACATTTTTGATCTTAGAGATCATAAAATTTTTGTAACAAAATATTCTCTTCCACTTAAGTGTAACAGATTTTTAATTAAATTATTTATTCAATCTACCAGTCTCAAAAAGTAACAAGCGTTGGAAAAAACTATTTTTGAAATTTTTTTTGTATTTTGGTATGAAAAAAAAAATTCCTATTTTTTTCTTGAAATTCTATCCGATGGCTTACAATCTTGTGTTTATAATAATATAAAGTATGTAATTATTATAAATATTGTGTCTTTAATATTATATAGATCCTTCAAAAGTATTCTACAAATCAATATACCAGGTAAACAAAAATTGCGCAAGAATTACATCTGACAAATTTATGAAGAAACGCTGAAGCAAATACAAAGTAAATTGCCTGACAAGTGGCTCTAGATTTTCAACGACGAAACTACGGACTGTTGTAATCAGTCCACAAAAAAACCTTATCATCTGAACATTGGATGCAGAACCTTATCATCGGAAAATTTGATTCAGAACCTTTATCGAGGGACCTACGATCGATTGTCGTAGCGCGCGAACCCTCCCTTCGTACGCGATCTGTACGCGAAGTCATCACCAGAGCTCGGGTTTGCGACCATATTCTCGTGTGGCAAGAGCTAGCCGGCTCTTCTGCAAGTCGTTCCCCGTTACAACGTGCAATAGATAATTTCCGTAATGATGAAAAAAGTGTAGAATTGCCTGAAACTATTTTACAAAATCTTTTTCCAAATTGTAAGTATTGTAACGTCGTGCGACGCTACTTTAATATTAATAGATAAATGCTCTTAATTTGGCGGAGGAGAGTAGTCGGGTTGTAAATAAAAGCATATTGTTGTATCACTCTAATTACAATTATTGTACATTTATTACGCGACACTTAAATACGAAATACATAAATGGATGTTCTTAATCTACTTAACGTACAGCTACGGACGATTGATGTCTTGCCTCGATGAACTTGCAAGGTGTAGGTGTTGGTTTGGATGGTGGGATGTCTCTCCTTTAGCAACTGGGCCCTTGGGTGATCTACAGTGTCTTAGGTCGCAAGTTCTCTTATTCTCGTACTGCACTGTCACTCACTTCGACTTTACTAATATAAGTATTACAATTCAAGTTCGCGCACAAGTATTGCGAAATTAACTGACAAGAGCTCCGCACACCGAATAAGTTGATAGTCGAATCGCGCAGAGGCCTCCCCGGGTCCTCAATATATACTATCATTTTTTGCATAAGAATTAAGAGAAAGTACGTGTCAGCACCTGCTCGTCCGTGAGAACCTGACGACGCTCTTGCTAATTTTGTAAATTACTAAGTTCATTGCTCTTCCTGACATCGCCTCATCTTGAACTTAAGTTCAATCTATGTCTTGTACGGCGTATCTATTTCACACCTTGTAAGAGGTATTGGAATCGATATCTATTTCGTAGAATTCTTTATTCTACTCATTTTTGATAGCTTTGTTTTTCATTTAGCTGTATGTCGTCAGATCCCGTTGGTCGAGGCTGGCGCGTCCGCTCGTAGAGTGAACTTTCACGATCGCTGTTTCGTTATTTTGACATACATTATTTTTATAAATATTATAATTGTTTATAATAAAATAAGGGGGACGTGACATTATTGTCCCAAAATGTCAGTAGATGTTAAACGGTCTTTTACAGATTATATAATAAAATTTTGAGTTATAGACGTGTCATGGCAATGCAAAATTTAGATTCATTGCTTATTAATTTACTTATTAATAATAAGTAATGATTTAAAAATATAAAATAGTATTGTTTATTACGGCGACTTAGTAATCACAGTTATCACCAATTTGTACTCGATTAGAGTATTATTGACCAGGGAACGACCGATTTGTAATTCTGGGTTTGAATCCCAGTTCAACCCTTGCTTGGGTTACGCTCTAACGCTCCCCACTTAAGGGGAGGCTCTCTTATAGTGCCTCAAAAATTACGTGTTTTTCGTGATTTTTTTTCGTGGAAGAAAGTGAATAATTCAGTCAAGTTTTTTAGTACTTGGTAAAGTATGTATTTAACTATATTTACGACTTTTTTCAGATCAAAATATCGAATTATGTATCCCCTAGCAGCGTTTAATGGAGGTCGTGTTAAAAAAAGATACCTCAACGGGCGGCAAGCTAGCGCCTTCAGTTTTTGTCCCAAGGAGGGGTTGGAGATTGAATCTGAATAATTGCAATAAAATTAAAAATTGATAAAATGGCGGACTTCGGAAAAAAAATTTCTTTTTGTCCTTTTTAGGCTCTTTTAAGGACTCTAAAAAATAATAATAATGAAAAAATTTAAAATTTTTTAGGTTCAACCTCAAGACAATTTAATTAGCTTTAAAATAAAAAAAGTGTATCTTTAAGTGCAGTACTTTTTGAGATATCTTGCCACCCGATTCAGAAGACATGGTTCCGAAAAAAACGCGTTTAAAGTTTCAGAAAGCAAATTTACATACATACATACATCGTACACTCGTGAAAAGATAGCTCCGGTTTTTTGCCTATAACTTTTTAACCAAATCGATTTTGATGAAAAGGGTTTCGGGAGTGTATTCTACGGGACATTTGCTAACTAAGTAAGTAAAAAAAAAATCGATTTTTTGATCGAGTCTCATGAGAGCCTCCCTTTAAGGGGTTACATAGCTTTGTGTGATGGAAATTATTTTTTTATTTTTGAAAAATTATATTTTAAAAACAAAAAGTTCAATCAATTTGAAATTATTACACAATGAAGTTTATCCAATAGGAAAGCTGTAAAAAAATTTTCAGATAAAAATATTTAATTGATTTTCCATAATTTTTCTCGGCCATCCTGTTGTCTTGCGGTAGCCAGGATATTTCCTGACAGGATCATCTGAAACCAAAAATTTAACATATTTCTTAAAGGTGATACCCTTGGCTAGTGATTGATTGAAGGAAAAGAAAAAAACAGTGAAATTTGATGAATTGACACGAGTTTGAATGCATTTTTGCCCTGAGTTTTAGGCATTTTTCAAATTTTGACTATTTTCACTACTAAATTTTATTTAAAATAACAACGAGACAACCGATCGGAAAACCCTTCGATCAATCACGAGTCAGTACCCTTGAGAGGATCTGTGCAAAATTTCAGCTCAATCGGTCGACTCATTCTCGAGAAATCATGCCTACCGCACGAGAAAATAAAGTTTCGAGAAAAACGCGTTTAAAGTTTTTTGCACCGTGATTTGAATGATATGAATGATTTGAATTGTATATTATAGCGACTTACATCAAATCTTCGATGCCCTGTCCATATAATAATTTCTTAGCTTCACCTGCAATTTCTAGAGCATCTTTTTGATGTTGTTGACGAATAATTCGAGCCTCTCGAGTAGTATCCGAAGCTCTTTGCTCAGCGATCAGCACGCGTTTTTCGTCTTCGCTCCGCGAGTACTTGTGACTGTGCCGACCAAGTTTGATTCCCATACTGTACATAATTGTAAGTAAGGTTTCTGTCCCTTGTTTAAATACACAAGCAAAAGTGTATGCAGCAATTTCAAATATTTTTGAACCAGCAGGAAATATTTGTGGTGTAATTTTCCAAATAAGCTGATTACAGCTTTCGTTGTTGTTCTGTATGAAACCACCTACACAGCGCTCTAAAAGTTTATCAGAGCTCAGCTCTTCATAAATTGGTTTGATTACAGCTAAAACATCATCTGGAATTGGTTTATAATCATGCTCGAATTTCTTCAGAGATTTTTCAGCAGAAGCCCGTTGCCATGGACCCCAAGATCCAGAACCCTGAGGACACTTTTCATCATGTGGTTGGTCATTGTCAAATTTTTTTTTATTGAATTCTCGATAACTTCGGAAATATTGCTCGGATCTACTTGAAATGTTGTCTCAATATTCTTAAAGACATTTACTTTCAAATAGAAAAAAAAAAGTTCGATTTTTCGAAAATTACAAATTTAAAGCCTTAAGTCATGCGTATAATTTGTGGCGTCTTACCTAAAGTTAGTTTACGCGCTAGCCACTGACAAGCGAGAGCGCCTCGACTACGAGAGTCTTGGTCGAGCAGCTTTAAGCGGCACACGCAATCGCCAGCCTCGATCTACGTTTGAAAATTGATGTGCAAATCCAACCTAGTTGCCTTATTAGGTTAGTTTAAACTCTCTCTCTTTCTCCTTTTCCTGTGAACGCGCAATCATTCAACGATAACCAGCCCAAGTACCAATTAATTCAAGAGTGACTATTTCACACCCAGCAGTAGTCAATATGAGTCAGGTTGGCTACGCGTAAATGCGATATAACTCATGAGCTGTTAACGACCCAAGATTGCTCATGCCTTGAAGAACGTGTGCCACACAACGTGCACTCTAATATACGAGCTGATTCTAGAGTAAACGCAAGATAACGTGGAAATGAACCCATCAAAAATATTGGTTTCAACTTACTCATTTAAAAATGCAATAAGTAACACTGTCATAAAGCTAAAAAAAAGTATATTAAAACTATAAACATATTTAATTCTTAAGATAAGATTTATGACATTAATAAAGCGAACATAGTCACAGCCTGCTGAGTAGTCCATCCTGACCCTGTATTTTCATTTTCATTATACGAGAATATCAGAAATACCCCATTTTCGGAAGACCCGAGTAAAATCGCGAGATCTTTTAATCTAGCTACCCAAAAAATTTATCGGAGTGGGTCTCTGAAAGTTACAGTGTGATTCTTTTTTGAGTTTATGAAGGCAAATTTCTCAAAAACTGATAATAAGAACAACATAAGCTGCGGAAAAGCTATCGAAAATATATTTTAATTAACATTTGGGGTTTTATTTGACCTTTTCCGTGTGAGTTGAAAAACGAGCGATTCAGCTGTTTTGGTCACTCCCGAGAGGTGCTGGGTCAACAATGGCGATTCACCCCTTAAATCATAATAAATTTATTGATCTAAGAACACTCTTTGCCCGAATTATACATTAAGCTATCTGAAATATGGGCGAAGGTTGTTTCAGTACAGGCCACACAAACCTCTGGCGGTGATCGACGTCACAATTCTTAAAACTAAATTAATGATTTTAAAATATACATTGACGTTTTAATAACATTATCATTCCTCATGAGCATGTTTCTATTTAGATCAATTAAAATCAGGATTACTAATTGAAGCTACTTGGTGGAAATCAACTTTGGGGTCAAAATTATTAAAAAAATACGTGGAAAAATTACATGTACTATCTGATTATATCAAGGACAACATAAAACAACTGGGACGAGAAATAAAAGATCTTGAAGACGTCAGGATTTCTATGTTATGTTTAGAAAAAATTAGAGAAAATTTTATTACCATAGATAGAGAATTGATGTTCATTGAAAAAATTTATGCTTTGATTTTAAAGTTTGAAATAGAAATATCAATTGAAGATCAAGAAATTATAGAAAGTACAAGATATAATTTTATGATTATGATAAAAACTGCAAAAGAGGTCCACACTACAATATGTAATATGCAAGAGCCATTAAAAAAAGAACTTGTTCAAGGAATAAATGATTTTAAAATAGAAATATCAGAGTTTGACAAAAATTTTAGTGCAAAGGGACCTATGATTGAAGGAATTTCGGCAAAGGAAGCAAGTGAAAGGTATAGTATAAACCTAGTCTATATATCTTTCCTGTTTTTACTACTAATTATTTGTAACTAATATAATAACTAGGTAATTTGTAAAAAAAAATCAAGTGTTATATCAAGTGTTATATCTTCTCCCTACAAGTAGTTTGTTTGTGTTTTTGCCGCTGTGTGTCAACGGAGCGCTACAGTGGCTTAGGCTAGTAAATTTAGTTAAGGAGACACATACACCTTAAGCCATTAAGTCCGGGGCGGACACTTTTTCGATACTTTTTTGAGGCGTTATATTTTTGTTGAAAATGGGGTCTGAAAAAATTGTGAGTAAGCATATTCTACGTACAATTTAATGAACTTTTCGAACCCGGTGTCAGATTTTCAATATAACCAACCGGTCAAAAGTTATGGATGGTTTTATCCAAAAAAACGTGGTTTTGAAAAAAAAAATTTTTTTTCTTTTCAAATTTTCACATGGAAATCGTTGAAGACTTGGGGTCTCGGATGAAAATTAAGCGTCCATGGACCCTAAACTAAAAGTTATCGGGGTTAAGATTGGAGAAAATAAAGTTTAAGTAAACAAAATGGGGGTTGGAACACCAAAATTTGTTTAAAAACTTCTAAAATTTTTAACTCGAAAAATAAGGGCTTAAAGAAAAAATTTTACGAATGAAAAAGTTCTGAGAATTGATCACAAAATACGCTAGAATTTTTTCAGATTTTTTGGAAAAATTTTTTTAATTTTTGAAAATTGAAAATTTTGAAAATTCTAGCGTGTTTTGCGATCAATTCTAAGAACTTTTTCAGCTGTAAAATTTTTTCTGTAAGCCCTTATTTTTCGAGTTAAAAATTCCGAAAGTTTTTTTATCATTTTTTTCAATTTTTTATAAATTTTTTTTTCAATTTTCTTTTTATCAACCTCATCACCTTTTTACATTTATTGATGCAAAATTTTAAAACATGCAGAACATACATGAACATAGCAGTCCTTACATATTTTTTGTGTTCTTACAGAACATTTGTTGTAGTTCCCACAATTTCTTTTCAAATCGGCAATCCCTTCAGTGTGTGTTTGTCTAACTGTTGCTTTCGAAAGATAATGCTCAGCAATTTTCATAGCGAGTTCTTTGGAACCTCTTGTTTCATGCACGTAATTTCGAAGGACAGTTGCATTTGCCGTTGAAGATTGAATGAGTCTTATGAAGATGGGCCACGTCCATCGTTTTGCTCTTATGCATGGCATCAAATTGCTACAGTGCGAATCATGTAAATCAACTCCACCCATGAACGTGTTGTACATTTTAAATGCGTATGAAAATGGTACTGCAATATCTTTCATTTCATCAAATTAAAATCTATCCATATCAGATAAAGGAGTAACTCCTGCTGCCGTAGAAAGCACAGATACAGCTTTAGAATCCATGGAAGTAATGAAATTTAGTCCACTATTTTTTTCGTGCTGTACAATATGAGCACCTCTTTTGGCGTTTTTATCTAAATTATTTACTGCATTTACTCTATTCACTCGTACTGTACCCGTAGCCTTCAATGCACGTGTTTTTAAGGGGACACACCTGTGTTAAACCCTATGATTGGAAAAATATGAAAATTATATGTAATATTATAATTAATTTATTGTTTTGATGTAAAATATGTTTTTACAAGACTTTTTACATCAAAAAATATGACTCTAGTACCTAAAATCATTTATGTTAGTCCAGGATTCATCTACAATGATTTATTATTTTTTAGATTGTGCCGCATGATTCTGAGTGCAATTCTTGACCAATTTGTATCTATGCGGTCTCAAAAGCTTTGTAAAAACATTCTCTTCCACCTAAGTGAAGCAGATTTTTGATAAGATTTTTTGTTCAATCAGTCTTTAAATACAGCAATTAGCGTTGATAAAATAGTTATTTTTGGCATTTTCTTTACATTTTAGTGTACAAAAAATTTCCCAAGCCTCTTATCAAAATTCTGTTTCACTTAGGTGGAAGAGAATTAAATTACAAAGCTTTTGAGACCACATAGATACAAATTGGTCAAGAATTGCATTCAGAATCATGTGTCACACATCTAAAAAATAATAAATCATTGTAGATGAATCCTGGACTAACATAAATGATTTTAGGTACTAGAGTCATATTTTTTGATGTAAAAAGTCTTGTAAAAAAATATTTTTACATCAAAAACAATAAATTATAATTGACATATAATTTTCATATTTTTCCAATCATAGGGTTTAACACAGGTGTGTTCCCTTAAATGAATTAATAAATCAGGATTAGTGAAAAAGTTATCAAAATATAAGTGGTATCGATCCAATTTTCTAGGTACAACTGATAATAGTAAGTCTTGAGTCATCGAAAGAACTACGCGGCTTCCTAAAGAACACTTTGAGAGTACAGGTTTTTTCTTGGAAGAATAAATGTTTGATCCCTTACCACAATATATGTCACAGTCAAACAAATATCCTTCAGGACTAGCTATTTCCCATTTTTTGATTCCCCATCGTTCAGGTTTATTTTTCATGAACTGTTGTAAATTTGTACGACCGTGAAACTTTACCATCATTTCATCTACAGCTAAGGCGGTAGTAAAAAAACCAAATTACTTTAGGTTTCCTCTAAAAATTTCGAGAACTTTACGAACTTTCCAAGCTTTGTCATTCTCATCTTTATCTTCTAATTTATTCATCTTCAATTTTGATTTTATTTTCAAAAATTTATCTCGAGACATGGCTGAAGAAACAGGTGGACATGAGAGAAGCGGATTTTTGGACCAATAATCTTTTTGCGATTTCCTTTCATTGAAAGTTGATAGTACTAATCTCTCTATATTATAAAAACATATCGCCGCTGCTGCCGCCTGTTCAGAAATATGCAAGGTGTTATGGGTTAAACAAATGGGAGACCTTGTACTTTTTCCTCCAGGCCAATCGGTAAAGTGATTATTAGTGCGGATACCCAAAAAAACCTATTCTTATATCGTTTGCTGATCAAGATCGTTCGAAATTTATTCAATAATTATATTTATTCACTGTGCAAAGGTACTAGGTATTGTAGATTGAATAATTGTTTTTTACTTCCAACAAAATGTGCAAGGTGTTGTGGGTTAAACAAATGGGAGACCTTGTATATGGGTTAATCAAATGGGTGACCTTGTATTTTCTTGCCTCCAAGCAAATGTGCAAGGTGTGGGTTAAACAAATGGGAAACCTTTTATTTTTGCCTCTAAGAACATGTGCAAGGTGTTGTGGGTTAAACAAATGGGAAACCTTGTATTTTTTGCCTCTAAGAACATGTGCAAAGTGTTGCGGGCTAAACAAATGGGAGACCTTGTATATGGGTTAATCAAATAGGTGATCTTGTATTTTTTACCTCTAAGAACATGTGCAAAGTGTTGTGGGTTAAGCAAATGGGAAACCTTGCATTTTTGCCTTTAAGAACATGTGCAAGGTTGTTGTGGGTTAAACAAATGGGAAACCTTGTTTTTGGCCTCCAAAAAAATGTGCAAGGTTGTGGGTTAAACAAATGGGAGACCTTGTATATGGGTTAATCAACTGGGTGACCTTGTATTTTCTTGCCTCTAAGCCAATTGCAAGGTGTTTTGTGAAAAACAAATGGGTGACAACAACTTATTCTTATTTTACCTTCATATCAAAATTATTCAAATTTATTCAATATTATATTTTTATTCAATATTCACTCCAATCAAATATAAAATTATCCCATGTCATGGTTTTATTAAGAATATTGAATTGTATATATCTTCCTGGCAAATGCACGGTAGTGTGGACTTAACAAATGGTAGACCTTGGTTTTTCCTCCAAGCAACAAGTGACGAATAATTTTTTTAATACCTATTATTTATATAATAAAATTTATTTCAATAACTAAATTTCTACTTTTATTTCGAAAAAAGGGGGTTGGTGAGCGGAGCGAGCAGGGGGGCAAAGCCCCCCTAGTATACCTATAAAAATATCTAATTCGTTTTCAGTAAGTTTGTAACCATTTATAGCTGTACATTCAATAATATAGTTCTTTATTTCCTTGGAAAAAAAAGTTCAAATAATTCTACTTCGGATAAATTTCGAATCATATCTTTTGTATGATCAGAAAGTAAAATTTCATTTTCAAGGCATTCTCCATATTGCTTCCTCATAGAGGAAGCTTTGTGACGGACCGATTTTCGACTTTCATAACTAATAATCGTAGAGTACTTTTACATATATATTCTTAAACTAGATCGAATTGCTGACACATGTGTGTGTGTGTGTGTGTGTGTGTGTGGTGTGTGTGTGTGTGTGTGTGGTGGTGTGTGTGTGCGTGTGTTGGGATGTGCGCAGTGATATCTCGATGGCGGTAGTTCGTATCGTTACTGTAGATGTCTCATTTTATTCGTTTTGATGTAAGGAAGAAGCCAAAACATCATTTTTAGTTCTGCGTTAAGTATTTAAAAAGTTATGAGGGATTTTCGAGAAAAAAAATTTTTTTTTTCATGTTTTTTTTTTAGTTTTGTCATATTTGTTCTAAAACAAACTGGTTTTTTCTAATAAAAGTAATACTTTTTTTAAGAAAGAGCTTTTAACATTTGATTTAAGATAAAAAGTGTAAAGATTCACCGTAAATTTGAAAAGTTACGTTTTGAAAATGAAATTTAGTTTTTATGATTTTTTTCTTTTTTCTTAGTTTTGTGTTGTTTCGTGTTCAAAATGTATGATGTGTCAAAACATTGTTTATGGATGGAGTAAGGATGAAGCCAGAAAATTTGATTTAGCGATAAACGAACAAAAAAAATTTTTTTTTTTCGATTTTTAAAAAATTTTTTTTTCGGGAAAATTTTTTTTTTTTTCGTATCGTTTGGTTGAGAAATAATTTATGATTGAAACTGTTTTGTGAACAAATTAGAAAAGATGATATTAATATTTCCAATAGGATATTACTGCCCTAGGCCGCGAAAAACAGAAAAGTCCCAGAGTACGTGTAATTAGTGTCCGAGGCGAAGCCGAGGCCGATAAACACGTGCTCTGGGGCTCTCTTTTTTTGCGGCATAGGCCTGTATACTATTTTTCATACACAGTGGCCCGAAAATCTCTCTTCCCGCTTTGCGCAGCGGCAGGAAAGTAGTCACTTTCGGGCCGCTGGTATAAAAATTATTTTTTTTTTTTATGGAACTACCTTAATTGTTACGTCATCGTGAAAAAATTCGATAAAAATTATATATCAAAGAATAGAAGAACGTTGGCAATTGATTCCACAAACAGAAATAATTTATGATTTAAACTGTTTTGTGAACAAATTAGAAAAGATGATATTAATATTTCCAAATTATTTTCAAGTTAAAAAAAAAGTATGAGGAAGCTACTTGCCAATGCATTGGCAGCGGTTTTTTTTTCTCCACCAGTCCACTTTTACTTATGATCGGGTTCCAGATGCTTTTGGTGGTTATTATAGCAATCTAGAACTCGACGATAAGATAAGGTAAATGCCCGATCAAAATTATTTGAAGATGAAACGTTCGTTTCAGATTCTACATCAGATTCTACGTCAGATTCTCCTGAATCATTTATGTCTGGAATAAAAATAGCATCATACTTCCCATCTTCTTTATCTTCAATCTCAACATTGTCAGAGCGCGATAATTTTGCACGTTTTGAATTTCGAGGGGCCATTGCAAAAATTACTTTCTAAGAAAATAATTTGTGATGAAAATATTCAAGATATTCTATAAAGAATAAAATTTTTTTTTCAATCCTTTTGCTCTCATAAAAAAATTTACGAGTAGCTTATAAAAGTTCAACGAACAAGATTCTGATAAAAAACAAATTTTTATTTACTCTGTCTTCATCTATGAAAACATGTAATTTAAGAACACAAAATGGCGGTTGGAACACCAAAAGATATTGAAAAACTTTCGGAATTTTTAACTCGAAAAATAAGGGCTTAAAGAAAAAATTTTACTGATGAAAAAGTTCTTAGAATTGATCAAAGAATACGCTAGAATTTTGTGATCAATTGTAAGAACTTTTTCATCCGTAAAGTTTTTTCTTTAAGCCCTTATTTTTCGAGTTAAAAAATCTAGAAGTTTTTAAACAAATTTTGGTGTTCCAACCACCATTTTGTTTACTTAAACTTTATATTCTCCAATCTGAACCCCCGATAACTTTTAGTTTAGAGTCCATAGAGGCTTAATTTTCACCCGAGACCCCAAGTCTTCAACGATTTCCATGTGAAAATTTGAAAGGGAAAAAATTTTTTTTTTTCAAAACCCCGTTTTTTTGGATAAAACCATCCGTAACTTTTGACCGGTTGGTTATATTGAAAATCTGACACCGGATTCGAAAAGTTCATTAAATGCTGCGTAGAATATGCTTACTCACAATTTTTTCAGACCCCATTTTCAACAAAAATATAACGCCTCAAAAAAGTATCGAAAAAGTGTCCGTCCCGTACTTAATGGGTTAAAATCCTTTTCATTTCATTAAAAAAAAATAGACATAAATTAAAAATTGTCATCGGTCAACTTTGAGGATTCTTACTAACCCTTTAAATAAAATATTGTCACCCGTACATTCTGGAAAAGTGTCTCTAAATTTACACGAGGTACCCATGACTTAGAAAATTGCAAATTAAATAGTATGTCTATGTATCGTAACATTCAAGTTCAAGTTCCTGGAGCGCTCTATTTGTTTGTTGAATGAAAAATATTTTTCATGCTACCCCAGCCGAAATTAAACTTTTTCGTCCCGGCGGCCAAAACGAAAAAGTTAATTCTTGCTGCAAAGTTGACCAATATCAATTTTTATTTTAGGTCTATTTTTTTAATGAAGTAAAAAGGATTTTAAAGTGTATGTGCCCCTATAAGGAAATATAAGCCAGATAGAGTCAATATTTAAATAGTGATTTAGAACTAAATTATTTTTTCTACTTCTTTGTCATACTTTTATTTTACAGGATGATTTGTCAAAGGAGGGGTTGTCTCGGATGAGTTGTCGGGTTGAGTTATCTAAAGATGTAAAGTTGGTAGCCCATTGCCGGCACTTAAATTGGTTGGGTGATGAACCGAAAATGAATATATCGTTTGTTTCCGACCGGTGTGTTGATCGACTTTTCCGCACGAGTGGAGCGTCAGGCGACTGCGAAGTCGCCGCCGACGAGCGATACAAACGCTTTTTTTTCTTCGCGACTACCTGGCCGGCTAGCACAGGTACCCCGAGACTCGCTAAAGGCAGCGCTGGGTCAGAGTGGTGTCGCAAAACCCAGCTCTAGAAGGTCGCTCGCTCGGAGCATGTAGGTCTTGCAGAACACCTACTGATAAACGCAGATTAAATCGGGTATATAACCCAGTGCTAAAGAGAACTCAACCCTTCTTGTTATATCAAACTGTGTACTAGACGTATTGTAACTGATCGCTCTGTTCGAAATCACATTGTAACTTGTCGTGACTAAATTCTTAAAGAAAAGTCAAGTGTGAATTAATTCTTAAGGAGATAAACCTGTATTTATCCCTATAAATGAAAAAAACATGAAAATTAAGGATTAATATTAAAATTTTTTGTTTGTGATGTAAAAATATGGTTTTACAGGTCCTTTTACAACAAAAACTATGTCTGTAGTTCCTTTTATTATTAAAATTCATTCAGGATTCATCCATATTGACTTGTGATTTTTAAGTCCTTGATCCCATGATTTTGAATGTAATATTTAATCAATTCTGATCCTTAAGGTCTCAAAAGTTTTATATTTAAATTCTTTTCCACTTAAGTGTAGCAGATTTTTTATTTAGTTACTTTTTTAATCTACTAATATCCAAATATAGTGTTTGAGATCGCCACCGCTAAAGGGCGTTTGTTCAAAGAGTCACACGCGCGGTAAAATCGGGCGAGTTCTCGGCATAAGTACGAGCCCGGCCTACGGTACATCATTCCCTGGCGAACGCTGGCAGTAGGTGCAAGGACACTTGAGTTCGTGGTTGAAGAGTTTATCTCTTGGCTCGCTGCGAGCTGACAGGGTTGTCGGTCGAAGAATTCGTTCTCGGCTCGCTGACGACGCTTGGGAGGTGACGGTCGTGGGTCAAACCAGGCTCGCTGTCGCTCAAGTGAACTTTGTAGCCTGTCGGTTAGCTAAACTGCCATTTTGAGAGCTCGACTCTTGCGACGCGCTGCAAGAGTCGGCTATTTACACTCAGCGCAGCTGAAAAATCAATCTTATTGAGTTTTGCCAAGAGATTGATCGGCCCGAGCTTGCGATATTGTCGGGCAAATTCGTTTATTTACACACAATCATTTTGTTTTATATTATGTTTATATTTCATTTTTAACATGTAATAAGTATTATTATTTTTAATTACACAGCCACACGAAAAAAAAATTTTCGAGTCCACCGACCGGACGTAGTGGACTTTATGTTTTTGGGTTCGCTGAATCCTAATCCGGGGTCGGTTTTTCAAGGTTGGCTCATTTAAGAGGTCATTTGAAGGTCAAATAAAGGAAAAGCGGTAAAAAATCTGAAAAAATTCATACATGGGTTTTTGAGGATGCTTAATCCAAATCCGAGGTCGGATGACCTTCAGGAAGTCACCTTTAAGGTCATTTTAAGGTCAAACTAAGAGAATTCAATATAAATATCGGAAAAAAGTCATACTTATGTTTTAAAGGTCGCTAAATCTGAATCAGAGGTCATTTTGACTATATCCGGACATACAGGGTGCGGCAAAAGTATGTATACAGCTGGAAATTTTGCGGAATAAGCGCAGGAAATAAATCAAAAGCCTCATATCCGAAGTATTTTTTGATGAGGAATACAATGGTGACTTTGAATTTGACCTTGAACATAACCTTCAAGCTCCAACGACCCAAAAATTGATTTTTCAAATGAAAACCCCCATTTTTTATTGCAGATTTGAAAAGAGCGAAACATTTTACGTTGAAACATATATTTTGTTTTATTTTTCAAGGTCATTTTAAGGGCGTTACAGACGCAAATAGAACCTCAATTCAACCTAAAATTAAGTTCAAGTAAGGGCTTCTTTTCTAATTGTACCGCCTCCAAAATGATTTTGAAAAAAAAAATAAAATACATATTTTCACGTATAATTTTCCGCTCTTTTCAATGGTGACCTTTAATGTGACCTTGAACATAACCGATACGCTAAGGTGAACCAAAAATCGATTATTCGCACGGTGACCCCCATTTTTTTATAACAGATTTGAAAAAAGTGAAAAATGTCACATTTGACTATGTATTTTTTTTTTTTTTCAAGGTCATTTTGTAGGTGTTACAGTTAGACAGAAGCCCTAACTTGAAATTAATTTTAGGTTAAATTAAGTTGTATTTGCGTCTGTAACGCCCTTAAAATGACCTTGAAAAATAAAACAAAATACATGTTTCAACGTAAAATTTTCCGCTCTTTTCAAATCTGCAATAGATAATGGGGGTTTCCATTTGAAAAATCGATTTTTGGGTCGTTGGAGCTTGAAGGTTATGTTCAAGGTAACCATTGGATTCCTCTTCAAAAAATACGTCAGTTATGAGGTTTTTGATTTTTTCCCTACGTTTATTCCGCGAAATTTCCAGGTGTGTCCATACTTTTGCCGCACTCTGTATAATGGTTATTTTAAGGTCAGTTCATGAAAAAAGGCTAAAAAATCAGAAATTTCTCATATATAGGTTTTCGAGGATGCTGAATGCAAATATGACTTCTACAACCTTGCCTTCAAGGTCATTTCAATGTTAAAATAATATAAGAAAGAAAAAAATTAAGAAAATATTTTTAATTTTGCACGCATTTTTACTTTTTTGTTTGAAATGAAGTCATTCCTGCTTGAACTCCCGTGATTTTGCAAGGGTTTTTTGTAGACGCGGTACCATGAGTACTGCTGGATCGATCTTTTTGAAAATTTAGGAAGTTGATAAGGGAAGCTAGACGAAGATCTGATGACATTCATAATCTCGATTGCTCAACCCTTTATGCACTTTTATGCATTTTATATGCATATTTCTGAAATTATAAGAATTTGCTAAAATTTTACGGGATTTTTTTGAATAATCTGTCTGGGACCTTAAATATGATTGTCGTTGCATTGTTTTTTTTTGTTTATGCATTAAAATGCACTTTATATGCATATTTCTGAAATTATAAAAATTTTCTCAAATTTGACGGGATTTTTTTGAATAATCTGTCGGGGACATTAAATATGATTGTCGTTGCATTTTTTTCGTTTATGCATTAAAATGCAATTTTATGCAGTTTTAATGCATTTTTTTTATAATTTGTTAGAATTAGATTAAATCTGATGGGAATTTTTTAATAATCCGTTTGGAGGCTTAAATATGATTCTTGTCGCAAAAAAATGCACTTGTCAAATCAACAAAACATATCGTGTTTTAGTTATTATTGTACTGATCACAATTATATTATAAATCGTGTTTCGAGTTACATTACTGAACGAAAAATCATTGCGTTAGCTTACAATTATATCGTATTTTAGTTAACATTGTACTGATGACAATTATATTATAAATCGTGTTTCGAGTAACATATTGAACGAAAAATGATTGTGTTAGCTTAAAGTTATGTCGTGTTTCAGTTAACGTTGTACTGATGATAATTATACAAGTGGCAACTCGAGTTACAGAATGCTGAGCGATTACAATAAACTGAACATTTGTGCACTGAACTGACACAGTGCAAAAGTGACCACGTATCTATGCGGGAATGACTCGCCAATGGCCATCCCAACTTCGTATTTGCTCTCCGAGGTTCTCGTGCATGAATTAAGCAAGAAAAAAAACGCAAATGAACTCACTTGCTTCTTACATCTAACTCACGAGCACTAAAAAATGTAAACATCAGCCACTGTAACCGGGCAGACGGCATCCAGGCAAAAGCAATGCGCGGTCTACGTAGAGATTCGGGCGAGTCCAAGATCGATGTACAGGTTAACGAAAACTTTGACTGTTGACACACACACCCAACTACGCATTTTTTGCTGTATGATTAGAACGCGTGAGAACTTCGAAGTGCGATCATGAAGTTGTAATGGCCCATTGGCGAGTCATTGCCGCACAGATACGTGGTCACTTTTGTACTGTGTCAGGCTAAATTTTAGCCTGTCTCAAGATTTTTTGTATTTCTCGAGCCATTCAACGCCTTTTTAATGACGCAGTATAGTTATTTTTTTTCAGTGTGGTTTTGTGGCAAAACAAGGGATCATGGCACAAGCCGAAGGCGAATTTCAGTTCATGCAAATTTTAAATAATTAAAAATGCAAACCAAGTAGCCTGAGTAATCCAGCTTATGCCGTTTTTAAGAAATCAATGTCGCAAATAAAAATAACCCCAAGTTACCGAATCAACCCACAGCACGAGCAGTTTGCAAATAATAATATGCAAACTTTTATAACACAAGTAACTCAGCTCATGGAGTTTCTAAATTATTAAACCTGTAAAGTAACTGGTGATGAATAGTAACCAGAGTTGCCGCTAGTAAGTATAGCTATACAGGGAATACAGTTTATAAGATATATTACATTCCATTTCACCGAAATTTCATGAAAAATGCTACAAATATTGAGATTTTATTTTTTCTCATAAATCCATCCATCTCATGGTACATGGGTTAGCTTCAAAAATTTTTAAGTTAATCAGAGAAGCAATCATAGAAAAATTTTAATACCAACGATGATAAAACATTTCGGCAAAATGGAATGTAATATGTCTTATAAATTGTATTCCCTGCATACCTATACGCAGATTAGTTCCCAGAAAACTGTGGAGATTATAGCGACGGGCAAGGAGAAGGTTGCATCAAGACATAAAACATATGGAGCAGCGATATCAAGGTAGATGGAATGTTGCAGTGATGTCTGATTACTGCTCG
Organism: Trichogramma dendrolimi; assembly: GCA_034770305.1. Taxonomy (NCBI): domain Eukaryota; kingdom Metazoa; phylum Arthropoda; class Insecta; order Hymenoptera; family Trichogrammatidae; genus Trichogramma; species Trichogramma dendrolimi. The sequence continues at coordinate 1,658,888 of JAPMIB010000023.1, forward strand.
ATTTTGAATAGAAAGAGCCAACATATAGTAACTAAACGCAAACAGCAACCTTTACGCCGATTGTTTGAAGAAAAAAAGCTGCATTACAAAAGAAAAAAGTGAAAAGACATGCAAAATAGCCTTGATCTTGACAATAAAATATCTGAATTCCTCAGCTCCAAAAACCTATACACAATCTTATTCTGTTATTTTATCGCGTTTACTAGATTACCTTTGACATGACCTTTAAATTACCATCATTTGACCATAAAATGACCAGGTATAGTCAATATGAACTATGATTGAGATTTAGCAAACCTCAAAATAGGAATGTGATTTTTTTCGGATTTTTATATTGAATTCTCTTAGTTTGACATTCAAATAAACTTGAAGGTAAGATTGTAAGGGTCATCTGACTTCATATTTGAATTCAGCATCCTTGAAAACCTATATATGAGAAGTTTCTGATTTTTAACCTTTTTTCATGATTTGACTTTAAAATGACCTTCAAATGACCTTTATATGGCCGGATACAGTCAATTGATCTCTGAATCAGATTCAGCGACCCTTAAAACATAAGTGTGATTTTTTTCGGATATTTATATTGAATTCTCTTAGTTTGACCTTAAAATGACCTTGAAGGTGACTTCCTTAAGGTCATGTGACCTCGGATTTAGATTCAGCATCCTCAAAAACCCATGTATAAATTTTTTCAGATATTTTACCGCTTTTCCTTTATTTGACCTTCAAATGACCTCTAAAATGAGCCAACCTTGAAAAACCAACCCCTGATTCAGATTCAGCGACCCTATTAACATAAAGTCCACTAGATCTGGTCGGGGGACTCAAAAAATTTTTTTTTGTGTGACTGTGTTATAAATACAAATCTCAAACTTATTTCATATAACCCTTCCAACAGAACAGATCATAAAGTTAAGGTTTTATTATTTTTGACCTTTAACGACAAAAAAAATATAGCAATCAGCGTTATTAAAAAAGCTATTTTTTTCATTTTCTTTGTACTTTGATGTGAAAAAAATTTCCAAGCCTTTTCTTGAAATTCTGTTACACTCTAGTGGAAAAGAATTTAATTACAAAACTTTTGAAATATAAAACTTTTAAGACCTTAAGGATCAGAATTGATTAAATATTACGTTCAAAATCATGGGGTCAAGGACTTAAAAATCACAAGTCAATATGGATGAATCCTGAATGAATTTTAATAATAAAAGTAACTACAGACATATTTTTTATTGTAAAAGGACCTGTAAAAACATATTTTAACATCAGAAACAAAAAATTTTAATATTAATCCTTAATTTTCATTTTTATGCATTTATAAGTAAAAATTTTAATCGAGTGTGTAAGTTTAAATTGTAGCGTATAGTGAAATAAATTACAACAAACATTGTAAGTCTATTTGCCATATTTATAATTGTTTTCCATTCCAGTCTATCCCCTTACAACAGCACGGGTAGTAAAAATATTTTGTATTAAATTCACATCGATTCTGTTTATACCTGTATTGGACGTAATACTAACTTCCGATAACGATTAATTTGAAAGTCGCGTTTTTTTAACATGGGCTCATATGGACCTTTGGCCACAAATCGCACTCAATCAACTGTATCTTGGTTATCTACGTACAGATATAAATAAAATACATATCAGCGAATAGCTTGAATCCTCACCTTTCTATTGATATAATTTAATATTCCTCACAGTGAACTGATAAAAGAAATATTTAATGTGAAAGATGTGAATTTTGTCGGGCCAATGCTTGCAAGGTTTAATTGTAACGCATGTGGCGCCGTGGCATCTGATAATCCGTTGTATATTCGCATAAATGCTGACGGATCTCATTGATTATAACAGGCGACGAGCTATGATGAGATCCCTACTGAAACGCAAAAAAAAAAGAATGTTTCCAATCTTTCACCGCAAGCCTCAACTTTCGATCGAACCGGTCGCATGTGTGGAATACCTGCAAGATTTTCAAGAACGAATGGATCAACGTAAAACCAGGCAATGTCACCACCGACTGACTGAAACGCAACAACGCCTCTCAAGCCCTGGGCAAGCTTGCCCTCCTCCCCCCCCCCCCCCCCCCCTCCTCCTGGGCCGAAACTAATCCAGATAATATACCTGATGGAGCCCTCGACAATCCAATTCTCAATGAGAATTTCTCCTTCCACAAGTTCAACGCTGCATTGGCCGATAAAAAAAACTCTTCGGCCAACGGGATTGACGGCATCGGCTTTAATGTTATCAAGAGGCTCCCTCTGAAATATAAATTACTACTTTTAGATATATTCAATGAGATGTACTCTCGGACAACATTTCTCGGACAACTCTTGGAGAGAATCTTTCGTGATTTTCATCAACAAGGAGAGCGGCAACGGGCTACGACCGATTTCGCTCACTTCTTGCTTCTGCAAGCTCTTCGAAACACTGGAACAGGAGTAGGCTTTAGCGGTGGGCTGAGACGAACAACTGGCTTCCAAGAAGTCGAAGGAAGGGATTTTCTTGCTCGGACAACCTTACGGGGCTGCTTCTGAGGGCCGAGGAGGCTCTCTCGATGGGAAGAGAAGTGTCTACGGCTTTTCTCGACGTCGAGAGTGCATTTAATATTGTGAATATTGACATACTAATTGACAGTCTCGCAAGACTTGGTTGCTCACCTGGCTCACTCAAATTCATCAAATTCATCACTCATGAGAAAATCATCCACACCACTAACTATGATACAACACGACGATCTTACAAAAGTTCCTCAAGGGTCCGTGCTAAGTCTGCTCCTCTACTCCATCTACGTAGCTTCCATTATTGAGGACCTGCCAGCTCTTGAGGACTCAGTACAAATCATCGATCGCAACCTAAACAAGCTCGGCCTCAACATCGCCCCTCATAAAACAAAATTCATACACATCAATAATAAATAATCAAACCGGGGAGTAAAGCGATCAGGGTGCGTGACTCCACAATCACATCCGGAAATAGCCAAAATCCTGAGTAATAGAAGCTCTAAGACCCGCGATTTAATATTAAACTTCTTTAACTCTCAAATAAATAACTCAAACAAGGCCCTCTCTCAATGCATCTTCTCTCTTTTTAATTCAAATATTGCCATATTCTCCAATAGAAATTTTAACATTTACTGCAATAGATGCAGACGATAATCATTGCTCTAGAAGTCTGAGCCCACTCGCGTCAATATTCTCTGTGGAGTGCTACGCAATGAGAGACGCTCTAGACTCTATAATTGAGGTTGACGACAATAGGAGCTACATCATTCTAAGAGACTCTCTCACCGTACTCTCAATCCTTGAATGTCTCCGGCTTAACGTGAAATCAAACCACGTAACTTTTGAAAAATTGGAGAAACATCTTTCTCTGTTACAAAGAAACTGCTCTGTGCGCTTCACGTAGATGCCCTCACACATCGGCATTAGGGGCAACGAGGCGGTGAACGCGCTGGCCAGAGCATCTATTTGTTCAGATTCGGCTGATCACCACCGCGTAGCCTTCTCAAACCTCGCGGAGTTGTTCAGGCGCGAGTGCCGCGCTGGCTCGACATCCAAATGTGAGGACGACGGACGATTGAAGGGCAAAACTTACTTCGAAGTATACCACCATCGCAACCCCGCTTCTCCGTGGTACTCCAACAGAGGGTTGACCCGAGCCTTTATCGTCACTATCAACCGAATGCGCAGCAACCACTACAGCCTCGCCGAGTCACTCCATCGCAAAAGCATCATCTCCGACCCTGGGTGCGCTTGCGGCTTCCCGGATTAAAGTTTGAACTATATTCTATGGAGATGCGAGGGCTACAACCAGAAGAGAGGCATCTTGATAAGAGACCTTGCCGGCCTTGGCAACTCTGCTCCTTTCAGTATCGAGAGCCTGATTGCAGGGTTAAATATCTCGGCCTGCAGGGCGGTCTTCGCCTTCCTGGCACGATGTCAGATCATCGTCTAAACGATTTCCGCCCTTTCACTCATCTCTCAACGCAATTCACTCCCAACCTCACCAATCTTCACATCCACCATATAAAAAGAAAAAAAACAATCTCCGCACCGGCCTCTTTTATCCTGTTAACAATTTTTGTATCTTTATGTAATTATATTTGCCGACTATTTGTAACACGAATGAAATAAAGTAAGTGTGAATACACCTCTAGATGGGTCCAAATACACTATAATATAAAAAAAAATGAAATTTGTTGCGTGCTTCGTCGTCACCTTTCTCAGTTCGGCCCTCTCGGTCTGTCCGAGCTGCTGCACTCACGCATGCGATACGCAAAATCAAGCGACAATCCGTTGCCACGTTCAAAAAAACACGTAGAGATCCGGCTCGCGACACCGTTTACGTGTCCTGACAATCGAGCCCATCTGAAAGTGCACCCTCGAGTCCAAGTCGTAAATACCACACGCATCCACGACATACAGCGCTACTCGTTTACGGGACGGTCATTGTCACGGCCGAAGACGTGCGACTTGGTCACCAACTCGTTGCCCCTGCTCCGAAAATCCTACAAAGATGTTTACCGCGACGTGCTGGTCGCTTACACACGCACTCACACACATGCGTAACGAACTGACGCGATGATAACGCGCATTAAATGAACTTCAGCTTGAAAATGCCTCCCAAATTGCAGCCACAGGGCTCAGGTGACGACATTGCTTTTGTTCTCGCAATACTCACGGATATCAAAGGGGCCCTGGACAAAGTCAACTCCAATATTGACGAGTTGACTGCTAGGGTCACTGCCAGGGACGCTAAGATTGATACAGTGATTGGAACTCTGGTGGGCCACTCAGATCGTATCGGTGCCCTTGAGATTCAGTGCTACTTGAGACGAGCTAAGCCTTGCACCGAAATGAACATTGTAGGCGTTCCTGCTGACCTGGTCTGCGGTGAGGTCTTCGTTGTCCCTGTTGCTCCATTCTGAGGCTAGTTGGAGCGGACCACACCATGAGCGACGTGCAGAAGGTGCGCTGGCTCAGCTCAGTCCCCGCTCGTCGTACTGATACTGGCGGGAATGGGCTTCTCTCACTGCCTGTACTCTGGTCGTCATTACGAATGCGTTGTTTAAAGAAAATTGTTTAAAAAATTTTCCGACCATTTTCCGGTCTGCCAACATGTAGATTCGGATTCAGACGACCATTTTCACAAGAAACAACAAAATTTTCCATTGGAATATTTTTTCATACGGGGGCGCCCCTGGGGTCTGGACTATGGGGAGGTTGACGAGGTGCAGGAGTCCCTCCAATCGATCCTGACCTCCACACAAATAAAACATTATTTGTAATTCACAATAGAAAGTGCTTGACCAACGGTTGTCAGTTTATTGCAGTTATCCTGAATACCATCTCAGAGAAGGTGGTTTTGTCGTCTGGTTGACGGTTGGTGTGTGGAGTTTGCTGACGAGTTGTCAGCTACGGTAGTTGGAGAAGATCAGTAATCATGTAATAACGTTGATTATTATTTGATGTTGAAGGGTCTAGATGATAGTGAATATGCCCAATGCTTCTCTCCTGCGTGACAGTTGGTGTGTCAGGTCTGCTGACTAGCCCATCTCAACTGTATTACAGTGAATGTGTGAGTTAATGAATAGTTTGATTTATACAATGGAGTGATTCGTTATATCGGTTGCGTCAGACCATGGCGTGACACGCACTATTAATTTCAGTTGTTCTTACTGAATATTAATAAACGCCTCACACATTTTTTATTTACAAGTATTGTCCTATCAGACTTCACAAATATCAATTATGTCGTGAATGTTTTTGGGTTCCATCTTAAGAATAATGTTCGAAAATATTATATTTCTTCAGAGTGCTTTTCAGTAATATAATTTATATTGTTTTTAGAGTTCTGTTATTCCAATTATGGTTTGATACTTTGTGGGAGAAACTGGAAACTTATAGTAGTGGCGAACAATTATTTGGACTTACGAGTACTGAATACCCAATTCTATTCAACAGGAAAAGAGAACTGAATTTATTACAAAAACTGTATTCGTTATATCTACAAGTAATGCGTTCTATCGACAGCTATTATGAAATACCTTGGGCCCAAATTGATATCGATGTTATTAGTACAGAACTAGCCAACTTTCAAAACAAGTAAGATATTATATAATAATATGTGTTATAAATATTCAATAAATATAATTTAATCATGTGCTAATGTAAATTCAAGAATATGAGTCAGTATCTATGTTTTTCTAAAGTTTATCGCAGCAGAAAATGTTATTCAATAATTTAGAAAAAGCTCTCGATAAAATATGAGACCTCTCCATATAATTTTTTTTAATTTTATTATTAGAAGTACCAAGATTTTCAGGCTATTAAATATGATTTCATTGGTTTTGGACAACTTTTAAAATTGTTGCAAAGAGCTTTTTTTGAGTCTAAAAGATCTAGTTTTCATGTTTTAAAGGATACTGTTTTAATCGTAATCTTTGGTTAAAAATTACTTAATGGAACAATCGAATAAAAACAATGCTCAAAATTTGAGGAAATTTCTGTTTCAAGAAAAAGAGAAGTTATACATGGATTTTTACCCCTATAGAGTTTATATAATAATAAGCACAGTTTTAAATCAATCTACATTTACTATATAAAAGTTACATCTTTGAGACCTGAAAAATGCGAAAAATATGCACTGTAAGCCTTAACGTCAGAAAATAGCTTGTTTTTTTAGCATTTTTGCCCTGTATGAGTTTTGAAATTTCAGTTAAGACCTTCGTATCGATTCTATCATTCAATATGTGCTCAAAACATCGATAAATTTTCTCAATTTTGTTTTTAAACAGACATTTTGACATAAAAATGGTTTAATAACTTAAATCGAAGTTCCTTAAAATTCAGTCCATAGATGGCGCAATTTCAAAAGTTGAACTTTTCAGGAGAACTATATAAATGAATTATGCTTCACTTCTTACGTATCTTTACTTACGGAATAATGGGCGTGGATGAAAATATAAAAGATAAATGAAGTAATGTTTTGATGCAAATTACATCAACTGCAACATTAGAAAGCGGTTTTGATGCTGAGGAGACAGAATTATGTTATTCAGTCAGTTCAATCAGTGCGCTTTTCGCTTGCTATACAAACGAGACGCCAGGCCATGCAAGTGAGTCGTTTCTCGGCAGCCAGTCAGAGCACATAGACACTCGTACTCGGCCTTGCGCCGAACGAGCTGCCGAGAGTTTTTACCTAGGGCAACTTCTCAGTAGTGAACTTGGGGTCCGTCCATGAATTACGTAATGGGATTTTTCATAATTTTTGACCCCCCCCCCCCCCCCCCCCCCCCGTCCCCCATATAATAAACAGTAATATTTTGCCAACCCCCCTCCCCCCTTCTCCATAAAGTAATCACGGTCTTTTTGCGTATAATAAATAAAATTTGAGGCAAAATTTTCATAATAAAAAAAAAATTTGATTATAATTACTCATAAAATAAAAAAATATCATGTAAACATATATCAGAATCAAATATAGCTTATAATTATATGTTAACAATTATAATTTTTCGATATGATAAATTATAAACCTTTGGGTATTCCAAATGAACGCTTATGACACTACTAAAAATAATATGTTCGAGTTATGAACTTAAAAAATTAATTAAACTTCATTGGACCCGTCACATGTTAGCCAGTCAACGATTGAAGTTATGACTGGATAATCACTTTGAGGAATTGGTTCTTGACCTCCGTCAATTTGATCAGGATGCTGAAAAATATTTTCAATCGCACACTATTCGACATCATACGATTCATTGTTTTTTATTATGCACATAACTTCATCGTTTCTTCGCAGCAAAACTTTCTCTGGTGCTATAAGCTTTACTTGACGTACATGCTTCAAAGGATGCAAGACTTTCCTGTGGTCTTTTGTCACATCACAGAAAGAGCATACTCGATCAGCAAGACTATCTTGCATGCTTGGGCAATGATAGTCGTACGGCAGATTGTAGAAATTTAACTGCTCATCTGGTACATCAATTACTAACCTTTGTAATAAAGGCAACAAAAAAATCTTTACTGGTACTTTTAGATGGATTTTCAACAATTTGAAGCCGTCCATTTTCAAGCCTTTGCGTTAATAAAGGGGCTGGTAAAAATCTTTCAGCACTAAATTGATATCACTTCTGAAATCAATCAATCAACTTCTATCATTGCATTTCACCATCTGTAATTTTATGCAAAAATTTAGTATAATATTTAATAGAATAAAATTAATTTTGAATTTTACTGTTAAATCTTACCTGGAGAAAATACTGCGATTCTCAGACATGATTTTTATGCCAAATCCAATCGATATCAGGTACAAGGGGGATATTTTAATCCTAAAATTTAAACTTATCAATAGTTTTTTCTGACCTGATTTCTCCTAAAATTTCACCAGCTTTAGCAACATTTTTCTTTTCCAACTCTACATCTTCTGTCTCCTTCCGAGCATTCAGATGAAAGATATAGTAAGTACACATGTATATGGTAGAATGACACCAGTAAGGGCTCTGCTTAGTGGCGCCATTAGTCTTTTAACTCTGTTGAATGCACTGCGTCCCGGAGCGTTTATCATTATAAATATTGCATCCAGTGAATGTTTTTTAAAATGCTGTATAGCATAAGTTATATCAATTAATAACAGAATTAATTAATTGTGAAACAGTAAAATAAAGCAGCTCATTATAATATAAAATGTTTTTAAAAATACCTAATTCATACAGTGTATCGAAGCCCCCCCCCCCCCCCCCACTTTCCCGAATCCGCTTTCATAACAACCATTTTCCCGAATAAAATTCTTTCTCTCGAATAAATCCCCGAAGAGGGGGCAACAATTTTGATTATTGTATATAAAGTTCATTTAAATACCTTTTTGAAAAAACAATCAAGTAACGTTCTTCCAGATTATTTAGGGGCAATCAGATTAAGTTCCTTGATTTTTTGATCGGTGAACTTTTTCAGTTCTTTATTATCTTTGTATTTTTCTTTTGCCTTGTTCTAAAAAGTAACTCCCTCTGCTTTATTTTTTTGTTTGGATGAAAAGGGAAATGCTTTTAAATGAGCTTGATATAGATTATTTATTAAACAATTTTGCTCTTTGAGAAAACATTTGTCGTAGTCAAAAACAAAGGCAACGCTGTGAGTAATCTGTTGTATCACATTAACCAAACTTCTTCTCTTTGTTGTAGCACACGTATTTTCGATGAGAACATTGCACGGTCGGTCGGTAGGGTAAGAAACATACCGATTGCCAGCTGAAACTTATCTCTAACGCGCGAGAGGCTATAACGTACGCAAGACTTGAATATTTGCAATCTTGACTCATCAGGGCATACACATGGATTAATTATAGTGGATTTTTACATTCCTAGGCTATGAAACAGAAAAGTACATTACGTAAATACGTAATATTCTAATTTGGTCGATCTTTTAGCATAAAATAAGAATTTCACTGAAGTCTCGCCTGTAAATGTTACTTTCGGCTGCGATTGTGCAGAAAATTCATTACATCAAAAATTCCAAGACCCCCCCCCCCCCACATAATTCAACAGTAAAAAAATCGAAGATCCTCCTCTCCCATCTAAGGTGTGACGGGGCACAAGGTACACAGCCATCGTGCCGCGAAACCTCGAATAGCTCCCGTGAGCATGTGTGCGCGTATGTTTCGCGACTTACAGGTCCGCACGGTAACGACGTAGCAGCAGCGAGCAACGGCATGTGCGACGGCTTATGTGCGCTAGATGTGTGATTCGCACAGCAGCCATTATTGAGAGTTTGCGAGGTTATAGCCGGTGAAATAGTACGAGTGTTACAAATAAAGTCACGGTATTTTGTGCTCATAGAAGACGGCAAGCAAGAGGCTGACGTGTAAAGAGAAGTGCACTGTCGCCCAGAAGGGCTTGTTTGTTTCGTGTGTGCTCGCCAAGTTCGTCGCCCGTGAGGCAAGTTTCGCCCAGTTGGGCCTGTTTGCGAGTCAGTGCATAAGTGCATAAACATAGTTCGACACCGTCACCCAGACGTGGGCATAACACTGCATCTCGCCGTCACACGCAGATAACCGGCGCCCGGACGAGGGCTAATTGTTGCAGCAGAGAAGTGGATCCGATCCAACATCGAGACCCAGAAGATTTTGGGTTAGTTTATACGATTTTTTCTCGCGTTTCTTGGTCGATGCGACTACCGGGTCGCGGGCGTGTGTGCTTGTGTGTGTGAGCTCGAGCTCGGCTGACGAGTATCGCAGCGGCGATACGCATCGAGCAAAGTATCGGTGTGTGTGTGTGTGTGTGTGTGTGTGTGTGTGTTTCGTTCGGCATCCAAGCCTGTAACATCAGGGCAGATCACCCGTGGCAGCATACGAACCGCATTGCTGAGAACAGTGTGCGAGTGCCACGTTGCGTCGGTACACTAGACCTACTTTAATTCTGTCCAGACCAAATCCACATTCCGCCGACACGAAAAAAAGATTCAGACCACCATCTATCTCTTTTCATAGTTTCAGATGCTCTGCGTAACGTAGATATGGCAGTGACGTTACTTATCTACCTTACGCAGAGCATCTAAAACTATGAAAAGAGATAGATGGTGGTCTGAATCTTTTTTTCGTGTCGGCGGAATGTGGATTTGGTCTGGACAGAATTAAAGTAGGTCTAGTGTACACGTGCACTCGCCATCGTCGAACAGATCGCGCGTGCAAGCCGCCATATTGACTCAGCTGATTAGGACCGAATCACGAGATACGATCAAAGCAAGCGCTGAGCGCGCCCGTGGTGGGCAAAGTCGCAAGCAAAGTTAGGTCGAACTTCTGCCTCGTCGCGTAGTATTGTAAAATCATCGCCCGACAATTTAAAGTGGTTTTCCGTCCAATCGGGTCTTGAATTAAATAAAGCCTTATATTTAATTGATATCCTAGCCTATTTATTTTGTGACATTTCTTTTCACGGATTTCAGTGGAAATTGCCGGAGTTAGACAGTGAGTCCACAGCAAGCTCGCACTGACGACGGGCCCAATATCCCCTCTGAGAGTAATCGACCTGGTAAGGTTGTCCTGTATTAAATTTATTCAACGGCAGGTGATTTGCTGTTTTTCCCCACCCCGGGGTCAATCGTCCGTCGCAAAGGCCATTACACAATTTATGAACGGTCCCTTGGTCAAATTACAAATACTCACCTCATCATTTCATCACCTTTACCCACTTTTCTCCTTTGGAATTTCTGACTCGGCCACCAGGTGGCGCAGTGCCACAGAAAACTCGTGGCCGCAAAAGGAATAACCGAGTTCAGAGTATTAGTATAAGTGCCTCCCGGCCAAAGTCATTCGGCTTTTGATTGTTCGACTTTTTACAAACTTTTTTTTTTTTTATTCTTTTCTTTTTTATTTGCAATCTGTCTACATTTTTTCAATAGGCAAATACGTTGAACAGTATAATAGAAAAACGGGTGTGAGCCCAAGTCCAATGACGAGGGCTCTTATAAACTATACAGTTTTTACATCACAAGTAAGAGTGTTTCTTCAATCTAGACCCTTCGAAGGACACGTTGTTGAGTTGAACAGCAAGGATGTTTGGGTGATTTTGCAACCGACTTTTGTAGAGGGACGAGAATCTTCGTACTTCCTCGCTTATCGATGGTATCTCCAAGTCGCGTCTAATAGCTTCATTTTAACGTACCACGGAGCATTTACGATGTTCCTGAGTACTTTAGACTGAAATCTTTCAATTATATCCAAGTTGGATTTGGCAGCTGCACCCCACAGTTGGATTCCGTACGTCCAGATTGGTTTCAAAATGCATTTGTACAGGAGTAATTTGTTTCCAAGGTTAAAACTGAGTTTCTTCCGAGTAGCCAGTACAGTTTTTTCTGAGTTGCAGGCTGAGTTGTTTTCTTTTAGTCCATATATGAGTCCTCCATGAGTCGACGATCCAAATGCATCCCAAGGTATTTAACTTCTTCAAATTGCGCCATGGTGTTTCATTTATGAGTACAGTAGGACACGTTGCCCTGCGAAGAGAAAAGGTGAGTGTGCCGACTTGTTTTCATTGATCCCACTTCTTAAACCAGTCTACTACTGTAGATAGATGTTCTTGTAGGTTTCGTTGAGGCGACAACTGGGTCAGAATTTGAGCAAAGTAATGGGTATCATCAGCGTACGTAGCTGTTGTCGTAGTGTATGAAGATGGAATATCTGATGTGTACAGTAGGTATAAGGTTGGCCCGAGAACACTGCCTTGAGGAATACCAGCATGAATATCGTGGAGTTTGGTTACTTCGTTATTAACTTTCACCCGGAACGTTCGATTTTCTAGGTATGATTTCAATATCTGATAGAAGCCACCGGAAGGTTTATCTGATTTTATGGAGAAGACCCGTGTGCCAGACTTTGTCAAAAGCCTGAGCCACGTCCAGGAAGATAGCTGAGCAGTATTGCTTCCTTTCGAAAGCTCTTCGATATTACTACTATTCTGTTCACTTGTTCAATGGTAGAGTGGTTTTCACGGAAACCAAATTGATGTTCTGGGATTAATTTTCTATCCTGTAGTATCGGCTTAAGTCTACTGAGTATCACTTTTTCACAAAGTTTAGAACAGATAGGTAACAAACTGATAGGACGGTAAGATGTTGTTGTTCGGGAGGTTTTCCTGGTTTTAAAATCAGAATAATTTGCGCAACCTTCCACTGGCTAGGAAAGTACTTCAGTCTTAGGCATGCATTTATAAGTATAGTCAAGTATCTGACTGCTTTTGGAGGTAGTTCTTTTATCGTTTTGCCATTTATTCCATCATATCCTGGAGATTTTCGATTTTTTAAGCTTCCGATAAGACATTGGATTTCATGTAGGGGGCATTCTTTATTTGCATCTCCTCGAATAGAGAACGTTGGTCTTGCAACAATAGTTCTTCTTCTATAGCCGTAATTTGTCTCTGTGGTGTCTCAAACACCTTGCTTAGATGTTCAGCAAAATTTTCAGCTTTTTCTTGATCACTTCTTGCCCATTTACTCATTGTCCTGATAGGTGGAATGAATTGCTGGTGTGCTTCAATTTCTTGGTGGCTTTCCATAGAGAGTAATCCGTTGATGCCGTTGGGGTGAGGTTTTGCAAGTAGTGGTTTATTTTAGAGTTTTTTATCTTCGCGAAGAATTTTTTTAAGATGTTTTATAGTTTTCTTTAAACGAGTTTTATTTACTATGTTACGCGTATTCTGCCAGATTTTTTTAAGTTTACGTTTTTCGCTTATTTTATTTAGTATTTCCGTAGATAAATTTTCCATTTTTGGGCAGGTTTTGTAGGAGGAGTTGAAAAAAGTATAGCTTTATGGATTAGAATATTGAGATTTTCGATCGCAACATCGACATCGTTACAAGTTTTTAATGGGATATTACATGAGAGGTTGTGATCAATGTAATCTTTGTAGGTTGACCAGTTAGTTGTTTTATTACCAAGAAAATCTGAGTTAGCATTTTTTATGGCTTCGGCGCACAGTTCGAGTATAATTGGCGAGTGATCAGAAGTTAGTTCAAGACTGGACTGTCAGAGAGATAGTGGGTCGATATGCCTTTAGCGATGAAAAAGTCAAGAGATCTGGACTTTTGATAAATCAGAATGGCCAGTACGTTGGTTCACCGAATGAGGCGGTGATTAGGTGGTTTCCTTGTATTGTGTCGTACAGCTGTCTGCCACGAGGAGAAGGAGTTACAGATCGAGAGCCCCATGAGGGGTGTTTCACATTATAGACACCACGTATGAGAATGTGATGGGACCTTTAGATGTTTCAGCTGTTACGCTTGTAGTCTGTAAATAGTCATCCGTGTTCTTTTCGAGTTCGAAGTGTTTTATAAATGATTTGATTATGAGAGCCGTGCCACCGTGCGCCCTACCACTAGGATGTTGCGTGTCGTATGATGTAGTTTGGAATTTTGAGATACGTTTTGTTAGTGAAATGAGTTTCTGAAATGAGCATAATGCTATGTTTTTTCTTGTTAAGAATGATTTTAATTCTAGGCTACGGTCAGCGAGTCCGTTGGCATTTCATGCTCCGATGGTAAATTTTTCGTGAACAGGCATTTATAATTTATTGATGAGTTTTGTTAATAGGTCTAGCATAACATTCATAGTAGACATGAGTTGTGACATATTTTCTAGCTTGAGTATAGAGTTATTTTGATAATTATTTTCGATGTTATTGTTATTGCTTTCAGCGATAGCCGTTACCTCTGGAATTGTATGTTGGTGATCTACGGGTGATTGACCTGGTAACCCAGTTAAAGCTTGTGCAAATGAGACGTTTGGGGTAATGTTTTTAAACTGAGTTGGTTTAGGATAATTATTTCGATCATCGAGTTTCTTTCCGCGCAGGGCCGGATATAATTTTCGTAACAGCTGCTTGCGGACGATACAGCCTTTGTAGCTGGCCGGGTGATTACCTTGACAATTAGCGAAGATAACTTCTTTAGTTTTTACTTTTATTGGACATAGGCTTGTTAAGTGATTTTTTGAGCATTTTACGCAGACGGGCTGCTTATTACAATAATTTTTAGTATGACCGTACTCTTGGCACTTCATGCATTGCGGGATGTCTCTGTTTTTACGCGGTGGCTCGAAGCTTACTACTGTGTTTAAAAGTCGGTTTATTTCGTAAATTTTTTTATTGTTTGGATTTATTTTTATTTCCACGAAGAAAAGAGGAAGTGGATTTTTCGTGATAGAATGTCTGATGTTCGAGATTTTGATTACCGAGTGCCTCGATAGCATTTTTTAGGTATACTATAGTGTATACTATTTCAACCGAAGGGTGCATACTTCGTAGTACGGCTTTGAAGCCCTTTTGGCTCTTGCACTGATATGTGTGAAACTCCGTATTCTTTTGTTTGAGCATTTCGATTGCGGCTTTGTAATGATTTTCAACCGTAAATTGTACTTTACCGAGTTATTGCTGAGGATTTTAATATAAAAATCGTTTCCGGCTATTTCATTTCATTTAGTTTTTAATGGGTTTACGTTTTGGACCCCGTTGACAAATATCGGTGGTGGTTTGTCGTTATTGGCGGCAGGATTACTCTCTGGCTTTTCTTTAGCGTCTTCTTCCTCTTCCGCTATTTCTTCGGTAAGATCTTCATTTAGGTTCTGCAAAGGTGAGAACGCATTTTCCGTTGGCACTGGTTGAGACAGCCAGTTTCTAAGTTAGGTTTGTCTCTCTGTTCGTGTGTGAATTTTCTTATCAGGACTGGCGTTTTTTCTTTTCCTGTTGATGGTCATAAATGACCTGTCTGCACTAGCAGCTTCAGTGGTATTTTTATCCACTTCATCTGCCATTGCAGATACATTTTTACTATACTATTATTTTCACTACACTAATTTAGTAGAACGGTTTTATATATAGAAATTACTATTTCAAACGTAATGTTTACAATGAGTTCGAGATCAGACATAAACACGTCTGTACAGCTCGAAGTCTAAATATTGAATGATTTTTTACAAAAGTGCAAACAGAAAAGTGAATAGACTTTTGACTGTTCAACTTTCACAAGTTGGAAAAGAAAAGTGATTGGGCTATTGTCACTCGACTATTACGATTCAAGTGACATTGCCAAACATACCCGAGCCTACACGACTCGCCAACTTCCAAGGCCATCCGTGTCTAGCTGCTCGACCCATCGTGAGCTTGGACTTGAGCCAACAATGAAGTCATCGGCCATTCGGACCTACATCTCCTGGAGAAGATGAGCCTTGCTCAAGACTGTTTATCGGTGGTGGACGGTCACAAGACGGTCATCCCACGTCAGTTAACAGCCTACGTTGACACTAGTCCTTTTCAGGACTCAACGTAGACAAAACGTTGTAAACTAAAATGCTAAATAACATCGACCATTCCCAGGGTCACTCGTCACTCGTCCGTCTCGTGACTGTCAGGCTACTCTTAGCTAATATTGACTTAACATCTACGATGTTCGCGAATGTCTGCAAAACCTCGCAGACTCGTTACAAATCGTCCCCTCCATATCACATTGTACAACAATTATAACAACCTCTAGTGGTGGACATGAATTATTCTACTCAGTAACACCAATACGTTAAAAGATACGTGAGTATTCGCATAGTGACAAAATAAAGACTATATATTACTGAATATTTATGTTTTTGTCAGAGCTTAGGATCTTTTAGTTCTGCAACGATTATTGTTACCTGTGTCGTCGGTAATTTATTACCACCTGGGTCGCGTTGGCGACCGGGTCCAAGTTGCCTAAAAAGTGTCAAGATAGGGTGCAGAGGCAAGCAAATAAAAGAGTCTAATTTAATAAGGAAAAGTGACAAGTTGCGCGTGAGTGTTCGCCTAACCCAGCGAATGCGAGTCGCAATTCAATTGAGAGAGAGAAAGTCAACGAAAACTGGCACTTACAGGAGAGTTGCCTCTGACTGCGATGTCCGCTGCCCGAGTCTACGTCGCTGGATTGCGGGGCACGCTCACACACTCGCTAACAATGCACTCGTTGCACACAAATCGATCTCGCGGCGCGAATACAGTGGGCTTACAAGGACGGCCGATTTCAGCGTATCCGCACGTGTTGCTTAAAATCGGGCCCAAACGCAGTCTCTTCGCTCACGTGATTTTACGTCTTTCTTTCTCTCTCTCTCTCTATCCTGCGATCTGCCGTGGTCGCGCTTCTACACCTGTAAAAAATCTCATGTATGAGTATGACATATTTGAATATTGGCTTTGTGGGAGAGAGAGACGAGATCTTGTCCAGATCCTCGTCACAGTTCATATGCATTAAGGTGTTTTATTGAATAAAACGTCATTTTTATGAAAAAATTCACGATTGAATCAATTCAAACTTTGTAAGAACTGTCCATGATTAAAATTATTTTCGTCATTAATTTTCAGATGTAGAAGATTACCTAAAGGACTTCGAGGATGGCCTGCATATATTGAATTAAAAAAGAAAATTGACGATTTTAATGAAACTTGCCTTATTTTGGAATTAATGGCAAATAAAGCTGTTAAAGATCGCCATTGGTTGAGAATTTCAGAATTATGTAATTACCAATTCAACGTTAATTCAGAGAATTTTAATTTATCAAGTGTTATGGCAGCTCCGATATTACAGTTCAAAGATGAAGTTGAGGTAACGTCTATGCTGCATTTGTTATATTTTTTAATAATATAAACGACAAAATTCTTAGTATAAAAAGATAAACAATTAAATTTTCTTTTATAAGGTGATCACACTCATTTTTTTTTGAAACTTTGAACCAATTCACAATAAATAAATATTTTAATTTCTACTATTTAAAATAAACTTATGTGTGTCTAAGCTTCTTAAGAGGAGAAAAGTACCTAAAATCTCAAAAAAAAATTATTTTGCTTATTAACTTTTTCAATAGGATTTTTTCTCAGCTTTCCAGTGACGTAATCAGAATTTTTTAATTTTGATTTTATCGGGAGGTACAGCCTATTTAGTACCGATACTTTTATGATTATTACAGCAGGAATGAATAAAACGACTATAAAAAAACATTGCCGTTCTTTCATGAATTTCCGGACTTTCATAAGAGGGTAGCGCCATTCGTTGATACTCGTTTTATTCTTTGGTTATAATATATTCAGCAGAAATTTTTTTGTTCACATGGCTATCGGTGTACAGTAACACCGCCACTCGAAGCACGTGGCTTTGGGCATATCTTCTGTCTCTCTCACTTTCGTGCGCGAGCTCGGATCAAATGTCAACCACAGTCTGCTGACTGCTTCTTGATTTTTCCAATGGCTAAAAATTACATTTTTTTGAAAGTAAAAAAAGTATATGTAGAGTGCAATTATATCTTTGCAACTCAACATAGTATTTCATAATGAAGCTATGAAGAAGTTTCAATAGTTGTTTATGAAAATTTGATATTTTTAGAAGTTCAAATTCAAGAAATACAGTAGTACATATGTAAATTGACATACATGTACATGAGTGTATATTAGACCGGTTCGTTTTGGAAAAATTTTTTTTAATTTTAGGAGCACCGGCAGAATCCTTTAGTTAAACTAAAAACATGAAGTTTGCCGTCTACCTGGTGTCGCTAGGTGCCCTGAATAGCTGTCGATAGCTTTTTGAAGTTTAAAAACGTGGTGCAAAAATTGTACAGCATCGCTAAATAAGATTTAAATTGCCTACTGTGCTATGAGGGTAAAATCTATATTAACAAGACGTTTTCTTACGTAATTTTTTGCGTAGAATTGATCCCCGTCGTTATTTTTGACCTAGGAGTACGATAAAATTGAAAAAAATTCACTTTTTCGATTATTTTTTCTTTTCATAAATTTCGAAAAGTTCATGTTCGAGGGCGTGTCAAATGAACAGAATAAATCTAGAAAATTTTTTGATACTACCAAAATTTAGGATTTTTTATGACAAATCCAACGGTATATATTAGTATATACTTTAAAATTAGTTACATACAAAAAACGACGTTATCCCAAAAAACGACATTACAAAAAATTGAAAAATTGAAAAGTGTATTAGTTTTTCTAGGAAACGGCTAAGTAAAATCAACTATGGAAAAAATTGCATGAAACCATCTGATAGGTTTTTGTCTCACCTTTCCAACGCCGTTTTCAGAGTTAAAAAATTCGCAAGATTCGCTGAGATACAGCGGTTTTTGTATGATGAACTTTTTTTATGATTCTGCGTCGCCGGGTTTTTTGATAAATCGAGCTAGCTCAGAATTATTGAATTTTAAGCTACAAAAGTTCATCGTACAAAAACCGCTGTATCTCAGCGAATCTTGCGAATTTTTAACTCTGAAAACGGCGTTGGAAAGGTGAGACAAAAACCTATCAGATGGTTTCATGCAATTTTTTCCATAGTTGATTTTACTTAGCCGTTTCCTAGAAGAAACTAATACACTTTTCAATTTTTCAATTTTTTGTAATGTCGTTTTTTGGGATAACGTCGTTTTTTTTTGTATGTAACTAATTTTAAAGTATATACTAATATATACCGTTGGATTTGTCATAAAAAATCCTAAATTTGGTAGTATCAAAAAATTTTCTAGATTTATTCTGTTCATTTGACACGCCCTCGAACATGAACTTTTCGAAATTTATGAAAAAAAAAATCGAAAAAGTGAATTTTTTTCAATTTTATCGTACTCCTAGGTCAAAATAACGACGGGGATCAATTCTACGCAAAAATTACGTAAGAAAACGTCTTGTTAATATAGATTTTACCCTCATAGCACAGTAGGCAATTTAAATCTTATTTAGCGATGCTGTACAATTTTTGCACCACGTTTTTAAACTTCAAAAAGCTATCGACAGCTATTCAGGGCACCTAGCGACACCAGGTAGACGGCAAACTTCATGTTTTTAGTTTAACTAAAGGATTCTGCCGGTGCTCCTAAAATTAAAAAAAATTTTTCCAAAACGAACCGGTCTAGTGTATATAAGGGTGGTCCAATTTTTAAAAAATGTTTTGTATCTCGGGGGATCCATCGGAATCTGTAAGTTTGAGGTTTAAAATGAAGTTTCCTTAAAACGGAAACTCAAACAAATGATTTTAGATGGTGTCGATGGATTTTTGAAGTTTAGAAACGTGCTCCTAAAAAGGAGCAAAATCGGGCAAACATTCGAAACTCTGTTCAGAGTGTAAAAATAATCTTAACGATACATTTTCTTACGTATTTTTGTCTGCGGAATCAAATGCAGTAGTTAGTTTTGACCTAGAAGCACGATTTCATTGAAAAAATACACTCTTTCGATCGTTCTTTTTCGCCAATTTCGCAAAGTTCATTTTCGGGCGAGCAGCAAATGAACAGAAAAAATATAGAAAATTTTTTGACACCACCAAAATTTCGGATTTTTTATGACAAATCCAACGGTATATATAAGTATACACTTTAAAATTATTTTAATGCAGAAAAAGTACGACTTTATCCCAAAAAACTATATTGGAAAATGGAAAAATATATTCGTTTCTTTAAGAAAACGGCTGAGTATAATCACTCATAAAAATAATGAAATACAACTTTCTGATAGGTTTTTTTCTTACCTTTCCAACGTTGTTTTCAAGTCTGAAAAATTCGCAAGATTCGCTGAGATACAGCTGTTTTTGGACGATGCACTATTTTAGCTTAAAATTCAATAATTCTGAGCTGGCTCTATTCATTAGTAAACCAGCAAAGCAGAATTTGAACAGAGGCTGATGACATAGCCCGGGTCTTCTTTTTGAGTGGTACCTGCTCCACCTCGGCCACGGGCTCGACCACACCAGGCGAAAAAATGCAATCGAAAATTCGCCCAGTGAGGTTCGAACCCACGCCCTACGGCATACCTTGTATTAGCAGGCAAGAATTATACCCACTGAGCCATGGAGGCCGATATGTGTGTGTATGTGATTTTTTTTTTTTTTTTTACTTCACCCTATTTGGACACTTACCGGTAACCTTCGCTGGGCATTGCTTCGGTGAGGCCGGGGTTAGTTGAGCATTTCTGCTACTTCGCTGTTAGTCGTTTCCATACATCCCCCATCTGTCGTATAGTGATATGCGACGATAAGGGGTTCAGGAACTCATCTTTTTCTACTTGGTGAACCTCCGATCCTGTACGATGCCATCTCTCGATTGTCGTATCACACTTTTCGGAGTCGTCTTTTTTTGTGTGGTCACACAATGTTTACGTCTCCTCCTGAGTTAAGTATTAAAACTCGCTGCTCAGTGCCATCTTGTAAGTGTGGTTCTCGCTTCTGTCGCCGCCCGTCAAGGGACCAGGTTTCCGGGGCAGCTTCATCTTGTTAGTGTGATTCTCGCTTCCGGCGCTACCATGTCAGTCCCGGTGAGTTTTTATGATACTCCTTTCTATGGTTATCTTGTGAGTGTGGTTCTCACTTCAGGCGCCATCGTGCGTTACTCCAAAAAGCTTTGCGTCGATGCGTCCATGAACGGGGCCCCCGCATCTTCTTTTTGAGTGGTACCCGCTCCACCTCGGGCACGCAATCGAAAATTCGCTCAGTGGGGATGGAACCCAAGCCCTACGGCACAACTTGTATCAGCAGACAAGAACTAAGCCAATGAGCCCGATCGAGTGTGAGTGTTTTTTTTTTGGACGTGGGCAGAGTGAGCTCTGCAGCCAGTGGCCCTTCGAAACGAGTACCCCACCGGGAACCGTGGTTAAACATAACTTCGGTGGGGACTCTATAGAGCTTCTCTGCTACATCTGTGTCTTTTCCGTACATCCCCCGTCCACCTTGCGGCGATTAGGGGTTCGGGAACCAGAAGCGTCATCTTCGTCTTCTTCTTACAGCATCGTCCGGATCGTTTTTACACCTCTTGCGCCACTTGCCTCAGTCTGGTGACGACTGATTGCGCGAAAGATGCTACCACCTTCCAATTGCCTGTGGTTTCGAGCATGAGCCTGACTATGTTTTCAGGCTTGATTTCTTTTTGGAGGACTTGTTGGAGTCTCTCCCTTTCTTCATAAAATCGTGGGCAGCGAAAGAACACAAGCTCCGCGTCTTCTACTGTGATTGGGCAGGCCGGGCAGAGTGCGCTAAGGGTGTTATCATAGCGCTGGCTATGGCTTTTGAAGTAGCCATGCCCGGACAGGAGTTGATGGTAGTCCACTTCTTCATGTCCCCTCTCGACCCATTCTGCGACATTCGGAATTAGCCGGTGTGTCCATCGGCTTTTTGAGGCCCTGTCCCACCGGTCCTGTCACCTGTTCAGCGTCTCTCTTTTCTCTTCCTCCTTGACGTCCTCGGAGCGGCACTGGTATATGCGCGCTCGCTCATCCGCTAGTAGCGCCAGCAGTGGTACACCGGCTATCACGTACGTCGCGTCGTAGGAGACGTGTGGTCGCCCGCTGATCACGCGCAGGCAGGCTCGTCGATGTACAGACTCTGCCTGACGGATTTAGGCCTGCATCTCTGTCGTACAGCTCCAGATGGGTGAACCATACAGGAGAATCGAGTCGACGACGTGGGCATAGAGCACGCGTCGGCTACTTCTGGGCCCACCGATGTTGTACATGATCTTCGAAAGGGCTCCGGCCACTCTTGCTGCCTTTTCGCTGACCATTCGGAGATGTTGGTCGAACCTCAGCCTGGAGTCAATGTGTAGGCCTAGGTAGCGGATGCAGGGGGTCGACATTATGCTGCAGTCGCCTACTGTGATGGTGATGGTCTCCGTTTTCTTCCTGCTAGTTCTGAAAAAAGCCTTAGTCTTATAGTCAGCCGTTTCTAGGCTGAGATCTTGAAGCGTGCCACGCATCTGCGCGATGGCAGAGTTCAAATCGTGTTCGATCTGCCACAAGTGCTTTGCCACGGTCACCAGGGCGATGTCGTCCACGAAGCCGACAATCTTTACGTTGCCTCTGAAGTTGAGGCGCAGAACGGTGTCGTACATGACAATTCACAGGATGAGCCCCAAGACAGATCTTTGCAGGACGCTTGCTGTGACTCTGTGGGTCTCTGGTCCGTCGTCCGTATTGCAATCAAGCAAGGCGGGCGGTGGCGATGACGTTTTCGATGGCGTTGATCGTCGATTGCCCCTTCCGAAAGCCGTACTGGTGATCTGAGAGGCCCTCAGGGCTCCAAGCGCGGGCAGATCCAGATGTTGTTGTTGCCGTCTGATTACGCTGGCGATGACGATAATGGTCGACGAGTACAAATACGTCTTGGTCTCCGACATTGTTGTTGTTCTCGTCAAGCTGCTTGGAAGCGGCCGTCACGGCATCGCGCTTGGGTGTTGCGCGAGTCACCAGCGGTGACGTTGCAGGCCGCTTACCAGCTGCATTGACCAGGAATATTGGAGAAGTACAGACCGCCTTCTCGGCAGAGGGAGGTCGAGGCGGTACTTGCTTTTGCTTCGTCTTCTTGAGCGCCGAGATGGCCCGCTCCAGGCTTAACGAGTATTTGATCACCTCTTTGTGGTGGTTATTTTTTTCAAAGATGCCTTCTATACGAATCATTTTCTCTTCGTAGCTCCCGGTCGCAAACTCTGCGGGGGTCGGGAGCGGGGCATCTTTTGCTAGCAGAGGGGCGCCAATGATTCTCCGTGTGTTCGCCGCCGCAATCACCGCAGAGGAGGTCATCGTCTTCGTTGGCATCGACGGCAGCGAGCCGCTCTCCAGCTGGCTCATCTCTCCGACTTCGTCCGTCGACCCAGGCGCCCGCCGATCCTGCTGCCCGTCGCACATAGCTGCCGACTTGCCGCAAGCCCACACGACAGCACAGAGAACTGGCACCACGGCACGTAACGCGCACTCACACTAACGCGCGCGGCTCACACCGATGGTACTAAGCGCGGGAAACACTGTGGTAATAACACTAGAAACTGACACACGATGCAATATAGCTTGCTACGGCTGCACACCCACAGAGACGGCGCTGCACACACACATGCACCGACGCGGCGCGCCACAGCGAATGCGTAGCACCCACACACGCACCTTGATTCAGCGTGTATCTACACAAAAAAGATCGAGAATACCGGAGCACGAGCAGAACACGTCTTGCTTGATTCGCTCTCAATGTGTGTGTGTCTGTGTGTGTGTGTGTGTGTGTGTGCGCGGCTGTATGTCTGTGTAGAGTGATTCCTCGATGATGGTAACACGTATCGTGACGGGGGAGAGCTTATTTTGTTTGTTATGATGTAAGGATGAAGCCAAAAATTTGATTTAGCGATAAACGAAGAAAAAAATTTTTTTGATTTTTAAAATATTTTTCATACCAGCGGCTCGAAAGTGACTATTTCGCTACCCAAAGCGGGAAGAGCGATTTTCGGGCCACTATGTATGAAAAATAGTATACAGGCCTACGCTGCGAAAAAAGAAAGGCGAATCAGTTACATTGATTATGTAACAGGAACATTTGTATGGCTATAAATGTACAAAAAATAAAAAAATACTGAAATTGTATCCATGTAAATGCTTATATTTCATGGTAAAATACAAATACAAATGTTCCGAAGACATTTTTCAAAATTCTGTTATACTTAAGTGAAAGAGAATACTTTTACAAAGAGTTTAAGCCGTCAACCATAAAAATTGGTTAACAACTCACTTCAGAATCTTGCGGTAACTATGTATTGAAGCTTAAAACTTTTTTTAGTGGTTCATATAATTGAATTAATATGTTAGGGGTCCATAGTGGTTTTTCGTATTCAAAATGAAGCAAAAAAAAAGTTGATAATATCTATATTCGTTGTAACTTGATTGATGCATTTTTTTACACCTATTAATTCTTTGAGGTTTTAAAACTGGTGTGTCCCGTTAATAAATTGACTTACTCCGAGAGCTGGTTTTTATACTGCTAGCAATTTCTCCATTTTTCCTCGCCTGCTTTCCACATGGTGTGCTCATCCACGTATTTTGTACGAAAGATGTAACGTTGCAATATACACAAAAACATGAGTATATAAAATGAAATTTTTTTTATTTCTCTTTCAATGCATTGATAGTCCTGGAAAGGATTATTATTTAGGAAATGTATAGCTCTCAAACGCTAGAAAACTGTTTTATTTATTTATTTTTGTTGATGGTCTTAAAAAAGTCTTAAGAAAGTGGTTTTAAATAAACATTTACAACTATGATTTGTTATTAACTATACACTGAAGATCCAAAAGTATAAGCGTTTCTTTGAAATAGTGATACTTGCGTAGTTTATACTATTTAAGGGGTTACATAGCTTTGTGTGACGGAACTTATTTTTTTTGAGAAATTATATTTTAAAAATCAATCCAAAATTTTTTCACAATAAAAGTTATCCATTAGAAAAGGCCGTAAAAAAAATTTCAAATAAAAATATTGAAAATTGTTGAATTTCCATCAGTTTTCCTCAGTCGTCCTGTTGTCTTGCAGTAGGCAGGATATTTACTGACAGGATTATCGGAAACGGTAAACTCAACATATTTCTCAAAGTTTATACTCTTGGCTAATGATTGAACAAAGGAAAAGTAAAAAAAATAAAAATTGATAATTTGGTACGAGTTTTAATGATTTTTTTTCCAGTTTCTGCCGAACATGTGCGTATTTTTGCTTAAAATGGACAACAAAATTATTCAAACTCGTGCCAAGTTATCAATTTTATTTTTTTTTTACTTTTCCTTCGTTCAATCCTGCCTAACGCAAGAAAACCAGATGACCGAAAAAAACTGATGGAACATCAACAATTTCCAATAATTTTATCTGAAACTTTTTTTACGGCTTTTCTAATAGATAAACTTCATTGTGAAAAAATTTCAAATTGATTGAACTTTTGGTTTTTAAAATATAATTTTTCAAAAAAAAAATAATAATAATTTCCGCCACACAAAGCTATGTAACCCCTTGAAAGAGTTTCGAGCCCAAATTAAACTTTTTAGAATTGTGAAATTTGCGATAAAAAAGTATAGCTTGCACTCCTTATACTTTTTCTGCTGTGACGATTTTCGAAAATTTAATCTGCGATTAAAATACTTCTGATTAGTGTAAACTGCAAGTACCACTATTCTACAGAAACTCACATTTTGTGCGCAAATGAATTGCTTGTTTCTGATCAGCAGCACTTAGAGCAGCTAGATTTTCCTTGCTGGATAGTTGCGGAGAAAATTATGTGATTGAAGTCGTGCTCGTTTAATCGTACCGTCACCCGAACGGTCCGTGCTTTACGCTAAAGTTAGCAAAAAATTTTTCGCTAAGTGGCATTGCGTCAACTCAGCAAATTCGTCAATGACCTTGGTGGCGTACCCACGCCTGCAGCAATTAAATTTTTACTCTACGTTTTACTGTTTATGATTCTGAATAGAGCTAATTCGAAATATTTGATGTCATATACGTCACAACACATCCCTACACAAAATATTTTAATTGCAAAAGCAGAAATCGTTGCAACATTTAATTATGCAACCATAGATCATTAAATTAGTTTCGTTTACGAAATTGCAGAAAATGAAACGAAAAAAATCAAATTTTTTTGTCAACATTTTTCTTTTTCACTTTTTTTAAAAAATATCTAAAAATTTCAGTAAAAAGATTCGGAATCTAATAATATTTTCAGTCAAAATTCGAATCGATTCAAATTTTAAATAGTTAAAAATTTGTTGATGTGATTAAAAACAAGTTGCTTATTTAATTATGCTTTGAAATTTGAAATCCTGTAATTTGTTATAAAAAATTTCACAAATATTTTATTTACTTAGGATATATGCATAAGTGCTATCAAAGAGAAGGATATTGAAAGCAAGCTGAAATTAGTAATATCTGATTGGTCTCTCGTTGATTTACAATTTGCTAACTTTAAACTTAGAGGCGAATTGTTACTAAGAGGTAACGAAACTCAAGATATCATTGCTAAATTAGAAGATGCCTTGATGATACTGAGTTCATTAGCGACTAACAGGTAATTTTTTGATTGGTGTTATCATTTTATTGTTATTATTATTGATAACTTAAGGGGATAGACTAGTATTTCCAGCTTATATTTAAGAATGACAATGTATAAAATAAAATAGTTAAAATTTTCTTTTTATGATAGTAAATATGTTTATACTACACCTGATCGGAAAAAATTCCCTTCTAAAGATCTGAAATCCCAATTACATTAATTTTTTCATAATGTTAAACATTGTGATTAGATTGACTGGTCACGCGATCCTGATGTGAGTTTTTTAACAAATATTAATTTTAACCAATATATTTAAAAAAAATGCTTCTATCTCGATATAGAAAATTTTTGTTTTTTATGAAATTCGAGCATAAAAAGCCATGTTTTTAAACTTTGCAATTTTCTATATCGAGATAGAAGCATTTAAACGCAAAGTTTCAAGGAACAAAAATGTCTTAAAATTAGTCAAAAAACACGTAAAAAATATTTTCAGAATTTTTTGAGAACTTTTTTGAAAATCAATTTTGGTTTCTTGAGTTGTGGCACGTGTTAACTATTATACTTTGGACTTATATAAGTATTTTTTTCATTTTTTACTCTCTAAGTACCAGAATCAACGTCTGGAACGAAGATCGGAACAATTTGAGAAATAACAACCGGTATAATAAACATATTTTACAATCATGAAAAGAAAATTTTTACCGTTTCAATTTATATCGCCATTCTTGAATATCAGTTTAAAACACCAGTCTATCCACTTGAATGATTCCCCAGACTCGATTACACATACTTTTTTGCTATCATTTAAATGAGTAACTCGCTCTTAATAGTAGTCGATACCCACAAGGAGACCCCACCAGCGGCAGGTGACATTTCTCACCAAAATTTGTTTATGGCTTCCTGGTACCCAATCATGTGTATCATGTTGATCCCGTCATTTTTATGAATATACAAATGTAATCATAAGAGGTAAATACGGAAAAAATGGTCGATTCGACTTATCGCATCTAATTTAATCGTAGACTCTCTTACCCATCATGATGAGACAGCGGTAATCCACCGTTTTCGTTCAATCTGTGGCTTGACCAAAGCAGGTGGACGACGTCGTCGTGGCGCAGTATACTGGTGGACAAGCGAGATCGCTGACCTCCGGCGCTCATGTCTGCGAGCACGAAGGCTTGCCCAGAGAGCGCGTGGCCGACCAAATGAAGCCGCCTGCCGAGCGAGCTATACCTCCGCAAGACGTCTCCTGCGCGCTGCTATCAAGACCAGCAAGCGCCTATGCTGGAACAAACTGTGCTACGAGATCAACGAGGACGTATGGAGCAAACCATACGAGACAGTCATGTCCCGTCTCAGAGGACCGAGAGCAAATTCACCAAGCTCACCGACCATGGTGCGCTGCATAGTGGCTGCTCTCTTCCCTCGTGTGCCTGACGAGCCAGCTCTGCCACCACAACTCCAAGCAGGAGCGATTGTACCAGCTGTCACCATGAATGAACTTCAAGGAGCATGCGGGAGGATCAAGGATCACACTGCGCCTGGGCCGGTCGGAGTACCAAACGCCGCTATCAAGATCGCCATTGCCACGCACCCTGACATCTTCTTGCAGGTGTTCACGGCGCGCCTGCACACCGGTGTCTTTCCCGCGTGCTGGAAAAGACAGAGACTTGTCCTGCTGCCAAAGCCAGGCAAGCCACCCGAAGAACCATCGTCGAATAAGCCGCTGTGTATGCTTGACACAGCGGGCAAGATCCTAGAGAGACTCATCTGTGATCGCCTGGAGGCCATTACCGAGAGTCCTGGAGGCCTCTCAGATCACTGGTACGGTTTTCGGAAGGGGCGATCGATGATCAACGCCATCGAGAACGTCATCGCCACCGCCCGAGAGGCCATCGCGGGCAAGAGATGGAACCGTGGCACCAAGAAGTACTGCGCCGTAGTTACCCTCGACGTGAAGAACGCGTTTAATTCGGCTCGGTGGAACAACATCAACGCCGCTGAGAATAATCAGAAGCTATCTCGCAGCGAGGCTGCTTGATTGCGATACGAACGACGGACCAGACACCCACAGAGTCACAGCAGGCGTTCCGCAAGGATCTGTCTTGGGACCCATCCTGTGGAACGTCATGTACGACACCGTTCTGCGCCTCAACTTCAGAGGCAACGTAAGAATCGTAGGCTTTTTAAGTTTGCAAGAGGTGAAGTGATAGATGTAGTCGACACCTCAGACTTAAACACCGAATTACAAATTTATTAAATTAAAGTACAAAATAACTTGACAGAAAGTGAAACGGCCGTTCGTGCCAAACGACAAAGCTAGTCGTGGCGTCCTCGTAGCCACACGTGTGGGTTTAAGGAGAGCTTGAAACCAAGAGAGCGACTCTCTGCTCCTCTTCGAGCTTGAAGGCTCTTGTTCCGTGCGACGCTCCCTTCTCCTCATAGAAGCCCGGTGACGGTAGTCGCTCGCAGTCACGCGGTCAGCGGCCTTGGTCGCTAGGCGGGAGGCCTAGCTGGCGACGAGACCGTCGTATGACCGTGGGGTGAGCTTCCAAGGCGCCACAGGCTTCGCGGGCGACATCGCCCTGGTGGCCGTGGCCAAGCACTTGCGGCAGATCGAACACGATCTGAACTCTGCCATCGCGCAGGTGCGTGGCGCACTTCAAGATCTCAGACTAAAAACGGCTGACCATAAGACCGACGCCCTTCTGATCACCATCACAGTAGGCGACTGCAGTATAATGTCGACCCCCTGCATCCGGTACCTGGGCCTACACATTGACTCCAGGCTGAGGTTCGACCAACATCTCCGAATCGTCAGCGAAAAGGCAGCAAGAGTGGCCAGAGCCCTCGCGAAGATCATGCCCAACATCGGTGGGCCCAGAAGTAGCCGACGCGTGCTCTATGCCCACGTCGTCGACTCGATTCTCCTGTATGAAGCACCCATCTGGATCTGTGTGACAGAGACGCAGGCCTACATCCGTCAGGCAGAGTCTGTACATCGACGAGCCGGCCTGCGCGTGATCAGCGGGCGACCGTACGTCTCCTACGACGCGACGTACGTGATAGCCGGCGTACCACCGCTGGCGCTACTAGCGGATGAGCGAGCGCACATATACCAGCACCGCCTTGAGGACGTCAAGGAGGAACAGAGAAGAGAGACGCTGAACAGGTGGCAGGTCCGGTGGGACCGGGCCTCAAAGGGCCGATGGACACACTGGCTAATCCCGAACATCACGGAATGGGTCGAGAGGGGACATGGAGAAGTAGACTACCATCTCACACAACTCCTGTCCGGGCATGGCTACTTCAGAAGCCATAGCCAGCGCTATGACAACACCCTTAGCGCTCTCTGCCCGGCCTGCCCAATCACAATAGAAGACGTGGAGCATGCGTTCTTTCTCTGCCCGCGATTCCACGAAGAAAGGGAGAGACTTAAGCAAGTGATTCAAGTATTAATCGAGCCGGAAAACATCTTCAGGCTCATGCTCGAGACTGCAGGCAATTGGATGGCGGTATCGTTTTTCACGCAATCAGTCGTCTCCAGACTGAAGCAAGAGACGCAAGAGATGTAAAAATGATCCTGACTCTAACTCTTGGCCCTTGGTAAGCAGAATGGCAAAGTCGTTCATTGCGTGCGATCTAAGACTTTTTCGGACTGAGGGACGAAGCAGTTCGATCATTGGTTGAATCAGTGGTTTGTCCTGCTGAGGTGCGACGTCTTGATCTACCAGCGGAGCGTCCGGCTGTTGTAGAGGCACATCTTGCTCGTCTAGCTGTCCGAGAGCGAATGACTTATGCTCTGCTGGAGCTTGCCTTATATTTGGCCCGGGAGATGGTTGGGGTACTTCCCTTCCATCTGCTCGTGCCGGTGGTGGGGTGGACGCCACTGGGTGATTAGCCACTCCCAGAAGTATGGGAACTCCTTCCTCTTTGAGTCGAGCTCGAGAGGGAGTGCGCGCGCCGCACGAAGGAGTACGCTCGACTGGCATTGCGTAGAGTGGGTTCGTAGTATGAGTCTTCGTACTTCAAGGTCCCACGTTTGGGCCGCCAATTGATAAGTTCGGTGGGAACTCCGACCGTAACTTGCGACGGATAACCTGTCTCAGGAAGTAGGAGAGATGAGAAGGGTAAATGAGAAGAAGATTGTTTAGTGGAGAAACAAAGTTAACTTTTTATTGAAAGACTTTATCCCTATCCAGCCAACAACCTTGACAACCCGAGCGCGTCGAGTTGTAGAGTCTCTGTAAGTCCGAGAGATCTGTGTAATCTCCGGTGATCCGGGAGAGAACACGTCGCTTGGGTCTTGGTGACTCTGGTATACCGAGAGTGTCACACTACTCCGGAGGTCCGGGAGATGTGCTCGGTTCAAGAGCCCACGAGCAAATGCCAGCACCGGCACGGCGTACCGGCTTATATAGCGCGGCGGTGACGGCGCGCAACAGCGGGAGCGGGACTTGCCGTTGTTGATTGTAGATGTAGACAGCGAGGTGGGAGATGCGCTGGCCGAGACACTTTAGGGTTGGAAATCCTGCGCAGACCAGATGTGAAAAAAATTTCTCTAACCTCTGACCAACGAGTTGACGGACTTTTTTCCTAAAAAAGTGAACTTGCAAGGGCGATGCAGCAGAGATAATGCGGCAGCGGCCTTACCTAAGGTAGCGAGCAAGAGTGGCCTGAAAATCCAAGCGCACGGAGGCGAGGAACTTAGGCAGAAAGGCAAAAAATCAAGATCACAATTGAAACACGTCTGAGTAACTAACCAGAAGAGAGCAAGAGAGAGAGAGAGAGAGAGAGAGAGAGAGAGAGAGAGAGAGAGGTATAAAAACAGATTTGCTACTCAATAACTTTCCAGGAAAAATGATTGAGAATTATATGCAACAACAGAGGAGGAAAATGGTAATAGTTTAAGAAAAGAAGATAATTAGTTTTGAAAATGAGAAAAAAAAGAAAATCTTTACACTACCGTACATAAGGGCTTTTACTAATGGCCTTAGTAGTTTTGCAAGGAAAAAAATGTGATTTACAGGTGGTTTATAAGTATCCATTTAGGTTAAGCAGATGATTCAAAAGGGCTAAGGACAAGTGTAATGATTTGCAAAACAAGGGTGTTGTTAATAAAATAGATTGCAAAGATTGCTAAAAATGCTATGTGGGGCTAGACAGGTAGATTGATAGAGACAAGGAAGCATGAGCATAAGAATAATTTAAAATAAAAAAAGGAACTAAAAATATTACATGAGATATAAATAAATAACGTAATAACAAAGCATGTGATCAACAATTGTAGAGAAAGAGTGAAGCATGAAGTAGACAATGACAATATAAAGATACTGCATGAGAAGAAATAAATGAAAAATGAAGAAGGTTTGCTGAAATGTAGGAATGTATACAATTATACGTTTGAAAGAAAGATATGACTAGTGACGTTATTGAACTAGATCATTCATGACGTGATATATTTATATCTAAACAGAAAAACTTTTGACCATGTTTCACCCTCAAATTCTGAAAACGAATCACACTCGAGTTTTACTGAGCTCGTTTCGTCACCAGCACTGAGCGCGATTCAGCCTTGAGACTGAGCATGAATTGTGCTCGACTCAGAGCCCGAATGTATCTCTATGTATTCGAGAGTGAAACATGGTTAGACGTTTTCCGTGTAATAGAGGTTTATTCTTACAAAAAAATATTGTTTTGTATTTATAATTTATAATTAAAATATTATTTATAATGTATTGTAATAAGTATTCTTTAATTGAAGTCTCTCGAGGAGAATAACCAGATAGCATCATCAAAACGTTGAGCGAGTAGAAAATAAATTAGTCTGTTGTGCAGTCATTAAATTTTTTTTTTAATTATTACACACACCTACAAGATATTATTATATTATCATTCAATTTAAATTAAAACATAAGCTTTTAATTACTGATAAAATTACTCTTTTATAAATGGGTTACCGACATAATTTCCGCGAGAAAATCTCCGTAAGGACAAAATCTCCGACACACCAAATTTCACAAAATATCACAAAGTAACCCAAATAGCCCAAGTAATAAGGTAATATTTATGGATGCCTAAAAAACATGAAAATATAAAAAAAGTTGTAGTGGAGATTTATTCGAGGAGATTGTGTCGCCGGAGATTTTGTCTGCAAAGATTTTGTCGTGCTGCCATTATAAATAGTTCATAATTTTAATAGTGAAATATCATTTTTCAAATAATTTTTATACGACAAAAAAAATATTTTGTTAAACTATTCATGTATCTTACTCTTTTTATGTAGATATAATGCACCATTCAAAAAAGAAATCCAACTCTGGCAAAGTAAATTGAATATTACGTCTGAAGTACTCGTAAAATGGTTAAATGTACAGAATTTGTGGGTCTACTTAGAAGCAGTGTTTGTTGGTGGTGATATTGCGAAACAGTTACCAGTCGAAGCCAAACGTTTTAATGTAATTTTTAAACAATAGCATCTACTAATTTTTTTGAATACTCTAGCCATAAATATTTTATAGGTTATAGATAAATCATGGGTGAAACTCATGTATCGAGCTAGAGAAAAAGTTAATGCTGTAGAAACATGTAGTGGAGATGAGACTATGGCTAAATTTTTGCCACATTTATTGGAACAACTCGAATTATGCCAGAAGTCCTTGAGTGGGTAAGTGTATAGTTTAATTTTCTTACTATAACCAATAGAAAAAAACCAAGGAGTATGATAGCTTTTGCTATTTGATTTTAATATGTTCATTAAAAGTGAACTATTAACTTACTGGGAATCACAAAAGTAAACCTACTGTACGAGTCGATTTTTTATCGATAATTATTAGATGTATGATTGCAATGCTTATATTATAGTGACGATGAAAACGATAGAGTACCCATTAACACATTAAGGGGGGGGGGGGTATAGCTAATTTTTAGTTATTTTTGCTCATTTTTGAGACTTAGTTTTTACAATCTAGTAATGAAAATGTAGTAATATCGATTTGTACACTAAAAAGCATCACTTCAAGAGTATTCAGCTAAATTTTTGTGGGAAAATATTGAAAAATGAGCCTGTGGCATCGGTTTGAAGAAAACACGTCGAAAAATGCGGTGTACACGATAACTTCTCGTAGAATTATCCGAAACAAGCCCAACAACATTTTTTTTAGTTTAGAGGATTCTGAAGGTACTGACGTCGAGTTTTTTTAAATATTTTCATTTTTGAAAATTTGGCGTGACTTTGAAGTTGAAAAAATAGGAAAAAAACGAAAAAGTGCACTTTTTTTCTCGAAAAATTGTTGAAAAAAAATTAAAATTTTCGCAAAAATGAAAATATCTCGACGTCACTACCTAGTAAAATAGTTAATAAATAACGGTGTAAAATTTCAAAAAGATCGGTAGATACGTTTTTGAGATATGATGTATACCGTCTTTGAAAATGTTATTGTTCAGGAAACGCGTTCAAAGATTTTGAGGTTCCAGTCCTTCCTTCGTCGGACGTGCATTGAAATGGTCATATCTTGGTTTATTTTGCTCGGATTGGCTTCAAATTTTAACTGAATTAATCGAATAAGACAATAAAAAAAATATTGAAAATTTTTACGAAAAATACTGTACCCCCTTAATTAAAAGGCTAATGTGTCAAATATCACGAAGAGCCGCAAAAACATTTGAAGATGACTGTCCAATTCTCAATAGATGAATAAGTACAAAGATTGAACTGCAGTATTGGAACAAGACTGTAACAGAGTCCAATGGTTGTGCCAGTGCCAAGCAGCATTAGTAACTAACGAGGAGACCACATGAGATGCGGGTCATCAAATGTCCTGAACATTTTCTTCTGGTCTCCTGGTATTTAATAATAAAGCTCCTTATGCTTGGTTTCATCCAATGGCCCATGGGGCCCATTTTAAAAATCATTTTCTACTTCACTAAATTATTATATTTTTATAGGTCTCTGAAATTCTTAAGGGAGGAAAAGTACCTAAAATCTCAAAAAAAATTTTTTTTTGCTCATTAACTTTTTCAATAGGATTTTTTCTCAGCTTTCCAGTGCCGTATTCAGAATTTTTTGATTTTGATTCTATCGAGAGGTACGGCCTATTTAGCACTGATACTTCCATGATTATTACATCAGAAATGAATAAAAAGATTAAAAAAAAACATTGCCCATTCTTTCATGAATCTCCGGACTTTCCTAAGTCGGTAGCGCCATCTATTGATACTCGTTTTATTCATTGGTTATAATACATCCAGCAGAAATTCGTTTGTTTACATGGCTACAGGTGTACAGTAACGCCACCACTCGCAGCACGTGGCTTTGGGCATATCTCTGTCTCTCTCACTTTCGTGCGCGAGCCCGGATCAAATGTCAACAACAGTCTGCTTACTGCTTCTTGATTTTCCAATGGCTAAAAATTACATTTTTTTGAAAGTGAAAAAAGTATATGTAGAGTGTAATTATACCTTTGCAACTCAACATAGTGTTTCATAATAAAGCTATGAAGAACTAGCAATAGCTTTTTATGAAAATGTGACATTTTTAACAGTTCAAATTCATGAAATACAGCAGTACATTATGTAAATTGACATATATACATCAGTGTATATGTAGGTATGTCACTGTACTTTATGTATATGTATATTAGACCGGTTCGTTTTGGAAAATTTTTTTTTAATTTTAGGAGCACCGGCAGAATCCTTTTGTTAAACTAAAAACATGAAGTTTGCCGTCTACCTGGTGTCGCTAGGTGCCCTGAATAGCTGTCGATAGCTTTTTGAAGTTTAAAAACGTGGTGCAAAAATTGTACAGCATCGCTAAATAAGATTTAAATTGCCTACTGTGCTCTGAGGGTAAAATCTTTATTCACAAGACTTTTTCTTACGTAATTTTTTGCGTAGAATCGATCCCCGTCGTTATTTTTGACCTAGGAGTACGATAACATTGAAAAAATTCACTTTTTCGAATTTTTTTTTTCATAAATTTCGAAAAGTTCATGTTCGAGGGCGTGTCAAATGAACAGAATAAATCTAGAAAATATTTTGATACTACCAAAATTTAGGATATTTTATGACAAATCCAACGGTATATACAAGTATATACTTTAAAATTATTTACATACAAAAAAACGACGTTATCCCAAAAAACGCCATTACAAAAAATTGAAAAATTGAAAAGTGTATTAGTTTCTTCTAGGAAACGGCTAAGTAAAATCAACTATGGAAAAAATTGTATGAAACCATCTAATAGGTTTTTGTATCACCTTTCAAATGCCGTTTACCGATTTTAAAAATTCGCAAAATTCGCTGAGATACAGCGGTTTTTGTACGATGAGCTTTTGTAGCTTAAAATTCAATAATTCTGAGCTAGCTCGATTTATCAAAAAACCAGCGACGCAGAATCATACAAAAAAAGTTCATCGTACAAAAACCGCTGTATCTCAGCGAATTTTGCGAATTTTTAAAATCGGTAAACGGCTTTTGAAAGGTGATACAAAAACCTATTAGATGGTCCCATACAATTTTTTCCATAGTTGATTTACTTAGCCGTTCCTAGAAGAAACTAATACTTTCAATTTTTCAATTTTTGTAATGTCGTTTTTTGGGATAACGTCGATTTTTTGTATGTAAATAATTTTAAAGTATATACTTGTATATACCGTTGGATTTGTCATAAAAAATCCTAAATTTTGGTAGTATCAAAAAGCTATCGACAGCTATTCAGGGCACCTAGCGACACCAGGTAGACGGCAAACTTCATGTTTTTAGTTTAACAAAAGGATTCTGCCGGTGCTCCTAA
Source organism: Trichogramma dendrolimi (assembly GCA_034770305.1). Lineage (NCBI taxonomy): Eukaryota > Metazoa > Arthropoda > Insecta > Hymenoptera > Trichogrammatidae > Trichogramma > Trichogramma dendrolimi. The sequence goes on from JAPMIB010000023.1 coordinate 1,695,017, forward strand.
AATTAAAAAAAATTTTTCCAAAACGAACCGGTCTAATGTATATGACTGCATCATATATATTATTGTATGTTGCATGCGATAAACAAGATTAGTGATAATTGATCAATTTTGAGTGATTTTATTTCCAATTATAGATCCAGTGATTAATGTTGTATGAATGTTAGTGAATAGGTAGAGGACTGGGTTAAAGTTCTAATGTGAGATTGTGCATAGTTGTGTGAAAAGTTGATTTGTACATAATCAACTTAGTTACCAGTTTCCACATAAAACCCATATTAGCGCATACTAACATTTTAGTAAAACTTTTAAAATGTCATGATGAGCTGTGCGCATTTGACTGTATGTGACTGTGTCGAATAATTAAAAATTGTTGTTGTGGGTCTAATATGTTGAAAATGTAAACTTAATTGCTGTTTTTCTATTGCCCAAAAAGTTTTCAACAGCATCAGTGATTTAAGACTATTAGTTAGTACACATATTGGGGTATTCTTGTTTTTTTCAACTCTTGGGCAGTTACGTTTCATCTCAAAATTGCTCCATTGCCGTAACTTTCCATGTGCACCGTTTGAGCAAATGAGCTGAAATTTTCAGGGATTGTTCTACGTGAGAATGGCTATAAACGCAAACACTTTCAAAGGTATTGGGACAAATGAGCACTTTTTTCAGGCTATCTTGTAGCATAATCTGTCATTTTATCATATTATACTGATGAATAAAAGTGTATATATGGCTGTAAAATTGTGTATAATTAATTAAAATATCTAAAAGTGCTTGCGTTTGTAACTACACATCTACTGAACAAAATGACACCCCTATGACCATGATTAAATCATCGGTTCTAGCTGGATCCTACGGCACAGGGGTACCTCTCAGGACTGGGGGCTTGCTTCTATGATGACTGGGACCTCACTTTTCATATTCCCGAGTGACAAATTTTCGAAAAAGAGTGGAAAAAACAGAGTTTTTTCTGTATAGTCAAAAAAAAATTTTTTTTTTCATTTTTAATAAATTTTTTATAAATGTAGGTTTAAGGTACCTTTCCCCCTTAAGAAAAACGTAAAAACGCGTCAAATTTCGGACTTTGAAAATATTCTTAAAAACCTATGTATGAGAGTTTTCAGATTTTTTAACCTTTCTTCATGATCTAACCTTAAAATGACGTTCAAATGACCTCCATATAGCCCGATACTGTCAAAATGACCTCTGATTCAAATTCAGCCCCCCACAAAACATAAGTGTGATTTTTTTCGGATATTTATATAGAATTCTCTTTGTTTGATCTTCAGAACGGTCGTTGGCTCAGTGGTTATCGTGCTAGCTACAGAAACAAAGGCCACTTGAGGAGCCTTGGGTTCAAATCCTAGTGAGGACAATCGGATTTATCCGATCCTCAAAACTATTTTGCACGCCCCTATTTCGTCGTTAAATTTAATGCTCCTGAACAGTGAACACCCATGATCATGTCAAAAAAATTAAAATGTTAAGCTTAGCTTCTGAAAACGCATTAAATTTTACGTAAAAATAGGTGCGTGCAAAATATTTTTGAGGCTTAAAACTACAGAACAAATCGTTTCGAAAACCCATAAAAAATCAAGCTTTTTCGTTGTTAATGTATTAATAAAGGCTAGGCGCTGCCGCACTTCTTAGCTATACAAATCTTTGCTTAAAACTGTCAAATCAAAAATTACTTGACTTCGTTGAGAGATTAAAAAATGTAATGATCTAACGATTTCAGTATTTGGATATAATGTAATAACTACTTCATTTACATTACTTTTAGCTACCTTGAAATTAAACGGAAATTATTTCCAAGATTTTGCTTTATATCTGATCCTACTCTATTGGAAATATTAGGACAAGCTGCAGACACGCATACTATTGTAAATTACTTGGAAGGATTTTTCGATAATGTGGCAAAGGTTAGTATGATATTTAGATCATTACAATAATTAATAATATCAAGAATAAATAATAATTGATTTAGTTCGACCTTTAGTTCGAAGTTATACATTGATTGTTAAATTCCTCAATAAATGTTAAGACCTATTATTAGAATAAATTTGTGATGAAGGTAACAGTCGTATGCAAGTGCCATCTATGCATTGAAGCGATAATTTTCTCAACATTTTTTAATTAAATTTATGCTGCGTAATAAAATTGCCTCAGCCTGGAATTAAACTGGGAAATATCACCTTGAGGGGAGTTATACACTAATTTTCTCTCATATGTTATTTTTATATTATAAAATGCAGTTTTATAATATTATGCACGTTTACACGGGAACTCTGCTGCGTAGATTTCAGGTGGAGCAGGTGATGCGTGTTATTGGCCGCTCCTCTCCTCGACTTCCTTGCGCCTCTCCTTCCAAGCCGAGTATGTCGATAAGGTGAATCGCGAGTGCTCCGAACGAGTTGTACCGTTGCAAATGAGAGACGTGGACCATCGACGAACTTGGGAGAAGAATCTAAAGTCGCGAAGACTTATCTTTGAGTCAAAGCCTGGGAGAAGGGGACCAACCATCGGGCTTTATGTAAAGGCCTAGTCTTAGACAATCGAGACCTTATTCTCGATGTTGACTTTGAGCACTTACAACGCAAGTTGCAACGAAGAAGACGGTGACCGTCTGATGGTCAGTGGGTGTCTTTTTATCCAGTGACCACTGACTAGTGTAGTCGAGTGCAAGTACCGCATCTCAGAGTCTTACAAGAATCTAAGTCTTGGAGTTGGTTGATTTGGACGCATAAGGAATCACTCAAATGAGCACAAATAACACAAAAAACTCTCACGTTCACTTTGAAAAAAGGAAAAACGAGAATCAATCTCAACTTTATTGAATTAACGTAAAACAAAAGAAAATAGTCTCTTATCGAGCTCTGCGCTGTAGCAAGGTTCGCAGTCGAGTCAGTGTGTCAGCGGCACGCGTGAGGGTGTTACGTCGTGAGACGCAACAATTTATAATATTGTTCTTAATCTGGCTGGGGAGTATAAGGGTTTATAAATATAATAACTGTCGTAGCCCACACTTACAATGGCAGACGATTATAATTTTATTTAGGGACCTTATATCTAATTACATGCATGCTATATTTCTACTTAAGCTACTCAACGTACTGCTGGCGACTCGCAGGTGTGAACGATGACTCGCTGTTTCCCAGATGGTTGGAGTGAATGCTCAATGACCGCTATGGTCGCTCGTCTCAAATGACCGGATCCTCTGGTTGCGTAGTTGTGGCACGCACTGGCTGTACTTTTACACTCGCCACTCGCTATCGCGCACAGATATCGTTAACTGGTTGACAAATGATTTTACAAGCCTCTCGCACTACCGCTCGTTTGTACAAGTCTCGATACAATTTTACTACAAGTCCGATTATTTTAAAATCGCGGTACAAACTGACGTGAGCTCCGCACACCGAAATAGATAATCGAATCGCGCCGAGGCCTTCGCGGGCCCTCAATATATACCCCGTGTTTCTACACTAATTTTGGGGGAGATGAACGATCTGCGCCCGCTTGAGCGTGAGAATCTGACGACATGTATTTTTATTCGCTATCAGAGTAAATTCGTTGCTCTTCAAGTTAAATTGACAACGCCTTATCCCAGCGTTGGTCTCTATCGAGTTATTTTGATTTTGAATCTGTTTTACATCATTAGGGGAGATGTTCGATTTCAATTTTTATAGCTTTGTTTTTCATGTCATCTGATCCCCCGGCTCGAGCCAACGCAGTCGCTTGCTGGGCGATCTCTCACGCTTGCTGTTACTTAGAAATATTTTTCTATAATTATTTTTATTTTTCTTATTATAATTATTTATTTATAATAAGTCACGAAGGACGTGACAAGGGAGAGAGACTCGTACGAATTGCGTCGCGCTGTCGCCTTGTCCACAATACCCACTCACAAACTCGCACATACTTGGGCAGATACGGCCATCTATGTATCGCCAACTATCCCTCCCGAGCCGTTTGTCTCGTCATTCTCGTAATCTGTAACATAATATAAAAATTAGTGGTTCTCTTCAGACTGTGTGTCTGTATTCTTTTTTTTATTAATTTTAATTTTTAAAGCTTTATGAGTAGAGGAGGGCAAAGGTTTAGTCATAATATCTGCTAAGTTATCTTGAGAAGCTACCCATGTTACTTTAACTCTATTCCCTTTAACACACTGCTTTATGAAATCTCCATGTGTGATTGACATAGGAACTTTTATTCCTGTTCTCACTCTCTCTTCAATAACACTCTGTATCTCGTGAACTGGCAGATCGAAACATTTTAATTTATGACTCCCTTCCATCTCTGTGCAGCTTGTCGCCGATCTATTATCGCATCTCACAGTCACTGGCTAGAATGTTCTGCCTACGATATCTCTCAGCGCTTTGTCTAAGGATATTATCTCTTGACATGCCTCGCTTGTAGCTTAGTACTCAGCTCCGCATGTTGAAGTGTTCACGACACTTTGCTTCTTGCTTCTCCAAGCAACAGTATCTCCGAATATCTTAATTACGTACCCGCTCGTGGCTTTGGAGCTTTCACAGTTGCCAAAGCTCTAGTCAGTGAATACTTCCATGTCGGACTCGTTTGCTCTGTACACCAGCCCCTTATTTGTTGTTCCTCTTAAATATCTCAATATTCTCTTTACCTCTTGATAATATCCTATTGTCGGGGCTACTTGTCTTCTCAAAAGTAGGTTTACGGCATAAGCTATATCTGGCCGAGTAACTCCGGCCAAGTACAGTAAACTACCAATTGTTTCACTGTAGGGACCTGTAAAGGGCTGAGATATCTCTTTTACTTTATTCGGATTTTTCAGTTCAATTTTCTTAACTTGTCTAGTCACCATAGGTGAGTCCTGGGGCCTAGACTCTGCCATGTCAAATCTTTCCAAAATTCTCTGTATATACTCTGACTGTTTTAGTATAATTTTACGCCGTTCTCTGTCTCTTTCAATTTCCATTCCAAGATACATTTTTGGTTCTCCTAAATCTTTCATCTTAAATTTTTTGCACAGATTGTCTCTTATTTCAGTCAGCTTGTCGTGACAGTTACTCGCAAGTATTATATCATCGACGTACAAGACTAATAAAACGACTTTCTCTTGACTCACCCATGTGTATAGGCAAGGCTCATTAATGTCGTTTTCAAGTCCCGATTCAGTAGCTACTTTGGAAAATTTCTCACTCCACCTTTTGGACTTACTTTTAGTCCGTAAAGAGCTTTATTCAACTTGCAAACATATTTTTCTCTAAAGTCTCTGTCTGAGCTTATTTCATCCGGAATTTCCATGTATCGTGTAACTTTAATTGATTTTTTCAGGGTAGTTTACAACGTCGACGAGGATTATTCATTAAAATATTTAAATATAAAAATAATCGTCAAAGATGCATTGTACCCATATTGTTTACCCAATAACCATGAAACAACTTTTATTATGAAGAGCAATTTATTATGTTCATATTTCGTTCTGATACATTGCTCAAAAGATAATTATGTCTAAAAAAGACTAAAATCAAATTTTTCACGGGTAATACATTATTATACTTTCGTACATATGCATTCAGATTTTCAGTACAAAACATCACTTTGCGTGCCCAGAGCTTATTAGCTCACATGTGAACGAAATCTATCGAACATGTTAGACAGAGACTCCAATTTACTTTTATTAATGACCGTAAAATTCTTAAAATAAAATTGTTATTTCATTAAATGTTCATAATGTCAACAAAAAAGTTTTTCATTCTATATTTTTACATGTTCTTTACTATCTTTTAATGGAGATGAGACCTACTGACATTTATAGTGAAAACGTTGTGAAAATTGTCTATTAAACGTATTGTTATTGTCAAAGATTATTGTTAAATATGAATTAATTTCACAGTTGTCAGTCATATAAATTTATGAGTACACACTACATTTCTTACGTACATAATGCTAAAAAATACTTAAAAATATTTCTTTTCAAATGATTCATGTAACTTTTGTCATATATTATCTACATTTTCAATTAAAAATGAAAGTTTTATTTTATTTATGATGTAGAGAAAAAAGGATTTTTTATAATCTACATAAGAGTCCTACAGAGTCACAGCAGGTGTTCCGCGAGGGTCTGTCTTGAGGCCCATCCTGTGGAATGTCATGTACGACGCCGTTCGGCGCCTCAACTTCGGAGGCAACGTACAGATCGTCAGCTTCGCTGGCGACATCGCTTTGGTGGCTGTGGCCATGCACCTGTGGCAGATCAAATAAGATCTGAGCTCTGCCATAGAGCAGGTGCGATGCGCGCTTCAAGAGCTTGACCTGGTAACGGCTGACCATAAGACTGAGGCCCTACTGATCACTAGCAGGAAGAAAATGGAAACCATCACCATCACAGTAGGCGACTGCAGCATAAGGTCGTCCCCCTGCATCGGCTACCTGGGCCAACACATTGATTCCAGGCTGAGGTTCGACCAACATCTCCGAATGGTTAGCGAAAAGGCAGCAAGAGTGGCTGGAGCCCTCGCGAAGATCATGCCCAACACCGGTGGGACCAGAAGTAGCCGACGAGAGCTCTATGCTCACGTCGTCGACTCGATCCTCCTGTATGGAGCACCCATCTGGAGCTGTGCGACGGAGACGCAGGCCTACATCCGTCAATCAGAGGCTGTGCATCGACGAGCCTGCCTGCGCGTGATTAGCGGGCGACCACACGTGTCCTACAATGATACGTACGTGATAGCCAGCGTACCTCCGCTGGCCTTACTAGCGGATGAGCGAACGGGCGTATACCAGCGCCACCCCGAGGATGTCAAGGAGGAAGACAGAAGAGAGACACTGAGCAAGTGGCAGGACCGGTGGGACCAGGCCTCAAAGGACCGATGGACACACCGGCTAATTCTGAACATTACAGAATGGGTAGAGCGGGGACATAGAGAAGTGGACTACTATCTCACACAACTCCTATTCGGGCATGGCTACTTCAAAAGCCATAGCTAGCGCTATGATAACACCCTTAGCGCACTCTGCCCGGCCTGTCTAATCACAATAGAAGACGTGGAGCATGTGTTCTTTCGCTGCCCGCGATTCCACGAAGAAAGGCAGAGACTTGAACAAGTCCTCCAAGGAGTTATCGAGCCTGAAAACATCGTCAGGCTCATGCTCGAGACCGCAAGCAATTGGATGGAGGTAGCGTCTTTCGTGCAATCAGTTTTCTCAAGACTGAGGCGCAAGAGGTGTAAAAACGATCCGGACGATGCTGCAAGAAAAAGACGACACTTCTGGTTCCCGAACCCCTAATAACCGTAAAGTGGACGCGGGATGTACGGAAAAGACACAGATGTAGCAAAAAAGCTCTATAGAGTCCCCACCGAAGTAATGTTTAACGAACGTTTTCTGTGGGGTACTCGTTTCGAAGGGCCACTGGCTGCCGAGTTTACTCTGCCCACGTCCAAAAAAAAAAAAAAAATACACATACACACACATACAAACATATGTCAGCAATTCGGTCTAGTTTAAGAATATATATGTAAAAGTACTCTACGATTATTAGTTGTGAAAGTCGCAAATCGGTCCGTCACAAAGCTTCCTCTATGAGGAAGCAAAAAAAAGTATAATGGTTCACCCATTAAATCAACTAAATTTGCAAGAAAATTAACACCGTATGGAAAAAGAAAATCCAAAAAAAGTATAAATTGATGTTAACAATGAAGATTTTAAGACATATTATGTTAATTATTTTCACAATATTGATGTGTAGTTATTAAGGTATAGGAAACTACAAAATTTTCACCTAAGTCAAGTTTCAGATATGGTTTAACTGTATTAGTACGAGAAATAAGGTTTTATTCATCTCATTTCTCGCTTTAGTGGAAATCTTTGTGTTATAATAGAGATTAAATTATAAAACTTATATGAGAGTTGTATTTTGGTATCAGAAAGAACATACTTCATTCTTAGCCAAATTGATACATACGAACGTAGTTTTTTTGGTAATTTTACTCATTTTTTTTCATATTTAATAGGAAAAGAATAAGCATATAGACTTCTAACATACAAATTTGAATTTCTCACAGTTTATACCAAAAAACCTATGTTTGGTTTATTTTTCAGAGTGTCCAATAGCTTTGGCAGGTGTAATATCACTTTTAACATTATATCGTTGAGACTCTGAGTACCTCAGTTGCAGAGACCTTAGACGTCTAGTGCTTAGTGAAGTTTCCCTTTTTTGTATGCTTTATCAGCATACAACATTGGGACATAGATTCATTTTTGGCCTGCAACACCTGTTGTGGAATAGTCCATATATTGAGGACCTGCGAAGGCCTCTAGGCGATTCGCCTAGCATCTTATCCGGTGTGTGGAGCTCACGTCAATCTGTACCACGATCTCGATGAATCATCCGGACTTTTGTTAAATTGTGTCACGAGTCCAACGTGGAGTATAATTTGTAATCAAGGTTTGTGTAGCTAGTGCAGTGTACTCCACCAAGAGTCTGGCGGGCTAGTTGCAGCGTGAGCCACGAGAAGTTGAAGTCATCTACGTCGACACCGAGAATCATCCGCCAGACTTACGTATTTTATTTGTAATTAGTTTAATAAGCCAACCATTATAAATCACGCTCGTTACAAATAAATTATAGTGTGTATGTACCCAGTAATAAGGCCTACCTAGTACTTACGTTATACCTATAATCTTTCATTGTCACCAGCTAGATAAAGGGGGAAAAGGTACCTAAAATCTCAACAACAAAAAAATTTTTTTATTAACTTTTTGATAGGATTTTTCCTCAGCTTTCCAGCGCCGTGATCAGAATTTTCAAATTTTAACTTTACCGCGAGGTACAGTATTAGAGTTATGCTTTTATTTATAAATAAAGTAAGGCGGGAGTGTGTGTATATTGGTGGATTATTGCATGTAGAGACACAGTGGATATAGAACAAAATAATAAACTTTATTTTAATAGAATACTCAGATGCGAGATGCGCACTGTAATGCTGTGTGAACAGTAATGAATGTATATAGGGCCGTCCCGTGGGGAGAACACATAGAAGCGACTAGCGCCTCTATGTCTCCCGGCTCTCTTGCCCGTGGCTCGCTGTCGATAAGGAGGAGAGCATAGGGAGGTCGAGCAACCCGCACTGATTGTGGCTCTCTGACATACAGCCTTTTTAGTACCGATACTTTTATGATTATTTCAGCAAAAATGAATGAAATGACTCAAAGATATTGTTGCCGTTCTTTCATGAATCTCGAGACTTTCATAAGTCGGTAGCGCCATCTATTGATACTCGTTTTATTCTTTGGTTAGAGTACATCCAGCAGAAATTTGTTTGTTTACATGGCTATAGGTGTACAGTAACGCCACCACTCGCAGCACGTGGCTTTAGGGATATCTTCTGTCTCTCTCAGTTTTGAGCGCGAGCCTAGATCATATGTCAATAACAGTCTGCTGACTGCTTCTTCATTTTCCAATGGCTAAAAATTACATTTTTTTTGAAAGTGAAAAAAGTATATGTAGAGTGCAATTATATCTTTGCAACTCAACATAGTGTTTTTTAATGAAGCTATGTAGAAGTTTCAATAGTTTTTTATGAAAATGTGACATTTTTAGCAGTTCAAATTCAAGAAATACAGTGTACATAAGTAAATTGCCATTAGGGTGGTCCACTTTTTCAAAAATTTTTTGTATCTCGAGGGATCCATCGGAATCTGAAAGTTTGAGGTTCAAAATGAAGTTTCCTTCAAACGAGAACTCAAACAAATGATTTTAGATGGTGTCGATGGATTTTTGAAGTTTAAAAACGTGCTCCTAAAAAGGAGTAAAATAGGGCAACCATTCGATGTATTTCAAACTCTGTTCAAAGTGTAAAAATAATCTTAATGATACATTTTCTTACGTGATTTTATCTACGAAATCGAATGCCGTAGTTAGTTTTGACCTAGGAGCACAATTTCATTAAAAAAAATACATTTTTTTGATCTTTCTTTTTCGCAAATTTCGCAAAGTTCATTTTCGAGCAAGCGGCAAATGAACAGAAAAAATCTAGAAAATTTTCCAATGCCGTTTTCAGGTTTAAAAAATTCGCAAGATTCCCTCAGATACAGCTGTTTTTGTACGATGCACTTTTTGAGCTTAAAATTCTGCTTTGCTGGTTTTTTAATGAATAGAGCCAGCTCAGAATTATTGAATTTGACTGTGCGCATTTGACTGTATGTGACTATGTGGAATATTTAAAAATTGGTGATGTGGGTCTAATATGTTGAAAATGTAAACTTGATTGCTGTTTTTCTATTGCCCAAAAAGTTTTGAATAACATCAGTGATTTAAGACTATTAGTTATTACACATATTGGGGTATTCTTATTTTTTTCATATCTTGGGCACGTTTCATTTCAAAATTGCTCCATCGCCGTAACTTTCCATGTGAACCGTTTGAGCAAATGAGCTGAAATTTTCAGGGGTTGTTCTACATACGAATGGCTACAAACGCCAAGCACTTTCATAGATATTGGACCAAATTTGCACTTTTTTCAGACCATATGCTAGCATAATCTGTCATTTTATCTTATTATATTAATGAATAAAAATGTATATATGGCTGTAAAATTGTGTATAATTAATTAAAATATCTAAAAGTGCTTGCGTTTGTAACTACACATCTACTGAACAAAATGACACCCCTATGACCATGATTAAATCATCGGTTCTAGCTGGATCCTACGGCACAGGGGTACCTCTCAGGACTGGGGGCTTGCTTCATCGAGGAGAGTTCTATGGGATCTGGGACCTCAATTTTAATATTCCAGAGTGAAAAACTTTGGAAAAAGAGTGAAAAAAACAGAGTTTTCTCTGTAGAGTCCAAAAAAATTTTTTTTCTCAATTTTTAATGATTTTTTTTAAAATGCAGGTTTAAGGTACTTTTACCCCCTCAAGATAAATATAAATATTTATTACAATGGCGTCCCCTGACGTCACATTTAAATTAAAATTTCATTAATATTCCACATAATGACAATAACAATGATGATTTTCTATACTTGTAATAATATTAAATTTTTTTGTAAATTTTGGAATGTTACAGTTGGATTTTTCAGAAAAAGAATATGACAAAATTTTAGCCATGTATTCTCGTGAAAAAGAGAAAATTATTCTAGAAAAGCCCGTTGACTGTCATGGTGGTGTGGAAATTTGGCTTAATTTATTGCTACAAATGCACTGTCAGTCAGTTGGAGCATACATATCAAATGGTTTACAGAAACTGGCAAACCCGGAGACTGATTATTTAGAGCTCATCAATTCTTCAATTTTACAAGTAATTAATATGAATTTTTAATATCTATTCTTAACCTTTAAGGATATCTAGGAGATTTCTCTTCCAAGAAATATAAAACGGAAATTATAAGATTTATTCAAAAATGTTCAGTTGTAATAATTGCATTAGTATCCTCTTGACGGAAAGAGAGATTCCTTGAATTTTTAAAAAAAAATTATTACAATCGGAACATACTGATATTAGGTTTATCATTTTGTCAGACAGTTTCACGAAATTTATACTAAATACTTAAAAAAAATACTTAGCAGACGCTATAATTTCGTTATTTTACAAATTCCGGTATACTTATTTACTAAAATGTTAAAAATTTAAATTCATAACAGTGTGTTGCTCAAGTTAACATTTCATTGCACACTTTTTGGTGGCATAAGTTGTACTTTCTGGTACTGCGTCATTTCTACCACAATTGCTGTACCTGTGTAACTCACTCCATGGTACCAGAAAGTGCTATTTATATTAAAAAAAAATAAATAAATAAAAATTTTAATTTTAATTTAAACTTAGTACTGTATTATGTCATTGCATGTAATAGCGTCGTTGGATCTCTTTATCTAACGGCCTAGGCAACGCCTAGAATTTGGCAGGCACGGACTGCAACACAGCGAGGGTAGACGAGAAGTAGCCAGGTAGACCGTCCAAGGACGGCAGCTCGCTCACACTCGCAGATACGGCGCAGGTTACATACACACAAGCAGGTATTAGGCACGATGGCACTTCACGCGTATTCCAACACAGAGTGTCAGCCTCCTCGCACAATCGTCGGCCCGCCAGTCGATACATGCCCCTTCCACTCATCAGGCTATCGTCTGCTCATCAGCAGCACGCGCTTAACCTGTAGATGCACGCAGAGTCGCTCGCGACTCTCTCTCGCAAATTCGGCGCTTCGAAACACGGCGCCGATCCGTATCGATATTATTATTAGGCTTGATCATTTTATATCGCTCTCTCGACTAAAGGATGTACAGGATTGGATAAGGAAGGAGTACCACCAGACCCTGTGCTGGAATACTACTTCCTTACAAGCCTCTTAGATCACTTTCAAGTTTATTCGGTTATAGGTGTAGAGTTGAGCGTGCTAGAGCAGCGGCAGCGTGTGCATTGATGACTCACTCGATGATTATCGACCGGTACAAGCACAAATGTCGGTAAAGAAGATAGTTGTCTATGCTTGCTATGAACGCTGTCATTTGTTGAATGATATTATCGATAGGAACAACAATTATTCTGTGCATACGATATGAAATCGATGGTGGCTGAATAATATTGTTGTTAAGTCTTTGTGCTCGCAAGCACTGCCGACGGAAAGCAGAGATCTCATTCATTCACCAGTAGACGGGCTCATCACGGCGGTGGCGCCCACCCCCGCTGGACATCGACGCGTTGCAGGCTCTGGTAATGATGGTAATGAGCGCAGTCGCGATCCATGTCCTCCGGGTGCTCATAGACCTTGCGTGCGGAATCCTCACACCGGACAGTCGCTCAGAGAAGGCCCCCTCATTCACCGTGTGGGCGCTCCATTTACGTCTCAGGACCGCCGAGGGATCTGTTGGAGTCATGGTCATTTTAATGCAAGTACGCTGTTACGTATTTTAGCGTCATTCGCATGTTTAGCACCCTCAACTTGTGGGCAGTTATATCAACGCTGTTAAGGAAGAGTAGCACGTTTCTATACATTTTCAAATTTAAACGTGCTAGTTTTCCTCAACAGCATCGATATATAGCTTCGATATTGGAAGGTTGAAATTAGTAAAACGAGATCAAAAACATGCTATGGACATCCCAGATAACTTCCCTTTATTTTATACACCCGGCATAAACAATGAAAAGAGAAACGATCAAATTCACGTTTTTTGATATAAAAATCTTTGAACGTGCTTCCTAAAAAATCGCATTTTCCGAGTCGGTGTACATCATAACTCAAACAGTAATGAACCGATTGTTCTGAAATTTCATACACACCTTCTTACATCATTTTACCGGGTACTGACGTAGAGATATATTCAGTTTATGCAATATTTTTTTTTATCAACGTTTTTCAAGTTCGTAATTGTAATTTTTTTCAATTTTTTAGCATTTTTTAATTTCAAAGTGACACCAAACGTTCAATTAACAAAAAATAAACGTTCAAAGGTTTAATAGTAATATTGTTAAAAATTATCCTCAATTGCCCCGTATGAATAGTCGTTAGGTTAAAATTTATCATCAATTGGAATAAAGGGCACAAATTAAAATAGATGTTCTTTATTTTCTCAACGTTTCGGTCACTTGTTCTTGACCCTCTTCAGGAGAACTATATGCAAATATCATAGTAAAGTTACACAAATACATTAAATATTATACATACAAAATATAATTAGAAATAAGATGGTATACCTGTCAGTTGATAAAATTTAATAGTCTAATAATACTAACGTATTATTAGACAGTCAGCGATCAACTAAATTGACCGTATATACAAATATGTTAAGAATCCATCTTTATTTCGTGAAAGAGGGGATTGTATGTTCTACTCAGGCGCTTGACGTCGTCCTTACAATTTATATTATGTTTATGAAAATTGATATTAACCATTTCCGAAACCAATATGATTTACAATTTAGTTAACAGAGCTATTTTGTTGTCCCATGAACGTTTCCATGACGAAAATTTAGGTATTGTGAGAGAACTTTTGGAGTCGAATTCTCATCCAAAACATTTTTTCAATAGATTCATAAACCTCAGACTACATAAAATACACCGTACAGACAATAGTTTAAATATCCTTGGACGTGACTCCGACGGCAGTTCGCGGAAAAATCGGATTGCTGTTGTATGCCCGTTCATTAACCAAAATTTGTTTAAAAAGATAAAACAGTTATATAATAAATTTAGTCTCACTGCAATTCCCAAAATTAACAATGATTTTAGCCAGTACATAAAACTAGGTAAGGATTCGACTTCTACACTTGATAGTACAAATGTTGTTTATAAGCTGTCGTGCACTAGTTGTAGTGCTACATACATCGGTGAAACGAAGAGACAATTGAAAGAAAGAATTGCTGAACATCGCAGAATTAAGAAGAGTGAAACAGTGGTGGCCAAACACTGTCATACATACAATCATCAATTTGACTGGCTTAATGTTAAAATTCTAGATAGAGAAGCGAATTGGTACAAACGGGTTATTTCGGAAATGGTTAATATCAATTTTCATAAACATAATATAAATTGTAAGGACGACGTCAAGCGCCTGAGTAGAACATACAATCCCTTCTTTCACGAAATAAAGATGGATTCTTAACATATTTGTATATACGGTCAATTTAGTTGATCGCTGACTGTCTAATAATACGTTAGTATTATTAGACTATTAAATTTTATCAACTGACAGGTATACCATCTTATTTCTAATTATATTTTGTATGTATAATATTTAATGTATTTGTGTAACTTTACTATGATATTTGTATATAGTTCTCCTGAAGAGGGTCACGAACTAGTGACCGAAACGTTGAGAAAATAAAGAACATATACTTTAATTTGTGCCCTTTATTCCAATTGATGATAAATTTTAACCTAACGACTAAACGTTCAAAATTATTGAAAAAACTCGACGTCACTACCTCAAGAATTGTTCAAATTTGAAAAAAAAACTTCGGATGGTCTGTTTCGAATAATCCTATCTAGAGTTATCGTGTACACCGCATTTTTTGTCGTGTGAAGTACAAATGCCTGCTATAGCCTCAATTTTTGGTATTTTTCAATAAAAATTTTACTGAACACTCTTGAAAGGTTAATTCTTTAGCCTAAACATCAAACCTATAAACGTATCTTTACCAGATTGAAAGTATAATCTCTTAAAATCATGCAAAAATAATAAAAAATTAAGTGTACCCCCGCCCCCCTTCCCTTTAAAAGTACAAGAGACATGTTTTCTGATGTAAAAAGATTTTTACAAACATACTTTTATATCTAAAACAAAAAAGTTCAGTATTAACATTAAATGGATATTTCGGGTTGGTTTGGAATAAAATAATTATTAAACAAAAGCTATTTGTACTAGAAAACAAAAAGAATCATATTGTGGTTGCAAATTAATGAAAAGTTATAATTACTAGCGCCATTACATGTATCGCATGCAGACTTTCAATATTATATCCTAAATGTTCCACAGAGTTTAAATGTAGGTATTATAATTATTTCAACGTAGACTGGTCTCTACAGCAAAGACGTCCTTGATGTCATTTTCGATGTAAGGGAGGTAGTGATGATGATTTAGAAAATTCATGCCTTCTGTTTTTTATTTTAGTAGAAATAAGGCAATGAAGGCAAAATTCCGTAGGTCAAAAAAATGAAAAACACTAATTTAACCGACAATCATTTATTATAAATATACGATGTTTCGCCGATCTACGGCGGCCTCTTTAGGTAAACTAATACATATGTCGCTGTGTAAATGGCGTATCGACCTCATTGCGACAACAAACAAGCTGGAAGCACCGAGACTCGGAGCTAAAAGTCGCGGATTGACTTCTATGATTAGACTTGGGAAGGACAAAATGGACAAATGAGATAAAACAGGTGTTGTCTACTCATTTAAGTGTAAGGATTGTCCAGCTTCATATGTCGGCGAGACAAAAAGAAGATTGGCTGTAAGAATCAAGGAGCATAAAAGTGCGAAAGAAGAAAATTCCGTCGTTGCTGACCACACGACTAAATGCATTCGACACACCTTTGATTGGGATGCGACCAAAATATTGGACAATGAATCCAATTGCAAGCGAAGACTGATTTCGGAAATGCTGTACATTTGTGACGCCTCTTATGCAATAAATAAGAAAGAAGACACCCAAAAACTTAACTCTATATACAGTAACATTTTGAAATATTGTGACCGTTGAATTGTCTTGATGTGTGCATTTGCGCGTGTTAATATTATTGTTTGTTGTCACTATGTGGTCGATACGCCGTTCACACTGCGACATATCTATTAGTTTACCTGAAGAGGCTGACGTAGATCGGCGAAAAGTCGTATATTTATAATAAATGATTGTCGGTTAAATTAGTGTTTTCATTTTTTTGACCTAAGGAATTTTGCCTTCATTGACGTATTTTTATTAAAAAAAAAGTAGTGATGATAGCTGGATAACAAGCGATACGTAGAAAGAAACTTGTGGCTGTCTAGGTGGAGCTGGATCCGGCACGAGTTATCGTCCGCTTTGGTTGGTCCAACGACATGACTCGAAATTTCGAGTATTGATTTCTCTAGGTCAATTGGAATTCGGTTTGCTGGAGCAATTGGCAACATGTTCTATATCGAGTTTCCAAGACACTGATTTTACAAGTTATTGATTTCATTTAGGAAAAGATCACATGACTCCACTTTTCGGTTTTTGTCAAAGGCAAGATTGCGAATTAGCTATGACCTGTCGAGAGCACGCGTAAGCAAGAAGTGCATTGATCATCGAATTTTGGAGTCTGCTTATCGGTCCTGCGCATGTGGACTTGCGCAAGCGTTTACGTGCATTCATCTATAAATCTCCGTTATCGACCATACTCGTAGCTGACGTTATCTTCGCTCCTCTGCTCTTATATTGCGCTTGGCCATCGCATGCTGCTTATGTGCGTATGCGTTAGTTAATGTAAGTGTAAGTGTGTGCATCTGTGTCGTTTGCGTTCTGTCAGCCGTTCAAGTATGCTCGGTCACTTCTCGTTGTGAGTCGTGATATATCGAAAATCTCTTTTCACAACACTTTATTCAAATGTTTTTTTAATTTACAGGATTAAAAACTGGTTTATTTTTGAGTAGTCAGGTTTGCGTATAGAGAACTTTAATTGACGAGAGTATGCATTTTCACGCAGAACACGGACTTGAGCTTCAAAAATCCTTTGGATTTCTCTTACATTTTTTTGCCCTTCATAATCACTTGCATACGCATCGATAGATTTTTTGAAATAAATTTTAATTAAAAACAAAACATGAAAGTCCATGAGTTTCTTGACTATAAAGGATATCTTGGATTTTTTCCCCTCCAAGCACTCACGTTACATCCAAATAGCAGTATTTTATAAAAAAATTATATTTTTTTTCAAAATCCTCAAGAAAATATTAGTTAAAATGTGATACAAACAATTTTTTTTTAAAAATTCAAATTTTGAGAATCTTTTTTAAAAATAGACTATTTATATTAACTATTGAAATGATTTATAGGTTGCTTTAATAGCCATACAGATTTTATGGACACAACAATCAGAAATAGCATTTTTGGCCGCAAAAAAAGATAAATATATAATGAAAAAAACCAATCAGTGGTTTCTCGATTTTCTAAACAGACTTATAGAAGTAACTATTAAAAACTTGACCAGCTACGAAAGGTTGAAGTACGAAACATTAATTACGATCCATATTCATCAAAGGTAATATTAAAACTCATTTATCCAAAAGTTAATTTTAGACTCTGATTTTAGAAGACTGATATAAAAGTTTATAAAAGTTCATAACAGTGTTACGAGCCTGGATACAGGGCTCGTAACATACACTTTATGTTGGATAATTGTCGTTATACATTAATACTGCTGAGGGGAGGATGAAAAATAGAAACAATCTATGATATTACAATAAAAAGTTACAACTTATTATCGCTCTTTATTGCTGTACGATCAGGACTACTTGTTGCAGGCAGTAGCTGATCGCTATTTTCCACACTCGTATACGTACACGTACTCATCACATGGTCTCTCGATATGACTCTCTCCACACACGGTTCGCACACTGTCCATTATAAAATAAAAAAAATATTAAAAATGTTAAATTCAGAGATATTCTAAAACATATAAATTGCTGAGCAATACGGGAAAAAATATTTTCGGGACACGGAGTATGAAATAGTACTTTACGATACAAATGCAATAAGAAACAATTTTTGTCACGGCGTGGTTTTGCTGCGCTCGGCTCTTATAGCTGGGCCGAAAAGTGTACCCATGGTACGCAATTTTATAGCACTGTGCTAAGTTCATATTTATGCCCCCTCTTCCAAGTCATGAGTCGCAATTTATGGTACCGTGGAGTGAGGTTAGCGCACGAGCGTATGCGATGACTATGGTCTTGAAGAAGTTGCGCTGTTGTTGATGAACGATGGCGAGGTGAGTGAGTAGCAGTAGGACTAGAACTTACTTAAGTTGGAACTGTATTGAAACTTATACTAGTGAATACTGATTACTATAGTATTCTGTACTATAGTACTATAGTACTATACTTATAGTATATACTTACGTTTTTTTTAAACTGCGTTGATTCAGTAGCTTATTTGTACACAGGCTTTGTGACGACTAGCGTGTCACACACTAGAATATGAACAGCCTTCAAATGACAAGTTCAAGAATCCAACGAGGCGTTGTTCTAATCATGCGAACAACGAATAGCAGCGACCAGCAGCAGCGGCAATAAATCGAGTACCAGTGAACACGTAATTTTGATTATATTGCACTCTTCCTTCCTGGAGCCTCTTTTCTAAACCCATGGACACATGAGCTTCCCTAAGCTCATACAATCGCAATACTAGCTAGTAGATTTGATATTTAACAATAGTGTTAAGTATGTCAAATAATGTTATTAAAAGGAAGGTTCACTAGTAAAAGTAAAATTGGAGCTAAAAAGCAATGATGAAAAAATAGCAAAAGCAAACGCAGTAAACCTGTGTAAAGCGAACGGCGAGGAAGCTAGCAGTGCAACAAGTGGTAATTACAGTTGTGAAGGAAAGTATAATCGATGTAAATGAACTTGCTAAAAATTGTATTTGTTCAAAATGCAACAATGTATTAGATTTACGTAAGACGTTTTGGTCCACAGTCTGTTTGGAACGTCAAGTGTTCAGATTGTGAAGTACCTACAAGGAGACCACCCCAACTCCGGGTCATGGATTTGCTCCAAAATTTGTTTTGGGTCTCCTGGTACCCAATACTGAAGCTTCCTGTGTTTAGTTTAATCTCATTGGCCTTAGGGCTCATTTTTAAGAGGATTTTCCACATTATAAAAAAATCGTTGTTATTTTCTATATCGATATAGAAGCACTTGAACGAAAAAATGCAAAGAACAAAAAAGTCTTTAAATTTTTCAAAAAATCTGTCTGAATTTTTTCAGAATTTTTAAAACGTATACGGAAAAGGCTCAAAGTAACGTCTGTATTTCAGTGCAAAATCAAAATTTGAAATTTCGAAAAATGCAATGTACAGGGGAGGAAAAGTCCAATAAAATTTTTTCGTTTTTAAGGTTCCTTTCCCCCTTAAACAATTTTTAACTGTTGTGAATTCATCTTGTAAAGTTCTTCTTCTAATGGACAATGCAAAGTGTTATCCTGATTTATTAGCAAATGCAGACCCAAACGTTGAATTAATGTTTCTTCCCTCAAATACAACATCTTTTATTCAGCCCATGGATTAAAGTGTGATTGCTACATTTAAGCCTTATTACCTTCGGCGCGTTATTAAAGATATGTTAGATCATGTCAATCAAAACTGAAATGAAAATTCAGATAAAATCGTGAGACATTTTTAAAAAAAATTCAACATTATTCATTCAATCACTATAGTAAACGAATCATTGAAGGAAATAAAAATTTCCACTTAAAACTCGTACTAGGGCAAGCTATTACCGGAGTTTGTCAAAACAGGTAGCATGGACGGGACTTAAGCAATTATAGTAGTCCTAGAAGATGCTGCTTTTATTGCACGTGATATTGCCGGCGAAGGGTTTATCGACATGATCGGAACTGACTTACTCGAGGTCATTTCCCCTCCTCTCTTGCCCCTTCTGTAGATACAGACGAACCCGAAGATAACACTGAAGCTCCACCTATTCAGACTTTATCTAAAATTTCCATTAATAAAATATTGAATGCGATTCAGAGCGCTATCGACGAAGCTATGTCTGAAGACCCTATATTAAGGCGTAGCATTTTATTCAAAGCGAAGTAGCGATGTCAACTTACCGTGAATTGCAGAAAGATTATATGCGAAGATTTAAACCATCCCGTTTATCCGATTTTTTATCGTCTTTCAATAATAAATTTTGTATAAAGTGATATGACATTCTATTATTATATTAATACGATGGTACGATACTTTTTTTGTCCATATAAACTAGTATAAAATGGGACTCGCTATTCGGGTCCGACAATAGCTTGAAAATTTTTAAGAAAAATTTTTCTGAACGTAAGGGCCCTACAATGTTTGAATTAGCTAGTTTGAAAAAAGACTTTTCAGAAACAAAGCATAATGTATTTGAACAATTTCATGATGGACTATATGTGATTGTACTCCAAAAAATGGTTAAGGTTAATAGTGCAGAAAATGATTTATTTAAATAGAGAAAATCCTATGGAGAACATTTTTACTAGGTATAAACAATAATATAAAAAAGGAAAGGTTTTTTTAGAAAAATTATTGGCTAACAAAGTTAATGGTAAGCCTGTAATTACTAATCATAAAACAAGTGTTCAAAATATAATTAATATTGTTAAAAATAATTATAATAATAAAATGTTTAAACAAGCATCATTATTTGTTTTTAATATAGTGTCAAAATACTCTTATTCTACGTTGAGTTTGAATCTCGCACGCGCAAGTCGCAGCAGCTTTGTACAGTGATACCAGCTCTATAATTTACCAATTCAAATCACTTTACCGAGTCACAATCACAAAATGAAATTAGAAACAAGTATATTCTTTGACAGAGTATATATTTGTTTCTTAAAAAAGGAAAAATTATAACATTTTCACTTTCTTAATGAATTCCTTTCGAATCTAGATATAATCAGAAAAATTTTTGGTTGTAAATCGATTGATTTATAAGAATTTAGAAACCATAGTACTACTAAAAACATCGCTTTACTTAGAATAGATTTTATATCTCATTACCTTGATTCGATACGATATTGTTCTTATTTTGATGTATTATGATTTGCAAATTTTCATGAAAAAAAGTCTACTAATAATTTTTAAATATTTTTTTTCAGAGATATTTTTGATGACCTTTGCAAAATGCGAGTAAAAAACGTAACAGATTTTGAATGGTTGAAACAAGCTCGTTTCTATTACGATAATGAAATCGAAAATGTTGTTATTAAAATTACTGACATCGATTTTATTTATCAAAATGAATTTTTAGGATGTACAGACCGACTTGTTGTAACGCCTTTAACAGATAGATGTTATATTACATTATCACAAGCAATTGGTAACGTACAATATGAATACATTGTGAAAAAAATCAATTAATATTGATACTTTTATTTTATATACAGGAATGAACTTTGGTGGGGCACCCGTTGGTCCAGCTGGAACAGGTAAAACAGAAACTACCAAAGATATGGGAAAAGCGTTAGGGAAATATGTTGTTGTATTTAATTGTTCAGATCAAATGGATTTTCGAGGATTAGGAAGAATTTTCAAAGTAAAAGTTTTTTATTTATTCAATAAAATAATAAAATATATTTTCTGTACAACAATGTCCATGATCATGTAGGGACTTGTACAATCTGGAACATGGGGATGTTTTGATGAATTTAATCGAATAGATTTACCAGTATTATCAGTTGCTGCTCAACAAATAACAATTGTGCTAACTGCAAGAAAAGAGAAAAAAAATCAGTTTTTATTCAGGTACATTATTTAAATTTTATTTAATTGTAACTTCTTATGGCTCGTAGTTGGGTAAGGTAATAAATCAATGAAAAATAAGAAAGCAAGCGATTATAAGTTTTTAGCACCCGGAGCGTCTTTGTGTGCTATGGCTGAACTCTTATACCTCTAAAACGCCTATTTAGCGCCGTATATCTCTTTTTCTATGTACTGATTTTCGCGGTTCGATCGATCCAAAAATTTCCAGTTTTGTTTGTGGGTAAGTGAATTGCTCCAGATTTGCGACTGTAAATCGCAAAAAAGGGCTTGCGCATAAAAAAATCAAGTTTTTTTAACGTCAAAGTGAAAAAAACGACGTTTATGTGATAATTCAGTAGATATCAATCTGCGTAATGCGTACTACGCATGCATAATGTACAGCAAGGGAACATTGATTCGGTAACGAGCAGAATTAGTTATTTACAAGCCCGAGACTTTATCCACGAGGTTTCTCACCATTGATGCATTAACAATTTTTCTCTATAAGCGCTTGTTTCGAAGGGAAAATTAAATGAAATTTATTTATATAAATCTTTATTTATATGTTACATTTGGAACATTTTAATTTCAGTTCAATAAAATTTTCTTAATTTATTAATTATAAACTTTATTTAGAACATTAGCATTTATTATACTATTCTATCTTTGATGACAAATTTTTTTAACTGTTTATTGTGAAGTTGCAGTTCTTGAAAATATAAACTGGGTTTTCATTCATTTTTTTCCCAAATAAATAAAATATAGTCGAATACAATTTGTCTATCTCATCTTGAGTTAATTCACAATCTTTTAATTCTTGTTAAGTTAAAGTCCTCGCGCTCGCGTCGACGAGCACTCGAGAGTTTTGACCTAGGGCAACTTATCAATAGTGAACTTGGTCAAATTACAAATACTTGCCTCATCGTTTCATCGCCTTTCCCCACTTTTTGACTTTTTAAACTTCCGACTCGGCCGCGAGGTGGCGCGGTGCCACTGAAAAGTCGTGCCTGCAAGAGAAAAGGTCGAGTTCAGAGTACTAGTATAAGTGCCTCTCGACCTAACTCAATCGGCTTTTGACTGTTCGACTTTTTACAAAGTGAGAACAGAAAAGTGGATCGACTTTTGACTGTTAAACTTTTACAAGTTGGAACAGAAAAGTGATCGGATTTTTGTCACTCAACTCTCACGAGTCAAGTGACCGCCAAGCATCGCGAGCCAAGAAAGACGTCATCGGCCATTCAGCCTTCATCTCCAGGAGAAGATTGACCTTGCTGCTAAACGTAGAGTTGCAAAACTTTGTAAAATAAGAGGCAAACAAATAACATTGACCCTCTTTAAGGTCACTCGTCAGACATCAGTCTTGTGACTGTCAAGCTTATTTCCACTCTGACTAACTAAACGTTTACGATGTCGGCGAAACTCTGCAAAATCTCGCAGACTCGCTCAAAATTGCCCCCTCCACAATACATTGTACAACATCATGGAGGCCTATCACCAATACAACCTGTAAATTCAATTAGATTAGTCAAATCACTTTATAAATGTCAAAGTCAATTATTAATTCCACTTTATAAAGTGTATTAGGATTATGATTTTTACTAACCTTATGCAGAAGATATTCTTTATCGGGAGCTTCGTTGAGGTATTTTGATATATCATTTGGGGTAAAAACCATTGATTTTTTTGGTTTATGTCTTTTACCCTTGCTTTTTAAAAAAGTTTGCAGCTCTAAAAATTTGTTGATGTCCTTATTCTCTTTCCAAGATATCATCGACTTTAACTGCGTATAAGTTGCCCACAGAGTTGTAGGAGCATACACTTCTGATAGCTTCTGGAAGTAAGCTAGAAGAATGTCTTGATCTATATCTTTTTTCAAATTCATTTCTGTGTACCACAGTTTGAACTTATTATACTGAGTTACGTACAGAGGTTTTGATTTTTCTGGAATCACATTCGACCTGGCTTTGTCGAACAGCACTTGTAACTCTCTCTCTCTCTCTCTCTCTCTCTCTCTCTCTCTCTCTCTCTCTCTCTCTCTCTCTCTCTCTCTCCTCTCTCTCTTTCTGGGTACGTAACAACACACATCTCACGTTTGCTCCTCTTTAAGGTTATTTTTCTGCTGCTTTCTGCCCTTATGGCGCTTTTGTTTTGCAGGTCTTGCACGCTCAATATTGTAAGGTTCCGGATTCATCAGGTGTTTTATTGCATCCTTGACTCTGCAATTAGTACCTTATCATTTGTCCATCGAGTTCGACTTTGAAGATTAGTTTACAGAAATATTGAAAATCTGAGGAAGTCTCAAAGGCGCAGTCGCTAAATTTTTGCAAGTGCTCAGTGCTGCTAAAGTGTCGTGTTTACGTTTCGAGTTGTCTTCTGCTAGTGTTTGGAATCTAAGCTTATTACTGTTTCGTCATGTCTCAGTCAAATACATTGTGCCCTGCCATTTTTCAAGCCGAAACAGAACGCATTATCAAATATGTCGATGTGGCAAACCAAAAATTGGTTGATAAAGTGTATGGATTTATGGATTACCTTATGGATAAGGTTGAATGCTTGTGTGCGTCGTTTAAAGATCTCGATCGTCGTGTTTCGGAACAGGAAGTCAAGTCATCCACTCTTTCTGCATCGCCAATAAAACAAAATCTTGAGAATTTAAAAGTCTCTATTGCAAAGTGCTCTGAATTTATAAGCAGAATTCCTGGTTTGATTGTACCTTACTCACAGCAGACTGACCAGTGCGAGATGCTATTGTCTGGCGTGCCATCTGGCCTAGAGCTTTCTGACGACTAGGTCCTTGAAAAGACTTTCTACCTCGGGTCTAAAACATCACGAGCGATTCGTAACGAAGCCTCGAAGCTGAAAACCCAGGAACCCACGCTCTGTCAAAGAACACACTCGTGCCATTGTTTTCCTGTACTCTTAACCGATTTTGCGTGATGGTCTTGTGGATCATCTCGCAATCGTGCAAGAATAGGAAATAAGGATCTGTTTGATACTGGCGGTGAATCTAAGCTTTTTTTGAGTCTTTTATGGCCCAAAAGTGTATACCATCTGCTTTGTGAAGCAAAATCGCTATCTCGTCATCACCAGTACCCCAGCCCAATCGTCCGGAATTTGACTGTCTTCATGCGCAAATCTTCTCAGTCGGAGTTCATACCAATACTCACTAAAGAAGATCTAAATTCAGTGGCTTTGAAATTAAAATTTCATTTACGTACAAAGTTGAGCGGGGCTGTCTCTTTCATGTGTTTTTCTGTTTTCAATTGTTCTCTAATATCTCTCAATATTTGCAATTTGCTTTCATTCAGTCTCAAGCTTTCTAGTGTTAACCTAACTTGTAAATATTGTTATTGATCGATATGTAAAAATTACCACCATTGCTCTGTAATTGACTCTGTATTATACTTTTGTATATTAGTTCTTGTGGGCCACATGGGGTTCTACCCCACGGTTTACATCAAAGAATCTCGCTTTCACTTGCACTGTCACTAACGTCAGGATGACTGCTATTAATGACAAACATATCATGAAAGGCCATGATGACTAAGTAAAAGTTTTAGGCATGTTTCAATATCAACAAAAATAGAGGTTAGAGGCAGCGCGAGGCAAATAGCGATACGATGTATGTGGAACGAGTTATCTCAATACTAGGATGATGAATGTTATTGAAATAAACTTTTTTGGCGATTAACTTGAGGATGAAGCCCGAAAAAGTTTTATTTCTATTCATGTAATATTTTGTGAGTTATTAAGATTTTTAATTTTTTTTGGAAATTTTAATTTTTTTAAAAGAATCTAATAATTCACTGTGTTACATAATCAATGTAATGAAAATACAGACCTATGCGATCGGGTCATAGAAATCGTGTACGGTGGAATCAGCCGAAATTACGCGCGCGGCCGACACGAATTAGTGCAAGAAACCATTATATCATATTGTACATCCACTATCCTCTTATTCACCATCCACAAGCAGTATCCAGAGGCATATTTAGGTATAAGCTAATTAGGCTATAGCCTAGGGCGGCAAATTTTGAGGTGGTCGAAAAATTTCAAACTTCAAATTGACCACTTCGTCGCGCGAGTCGCCCGATAGCTCGTCATTATTCTCAATACAAACAAAGTTTTGTCAACACTACATGCTTATGTAATATAAACACAACGTTCCATCTCGATACAAAGTTCGTTTGTCAATCTTTCATTCGTTCAACACAGTTTATCCTTGGCAGTGTGGAAAAACTTTCACTAGATTTATAACGCTTGATATAAAGTATTATTTTACTTATTTGCTACAGGTAAAATACGATGAATAGAAGGAAAAAATTAAGTGGTAACGAATATAAAAAGTTAGCTAAAGAGAAAGAAAGTAAACATGAAAAAGTCATGTCAAAAACCCCAAAGTTGGGCAAATATTTTGATGTGAATCAACCATTAGATCAAGATAATGGTGATAAGAATATTGGCAATGATGATTTTAGTGTCGTACTAGCTGTAGTTGGTTGTGAAAATATAATTAGTGACAAAGAAGAAAATGTTTGTGAACAAAAGTCGTTTCTCATCAGTGACTCTATAAGTGACGATCCAGTTTTTTGGCTAATCAACGACGAAACTATAGAGTATCTGTGTAAAAATGGATTCAAACAAAATATCCAAAGTGATTTTAAAAACAACAGGTGTCAGTTTGGCACACAAACGAGTTCGTTTTCGAAATCACTGTTTCAAACCATGTTACACAACGGCGAAAAAAGATCGAGAAGTTGGCTAATATACTCGGAAAGTAGCGGCAAAGTGTACTGCGGACCTTGTTGGTTGTTCAATGGAGGAACGCAATTTGGAACAAAGTCAGGTTTTGACGACTGGAAAAAATATTAAAAGAATTGTTCAGCGCATTCATTGAATTTAGTTGGCGTCTGTGCTGCAGAAATATGCGAAGAAAGTTGTAAATTTTTCAACATATTTCAAAAATTGAATAATTTATTTACTCTATCCCCTTATCGGATGCAAATTCTTCAACAAGAATGTGATAATTTTAGAAAAAAAATGAACAACACAATCCGAAAGCTAGAAAAATCATAACTATTAAAGATTTATCTACAACGCGATGGTCTGCTCGACACGACTCATGTGAAAGCTTGCTTGTTTTATGCGAGCCAATTAAAAAAGCACTTATCGAAATTCAAAATGATCCTAAACAAAAGTCTATAGTTAAATGTCAAGCGGAAGGTATTTCTAAACAGCTAGGAAAATTGGAAACGGCATTAATGCTATGCATTTGGGAGTTCTTATTACAGCGTATTAATGTCGTCAGTCGAAAGTTGCAAGACCCACACATAGACATATCCTGAGTAATCACTTTGTTTGATGGTTTGATAGAACTAGTGCAAGAAATCAGAAGTGATGAATTTTTTCATAATTTTGAAAACGAAGCCTTACTACTTTCCAATGTACAAGAATACGAAAAAAATTTGAGGAGCACATAAAAAGAAAAAGAAACCACGGAGAATTGACTAACATAAACCACTTGTTTAAGGCTAAAAAAGATTTCAAAATAAATGTTTATTTTGTAATTTTGGATAGTTTACACACAGAACTGACAAAACGACGCGAAGCATATACAAAGTTTGCAAATAAATTTGATTTTGTATTAGATTAGTTAGTTATTAAGTTAGATAATTTATCTATTAATGAAATTAAAATGAAGGCCGAAAATTTAATAAAAAGTTAACCTCAAGATTTGGAGTTGGATCTAGTCAAAGAATGCATCAATCAACTTTAACGAAAAAATTCTCCTATTGCACTATTAAAATGGATCAAAATATATGGATTGGAAAGTATTTATCCAAATATTGAAGTGGCTTTACGCATGTGCGTTTGCACTGCTGTTAGTAACTGCACAGGAGAACGATCGTTTTCAACGTTAAAAAGAATAAAAAATTATTTACGCACTAGTATAACGCAAGATCGATTAAATGCACTAGCTCTCTTACACATTGAAAATGATTTGATGGAAAATGTAAATTTCAATGACTTAATTGATAACTTTGTATCAACGAAATGTAGACGTAAGACTTTATAAAGACAAAATAAGTAAATGACTTGATAAATAAAGTATTTATAAAGTGATGACAAATATGATTTTTATATTCGTAAATCCTTTTATGTAATCTCGGATTTTTTTTAAGGGCGGCTTCTCTCTTATAGCCTACAGCGCCAAAAATGTAAATCCGCCCCTGGCAGTATCGATAAGGTATCAAAGATAAATACATAGGCAGTTGTCAGACTCTGTATTAGAGTTCATGACAATTGAAGTTTTTGAGCCCCGATTTCTAAGGATGAGCAGTAAATCTTCAATTTGAAACCAAATACGTTAAGATTCATCGATTAATTACATATTTATATCATGAAAAAAGAGAATGTTTTTTAATTTTTCGAATTTTTAGAATTTTTTTACATTTTTTTACGTTTTTTTTCGAAAATAAAATTATAAATTTTTACACAATTGAAGTGTTTTTTGGAATATATGAGCAATTCTTAAAAAAGAACGCTTTTTTGGAGGTGGAATCGCGGCTAATTTTTTTTCCTACCTACGCGGATACTGACCCCCGGGAAATGTTTGTGGAGGTCCTAGAAACATGTGACCACGTAGGAACTATTTAAATTTTCAAAGAGCTTATTTTTATAGCTACTTTTGTGATTTAGATGACAAAAATCATGTTTTCTCGTAAATACGGCTAATCACTCAATTTCTGAGTCGCTGAAAAAGTATCAAAACTCATTTAAAAATAATAACTGACTACTGTGTTCGATAGGAAATTTTCTCAGCTTTTCAATGGTGATATCAGATTTTTCGATACGTCGCACATTCACCGAGAAAATTGCCATCAAACATACGAAGCTAAATATTTCGAAAAACTGGGTACGGGAAAAGTGAACTTTATGGTTTATTTTTGAATTTACTTGGTGAAAATGAAATTTATCCAAAAATCTGACTGCACCATGAGAAAGCTGAGGGAATTTACTATCGAAATCACACATATGTTATACCAGTAAGTTTCGAGACGCGTAACGCCGAGAAGCGCGAGACCGAGCTAAAAACGGCTTGAGATCAGAAAACAGTGAGCTGAATAATAGAAATTCGCTTGAATAACATTTTAGTTCAACTAAAAAAATATTATTAAAGATATGATTTCGATAGTAAATTCCCTCAGCTTTCTCATGGTGCAGTCAGGTTTTTGAATAAATTTCATTTTCACCAAGTAAATTCAAAAATAAACCATAAAGTTCACTTTTCCCGGACCCAGTTTTTCGAAATATTTAGCTTCCCAATTCATCCCAATTCATGGTATGACCAGTTATGTTCGCTATATGAAGAGAGATCAGCGAGTTTTTTTGCTTGAATTTGTATCGTTTGTTAAAAAATTAAATACCTTGCAGCTGGTTATAATGCCGCTGATTTTTTTTCTGCAGATCGATAATAAAACTTCAAGCTCTCTTTTTTCATTTTTGTGGAACCTAAATAATCCAATCTCTAATCAGCCTTATCATAAATGAATCAATGCTTCACAAATATTACTATAATATGTTTTATTTTTGCAAATTATCTTGTTGTTCATAAGATTAACCATTGTAATTACTATCATTAAAATATTACAAGATTTTTTGAAAGTTATCAGCATTAAGCTTGATTTTGAATTTATAATACCCATATTTTTAGCGATGGCGAAATTTATTCTATTGATTATGAGTTTGGTCTTTTTATAACAATGAACCCTGGATACGCTGGTCGCCAAGAACTACCAGAAAATTTAAAAATAATGTTTCGATGTGTTGCTATGATGGTTCCTGATAGACAAGTGAGTATTACTCATTTTTCCACTAAAAAGAATTATATTAATCTTGACAGTTTTTAAGAATGAATTTTATTAATGTCAACGCACGTTGCCGGTCATTTTCCCGAATCCATTTTCCCGAACATACATTTTCTCCAATTAGTAAACACAGATTATGTTTATGCATCGTACCTACATCACTACTGTAACGTATGATGTATCACTACTATAACGTACTCATTAATATAAATTGACGCGTATTCGACAACGAGTAACGATAACCGATAAAAATTTGCTAAAATAGCAGATCTCCCGTAAATTTAGGTACTAAATTATTAATTCGTGCCTTCGTGTATTTGCGTTAAAAAGTAGTGAAAAGTAAAACATATTGGGACTGCAATAGGCTTAGAAGTCGAGAGTGTAGAGCTCTAGCTATTACGATTCCTGTACATGGCACGGACAACGTCGAGTTACTTTAAGGTTCGGAACTATCATCGCATACGCACCCTCCCGATCGAGAAGATTGCGAGGCTGAGACGATAAAAAATAGGTATGATTGTATTATAGAAGTGTATTATATCTACTGTAGAAGTTTGTTATATCTAGATTAAAGAGAAAAGACGAAGGGCATCTAGAAGAACCTCCGTCTCAAATTCTTCGAACAGAGCTCCATGATATGCACGACGCTGTTCGAAGCCGTTAACCTACCTGACAGGGAGAACCTCAAAAAATCCATGAGACGCTTCCGCCGCAAAAATTTACCACCAAATCAAAAATCGTTGTCTTCATTGCAAAATATTCCTGATTGATTTCAAAAAACTAGGCGTAATTTAAAATTTCTTTGCAAAAGTAATACGTGGTTTTTAGACGTACCTTCAAGATAAATTTTAAATTTCTCGACCATTTGATAAAAGTTGTTTTTAATTCTGCTGTTAAAACTTTTTTAGGTTACACCTACCATTTTTACGCAAGCTTTTACAATTATGGGACTTGTAAAGAGAGCCTCTGGGAGTGCCGAAGTAGCAGTGCCATTGGTTTTTGCTTTAATGTCTTCGATAGAAAGTTTTCATATTGAAAATCGTTAACTGAATACTTTCATGATTGACTTCGAATTGTCCATTATTAAAGTTTATAAAACAACCTTCCCCAACTCGAATGTGAAAAGCTGCTTTTTCCATCTAGGCCAGCCTATGCATCGAAAAATTCAAGACTTGAAACTTCAAGATTTGTAGAACGACCCTCATAGTCGTGATTTCAGAATCTATACGCATATGCTATTGGCTCTTACCTTCGTTCCTCCTGAAGATGTTAAACGCTCTTTTCACTTGCTTCAAGATGAGATTTCGGACACACTTAATCCAATAATGGATTATTTTTCCGAATACTACGTTGTAGGTATAATGGCAAGAGGGAAAAGAAAAAAAGTGCATCCTCATTACCCCAACGATACATGAAACTATTTTATAGCGGTTCGCTCTGGCTCCCATAAGACAAATAATATTAGTGAAGGATGGTACAACCGCTTCTCTTTTATAGTGAGCAAGCACAATCCTGATTTATACTCACTATTGAAAGAGCTGCAGAAAGAGCAAGGAGACATCGAAAGAGCGATTGTGGAGTTTAGTCTTGGCAAAGCAGCCAAGGCTGCACCAAAGCTTAAATGGATACAACAGCAAGAGCGGCTCAAAACAATCGTCTTAGACTATGAAAGATTAAAAAATGATGACAAAATTGTAAAATATCTACGACTGACGGGTAGTACCATCGTTTTATAAATTTTCATAGATATTTTACATATTTAAATAAAAGTCTACACATTATTGTAATAAGATTTTTTTTATTCGGGGCAATAGATAGTCGGAAAATTTGTATTCGGGAAAATCACCGGTAATCGTCACCGCATGTTAAAGTTAAAACGCAGAAATTAAGACATGTATAAGTAGCCAATTCTGTATGAATTTACGGCTTTTTGGTAGAGAAACCCAGATGGATTGTCGCAAAAAAAGTGTGGCTTATGAGCCTGAACAAGATTTTTCCCAAAGGACCCTTGGAAATTAACATGACACCGTGGGTCCCGGCCAAAGTGGATAACAATTTTTTTGATAATAGATTTTGACCTCCTGAACCAAAGTCCTTATTCCCCAATTCAGTGAGCCTTTGTTGAGAAAAAAATTATTTCAGTCTCATATTTTTCCGGTGATCTGACATAACCCCTCTCCGCTAGTTAGGCACCACGCACGATCATTTAACACGGCCAATGTCTTTTCATGACATAACATGATTATTTTATGGACAAATGAAATGTTCGAATCAATCGCCAATTTAGCAAGCAATGTCGATCGAAACAAACGTTTGTTCAGGTATACAAGATTTTCAGAAAATTCTATCATAGAATGAAAAATCAAGAGGTCTTTAAAAGTATCAGTATAGCATTTGCAACATTTTTTATCGCGTAACAAAGATCTATTCTGGTCCGATAAAATTTTCTGACCTACCGCCAACGTTTTCAAACCATTATGATCGGAATAAACGTTTTTTTCGGGTATACGTTATTTTCCGATCGAATATACTTGCATAAGTTCGTGATTATTCGAACATTTGATCTTTCCTTAAAATAATTATGTTATACGATAATAAGTATACAATGACTCAGTAAAGCAAAGTTGAAATCTTAAACATTCCATAATCTATCGATCGAGTAATATGTCTATCAACGACCATCAAAATGTAGCAAACGCTATTTTGATACCTTTTAAGACTTCTAGATATTTTATTCTATTATATAATTTTCTGAGAATTATGTTTACCTAAAAAACGATTGTTCCAATTGCAGCGAATTCGGAGCGGAGACTAGACTCTCGCGCTTCGTGTGCTCTATTCAACTGAGACAAGAAAGATGGGCCGCGTGCGTTGCCCCCTCATTGCGGGGCCCAGGCGCTAGCGACTCGCTGACTCAGACATTTAGATGCGAACATCGAACAATAAGCTTTGGGAGAATTATAATAAAGATCTAAAGCAAATTGCTTTTCGTCTTCTTCCCATATGCGTTCTTTATCGTGATTTAATTGCATTTTAAAAACATTCAAATATTGTTCTCCAAATACTGACTGGCGTGGCTAATAATGGAATCTTTAGATAGCTGGATCGCATGATTTTCAAGACGACCTATTTTTTCAATCAATACTTTGATTTTACATGAACGACTGAAACCAAGTTAGCCGTGGTATGATTAAAATAATGTTTTTATACCACTAGCCCGAA
This sequence comes from Trichogramma dendrolimi, assembly GCA_034770305.1. Taxonomy (NCBI): domain Eukaryota; kingdom Metazoa; phylum Arthropoda; class Insecta; order Hymenoptera; family Trichogrammatidae; genus Trichogramma; species Trichogramma dendrolimi. The sequence goes on from JAPMIB010000023.1 coordinate 1,728,050, forward strand.
AGTGACTATTTACTGGCCGCTGCGCAAAACGGAAAAAGATATTTTCGGGCTACTAAGAATGAAAAATAGTATACGGGCCTTTACCGCGAAAAAAGAAAGCCCCAGCATGTTTTGATTGGCCTCGGCTTTGCCGCCGACACTAATTACAAGTACCCTGGGACTTTAAACCAAAGTTCTTGAGCTTGCCCCAAAAATACCCTTACACGCTATTGCGGTAACTCGGAAGGTTGCATTCGCGATTAAATCTAACACGATAATATTGAATCCGCCCCATAGACCCGCTAATTTTTCATACTTAGATGCATGTATCTCATGCAGTGGTGCTCTGAACTATTAATTTCTAATTTTGTGTAATACCAAAACAATTTCAAATACAACTAAATATTTTTCATTTATTTATTCTATGCAACCCTAACTAAAATATTCTGATTATTGATTGATATGCACGTAATAAGTTTTAAAAATTATCATTTTTTATTTTTCAAATATCTCAATCTCATTACTTGTAGATTATCATGCGAGTGAAATTGGCTGCTTGTGGATTCAAAGATAATATTATTTTATCGAGAAAATTTTTTACCTTATACAAGCTTTGTGAAGAGCAATTGAGTAAACAAGTCCATTATGATTTTGGGCTGAGAAATATATTATCTTGCTTAAGAACTCTTGGGGTGCAAAAACGAGCTCATCCAAATGAAACAGAAGAAATCACACTGATGAGGGTTTTAAGGTTAGTTAATATACTAATTGAATACACAACTTGAAAAATAAATTTTACATATTCTTTCTGTTAGAGATATGAATTTGTCAAAATTAGTAGACGAAGATGAACCACTTTTTTTATCGTTAATAGAAGATATGTTTCCTGGAATAAAATTAATGTCTCAAACTTATAAGGACATGCAGAAAGCGATACTTAATGCAGTCAATAGTCAGGGGATAGTAAATCATCCTGACTGGAATTTGAAAACCATTCAAGTAAGATTGAACTTGAAATTTTTTGTTAAAGCAGATTTAATATACTTACAGCTGTAAAATATGTTACTAATTATACTTAAATTTGCTGTTAAATGGATCGCTATGAACTTTGATTCGCCAATTTGTAACATCCGAATTAACGAATATTACATAGTTTTATATTTTAAATTCTTTCTCACAGAAGTGGTTAGGATTGGGTTGAAATAATAAGACGTTGACAATTTTTTATAATTTTTAAAATGACTTACATTAATTTATTTAACTCGACTTTGAAACCCACACTAAAAGACTGGCTTCCTCTTGGCTCGATGATGCTCCTCTCGTACGCTGCCCCGGACGATGGAGAATCAATGATCTTTAGAGGATGAGCTGGGTCCACTTGAGCAGCTCGCGTAGCAAAGAGTTAAATTCCCAAAAACTATTTATACTTTAACTTTTAAAGATGATTCTAGTACTTCTGAATAACTTGCGACACTTGCACGAGCTCTACACGGGTCAGCTGCCTTTGGATAACAAGGCCGATTTCTCGGAAACGCGGCTTATTTATTCATCTAGGATTCATAACCTCTCACTGTTCTAACTTCTTACCCGATTCTTTCTACTTCTAACTTTATCAAGAGACTTTGAGATAAATTTCAATCGCGTGACCCCTCAAACTGTATATGGATCTTAACAGACAATGTGTGATCATAAACTTAAGTGGCATGATAGCGTCGTTTATTACCGAGTGTTCTAGTCCATTTGAATGAATTTAGATAAAAAGGAGATCTTTATTAGAATTTACGAGCGTTCCATATGATCAGTTCATTTGATCAGCTGAACACATGGCCCCATCTCCGTTAATATGTTTAATTAAGTTTATTTTTATTTCAGCGTAATGAAATTATACTTTTAGTCTTTAGACTAAATTTATGGCGCGGTCTCATATTTCTTTGCTATCGGACTGAGTTTACAGGACGACCACCATGCCTGGTATCTCTCACGGCTATATTTTATATTTCTAAAATCAGAGCTTTATTGCAGTCTAATGGAATCTTGGATCGTAGCGATATGAATTTCTCCCGAATATCTGAGCTACAGCAAATCATTACATAACGCGGAAATACTTTAATTACCTTTTATATTTTTATGATCCTACTCGCGTAATGTGACAAATTCCATTCGAAATCCATACGATTTTCAAACAGAAACTTCAGTTATAGAAAAAATGGAAAAATTTATCGCGGATAATAGGTTGTTTTTTTATTAGTTGTATTTTAACCCACAAAAAAGGGGTAAAAATATGGGCGTTCTGTGCACAAAAACGCCTTTTCGGCACTTATTTCATAAATAACTATTTCTTTTTTGAATAATCAGATATTTTGAATATAATTCGAATAAAAGAAATAACCTTTAGAGGGACGGGATTTTAGATGTTATTTCATCCATAGAAAAGTGGTACAAAAGGTATATTAAGGAGGCTCGAGCGTTTTCTATAATTGCACTCTCTACTGGCCGTACCTGGTGAATCTTATTAAAAATAACAAATTTCTTAAATTTATTTTAATATTTAAAAATATTTTCTATTCTCTAATCAAATAATTTAATAAATCAATGACCATGGTTGTTGCGTTGCATGGTGTAAGTTTCAACTCTTAATATTACAATAACTTTTTAAATAGATAGTTTACTTAAGTTTTTTTGACATTTAAAAGCTTAACATTTTTTTCAATAAAATAACAACATTTCTATATTCTTAGGGTTCGTGATCGCGAGGGATTAAAATCGGACTATAATTTAGATGCTGCCTTAAGAGCCCATGTTAAATAAACCAACTTTACAATTATGTATTTTTTCAATTAGGTCATTAATGCACCTTCTTTTGCATTTAATTTGTTTGATTGTAATGAATCGTTTTCCGAAGTTTTAGTCCTTTGGCTCACAAAAGCATTTTCGTTCGAGCCTCCTTAAATCATTGATCGATCATAGGCTACAGGTCGATCAGAAGATGCGCCAATATATTGGCTTTCTGGCCCTTCAAAGGCTAAAGAATACATGATAAAGTGTAACCTTGAAATGGCTGATCATCCTTCAGTGAATTTTTGTAAATTACATAAAAATGTAACTATGATACAAGTGTGAAAGGAAAATTTGTACAGTAATACCAACATCTATCCTAAACACTTTATTTAAAAAAATTATGTGTTCGCATTATTTATTGAATTATGAACATTTATAAAAAAGTTAGCTTTTTCAATATACTCTGGCCGAAAGTTCGCCAAAACGCATGTCTCAGTCCCTAATTCCCTACAGCGTGAAATTTCCAAGATTCTTGACTCAAACTAAATTCGCTCCAGAATCTGTTAGAAAGGTAGCACTCGCCCGTCTCAAAGCGTGACCAGTATACATTTCCGAGTTGGGTAGGTATAGGTATGCTGGTATAATTTTTGGCTGTTCGAAAATTTTATGTACTCCCATTGTCTATTACACTTTTCCTTAGTGTATTGAATAAAAACCCGATTTGTGTCCATGTTGCTTGGTTTCAATGACAAGTATTTTTTCACAATATAATAATATGGAGAGCAAATATTAAAAGTCCGTGGATAATCAGTTTTTAAGTCGCGTATATCTACACTGTAATAATTCTCATGGTCATAAATATCTTTTGTTATCATGTTGATCAACTCACATCAACGTGTAGCTCCACAAACTCCAAATATCATTATTACCTTAATTAAACATACACACTGAGTCATGAAGAAAGTAAAAATTGAACAATAATAATGACAATTAACTTTGTGGCAAGGTAGTGCAAGTCATCTGCTTCGCCCAACAATTTCTTCACTTCTAAGCCCATCAAAGTTTTTGCTTGCTTCGGTTCATATCCCTTCGAGAAATTTTTCATAATGTTATCCCCACTCAGTAGACGAGACCACTGCGTGCGTCCCCACTCAAACGACGTGCACTGCTGCACTCGTTCCCACCTTGCGCCGACGGCCAATCAGCGCGCTCTTGCTTACTATATAAGCGAGGCGTCCAGCCAAGCAAGGGAAGTCGTCTCTCGGCCGCCGGCCAGAGCACATCGGCTCTCGTCTTCGCGTTCGCGTCGACGGGCACTCGAGAGTTTTGACCTAGGGCAACTTTTCAATAGTGAACTTGGTCAAATTACAAATAGTCGCCTAATTATTTCATCACCTTTCCCGACTTTCTGACTTTTCAAACTTCCAACTCAGCCGCCAGGTGGCGCGGCGCCACTAAAAACTCGTGCCTGCAAGAGTAAAGGTCGAGTTCAGAGTACTAGTATAAGTGCCTCTCGACCTAATTCAATCAGCTTTTGACTGTTCGACTTGGTACAAGTGAGAATAGAAAAGTGGATCAACTTTTGACTGTTCAACTTTTCAAGTTGGAACAGAAAAGTGATCGGATTTTTTGTCACTCAACTCCCACGAGTCAAGTGACAGCAAAGCATGCCAAGCCAACAACGACGTCATCGTCCATACAACCATCACCTCCTTGAAGAAGACTGACCTTGCTGAGGGCTACGTCTCCGCGGCAGACGGTCACCATCGGTCACTGCCGGTCAACATCGGTCACAGCCGGTCACAGCGGTCACAGCCAGCCATCCTACATAACTTGACAGCCTGCATCCAAAACTCGTCCTTTTCAGGGCTACACGTAGAGTTACAAAACTTTATAAAATAAGAGGATGTCGACGCCACTTTGCAAAATCTTGCAGACTCGCTCGAAAATAGTCCTCTCCACAATCCATTGTACAACAATAAAGCTCTTTAATTGTTCATACTTAGATGTATTGTGACACTACAGATCAACGACTAGCTTTGTTTACGGAGCAGCTGATGTTCTACCGCTATAGTCAGCTGTTATATCCCTACTTTAATAGCTAGTCAGCGGTTGTGTTTCTACTTTGACAGCCAGTCAGCTGATTGTATCCCTACTTTGACAGATCAGCTGATGGTTGCAGGGGTAGGAAGATTTTGGCGCGAGTTTTGCGCTATAAAAGGCCCAGAACGAACGATCGGAGATCAGAAGCCACCGGACTGGCAACTTACTGAGCAACTTGTAAAGCTCTATACCCTGCAACTTATAAGGCAGGAAACAGCTTTCGATGAGGTATCAGCAATTTACACCGTAAGAATACTGGCTATGAGAACACTGGCTTTATTTGAATGAGAATTGTAGTCTGTATTTATCGACTTGTCGAACGAATATGTTTGGGTTTGAATTTGACACAAATTTCAACATCTTATTTAAACATCAATTTGATAATATGACACAGTTAAGACCAGTTTACTTGAAAATCATATTAAACAAACTTTTATTACTACTTTTGAGGGGTGGGCGAACTTTCGGCCATCTATAATGAAATAGTTATTTACACATCAAGGGCTGGTAGCGGTGTGGATACAGTCGAGGTGTGTTTGCAGCGTTGGGGCACTGTAGGCGCCGAGGCCGCGTAACGAAGCGAAGCGGCCAAGGCACTACGGCGTCCCCAACGCTGCAAGCACGTCGAGACGTATCTACACCGCGACGAGCCATTGATGTGTTAAAAATTTTTCTGCATAAGAGCTCGTTTTAAGAACTATATCATGCATAATTGTTATCTTTCATTTAATTTCTTTATAGCACTCTAAACTAAAAAATGTAACTTTGCCGCTAGTTTTAGGCTCTTGTGTACGTACTGTATATGCATATGTCTCGTGTAAAATACTGTATGCAAATTGTGTGGATATTTTGTTTCTGAAAAACAAGGGGTTGCATAATGTACTAGTTGTTCCAACTTGAATCTAAATACACTGGTTTTCCTAGTGTCTTGATGAGTAGAGTCGGTATAACATAGGTCACGCTGCATTTCTTTCCATTATTCTGTTTCTACTGCTTCATTTTTACAGTCATCGTGTTCAGTGCGAGCACAAACATGAATTAAAAATGACATTTCTATCTCGTGTAGATATGTTTACATTCAAGAAAGAGAGGTTAGAGGCAGCGCGAGTCGGCTCGCCACTTTAACGTGGAGCAGACAGTACAGGCTACACGCACGTGAGCTACGCTCTATGCGAGTCTGCAGGATTTCACACGTCTCCTCGACTGTACGCACGGCTCCTCGACCTATACTCAATGATAACAGTGCGAGGAAAAGTGTGAATTGTCGCTGTATAGCGCGCTGCTTTCCTCGACTGAACGTGAATGGATTACTCACTGAGCACGCTCAGCGCGAAATCAGCCTCAAACGGGCTCGAATGCTGAAAAATAGCATACGCACCACGGCTGGGTGTGGGTCATCAGCTGCGTGCTCGCTACCCTCGGCCACACCTCGAGTAGCAACTTACGCGCGGCTGTCATGACCCACTTCTCAGCCTAGGTACGTAATATACTATTTCCACTGTTAAATTATCGCTGTAAATCATATGTCCAATCCCGTTCAATGCTCTACCACACAACTGATGAATAATTTATTATCAACCATCATTCAAGCAAAAAGCATCTTGTTTTAATAATAGTAATGATTATTAAGGAGGGAAAGGCACCTTAAACCTGCATTTTAAAAAAAATTCATTAAAAATTGAGAAAAAAATTTTTTTGGACTCGACAGAGAAAACTCTGTTTTTTTTACTCTTTTTCCAAAGTTTTTCACTCTGGAATATGAAAATTGAGGTCCCATTCACCATAGAACCCTCCTCGATGAAGCAAGCCCACAGTCCTGAGAGGTACACCTGTGCCGTAGGATCCAGCTAGAACCGATGATTCAATCATGGTCATTAGGGTGTCATTTTGTTCAGTAGATGTGTGATTACAAACGTATATGTCAATTTACTTATGCACACTGTATTTCTTTAATTTGAACTGCTGAAAATGTCACATTTTCATGAAAAGCTATTAAAACTTCTCCATAGCTTCATTATGAAACACTATGTTGAGTTGCAAAGATATAATTGCACTCTACATATACTTTTTTCACTTTCAAAAAAAATGTAATTTTTAGCCATTGGAAAATGAAGAAGCAGTCAGCAGATTGTTATTGACATATGATCTAGGCTCGCGCACGAAACTAAGAGAGACAGAAGATATACCTAAAGCCACGTGCTGCGAGTGGTGGCGTTACTGTACACCTATAGCCACGTAAACAAACAAATTTCTGCTGGATGTACTCTAACCAAAGAATAAAACGAGTATCAATAGATGGCGCTACCGACTTATGAAAGTCTCGAGATTCATGAAAGAACGGCAACGATATCTTTGAGTCGTTTCATTCATTTTTGCTAAAATAATCATAAAAGTATCGGTACTAAAGAGGCTGTACCTCACGGTAAAGTTAAAATTTGAAAATTCTGATCACGGTGCTGGAAAGCTGAGAAAAAAATACTATCAAAAAAGGTTATAAAAAAAAATTTTTGTTGTTGAGATTTTAGGTACCTTCCCCTCCTTAAGTCTTAGAATGAAAACAACTTGCATTTGGTACTAGTACTAATAACGATCGAGGTACAAGACATATCATTAATGGGATAGTTTTTAAAAACTAATACAATCTGAAATTTTTCATTGTTTTATTTCTTAGTTTTATTCAACTAATTAAGTTATTTTTTTTAAACAAGTTTTAGATATTTACCATCAACAATTATTTTTAGTGTAAAAAAAATCAGTTAGTTCCATTAAACAGGTTCGAGAGATCAAATATTTACTATTTAATTACTATTTCATCAAACAGAACCTTTTATCGATAATTATGAACCAAAAACGCGCCGGTGTCAAACCTTGGCTTGTAATCAGGTATTTTTGTTTTAGTCTTAAATACGGTTCAGTCCATAGTAAACGATAAAGTTGCTTTTTATGTCATAGTGTATTTGAGTTAAAAATTTATGAGCTAAACTGCTATGTAACAAATATATATTTAGATATTAAAATTGATAACAAGTCAAAAAGATAATGAACATTCTTTACTATATGTGTGAAATGTATATTTTCTAGTTATATGAAACGTCATTAGTTCGTCATGGAATTATGATATTGGGACCAACTGGTTCTGGAAAATCTCAATCAATGTGGACTTTAATGAAATCACTAACAGAACTGGGAACTCCACATAAAGAAGTTCGCATGAATCCGAAGGTACTGTAAAAATATTAATAATATATTTACGTGTATGCAACTAAATGATCCTTCATCTAATCTGCCTGCATTTCACATACTGTATACTGTTTTATAGTGAATGTGTACATTTATTTTGTATAAAATAGTATATTATGAAACATCATACCTCGGGTACAAACAGGCTACTTGAGTCGCAAGAATCGTACGCTTTTTAAGTACTGTGACGCGACGGTTGCTGAATGAATATGACGATAACCGCGAGCCACCCACACCTGTGATTTCTATAGGCCCATTCTTTCAGAAAGTGAAATGCATCTTAATGTTTATCAACACACAGCGTGATACACTGCTGGGCTTATAATGAAGCAGAATTCAGAACGGAAGTGAGAGTTTTCCATGGCTATCAATTAGTTATGTGACGATTTCAACCTCTTTATAAGCGACTATACCGCGAAACTGGCATGCGTTATCTTCGCCAGCGACTGCAGAAATGCACTTTTGAGTGCTTGCAACAATATTGATGACGCATCGACTTATGTTAAGGACCACACGTCGTCTATCGCCCTCAATAGCCCTCGATCTTACGTGAGTGTAATCTTTGACCCTCTCGCTCACGCTCCACATCAAGCAAAATCAAACTACCACGCAGCAAACTATGTAGTACCCCTTAAGGTAACAAAGTGACTATTGGTCCAAAGGAGGATTCTGTGGATCAGTTTCCCGACTCTGCAGCTATCAAGGCCGAGCTTATGACATCGGTAAACCCAATAAAGCTCAAGATACGCATCGATCGCGTCCGATTAGGACCTAAGCCACCGTCGTCTTTGAGGGTGGAGATCTTCTCGCTGAAACTTTCGGAACATGTAAAGAGCTTGAAGATATCGGCCTCGTGGTTAATCAAACTCTCTGCCAAACCTGCGCATGTTAATAAACGGCTTATCGGTTGAACTAAAAAACGAGAAAATTTTTTGAATCATTGTTGAACAGAACTTTCTTGAAGCTACACCCAATGACCTAAACATAGTATATCTTCATCCATCTGGCAAAAAGAAATACCACTTATGCGTAATTAAGACTCATCTCAAGTCTTCAGGAACAAGAGAATCAACATTCAGTGGCTTGTCTGATGAGAGTTACTCAGTGCTACAAGTGCTCCGGCTTCGGAGACAGTTCCAATCCCGCACGCTGCTCTTACTGTGCCGGGGAACATTTCACTGAGACATGCACATCTAAGAAAAAACTAAAATGCGTGAACTGCACCGAGGCAAAGCTTAAAAGCTGCTTGCATTTTGTTAGAGCGTCGGAGGATTGATCGCAAAATACATACCATCAATTATGGAAAATAGACAGACCATGCAGCTCAAAGTTGGATACATTAACGCCCATTTTCTTGACGCTCACTTTGAGGACGCAAAGCTGATTGTATTGCAACATGGTTTGCATTTATTTGCAATCTGCGAGTCTTGGCTCAATACGCACGTGCACTCAAGTTCCTTCGATATTGCTGTATACATCCTCTTACGTCATGACCGCATTGGCAGAAATTGTGGTGGAGTGGCACTCTTTGTGCCCAATGGCCAGTGCTGCCGCTGCGTGGCATCTTTGGAGCGATCTAAGATCTATCACTACAGACCCGAGCTCATGTTTGTGCTTATTGAGGTTGGATCGTCGAACGCCCTCATCTGTGTGGTCTACAGCCCTTCGAAGGCCAATTTTTAAAGTGAAGTCAAGGAAGCTTTGCAGAACTGCAGAGTGACTTATGATTAAATGATTCTTTGTGGCGATTTAAACATTAATTGGCCGGTGCATTCCACCCCGCTTATTATTCTGCAGGACTTGCCCACGCATCAGCCTGAGGAGCGTGGACTCCAAGGTCGGGGCGTTCATATCGTTGATGGTCAAGTTATTTGACAATTGTGCTCGTGCAACTGAGATGTGCCAAATAATCCCGAAAGTTGAAGCAATGACAAAAAGATCCCACCAGGCCAGCCGTAGACATTATTGGTCTTCAATTGCAGCCTAGATGGCGTCTTAACCTGGTCGCAATCGATGAGCTGCTTCAGATTTGCTGATCAATGAGTCGAACCTCGATGAGTATGTCGATGATATGTCCTTGACAAAAGTCTTCGTTGAACGACTTGGCGCTTGTTGAGTTGAACTGGAGTAGTCGATTCGATGAGATTTCCTTGGAGATGATGCTAGAGGTAGCTTTCGGTGAGGTGACTTCGGAAATTTAGTCGCAGTTACAATAGTCGCAGCCCGAGACACACGCAAGATGCAGATTTGCCGAGTGCAAAAATAAGAGAGCGCAAAAACAATTCAGCTTTTTTATTGATTGACCAATAGAATGTCAAGATTAAGGTCATTTGAAGGTTAAATTAATAAATATATAGAGCCAAAATTGATAAAGTATCCTTAATTTTGCATGCCTTTTTACGTTTTTTTTTGTAATGCACCTTTTTTTCTTCAAACGATCAGCCATCATCGCAAATCCTACCTACCTTGATAACACTGTTCCATATGTTTTATGTCTTGATGGAACCGTTCTCCTTGATCATCGCTAAAATCTCCACATTTTTCCGGGATCTGATCTGTATAGCTATACAAGAAATACAGTTTATAAGGCATATTACATTCCATTTCATATCATCGTTGATATTAAAATTTTGCTACCATCGCTCCTGTGATTACCCTGAAAATATTTTTTTAAGCTAACGCATGCACCATGCTCCATTGAATATTCCTTCTTACAATTTTGCATCAGATTTATAAGAAAACTTAGATTCTAAATATTTGTAGCATTCATCATGGAATTTTGGTGCAATGGAATGTAATATGTCTTATAAGCTGTATTTCCTGCGTAGCCATACAGATCAGTTTCCCGAAAACTGTATAGATTTTAGCGACGAGCAAGGAGAACGGTTCCATTAAGGGTGAAAAGGTAACTTAAACCTATATTTATAAAAAATTTATTGAAAATGAAGAAAAATTTTTGTTTCACTGTACAGAGAAAACTTTGTTTTTTTCACTCTTTTTTCGAAGTTTTTCCCTATGGAATATGAAAATTAAGATCCCAGTCACCATAGAACCCTCTTCTATGAAGCAAGCGTAGGATCCAGCTAGAACCGATAATTCAATCATGGTTATAGGGGTGTCATTTTGTTCAGTAGATGTGTGGTTACAAACGCAAGCTCTTTCAGATATTTTAATTAATTATACACAATTTGACAGCCATATATACACTTTTATTTATTAGTATAATATGATAAAATAATAGATTATGCTACAATATAGCCTGAAAAAAGTGTTCATTTGTCCCAATACCTTTGAAAGTGCTTGCGTTTGTAGCCATTCTCATGTTGAACAATCCTTGAAAATTTCAGCTCATCTGCTCAAACGGTTCACATGGAAAATTACGGTAACAGAGAAATTTTGAGATGACACGTAACTGGCCAAAAGTTGAAAAAAAACAAAAATACACCAATATATGTCATAATGATACTCTTATGTCACTGAGGCTGCTTAAAACTTTTTGGACAATAAAAAACAGTAATTCAATTTCAATTTTCAATATATTGGACCAACAAGGACAATGTTCAATTATCCCAAACAGCCGCACAAAGCCAAATGCGCCAATTTCATTACTACATTTTATAAGTTGTACTAAAATGTTAGTATACGCTAATATGGGTTTTATGTGGAAACTGGTAACTAAGTTGATTATGTACAAATCAACTTTTCACACAACTATGCACAATCTCACATTAGAACTTGAACCCAATCCTATACCTATTCACTAACATTCATAGAACATTAATCACTGGATCTATAATTGGAAATAAAATCACTCAAAATTGATCAATTATCACTAATCTTGTTTATCACATGCAACATACAATAGCATATATGATACAGTCATATACACATGCATAAAGTACAGTGACATACATATACACTGATGTATATATGTCAATTTACATATGTAAAGCTGTATTTCTTGAATTTGAACTGCTAAAAATGTCACATTTTCATTAAAAGCTATTGACACTTCTTTATAGCTTTATTATGAAACACTATGTTGAGTTGCAAAGATATAATTGCACTCTACATATACTTTTTTCACTTTCAAAAAAATGTAATTTTTAGCCATTGGAAAATCAAGAAGCAGTCAGCAGACTGTTGTTGACATTTGATCCGGGCTCGCGCACGAAAGTGAGAGAGACAGAAGATATGCTGAAAGCCACGTGCTGCGAGTAGTGGTGTTACTGTACACCTATAGTCATGTAAACAAACAAATTTCTGCTGATATCAATGTAGATAAGTTATGAGATGATGGCTGATTTTTGCTGGATATTGAAGAGAAAAGAAAGACAACAGAGGAATTAAACGCAAACGATTAATGATTATTTTGAAAACCAACACCAGATTCGGATTCAGCGACCCCAAAAACATAGTCACATACTAGTCCACTAGGTTCGGTCTCTGGAACTGAAGACTTTTTTGTGTGCCTGTGTTATGAACAGAATCAATTTTACTTCACATCAACTTTAATACACTTCTCTACGTCTTCTTCATATACTTGCCTCGAGATAGCCATTCGCCTTTAGTCACAATATTACACTCGTTCATTCATTCATGCATTGGTCAATCATCCTGACAAGTTTAACTCAGGTGTAAACAGATTTAACTTTTTTTTTCACTATGATATTTTACATCTATTTCTTCAAACTGTTATCGATAAATTTGTATTATTTTGAAATAATTTTTCTAAGACATATTCATTACTAAGATGCACACAGGGTTACCCCCAAATCCAATAAAGCATCTATCTATCTATCTCTGTCTGTCTCTCAGGTATAAACTCAAAATACACACAGATCGAGCGCATGTTAAAGAAATTGTCGTACTTTTACTACAAAAAAATCTGCTCCTCTTTACTTGTGCTGTAGTCCCGCTGTGTATGTGAACGTGTGCTTAACTAATTTGTACGATACTGGCGCGTCGAACCCCGTTACATTTGAGTCTATGTTTATTTTGACTTTTATTTATATTGGAACTTTACACCCCCGCCTTATTATCGCCGGCACATATTGTTTTTTTATTTAGTAAAACTATATAATTTTAATTATAAATGTGAATATTTATTATAGGCCATCACAGCTTCACAAATGTTTGGTAAATTAGACGTAGTAACTAATGATTGGACTGATGGGATATTTTCTACAATCTGGCGAAAATCCATGCAAATAAAAAAAAGTGAATGCCTGTGGATTGTTTTGGATGGTCCCGTCGATGCTATTTGGATAGAAAATCTAAATTCTGTTCTAGATGATAATAAAACTTTAACATTAGCTAATGGTGATCGGATGATAATGGCTCCGAACGTCAAATTGATTTTTGAATGTGACAATGTTGACAATGCCTCTCCAGCAACAGTTTCTCGAATGGGAATGGTGTTTTTTAGTACATCAGTCTTAAAATGGCAACCAATTTTTGAGGTATGTATGCCTAATATAATATTCTTTTAAAGGTTTAAAAAAATGATACTTTAATATAAAATGATATTAAATTTTAGTTTGCGTCAGCTAAAAAAAAATTAACTGACGAATCGTCTGAAAAACTTGTTGCTAAATTACTCAAAAGCTAATTGATATACAAACTAAAACTTGAGATCATTTTTTCCCAAAACATTTAAAAAAATACAAAACAATAAAGCTTTTTCATAAAGATATACATTTGAGTGGGCCGTTTTTCGACGATTTTCGCGCTATATAAGCCGGCGCGCCCGGAGAAGTGCGACAATTTCAGCATACCAGAGTCACCAAGACCCAAGCGATGTGTTCTCTCCTGGATCACCGGAAATTACAAAATCTCTCGGCCTTCCAGAGATACCACAACTCAACGAGTGGTCAAGGTTGTTGACTGGATAGGGATAGTTCACTTTAATAAAGTTAACTTCGTTTCTCCACAAAACAATCTTCTTCTTACTTTACCTCTCTCATCTCTCCCGCTTCCCACTTCTGCCGTTAGGTGTACCCGACCACAATATTCGCTCTCCACAAGTGACGTGTCGCTGCCAGAGCTTAAGAAGGGGACTCGTTCAGCACATTTTAACTCTCTCACTTGAGAGAAATAAACCAGCTTAGCTTTTAGCTCGCTTGGATTTCGATTGTATACCGGTTGCTGACCCCACTTCCATCATTGGGGAGCTGGACAAGTCGTTAACTCAGAGAAATCCCGAGACTCGGGTCGGAGACAAAATCGGCCCTTTTCAGGGCTAACACAAAAAACACCAGCCCGTCACAGCTTATCCGTCGCAAATTACGGTCGGAGTCACCACCGAATTTATCATAATGTTGATGCCTTTACGGCTCACGAGAGTTTTAGTAGGGACGATAGGTACCTAAAAATGGAAATCATTTTCACTCGATTTTTGGAAAAGATATTTTTCGTCCTTTCCATTGTTTTCTTTAAAATGCTAAAATATATAATTTTCACTGAGATGCAGTCATTTTCGTGGTCTTACTTGATTTGCGTATTTATTATTTTTCTTTTTTGCATTTTCTGATATTTCACATTTTTTCAAAACCCACCTCATTTCAGGTATATTTAGGCACGAACTATTTAACTACAGTACAAGGTGTGGCATAAACTTGCTCGAATCATCAGTGGTAACGATTTCAACCTTAGGTGAGATAATCGAACTCGTGGTCCACTTTTAATATTTAGGGTTATGATAAATATTACGATACATATGGTTAAGTGGAAAAAACTAGTTTGTATGTGCAGCAGTTTTCATCAATTGCCACTTTTAGAATTTGCTGGCCAAACTACCATTGGTGACTTTGTAAAATTATTTATTAAATATTTGACACATCCAAACTGTTAAATTTTTTACGTTCATAATTGAACTTATTTTAAACCAAAGAAATTAAATAATGTCACAATGACAGTTTTTCATCATTCTCGTAATTTTCTTATTTCAATAATAAGAAATTGGTTGCGACCCGAGAGAGAGCAAACTTTCGACAGTTTAATTACTTGTACTCAATTTACTCGTCGAAGATTCGACTCGATGATGGTTGACGGCTGAACCTAAGAAAAAGTGGATACGGGTATATGGAGAGCACAGGATGACCACACTCGATAAATTTCACACATACAGCCTCGCAGTTCCGTGCGGATTGATGCGCAAAACTAGTCTCTTACTGTTGGTGGCGTGGTTGATCTTAAGCCGTACGTGTATCTCAGCTGACCCGCCGTACGCATCTCGTAAGACCGATTGGCATCTCTCTCGCGTAATATCTCGTCAATTTTACTCGCTTATAATTAACTTTATTTACTTTAGCCCTTCAACCCAGGAAAAGGTGGAAAATCGACTTTTATACAGTTCCATACGATTCAACATTTATTCGCATAATTAAAATTTTGGTCGTTGAAGGATGAATGCAAGGGCAAAATTACTTTAGTACATTACTACAATCCATCGTAGCTCAAAATATGTTTGATGCGTAACCATGGCCATCGATCAATCGATAGTTGTTTATTTAAAAAGACAAGATTCGTCATTGTCGAACGAGCCTCCCAAAAGGGACAGTCAACCGCTCTCCACATCTTTTTCGCCATTAAGCATTAATTATAATTGCAAGAGATAACTAATTTGTCATTCTCTTGATTTGCGAGGCCTAGACCAACCCTTGTTTGAATTGTGTGCATTTTTATTCAAATAAAAGAGTTAGTTCTTTGAACCTATGGGTTTTCCTCGCTATAATAAATTCGTTGTTAATTTTCATTTATTAAAAACATAACTATCGGGACTACTTCGAAAGAAGAGTTCCCGACCAAACAAAATATTATACTTTGATTTATCCGTATCTATTCAGACACTCACATGTAACTCAAAACGTGATTTTCGAAAAAACACAAAGTGAACTTAAGTCGTTTTTATTATTCACCACAGATTTTATAAAAACAATTTCTTAATTCTTAATAAATTGTTAACATTTATCTACTAATAAATTTTGCAGAGTTGGTACAAAACGCGGCCAGCGCATCAAGCTCAAATATTTAGAGAATGTTTTGATAAATTATTTGAAGATTCATATGAATTTTTGCGAACTAAGTTAATTACCAAGATGAAATTGTTAGAATCAATGTATATTAAACAGTGCATTAATTTACTGGAAGGATTGCTAAAAAACCACCAATCTAATGGTAAGTATATTTTTATATGATCTTATTTTCGTAAATTACCTACAATAATTAAAATTTAAAAATTTCATAAATATAAAGTACTATTGTAATTTTACATCCTCGTAGAGGAAGCTTTGTAATAGGCGTCAAAACTACGGTTTGAACCAGAAATCATAGAACAATTTGGTTCACATATTTGAAAATTACATTGAATTCTCAATAAATGTCTGTATGCATATGTATGTGTTTTTTTTATCGAGGAAGGAATTCCATTTACGGATTCAACATGCGACGGTGTGTCGCATGGATATGTCGGACTTGAGTATTGTACTGATTGTGCACTACTAATACCGACTAAAACCTTCCTCACTTTTCCTGCCTCTGTTCTTTCCCCGCAGAACCACTGTTAGGTATTACTTCGCGAGGAGAGGCCATCGCTCTATACAAGCTCTTCCTTGGTGTGGCAATACTCGTCTAATGCACGATTCCAGGCCAAGCCGAGTGATGTACCCGCTTTCCAGGAGCTAAATTTTGTCGGTGCTCTCGTTGAGTAGTCTTCTGGTGAGTCGCCTTTTCGCTACTCAGCGTTTTCTCTTGAGTAAAGGGCTCAAACTCGCTCCACTAGTGCCATCTTGCGATCCGGCTCTCGCTTCCGGTACTATCTTCCTGTGAGTCTGCTGAGACTATTTAACCTTATGTTGCCATCTTGTAAGTGTGGTTCTTGCTTCGGTTGCTTACTTGCGAGGCCTCCAGTTTGCTTTCAGCTCCAATCTTCTGAGTGTAGTTCTTGCTTCCGGCTACGTCTTGTGAGTGCGATACTCACCGCCTATCGCCATCTTACGAGGGTGGTTTTCACTGTTTAGTCCGTCTCATGAGTTATGGTTTCCTTGATCCGACTGACGAGTACGCTTCTTAACTTGACCCGAGATATTCTGGGCGAAGTACGTACCCATGCAACAGTATTAGTTATTTACATATTAAGGGCGAGAAGCCGAGTGGATACGGTCGAGGAGATTGTTTGGCAGTGGCAGTGGCAGTCAGCGCCGCGGCTGCGCAGCCGCTCGGCGCGTAATCAGCCTCAAACGGTCGCGTAGGCTGAAAAAAAATATACGCGAGCGAATATCAAGGGGGGAGGGTAATGAACGCATCGATAAGTGGTATAAATAACATAAAATCACGACACTACAGATCGATGACATTTTCGGCGCGTCCTTTACAGCTTAGCACAGAGAGTAGTGAAATTACTCAGTTTATATGAAGGCTCTTACAAAGTTGCGCGAAAATGTGCTGAAGATTCTTTCGATCTGAAAAATCCGTGAACGGGGAACTTATCACATATAGAACATGCGACCGTATTTTACAGATGAAAATACAGATGACCGTATTAGACAGAGAAAGAAAGGAAAGAAAAGACAGAAAGAATAGATGAGACAGGAAGAAAAGATAAGACAGAAAGAAAATACAGAAGATCGCCGAGGCCAAGGCACAAAACAGATACGTGGTGCGTACAGCAGGAAGAGAAGCGCCGAAGGCTTGGGGAAACCATCCTACGTATTGTCAGGCCCGAGCAAAGGTAAGCGATCATAGGCAAGTGAGACTTCTATCTCCAATTGCTGGGAAAGAGCGCAAAAATTGCTGGGAAGTTCAAGCAGCAGATCAGAACGCTAGAGGCAGCCATCAAAGCTCGAAGTAAAAACCTCAAATAAGCTTTTCATGATGACCCTGACTTGTATAACTACGACATAATGAAGGACTCAGAGTGAACGACGAGACTTTTGTGTTCCGTATTATTATTTTTATATATATATTTTTATCATTTCGAACCATAAACTTTTATACAAATTCTTTATAATTTTTCACTAACCCAATTTTCACTGGCATGTTTAATAACACGGAAAATGGTAAAAATGAACAAAATTAATTAACATACAACTGTAAACTATGTGCAGGAGTAGCCAAGGAGACGTGGTAAGCGTTAGCGTAATGGCAACGACACTTCATTTTCACAAGGAATGACCCAACGTCATTCGTGAGAATACCGAATCTTGTGTGCAATCCAGCACTGTGAGAAAGAACGAAGCTCACGACGACGATGGGTGGATCCAAGTGAAAAGAAGAATTCGCGAAATCTCAGTGACACACTCGACCACGTAACCCATTTTTACTTCGTCCGTCGCAATGGCACGAGCTCAGGAAATGATCCACATGAGACAACCCGCCAAACCTGACAACAACGAGGGTGGTGAAATAAGAATCTTTCCAAAACACGCTGATGTCCTCCAATAGCTTCGTCAGGTAAAGCAGCCTCCACCAATTTTCCAACGACCAGCACCTCTGGAATGGCAGGTCTCTAACATCCGGCTGCTGAGGATGCAACTGTTGCGGCTTCCATCACCGAGGTTTCTCGAGGGCGAGCGTGCACCAGGTCGCATCAATGACCTATCTCCAGGTGATAAGAGGAGGTCATTCACGCAATCCACTGCTACGGCCGTGCTTCCACGCCGTATTGAACGCCTTAATCGTGCCCTCGGGAGCATGGAGAAGGACTTAAAGGATGTGTCAGGACTCGTGGAGGTCACGGTCCACAAAACCGGACTCGAGGAGACGTTATTCAGGATGAGCGGAGCATGCCCCGGCCCCAGATGCAATCGGCCAGTTTGGGTCTCCCGACCAGCTGGCCGGTGTGATCTTTGTGATAGGGTAATTCTCCTCAACGTCTCTTTGATCGAGGAGGACCACATACTGAAGACCAGCCCTCCAAATATCAATCTTTATCTCCGTTCGCGCTGCGCCGTAGTTTCTTTACGTCTATTATTATACTTTTTGTTCGAGCTCGAATTATCCCCGTTCACGCTGCGTCGTAGTTTATTTACCATAAGCTCGACTTATCTTCGTTGACGTTGCGTGTGTCTTTACTAGGTAGTAAGTCGTTCTGTTCGAGTCAAGTGCTCTCATTTCAAGTGTAAGTAGGTTACTGCCTTATTTTTGTCGCATTGACAAAAACAACCTACCTGAAACCATTTTCGTCTTACAATTTGCTGATGACCTTGCCCTCTCAACTGTATCGAGCTCATACACCAACGCCCTTCGCTCCCCAAAAGAATCAATTGAACTCATCGACTCAAACATCTTAAAATAAAAATTTATTCATTTCAATAATAAAAAAATCCTTCCAAGAAGGACTGCATTACACATCCGAGATTAAACCATTAAATCAAGCTCTACTTGCAAATTCTTAAGCATAATGTTTTATTACAAGCTCACCTTTAACCCACTCATCCAGCACTTACACTCAAGATGAATGAGCTTACTAAACATCATCAGATATCAGAAAGGCACCTTGTGGGGATCTCACTGTTTTACACTTATTACGCTATACAAATCTTATGTAAGATCAATTATAGATTATAGTGGTTTTATTTTCTACCCAAAAATCAAGGCTAGCTTTGAAAAGCTAGAAATAATCCAATTCACCGCAATCCTCTACGCAATGGGCTACCGTAGAATTACTCCGACCAAAATTTAATTCTTGAGGATACAAAGCTCACATTAATTAAACACCGCTCGTAGCACCTGTGCAACACCTATCTAGCTAAAACATTAAGCAATACTAACTCTGTAACCGACACGACAATTGTGAGCTATTCACAAGCACACCAAAACTAAAACGACGCGAAAACTATACTCACTCTATGTATTCATAAACTCATGTACTCAGATCTAGCTATATACCGCGATAAACGTTTCAACACCTACTGTTACGAGTTTAAAGAAATTTTTTCTGCTCCCTGCCGGTCGATACTCTTCTAGAACATATAATAAAAAAGAGTCGTAATCCAAATGTTTTGATACAAGATTATCCAAACTCCAATAATATTACAGCATTATACACAGACTGTAGCAAAATAAGTAATGGTTGGTTATGCATACCCAACGTTGGTTATGCATACTTTTTCTCTGAAACTAATCTCGAACTATTCAAACCAATCCATCATCAATCTTCAATATTTACCGGAAAATGCACCTCAATTAACAACGCATATCGATAGAGTAGTAAGTTTTATTATCACTGACTGGTATCAAAAACCTACGAACACTATTCTTATTTTGAATTTTACTACCTGATTGACCGTGGAATTTAATTGTCTGACCAGCGGTTTTATATAAAAAACATGGATAAAATCAAACAACTTCTTTTACTGAATGATTATCCAATCAACTTTATACAGAGACATATCATAGAAAGACTATAGAGAGATTTCAACTCTACTCTTATAAATAAAATATATATACCTAAAATCTAAAACCTAATACTAATAAACCCAAAAATCGATACAAAACTTCAACAACAAAAAAATTTTGTTTAGATTCTCAAAAATAATTGTAATTTTTTTCAATCTTCAATTGATTTTAACTCATGTACATTCATAAGCAACAAGGAAATAATTCTAAAAATGATAAAAATTCATAAAAAATATTTTTTTCAAATTTACAGAAAAAATTTCGAAAAATCTAAAAAAAAAAATTTTTTCCAGTGTATTGCTAAAAGAACTTTTTCGGGCCTAATTAATACTACAAACGACAATAAATGCAATTGAAATTTATACACACACACACACACACACACACACACACACACACACAAACACACCTGCCGAGCGAGCTATACCTCCGCAAGCCGTCTCCTGCGCGCTGCTATCAAGACCAGCAAGCGCCTATGCTGGAACAAATTGTGCGACGAGGTCAACAAGGACGTATGAGGCAAACCATACGAGACTGTCATGTCCCGTTTCAGAGGACTGAGAGCAAATTCACCAAGCTCTCCGAACCTGGTGCGCCACATAGTGGCTGCCTTCTTCCCTCTTGTGCACGACGAGCCAGCTCTGCAACTACCACTCCAAGCAGGAGCTATTGTACCAGCCGTCACCCTGGAAGAACTTTGAAGAGCATTCAGTAGGATCAAGGATCACACTGCGCCTGGGCTGGACGTAGTACCAAACTTCGCTATCAAGATCGCCATCGCCACGCACCCTGACATCTTCTTGCAGATATACACAGCGTGCTTGCGGACCGGTGTCTTTACCGAGTACTGGAAAAGACAGAGGCTTGTCCTGCTGCCAAAGCCAGGCAAGCCACCCGAAAAACCATCGTCGTATAGGCCGCTGTGTATGCTTGACACAGCGGGCAAGATTCTCGAAAGAATCATCTGTGACCACCTCGAAGCCACTACTGAAAGCCCTGGGGGCCTCTCAGATCACCAGTACGGCTTTCGGAAGGGGCGATAGACGATCAACGCCATCGAGAACGTCATCGCCACCGCCCGAGAGGCCATCGCGGGCAATAGATGAAACCGCAGTACCAAGAAGTACTGCGTCGTGGTGACTCTCAACATGAAGAACGCGTTTAATTCGGCTCCGTGGAATAACATTCACGCAGTGCTACGCCGAATGCGCACGCCTGTGTACCTGCTGAGAATAATCAGAAGCTATCTCTTAGCGAGGGTGCTCGACCACTATACGGACGACGAATCAGAGTCCTACAGGGTCACAGCAGGCGTACTGCAAGGATCTGTCTTGGGGCCCATCCTGTGGAACGTCATGTACGACGCCGTTCTGCGCCTCAACTTCGGAGGCAACGTAAAGATTGTCGGCTTTGCTGATGACATCGCCTTGATTGCTGTGGCCAAGCACATGTGGCAGATCGAATACGATCTGAGCACTGCCATCGAGCAGGTGCGATGCGCGTACCTCCGCTGGCCCTACTAGCGGATGAGCGAGCGCGCATATACCAGCTCCGCCCCGAGGATGTCAAGGAGGAAGAGAAAAGAGTGACACTGAGCAAGCAGCAGGACCGGTGGGATCGTGCTTCAAAGGGCCGATTGACACACCGTCTAATTTTGAACATCACAGAATGGGTAGAGAGGGGACGCGGAGAAGTGGACTACCATCTCACACAACTCCTGACCGGGCATGGCTACTTCAAAAGCCATAGCCAGCGCTATGATAACACCCTTAGCGCACTCTGCCCGGCCTGCCTAATCACAGTAGAAGACACGGAGCATGTGTTCTTTCGCTGCCCGCGATTTCACAAAGAGAGGGAGAGACTTCAACAAGTCCTCCAAGAAGTTGTCGAGCCCGAAAACATCGTCAGGCTCATACTCGAGTCCGCAGGCAATTGGATGGTCGTATCGGCTTTCACGCAATCAGTCGTTTCCAGACTGAGGCAAGAGGCGCAAGAGATATAAAAACGATCCGGACGATGCTGCAAGAAGAAGACGACGCTTCTGGTTCCCGAACCCCTTATCATCGTAAGGTGGATGGGGGATGTACGGAAAAGACACAGATGTAGCAAAGAAGCTTTATAGGGTCCCCATTGAAGTAATATTTAACGACGGTTTCCAGTGGGGTACTCGTTTCGAAGAGTTCACTCTGCCCACGTCCAAAAAAAAACACACACACACACACATACACACATACACACATACATACTTACGGACATTTGTTGAGAATTCAATCTAGTTTTCATAAATGTAAACCAAATGGTCCTTCGAGGTCTAATTCAAAATCTCGTTTTCGAGCATATCTCAGAGCTTCCTAAGTGGGAAGCAAAAACACTTCGAATGAACCGAGTGCTTCCAGATCCGGCGGGCCATCGCGATTAATTATTGATATGAAGGAAAGAAAACTGGCTGGGATTTTGAAACTGCCTTATATGTAGACACATTTTTCGATATGTGCAAACACTTTCTGACTAAGTATAACATCAATGTGATTCGTTATATCATCATGATTTCGATTATCAAATTGGGCAAAGATTCTATTAACAAAATGGAGAGGACTGGCGTTGTATATCTTTTGCGGTGCAACAAATGTCTGGCGAAATATGTAGACTATACGAAACGCAAGTTGAAAATTAGGATAAAAGAACACAGAAATACAACCACAGCTAAAAATACAGCTAATACCAAAGCAGTGGTAGCATTGCACATGAAAGAGTTTGTAGAGGAAGAACATAAAATGGATTGGAAGAATGATAAAATATTGGATGATGAGAACAACGTACACAGAAGAAAAGTCTCGGAGATGGTGTATATCAATAATACAACGAATACATTGAACAAATAAGAAAATATCCATCTACTCAACGACATCTATTTTAATTTTTTTAGAGTGTGTTAATTATTATACGTGCATTACCTATAATACCTATAATTATTGTTACCTAGTAATGTAAATAAATATGTGAACTGAGAGCTCAGACTTAAGGAGGCTGCGTATGAAGCAGTGAAACAGTGAATCAATGAGTAAATCAAGAATCAGTGAGTAAAGCAGTGAAGCAGTAAATCTTAGCGTTTTCAACGATCTGTGTAATAAGAGTGCAAGTAATTGTGTTATTCCCTAATTTTTTATTTATCGACGCAGCGTCAGAGACTAGGTACAGCCTGACACTATCATAATTATATTTTATCTAATCATTGACAAGACGCAGGCATAAAATATTGTAATATGAATAATCAGTATGTTAAGTGCTGAAATGATACTTTTCTTTGCTATTGAAACCAAAGTCGACAAAGATGTTTCATAACTTTTCTGTTATTTTATCTACGAATTCAGATACGACATTAGCCGAACTTTCGAGTCTTTTTTGTTGATCTTTAGGTAAAAACAATGAGACCGCGTCAGATTACCCTCGCATCAGCTCGACCTCCGATAACTCGACCCGACATCTCGACCATGACAACTCGACCCGGTGACATCTCGACCTCAGAAAAAAAATTTTTTTCTGCGATATTCATTGGGTATGCAAAGTGCATACATTCTTGCAAGAAAAAAATTGTGTAGTGTTGTCGGAGAGTGAACTGGAACACTATCATTTAGTGGACAAGGCTGAGTTATATGTGATGAAGATAAAAGCGAAACTAAAAAAAGGATGCTGTTAAATCATCTAATGATCCATCCAACATTATTGAAAAAAAAGTTCACATCGTCGATTTTATAACATCGTTTTTGCTACCACAAAGTACTTCCTTATGCCAATTAGTTCAACGTGAACGTTTTAAAATTTTTAATGTGCCGGTATAGACTGAGAATGCCATGGATATGGTAGTGCCAGAGATGTTTGTCAACACCATACCAGGAATTCTTTCTGATCGACGTTCATGTAGGCAATGGAATACGAATATTAACTTTCACTACGCGGGCTAATCTGCGAATACTGCCTATATGTGAAATTCGGTTAGCTAACGGTACATTTGATGTCAGCTCATTATATTTAAACGATTATACACAATACACGGTCGGTCGCTACAATGACCATCTCATTCCGCTTATATATGTATTAAGCTTATATTATACAAACGCTTATTGAAAACTTTGCGGCTTCATCAAAACAAAAATTGTACCCATCTAAAATTATAGTAGATTATAAGAAGGCATTCTCACAATAAGAAGGCTATCGGTAACCCACAAAAAATAAACCAAAGTAAATTATTTTTAAATAAAGTCCGATGGTTTCATACATCTTTATAATAATTTTATCCACTAATTATTGGAATTGATTTATCAAAACAGTTCAAAACAGTGCACTGTTTTTTTTATCAACGTGGTTATAGTTTTAATGAATTGGACTAGATAAGTCTAAGGACTGTCATCAATAATTCTGTTTTTATTTTTGCTAGTAATCTTTATATGAAAATCATTTACAGCGAGAAAAGGCTAGAGATCCGATATACACTCAAATAAGAGTACAAAATGCTAGCACAAAATAGCTATATCTTTATTATTTTGTTTGCATTAACGTACAATTTTATTACAATACTTTTAATGGTATAGAAAATTGAAAAAGACGACATCAAAATTTGAAAAATTTTCTTTATATTCAAAGAGCTACCGATTAGCTAAGGTCTAAGGATCTGTGTGTTTTTCGCAGTCTTAAGTTAAAGAATGGTTGTCAGAGTATCCGCAGTTTCGAAATACGCAGAATAACAGTATTTCACTGTGTTGATATTGCTTGTTTTATGATATAATCATATCATCATACTTTGAGCAATTAAATTAATTTTGCATTTATGATGAAATTAAAATTCGATATAATTTCAATTTCAGATGTGCTAGGATATCGTCTCATTGAAAAGTACTTTCTTTTTTCTTTGATGTGGAGTATAGGAGCTGTACTAGAACTGGATCAACGATTAGTTTTACAACATTTTTTTATGCACCACCCATCTAATTATTCTTGGCCAAAATGTCAGGTATAAATGATCAAAATATTTTTTATGCGTAACTTAATAAATCTGTACATTATTAAAATGCATTTTAGAATGACGAAACAATATTTGAATACTTTGTATCGGAATCGGGAGAGTGGGTGCATTGGAGAAAAAAAGTTCCAGATTTCAACTATCCAAAAGACTCTATATTGGATTATTACAAAATTTTAGTTCCAAACATTGATAATACCAGAACTTTATATCTCATTAGCCTCATTGATACTCAAAACAAAGCAACACTCTTAATCGGTAAGGAGAATACCCATAATAATAATTTTATGCTATTTAAAGATATACTCCTGACACTCGCTATGATTTCGTTTGCAACCAAAAGTCAATAAATAAAAACTATACAATCTTGTTCAATTAGACATATAAGTGAAAAAATATGTTTCTGCTAAGTCATAAAATGGTATAATTTGTGTATAACAATATTTTTAAACAAATTATAAAAATTAATACTCTTTGACCAGAAAACATGTTTTTAGGGTAAGTTAGACTATTCTAAACACAAAAGGTCTCTTGACATTTTTCTCTAAAAGTTGTATTTTTTGTCAAATCTAAAATTTTCTTATCATCGATATATATTTACATATGCTTCAAACCTTACGTTTCTAACTACCCTTGAGTTTTTGCGATACATTTATTGTCTTATTTTCTATTAAACTTTTAATCAACGCGTATTAACTTCCACCCAGCCGATAAAGTCGAATAGAATCATAACAGTACTAGCGTATTGTGACGCTATTCGAACGGTAGCTTATCAAGAAAATGATTTTATTCAACGAGGTAATTAATAAATAAAAATGAATAATAATATAAATATAAATTAAAATAATATAATTTATTAATAATAACGAATAAATAATATCTTATATTTAATCAGATATAAACAGGTGCCCACCTGTAAAAATCTTCTTTCGAGACAATTTTTTTTGTTTAGATAATCAATTTGATACGGCGTCGTACATGACGTTCCACAGGATGGAGTCCAAGACCCCTGCGTTACGCCTGCTGTGACTCTGTAGGACTCTGGTCCGTCGTTCGTATCGAAGTCAAGCAGCCTCGCCGAGAGATAGCTTCTGATTATTCTCAGCAGGTACACAGGCGCATTCGGCGTAGCACTGCGTGAATGTTATTCCACGGAGCCGAATTAAACGCGTTCTTCATGTTGAGAGTCACCACGACGCAGTACTTCTTGGTACTGCGGTTTCATCTATTGCCCGCGATGGCCTCTCGGGCGGTGGCGATGACGTTCTCGATGGCGTTGATCGTCTATCGCCCCTTCCGAAAGCCGTACTGGTGATCTGAGAGGCCCCCAGGGCTCTCAGTAGTGGCTTCGAGGTGGTCACAGATGATTCTTTCGAGAATCTTGCCCGCTGTGTCAAGCATACACAGCGGCCTATTCGACGATGGTTCTTCGGGTGGCTTGCCTGGCTTTGGCAGCAGGACAAGTCTCTGTCTTTTCCAGCACGCGGGAAAGACACCGGTGTGCAGGCGTGCCGTGAACACCTGCAAGAAGATGACAGGGTGCGTGGCAATGGCGATCTTGATAGCGGCGTTTGGTACTCCGGCCGGCCCAGGCGCAGTGTGATCCTTGATCCTCCCGCATGCTCCTTGAAGTTCATTCATGGTGACGGCTGGTACAATCGCTCCTGCTTGGAGTTGTGGTGGCAGAGCTGGCTCGTCGTGCACAAGAGGGAAGAAGGCAGCCACTATGTGGCGCACCAGGTTCGGAGAGCTTGGTGAATTTGCTCTCAGTCCTCTGAAACGGGACAGGACTGTCTCATACGGTTTGCCCCATACGTCCACGTTGACCTCGTCGTATAGTTTGTTCCAGCACAAGCGCTTGGTGGTCTTGATAGCAGCGCGCAGGAGACGTCTTGTGGAGGTATAGCTTGCTCGGTCTAAGCGTCTTTATTTGGCCGACCTCACGCTCTCTGGGCAAGCCTTCGCGCTCTCAGGCACGGGCGCCGGAGGTTAGCGATTTCGCTTGTCCACCAATACACCGCTCCACGACGGC
Organism: Trichogramma dendrolimi; assembly: GCA_034770305.1. Taxonomy (NCBI): domain Eukaryota; kingdom Metazoa; phylum Arthropoda; class Insecta; order Hymenoptera; family Trichogrammatidae; genus Trichogramma; species Trichogramma dendrolimi. Next base: position 1,755,598 of record JAPMIB010000023.1, read on the forward strand.
ATCGTCTTCGTCGGCATCGATTGCCGCGAGCCGCTCTCCAACTGTCTCGTCTTTCTGACATCATCCGCCAACTTAGGCGCCTGTCGATCCTGCAGCCCATCGCACATACCTGCCTATTTAACGCGAGTCTACACGACAGCATGGAGAACTGGCAGGCGGTACAGCTGCTGCACACACACACACACACACACAGCGGCGGGGCTGCCCACACACACATGCACCGACGCAGTGCGCCACCGTAAACGTGTAGCACTCACACAAGCACTTTGATTTAACGTATATCTAAACTAGAAGGTCGAGAATACCGGATCACGAGCAGAACACGTCCTACTTGCTTCGCTCTTCCAAGTCGTGTCCCGTATGTTTTTTTTTTCCTACTCCACCCCCATTCGGACACTCACCGGTAACCGCCGCTAGGCATTGTTTCGGTGAGGCCGGGGTTAGTTGAGTATTTCTGCTACTTCGATGTTAGTCTCTTTTATAAATCCCCCATTCGTCGCATAGTTATATGCGACGATCAGGGGTTCTACTTGGTGAACCTCCGATCCTGCGCGATGCCATCTCTCGATTATCGTATCCCACCTCCGGAGCCGTAGTTTCCTACTGCGTGGTCACACATTGCTGGCGTCTCCTCCTGAGTTAAGTATTAGAACTCGCTGCTCAGTGCGATCTTGTGAGTGTGGTTCTCGCTTCTGTCGCCGCCCGGCAAGGGACCAGGTTGCCAGGGCAGCTTCATCTTGTGAGTGTGGTTCTCGCTTCCGGCGCTACTCTCCGAGTCCCAGTGAGTTTCTGATACTCCTTTCTGTTGCCATCTTGTGAGTGTGGTTCTCGCCTCAGGCGCCATCCTGCGTCCACCAGTGAGCCTAGGCTCCCGCATCTGGCGCCATCTTATGAGTGTGGTTCTCGCTTCTGACTTCATCATGGGAGTGTTGTGCTCCCCGTCTATCGCCAGCCTCATGAGTCCTCGCCTCGATCTCCTACTTATGGTTATCGTCTTCGTTTCCAGCTCGCACAGTGATCGGGGTTTTTTTACCGCTTTGGAAGCTGATGACATATCCCGGGTCTTCTTTTTGAGTGGTACCCTCTCCACCTCGGGCATAGACTCAACCACACCAGGCAAAAAAACGCCATCGAAAATTCGCCCAGTGGGGATCGAACCCACACCCTACGCCTCAGCTTGTATCAGCAGGCAAGAACTATACCCACTGAGCCAAGGAGCCTGATCCGTTTTTTTTTTTTTTTTTTTTTGTGGACGTGGGCAGAGTGAACTCTTCAGCCAGTGGCCCTTCGAAACGAGTACCCCACCGGAACCGTCGTTAAACATTACTTCGGTGGGGACTCTATAGAGCTTCTCTGCTACATCTGTGTCTTTTCCGTACATCCCCCGTCCACCTTACGGTGATTAGGGGTTCGGGAACCAGAAGCATCGTCTTCTTCTTACAGCATCGTCCGGTCGCTTTACGCCTCTTGTGCCTCTTGCCTTCAGTCTGGAGACGACTGATTTTGCGAAAGACGCTACCGCCATCCAATTTCCTGCGGTCTCGAGCATGAGCCTGACGATGTTTTCAGGCTCGATTTCTTCTTGGAGAACTTGTTGGAGTCTCTCCCTCTCTTCGTGGAATCGCGGGCAGCGAAAGAACACATGCTCCGCGTCTTCTACTGTGACTGGGCAGGCCGGGCAGAGAGCGCTAAGGGTGTTGTCATAGCGCTGGCTATGGCTTCTGAAGTAGCCATGCCCGGACAGGAGTTGTGTGAGATGGTAGTCCACTTCTCCATGTCCCCTCTCGACCCATTCCGTGATGTTCGGGATTAGCCGGTGTGTCCATCGGCCCTTTGAGGCCCGGTCCCACCGGTCCTGCCACCTGTACAGCGTCTCTCTTCTTTCTTCCTCCTTGACATCCTCGGGGCGGCGCTGGTATATGCGCGCTCGCTCATCCGCTAGTAGCGCCAGCGGTGGTACGCCGGATATCACGTACGTCGCGTCGTAGGAGACGTGTGGTCGCCCGCTGATCACGCGCAGGCAGGCTCGTCGATGTACCGACTCTGCCTGGCGTATGTAGGCCTGCGTCTCCGTCGCGCATCTCCAGATGGGCGCTCCATACAGGAGAATCGAGTCGACGACGTGGGCATAGAGCACGCGTCGGCTACTTCTGGGCCCACCGATGTTGGGCATGATCTTCGCGAGGGCTCCAGCCACTCTTGCTGCCTTTTCGCTGACGATTCGGAGATGTTGGTCGAACCTCAGCCTGGAGTCGATGTGTAGGCCCAGGTAGCGGATGCAGGGGGACGACATTATGCTGCAGTCGCCCACTGTGATGGTGATGGTCTCCATTTTCTTCCTGCTACTGATGAAGGGCCTCGGTCTTGTGGTCAGCCGTTTCTAGGCTGAGATCTTGAAGCGCGCCACGCACCTGCGCGATGGCAGAGTTCAGATCGTGTTCGATCTGCCACAAGTGCTTGGCCACGGCCACCAAGGCGATGTCGTCCGCGAAGCCTACGATCCTTACGTTGCCTCTGAAGTTGGGCGCAGAACGGCGTCGTACATGACGTTCCACAGGATGGGCCCCAAGACAGATCCTTGCGGAACGCCTGCTGTGACTCTGTGGGTCTCTGGTCCGTCGTCCGTATCGCAATCAAGCAGCCTCGCTGAGAGATAGCTTCTGATTATTCTCAGCAGGTACTCAGGTACGCGCATTCGGCGTAGCGCGGCGTTGATGTTGTTCCACCGAGCCGAATTAAACGCGTTCCTCACGTCGAGGGTGACCACGGCGCAGTACTTCTTGGTGCCGCGGTTCCATCTCTTGCCCGCGATGGCCTCTCGGGCGGTGGCGATGACGTTCTCGATGGCGTTGATCGTCGATCGCCCCTTCCGAAAGCCGTACTGGTGATCTGAGAGGCCCCCAGGGCTCTCAGTAGTGGCTTCGAGGCGGTCACAGATGATTCTTTCGAGAATCTTGCCCGCTGTGTCCAGCATACACAGCGGTCTATACGACGATGGTTCTTCGGGTGGCTTGCCTGGCTTTGGCAGCAGGACAAGCCTCTGTCTTTTCCAGCACGCGGGAAAGACACCGGTTCGCAGCACGCCGTGTACACCTGCAAGAAGATGTCAGGGTGCGTGGCAATGGCGATCTTGATAGCGGCGTTTGGTACTCCGTCCGGCCCAGGCGCAGTGTTATCCTTGATCCTCCTGCATGCTCCTCGGAGTTCTTCCATGGTGACGGCTGGTACAATTGCTCCTGCTTGGAGTGGTGGTGGCAGAGCTGGCTCGTCAGGCACACGAGGGAAGAGAGCAGCCACTATGCGGCGCACCATGGTCGGTGAGCTCGGTGAATTTGCTCTCGATCCTCTGAGACGGGACATGACTGTCTCGTATGGTTTGCCCCATACGTCCTCGTTGACCTCGTCGCACAGTTTGTTCCAGCATAGGCGCTTGCTGGTCTTGATAGCAGCGCGCAGGAGACGTCTGGCGGAGGTATAGCTCGCTCGGCAGGCGTCTTCATTTGGCCGGCCACGCGCTCTCTGGGCAAGCCTTCGCGCTCGCAGACATGAGCGCCGGAGGTCAGCGATCTCGCTTGTCCACCAGTATACTGCGCCACGACGACGTCGTCGACCTGCCTTGGTCATAGACGCGTCGCATGCACTGGTAATGGCAGCCATGAGCCTTGTTGCCATCTCTTCTGTAGGCCCGGGTGGAACCGCGGCACCGGCCATCATGGCCGTGAGGCACTCCGTGTCGAGGCTGCGCGCGTTCCACTTGCAGCTTTGGCGCGTCGCGGGTCCAGGCGGTCTGGCGATCTCTATCTCAAACACGATAGCCTGATGGTCGCTATGCGTGTAGAGCTCGCTTACGGCCCATGATGTAACTTGGGAAGCGAGTGTGTCGCTGGCGAAGGTGAGATCTACGACCGAGTAGCCCAGTGCACCGGTGAATGTTGGTGTATCTCCGGTATTCAGCAGTACAGCTTCGAGGGGGGCGAGCGCGTCCAGGAGAGTGGTGGCGCGCTGTCTCGTCGCTCGGCATCCCCACTCCGTTGACCAGGCGTTGAAGTCGCCAGCAATGATGAGCGGTCTCTTGCCCCGGGCTTCCTCGGTGATGTTGGTGAGAAGAGCGGAGAATTCTACATCAGCGAGTCTTGGTGGTGCGTAGACGCTGAAAAAGTAGATTCCGCTGATACGGGCCCAGGTGAAGAAAGGACGCGCTCTTGCCGGGTGCTCCTGCACCAGGCTACCTCCCTGCACCCAGATGGCGGCTTGGCTGTTGGCATCGGCGAGCCATGTATAGGGTGGATCGAGGTTCTTATACTGATCACAGACTATGGCCACGTTGATGCGCTGCTCACGGATGGCTTGGCTCAGGAGATCCTGAGCAGCCTTGCAGTGATTGAGGTTAAGCTGTATAATCCTCATCATCGGCGGGCTTGAGTGTTCTTCTGTGCAAGAGGGCAGTACCGGCCTGTGGACGCATGGTCGTGGGCAACGCCTTGTTCTCGGCAGAGAACGCACATTGGGTTGTTCTTCAGTCCTTTATTTGGTGGCCTGCTTGTCCGCAGCGGAAACAGTGCCCGAGCGATCAGGTCCCTTACACCGGGCTGAGACGTGACCAGGGCTCCAGCAACGGTAGCAGCGCGGAGCATCCTCGCGACCACGGATGCGGCAGTTGACCCAGCCAATCCGTATGTGGCCGAGTTTCAGTGCCTTGGCGGCTAGTCGTCCGGGAGCGCGGCGACAGCCGCCTGCGTCCAGCGTACGCTTTCCGTAGTGTCCTGACTACTTCCTGTTGAGGCTGGGGCGCCCAGCGATTGCTCAGCGCGTCGGCGATCTCCTCCTTGGTGGCACACTCATCGAGATCCCTGATCTCGATCATGGTAGTATGCTGTGTAGAGCGCTGGCAGTGGCCGCGTCACCGAGGACTTGGTCCAATTCGCCAAGAGTGGAGGCATTGTCCACGTTTTTCTTGAGTTGCAGCACCAGGGCGCCAGCAGCACTGCGTCTGATGTTTTGGACGCTGCTCCCGACTGATTGCTGCAACGTCGGGTTCGCCTTGAGAGTTCGCAGGATGTCGGCATACGAAGACGCGTCCTTCGCCTTGATGACGATTGCGTCTGGTCGATGATGAACTCTTCGCTGCGCTGGCCGTGGCTTCGGCAGTTGCCAGGCGCGAACAGATCCAGATGTTGTTGTTGCCGTCTGATTGCGCTGGCGTTGACGACGATGGTCGACGAGTACAAATCCGTCTTGGTCTCCGACATCGTTGTTGTTCTCGTCAAGCCGCTTGGATGCGGCTGTCACGGCATGGCGCTTGGGTGTTGCGTGAGTCGCCAGCGGTGACGTTGCAGGCCGCTTACCAGTTGCATTGACCGGGAATATTGGAGAAGTACAGACCGCCTTCTCGGCAGAGGGAGGTCGAGGCGGTACTTGCTTCTGCTTCGTCTTCTTGAGCGCCGAGATGGCCCGCTCCAGGCTTAGTGTGTGTGTTTTTTTTTTTTTTTTTTGGATGTATTAATTTATTTATTTAGCAGAAAGAAAATAGAAGTTTACATTGGGTAAAATGTAACAATAGAAGTGAGAGTGTAACATATTGATTTAGGGTACATAGTGTATGTACATACATCCACGTCGGTTTCCCTTTGTTCCATCCCCGCGGAAACCGCCGTTAGGCATTACTTCACGGGGATGGAGGGGTTGGCGTTATGCGCTTCATGGTGGCTTGGTTGAGGTGGCGTCTTCTTCCAGCAGCATCGTCCGGTCGTCACCTTCTGTCTGTTTCCTCGTCTCTCAGTCTTGTTACGACTGAGTAGGCGAAGGAAGCAACGGCGAGCCAGTTCGGCTCGTTCGCGAGCATGAGCCTGGTGGTGTTTTCCGGCGTCATGACCTCGTGGAGCAGGGAGTGTAGTCTCGCTCTCTCTCGCTGAACCTCGGGCAGTGGTAGAACACGTGCTCCGCGTTCTCGATGGATGAGGGGCAGACCGGGCATTGTGCGCTTTGATTGTGGTCGTAGCGTCGGCTATGGTGTTTAAAGAAGCCATGCCCGGTCAAGAGCTGCGTGAGGTGGTAGTTCAGCTCTCCGTGCCTCCTCTCGATCCACACTCTGATACTTGGGATCAGTCGGTGCGTCCATCGGGCCTTCGTCGACCGGTCCCATGCTTCCTGCCACTTGCTTAGCGTTGCCAAGCGTTCTTCGTCCTCTGCGTCCTCTCGGCGGCGGCCGTAGAGTCGCGCTCGCTCGTCCGCAAGAAGGGCCAGCGGAGGTATGCCGGCAAGGACATATGTGGCCTCGTAAGAGACATGCGGCCGGCCTCCGATCACACGCAGGCAGGCTCGTCGGTGGGCTGACTCCGCCTGTCGAATGTAGGCTCGCTTTTGTGCTGCTGTGCTCCAGACGGGGGCTCCATACAGGAGTATGGAGTCGACGACGTGAGCATACAGCTTGCGTCGGCTGCTTCTGGGCCCGCCAGAGTTGGGCATGATCTTCGTAAGGGCACCAATCACACCGGCTGCCTTCGCGCTGACTGTTCGGAGGTGGTGGTCGAACTTAGCTTGGCGTCGATGTGCAGGCCCAGGTAGCGGATGGAGGGGGACGAGCGTGCTGTGGTCGCCTACCGTGATGGTGATGGTTTCCCTTTTTCCTGCTGTGATGAGCAGAGCCTCCGTCTTTTGTCAGCGTTTGCAAGCTGAGAGCTGGAGCGCGCCTCGCACCTGTAGATGGCAGCGTTCAGATCTTGTTCGATCTGCCATAGTGCTTGGCGACAGCCACCACGGCGATGTCGTCCGCGAAGCCGACGATACGAACATCGCCATCGAAGTTGAGGCGCAGGATCGCGTCATACATAACGTTCCACAGGATCGGGCCCAGTACTGCCCTGTGGGACTCCTGCTGTGACTTCGTAGGACTCCGGGCCTTCGTCCGTGGTGAAGTCGAGCACTCTTGCCGAGAAGTAGCTGTCAATTATTCTCAGCAAGTAATCGGGTACGAGCAAACGGCGTAGAGCGGCGAGGATGTTGTCCCACCGAGCCGAGTTGAACGCATTCCTCACGTCGAGTGTCACCACGGCGCAGTTTTTTGGTGCCGCGGTACCATCTCTTGCCGGCGATGGCCTCACGGGCGGTGGAAATGACGTCTTCGATGGCATCTATCGTTGATCGCCCTTTCCGGAAGCCATACTGTCGCTCCGAGAGGCCTCCGGGTCTCTCTGTGAAAGCCTCCAGCCGGTCGCATATGATTCTCTCGAGAATCTTGCCCGCCGTGTCTAACATACACAGCGGACGATACGAGGACGGCTCGTCGGGAGGTTTGCCTGGCTTTGGGAGCAGGACGAGTCTCTGGCGCTTCCAGCCAGACGGGAACGCCGGTCTCCAGACACGTCGTGTACACCCGCAGGAAGATGTCGGGTGTGCGGCAATAGCGATCTGAGCGCTGAGTTGGGTATGCTATCCGGGCCGGGCGCGGAGCGCTCCTTGATTCTCGACTGAGCTCCTTTGAGTTCCTCCAAGGTGACGGCCGGTATAGGCTCCTCCGCCGACGCGGCAGCTGCAGGGCGGGCCCGCTCGGCACCCCGGGAAACAGAGCCGCCACCGCGCCGCGCACCAGGAGAGGGGAGCCGGCGCTTGCTGCGGGCATCGCAGGCGCGACATGGCAATACTGTGGTCTGCCCCATATGTCGCTGTCGACCTCGTCGCAAAGCTGTCTCCAGCATCGGCGCTTGCTGGTCTTGATCGCCAAGCGCAGCAGACGTCTTGCGGAGGCGTAGTTGGCGCTGTGAGCCTCCTCGTCCTGCCGGCCACGCGATCTCTGGAAGAGTCTGCGAGCCCGCAGCAAGAGCGTCGAAGATCAGCGATCTCCGCCGTCCACCAGTACACCGGCTCGCGACGGCGGCGCGGGTTTGCCTTGGACATGGAGGCATCACATGCGCCGGTGATGATGTCCATGAGGCTCGACGCATATCCTCCGCGGTCCGGGGGCGACCGATGCGCCGGACATGACGGCACAGAAACGGTCCGCATCGAGTGTACGGGCGTTCCATTTGCAGCTCCGGCGCGTCGAGGGCCTGGTCGAAGTCCCGGCGTCCTCGATCTCAAAGAGGATGGCCTGATGGTCGTGTGTGTGTACCACCCACTCACCGTCCAAGACAACACGCGAGGCGCGAGCGACTCGCAACAAACGTCAGGTCGACGACCGAGCTGCCCTGTCTGCCGATGAAGGTCGGCACGTCGCCGGTGTTAAGCAGCACCGAGTGTGTGTGTGTGTGTGTGTGTGTGTGTGTGTGTGTGTGTGTTTTTTTTTTTTTTTTTTTTTTTTGGATGTATTAATATATTTTATTTAGCAGAAAGTAAAATTAGAAGATTATATTGCATAAAATGTAGCAGTAAAAGTGAGAGTGTAACATTGATTTAGGGTACATAGTGTATATGTAGATACATCCACGTCGGTTTCCCTTTGTTCCATCCCTGCGGAAACCGCCGTTAGGCATTACTTCACGGGGATGGATTTCCACGATAAATTTGATTTTAACGGTTTTCCAACGATTTTCCCAAGCAAAATAAAAAAATTTCGTAAATCTGACCACGCCATCGGAAAGCTGAAGTGATTTCCCATCGAAATAATGGGATACTTTTTTCTTCTTGGTGCATTTCGATACTTTTTACGTGAGTTAGAAGCTAAGGGATTTCGCTTAAGGGGGGAGTAGGGTCTCGACTAAATTTAAAAAAAAAATCTTTTTGAAAATAAATTGAATTGATCTATAAGTCATACGCATAATTAATAGCTATTTGAAGAATATTCAGATAAATTTTCAGCCAAAAATACTGAAAAATAAGCTGGCCACAGCAAATTTTCACAAGTAACAACAAAAAATCCGGTGGACACTCAAAATCTAGTCGACCGATCCACTTCGTATTTTATACACTATTTAAGTAGATAATATATGAGGTAATGACGTTGAGATAATTAAACTTTTGAATTGTTTGAATGCTTTTTACCAACATGTTCGATGAATTTTTACCTTCATTTTTTTCCACTTCAAAATGATGCCAAAAACTCAAAAATCATTTTAAACGAAATATCTTGACGTCACTGCCTCATAATTTATGTAGATGTAAATAGTGGGAAAAATTTAGAAAGGATCGGCCGAGTAGATTTTCAGTTACAGTGTCCACCGTAATTGATCTTTTTTTTTTAGTTGTGCGAGAAAATTTGCTATAGTTAGCTTATTTTTCACTATTTTTAGCTGAAAATTTAACTGCATGACTCTACCCCCCCCCCCCCCCCCCCTTAATTGCGCCGTGCGACGATGCTCTAGGACCTTTGGTATAAAATGCCTCAAATACTCAGCTAACTGAGTGTATATGGATAGAAACAATTTTTAAAATTTAAACGACACATATACCACAGACGAATGATGTATTGATATGATTTAAAAAAATATTAATTATAATAACTACAGGCTAAATAAAACTAAAGTCTAAACTAAAGTGAGATAAAAAAAAATATAAATCAAAAAGTAAATTTTTTATCAAAATAATAAAATTTCATTAAGATCAGAAAGTACTAATAATTATACTTAAAAATAAATTAAACTTTTCATACATTTCAGGTGAACAAGGCACTGGTAAAACCGTAATGTTGAAAAGTTATATGTTACAAAATGATCCTGAATATCATTTAAATAAATCGTTTAATTTTTCCTCTGCTACAACTCCTAATATGGTTCAGGTAGGTCTAATAATTGATAATTTCTAGTATCATGTTTTTTTTTATATTTTAGAATTGCTTATACTTTTCAAGAATCCTTTGCTTAAATTTCGTATCTAAATCTGAATTTTGGCAAAATATTTCAAAAACTAGTACAGATGTCCAGATAAATTTCTTTTTTATTTTGAAGATAAATACATTTTTTGGATCTTGAACTAAAGTCGTAATTTTACAATGATTTTTATTGTTACAGCACTTTGTAGAGCCAAAAAAAAGTAGAAAAAAAATTTTTTTTGCAAGTCTGCCGTTATATGTTAGTTTTTAACTTTTCTCAGTCATTTCAGTTCAGGATCCAGCAAATGTCTATTCTATAAAAAAATTTGTTTTTTTAATATCAGACAAAAATTGGATATGTTACCTTACCACCCGTGAAGGTGTCTTTTTTCGATGACTATCTTTGAATGCATATGACTATCTGCTTATAAAATCTATTTATTTCTACTCATAAAAAAGAGATAGACCTCAAAGTGAAGCATCGTAAAACGTGTAACGTAAATAGTTGTCTTTGGACAATTATTTCGTTTGATTGGCCTTGATATACCGATCATTTTGAGTCTGCCGAATTAACGCACAATAACTCAGGAATTGTTCTGTTGTTCGATATTCTCTCTAATGTGGTTTAAGTAAATTTGGTGATAGGGATCATTTCATCAGAGGCAAAACTAGAATGTTCATGGCCTCTGAAACCGTGACTCACATTGTGAAGAACGTTTTATATAGAATGAGAATAATAAATGAAAAGTATCCTTATATTATAAAAGAAATAGAAAGAATGAATATATTCTAATAAACATATTTATTATAATTGTACATTGTTGAATTGAATGAAGTACCTGTTATCGATACAAAGAAGCAGAGCTTATTTCTTAGAACTGTCTAGTTTGGAAGCCGGAGAAGGTGAGAGCGAGTGATCGATCATTTTTTATGAGTTGATTATTAATTCTCAAAAGTGAAAGGTTTTCTATTATTTGATTGACACGCCTCTGCACGGAAAGAATTTTGAGAGAGAGAAGCCCCCTCCACGGTCGTCAAACGCTCCTAAAAAATTAGTATGCGACCAGTCACAATTTAAGAGCGATCCGCTTTCAAATTGGGAGCGAATCGGCCCCAATCGTTAGAGACTCGAATCGTCCCAGAGGCAAGGAGCAAACCAGTATGCTGAGTGGGAGCCATCTCACGCGTTGCAACGCAAAATGACGTGTATGATTTTATGGAATGTTATGTCATTCATATATTATAACAAGTTAATAATAATCACTCCGAGTTAATATTGAAGTACCTAATTTTCATAAATAAATAATTTTTTTACAAATTATTTTATTTTTTTAATAATCGTCTTTTTTCAAAATAATTTTTACCACAGTATTTTTTCAAAGCATTTTTACACAGTATTTTTTCAAAGCATTTTTACACAATTATTTACGCAATTTGACAGCTTTTTGGTGTATTTAAAAAAAAGTTCAGGGTGATAGGCATAATAAAACATATTTAACAAGAAAAGATTTTATTATAAAGTGTTACGAAATACAAAAATTTTTTTTTTATTTATAATAACTTTAAAGCCTGGCGAATAGGATAGTAAAGTATTCAAGTTTAACCATCCATTTTTTACACTGTTTCTACGAACCGAATAGGCAAATAATGTTCATTAAATGTCATTTCACGATACATATTCATCTTTAAAAAAACCTCGTTATTTTTGTACGAAACATCTGTAATTTCACCAAACTCCAATTCACCCTCTATGTTTGTAAAGAAAATCATATCGGGTTCATAGCGTTTTCCGTTAATGATTATAAATGAATAGGTCTCGAAATCATTATCGCTTGTTACAATAGATCCTAATTCGATTTCTTTGCTAAAATCAATTTTATTTACTATATAGCACGAGCGCAAATTTTGTTTAAGAGCTATAGTGTACGCCAAATCCTTCCAACTACTGGTAGATATAGCATTTGCTTTTACAGGTCTGTGACGTGACTCAAATCTAGACGTATCAAAATTAACGCAAGGCCCAAATTTAGCCATCAACGTGGGATAATGTAAAAAATTATGAAATTTTGGGGGGAAGATTATTATAAAATCTTTTGTACAATTTATTATGTTCTGTCACGTACATTCGTAAATATTTAATGTCAGATTCTATAATTTGGGGAGAACAAAGTACTCCCAAAATTTGTCTTAAAACTATATACAGCTGCCAATGCTCATCACCCTTCGGTATAAAATCTCCTATAATAACGCCGAAATATCGTGTGAAACATAACGATTCAGAAGCTGACATTTTAAGAGTAGTATTATTGATTAAATTATTCATTTTTAATTCCGGAGGCTCATTGGATTTTTCGAAAGGACCATATTTAAAATATTTGATTCGCTTATTTAATGAATCTAGAGGAAATAACGTTTTAGTTACAACATAAGTGTAAATTAAATCACGCATAACGTAACTGCAAACACCTTCAAAAAAACATCATGTAATAAGTCTAAACAAAAGTTCTCTGCAACATGGAAATTGTCGATTTTATTAAAAACGCACGGTTCGTGGATACCAGTCTTACGAAAATCTCTAACTTCTAAATCTTTACAATAGCTTTCTATTGTACGTATTTTATCTACATCTTCATCGCACATTGTGGATGATTCTTCCGATGTGACTTTACATATCCTGCACGAGAGATTACCTGAAAGACTTGAAATTTCACAACTTTTGTTTCCCCATTTCCAACATTAATGATTATACCTTCACGTCTCAAAACATTTAACTCTTCGATGAGTTTTTTGAAAATATCAGAATTACTGCATCGTTTCAAATCTTCATTACGAATTATAAAAGAAAAAAAGATTGCATCTAATTTAGATGCTATTTTCGGAGGTAGACATGCAATTGATGCATACGTGCATCCGTATTTATTACTCCCAGCGTGGGACCCTAGAGGGTTACCAACTTCCACTTCATCGAAGTAAATGTATAGCGGTAAAATTATTTCATTGCAGTCACGAACAATATTCTTCCAAAATTTTGTTTGAATGACGTTAGATATAACGCTTGTATCATCTCGCAATGTCAATAAATAATCATTAATGCTCTGAAACATTCCCGGTATATTCAAGAATGACTGTAAGCTTTTTTTCAAAGGTATGTGCCATGTGGATAATTCATCGGGTATTAGTACAGTCCTGCCATCTTTAAGTGAACCCTCCAATACCGTTCCCAATTTCATAGGCTTAGGTTTAGTAAAACCTTTCATTATTGCCAGACGTTTAAAACGTTTTGATTCGGAGTTAACAGACAAGAAAATATCGCCATAGCTGTGAAAAGTTTCATTGAATTGAATTTCAAGTTTTGATAGAGATTGATCAGAATTTATAAGATCAAGAATGTTCTGAAATTTTACTTGGTCAATATTTTTCGATTTCAAAATATGTATTATGTTATCATTAAGCTTTTTTGGGAATCGATTTTTTCTTGTAAAATAACCATTAAATCATTTTTTAAAGATTCAAGAAATACACCACGAATAAAGTTATCTAAGGATGTCATGATCGTGTCGACTATGCTCTTAGGTAAAGTAGGGTCAGCATAAAAAATAAGAATAAAATTAAGTAAGTGACTCAGAATAGTCCGTGAATCCATTATAATTCAAGGTGATCAAAGCCGATCACGTAAAGAAAACGTGAATTAAAAATGAAAAATATCACATAGAAAATCCTATCACTCTAATCTATGACCTTTAACGTTAAATGAAAATTTTCTAACATAATTGCAACTCTTTATAGGGAAAGATGGTGACCTAGACGGGGGTATATTATATATGTGAATTTGAAAAAAGTGATATACGAAGTCACATAAAAGAGGCCAGGAACGCAAAACTGCACAACATTTAATATTGGCTTCTAAAAAGCCTTTAAAGGATTTTTGAATTCATAATCTTCCCCGTTTAGGATCAAATACGCTTTTTCTACTTTACTTATGGAACCAACGTACACTACGTACGCTAAAATTTCTAATCCTAGGTCGTCGTGAATCTTCTTTATTTCGTCCTTTTTTGTAGGTAACTGCGTCTCATCCTGTTGGAAAACATTTGGTCGTAAATTTCTTTATATATATATATATATATACAACAGTAATTTGAAAAAAATCTCAAAGAAATAGATTTACCTCTATTAAAGGAAAGAAGACTAGTTGTTTGATTTCTGCTTTTATTAATTTGACCTCTGCACCTACGTGTATCGATTTATTATTCCTTATCAGCAAAGGTAATACATAAAGAGCCAGATGATCTTCATTAGCTAAAATAAAAAATATATTAATTACAATTTAAGTATACAATAGAAATTAATCTTGAATTATAAAATTTTATAGATCATAATTTACCTTTATTAGCCAATGCATTCTTTACGATTTTAACAATTTCAAGATCAGTGGATTTTAGAGCGAGTTGAATAACAATAGGTGCATTTAGTGGCCAATCAGCAGAAAACTTATCCTTGTAACTTTCTATAAAATGTTCTTCTACATGTGTATTAGGAGGCTGTACATTGGGTACTAATACACGTACAATTTTCATGAAATCCCGCTCAAGCTAGAAAAAATGTTGTAATTAAAAAACAGTTCATTGCACTCGACACCATGTGGGTAAGTGTAAGTGTTTCAACACTTACAAGTGAAACACCATGTGGAGGTGTGATGCATTTGAAGCTCTCAACGTAGTCCTTTCGTGTAATGATAAACAGTTTGCTCTTTTGTTCTTTTTTGTACAAATTGTTGGTCATTCGATCCTCGTAAGTCTGGCTCCAATCCTCTCCAATCGCTAATATGTCAGTATATGTAGATCTATCAGCATCAGTTAGCGATTTTAATATGTTTTGTTCTATTACGGGAGGATCTGGAATAAAGAAGTCGATATCAGCAATAGGAAACAAACGAATAAATAATACAACATTTTTACCTGAAGTTGTGACTGTAGTTACATCTTCTTCATCATCATTTGGACCTTCACAAAGTCCTGCTTCTTTTAAAACATTACCAATTCTCTTATATGCAGAGTACAAATATCCTTTTGCAGTCCGAGCAAAATTTTGCGCTTTATTCGAGTATGAAGGCTCAAATACAAGGAGTAGATCCTCCGATGGAAAGAGCTGTCAGATCTTTTTTCGGCGTTTCAAAAATATACTCTTGTGGATGCTGTAAAACGAGAGAAATTTTGAAAAAAAAATTTAAGAAAACAATTAACAAAACTAAATATTTTAGTTAGTTAAAAAATTTGAGCAAATACATAACATTTTCTCTTAACGTACCTAAAAGTGGTACGATCTTTACTTATATCTTCCCATATAATAATATCACATAAACTAGTACGATAAATTTCGTACTTAGTTAAGTAGAGGGATAACACAGCTTCTCCTTGAAGAGAATTTTTCAACAATAAATGCAAAGGATTTTCAGGAAAAACAAATCCGGGCTCTGAAATAATAACGTTTGGAAATTCCACTTTAAAATGCAATGGAAAATTGAAATTATGGAATAACAAGAAATATTCTCATGAGCTACTGCAAAAAACTTATGAAAAATATATAATTATATGTAAAAAAACCTATGCTACGGCGAACTATTTTTCTGGGGGGTGAACTAGGTAAAATCTGATCATCTTCGTCCACAACTACAGCTTCTACTATCATTTTCTCTGCTTCTTCGCGAATGCTCTTTTCTGTACCACAGCTATTTAGAAAATGAACCCTATCGTTAATTGGAAATCCACCTATAAGTGATGTTATAATTTCCATGTTGAATGAAAATATACTCTCACTCATACCGCAACCTATTGGATATCAAAAATATGCGTTTGTGAAACAATTTCAAGAATACAATTCATAAATTCTGTTGAAACAAGAACATAAAACTACTCATATTGTTGCAATATTTATTAGATTTTTTAACTACGCACAATAAAACACTTGATATTTTTATTACAGTTATAAGTAATAGGAACCACAAGAAAAAAGATTTTATCTGTACCTCAAATTATTACTTTTAGCTAATTAAAAGTATAAGGTAGAAGCGAAGACACAACTATTTTATCCAACTCTCTTGATCCAAACAATTTCATGACTGTGCTAGAAAGTTTTGAGAAACAGCAAATGTCACAATTATCTACTAACTAATAACTTTCTGGTAAAGACATTGTTTGATATCAAACCAGAAAAGATGAGTACGTACAGAAGAAGACTAATGTGTATGAAAACAAAGAGTTCTCTGTTGAGACCACTGTTTGGTACCAAAAGAGAAAAGATGAGTACATACATAAGAATACTAATGTAATACTAATGTATGTTATACTACTATATGATACTAATGAAGACTAAAAGTTTTCTGTCGAAGCCACAATTTGACACCAAAAGAGAAAAGAAGAGTACGTACAGAAGAAGACTAATGTGTATGAAAACTAAAAGTTTTCTGTTGTAGTCACTATTTAATACTAAACCAGAAAATTGAGTACGTATGTAAGACTGAGTACGTACGTAAGAAAAAGTTTAGGTTATGAGGTTAAGTTGTATACAGAAAGTTGAAATTAAGTTAGTAAATATTTTTCAATGCTACGATGCTACGACTAAAAAAGCAAAATTACATCAAAATTTACTTACTTTCAAACTTTGCTGTGATAGCTGGTAAGATGTTGTAGTTTTCAAAAAAACACATTATTCATCGCTCAGTCAGATTCGCTTTGATAAAAAAACAACCTCTCGGGCCTCACTCAATATTTTTGCACGTTTACAACCCGGTGTTGGTTATGTTTCAGTCCCTCAGTGTTGAGCGAGATTCGCGTTCGCACAGGTTTAGTTTGCTAACGAGTTGGGCGCGAATTGACCCCAGTTGAGATGGCGCAAGTCTCAAATAGTATGCGTATATGACGCTCTGTTTCAGGACGGTCTTGCTCTCTCGAAGGACGTAAACGCGGCCAATCTTCTTTCCGTGTATACTTCTTTGTGTCAAGTATTCAAGCCTTTCATTCAAATTCGAGTTAACTTGATAAAACAGTTAGTTCTTATACTGATTATTATTATTATTATTATTCATTCTTACTTAAACTAACCGAAAGATTTTATTTTTATTGTATTTTTATAAAATTTGATGAAGTTATTATTTCAATAGTTTAAATATTATTGGTTGTATAATTGATTATTGTTATGTATTCTATTAATTAATTTACTTAAGGGGGAAAAGTACCTAAAATCTCCAAAAAAAAATTTTTTCGCTTATTAACTTTTTCAATAGGATTTTTACTCAACTTTCCAGTGCCGTAATCAGAATTTTTTTAATTTTGATTATATCGAGAGGTATAGCCTATTTGGTACCGATACTTTTATGATATTACAGCAGAAATTAATAAAACGACTCAAAAAAACATTGCCGTTCTTTCATAAGTCAATAGCGCCATCTGTTGATACTCGTTTAATTCTTTGGTTATAATACATCCAGCAAAAATTTGTTTGCTTACATGACTATAGGTGCACAGTAACACCACTACTCACAGCACGTGGCTTTCGGCATATCTTCTGTCTCTCTCACTTTCGTGCGCGAGCCCAGATTAAATGTCAACAACAGTCTGCTGACTGCTTCTTGATTTTCTAATGGCTAAAAATTACATTTTTTTGAAAGTGAAAAAAAGTATATGTAGAGTGCAATTATATCTTTACAACTCAACATAGTGTTTCATAATAAAGCTATAAAGAATTTTCAATAGCTTTTTATGAAAATGTGACATTTTTAGCAGTTCAAATTCAAAAAATACAGCAGTACATAGGGTAAAGTGGGGGAAAACTTCAGCTCAGGGAAGATGCCACTTTGCTATATTATCCTTATAATAAAGAAAATTTACATTAGTGACCTATTGGAATTTGCGTTATGACAATCCGATTACATCGACACGATGATGAATTTTTACTGCTATTATCAGTCGATTTTTAAGCGTCAAAATTGTTTGCAAAGTTCACTGTGCAGACATTCGTTTAGTTTTCAATAAAATGTTTAAGTGGAAATTGTTAACGACATCTAGATGATGACAATACATCATGCAAGCTTGCCCGTTGTAGCACGCTAGAAGATCGCGAAAATGAATTAGTATTTCATTTTTTTCATTTTAATGCAGATTAAGGGCATATTGCTCCAATTCGGGTGGCGTCTTCCCCACATACTTGGGGAAAACGCCACTTTTTAACCAAGTTGCTAAATTTGTTATAACTATTAAAATAATAATATAAAGTGATAATTTTGTTCTTATAATACATAAACGTGTTTTTTCCAGTCCTCAATGCTTAAGATTTGATTTCATATATTCATTACTTTTTTATTCCAATTTCCTTAGTTATGGCGTATTTCCCCGCTTTACCTTATGTAAATTGACATATATACATCAGTGTATATGTATGTCACTGTACTTTATGTATGTGTATATGACTGTATCATATATGTTATTGTATGTTGCATGTCATAAACAAGATTTGTTATAATTGATCAATTTTGGGTGATTTTATTTCCAATTATAGATCCAGTGATTAATGTTGTATGAATGTTAGTGAATAGTTAGAGGACTGGGTTCAAGTTCTAATGTGAGATTTTGCATATTTGTGTGAAAAGTTGATTTGGACATAATCAACTAAGTTACGAGTTTCTAACATTTGAACATTGTGTCACGTCCACGTAACGCATTGTTAACAATTTATAAGATCATGTATGTTAAAATAATTATATAAACATGAAATTTCACTCTGCGAGCGGTTGCGCCAGCCTCGACCAACGGGACCTGACGATCTACAGCTAAATGAAAAACAAAGCTATAAAAATGAGTAGAATAAAGAATTCTACGAAATCGACATCTATTCCAACAACTCTTACAAGGTGTGAAACGGACACGCCGTACAAGACAAAGATTGAACTCAAGTTCAATCTGAGGCGATATCAGGAAAAGCAATGAACTTAGTAAATTGCAAAAATTAGCAAAAGCTGTCGTCAGGTTCTCACGGACGAGCAGGTGCCAACAGGTACTTTCTCTTAATTCTTATGCGAAAAATCATAGTATAAATAGAGGTCCCGCAAAGGCCTCTGGGGGATTCGAATATTATCTTGTTCGGTGTGCGGAGCTCACGTCACTTTGTACCGCGAATTTATATCACCCATACTTATATTAGTGATTACTCATTGTTGTATTAAATTGTGCCACGAGTTCAATGCGGAGTGTAATTTATAATCGAGACTAGTGTAGGTGCGAGCCAAAATCGCAAGCCGTCCTGGAGTTTCCACGGCCCGACGACTCGACCCAGCTACGTCGATTCATCGGGATGGTGAATTATTATCGGCGATGCTTGCCTCACGCAGCGGAGCTGATGGCGCCCCTCTCGGAGCTTCTGAGAGGACTTACGAAGAAGAAAGAGAAGCTCAAGTGGACGCCTGAAGCTGAGAGCGCATTCACAGCGACTAAAAATGGCATAGCCACAGCTGTGCGCTCTGCTTATCTGTTTCCAGATCAGCCGTTTTCTCTGCACACGGATGCCTTGAACACAGCCATCGGTGCAGTGCTAAATCAACAGAGAGACGAAAACTCCCACGTGCCTCTCGGATTTTTCTCGCGCAAGCTCTCGCCCACCGAACAGCGATACTCAACATACGACCGAGAGCTGTTGGCTATTTTTGCTGCTATCAAGCACTTTCAGCGCATCTTGGAGGGTCGGGAGTTCCACGATTTTCACCGATCATCAACCTCTGTCTTTCGCTCTCGATCAACGGTCCGAAAAATATTCACCCCGTCAAGCATGTCAGCTGAATTTCATCTCCCAGTTCGACGCACGGATCGTGTACACACCGGGGCCCGAAAACGTCGTAGCGGACGCACTTTCCCGCGTCGAGGTCATAACGATGCCAGCAGCCATCACCTCTGCTCGCATCAGCGCCGAGCAAGACAAGGACGACCAACAGCCACACCTTCTTCTGAAACCACGAGTAAAGTGTCACAAGCTCACCATCGATGGCCACCCTCTGGTGTACGCCGAAGGACAAGGCGACATGAAGCCCTATCTACCCGTCTCTCTCAGACGGGAAGCTTTCGACGCAGCACATCATCTCTCTCACCCCAGCGGAAGAGCGACAGCTAAGCGCGTCGCGCTTCAGTACTTCTGGCCGTCGCTGAGCAAGAACGTCGGTCGCTGGGCCAAACAATGCGTACTGTGCCAGCTCTTGAAAGTTCACCGACACAACCGAGCCGAGCTGGGAAATTTCACCCTGCCAGACGGGCGATTTGATCACATCCACTTGGACATTGTGAAGATGCCAAGTGGATTGTGAGGCAGCTTTGTGACGAGGTCAACAGCGACGTCTGGGGCAAACCATACAAGATTGCCATGTCACGCCTGCGATTCCCGCAGGCCAGGCAGCCCAGCTCCCCTCTCCTGGTGCGCAGCGCGGTGGCGGCTCTGTTTCCACGGGTGCCGAGCGGGCCCGCCCTGCAGCTGCTGCGTCGAACGGAGGAGCCTATACCGGCCGTCACCTTGGAGGAAATCAAAGGAGCTCAGTCGAGAATCAAGGAGCACTCCGCGCCCGGCTTGGATAGCATACCCAACTCAGCGCTCAAGATCGCTATTGCCGCACGACCCGAAATCTTCCTGCGGGTGTACACGACGCGTCTAGAGACCGGCGTATTTCCATCTGGCTGGAAGCACCAGAGGCTTGTCCTGATCCCAAAGCCAGGTAAACCCCCCGATGAGCCATCCTCGTATCGTTCGCTGTGTATGCTGGACACGGCGGGCAAGATTCTGGAGAAAATCATATGCGACCGGCTGGAAGCCTTCACAGAGAGACCCGGAGGCCTCTCGGAGCGACAGTATGGCTTCAGGAAGGGGCGATCAACGATAAATGCCATCGTAGACGTCGTTTCCACCGCCCGGGAAGCAGGCAGGAGGTGGCTTCGTGGTACCAAGAAGTACTGCGCCGTGGTGACTCTCGACGTGAGGAACGCGTTCAATTCGGCCCGGTGGGACAACATCCTCGCCGCTTTACGCCGTTTGGCCGTGCCCGATTACTTGCATAGAATAATTGCCAGCTATTTCTCAGCAAGAGTGCTCGACTTTACCACGGACGATGGTCCAGAGTCCTACGAAGTAACTGCAGGTGTTCCACAAGGGTCAGTTCTGGGCTCGATCCTGTGGAATATCATGTATGACGCCATCTTGCGCCTCAACTTCGATGGCGATGTCCATATCGTTGGCTTCGCGGATGACATCGCCATGGGGGCTGTCGCCAAGCACCTATGGCAGATCAAACAAGATCTGAACGCTGCCATTCTACAGGTGCGAGGCGCGCTCCAAGCTCTCAGCTTGCAAACAGCTGATCAAAAGACGGAGGCACTGCTCACACAACTCCTGTCCGGGCATGGCTACTTCAAAAGCCATAGCCAGCGCTATGATAACACCCTTAGCGCTCTCTGCCCGGCCTGCCTAATCACAGTAGAAGACACGGAGCATGTGTTCTTTCGCGGCCCGCGATTTCATGAAGAGAGGGAGAGAGACTCCAACAAGTCTCCCAAGCAGAAATCGAGCCTGAAAACATCGTCAGGCTCATGCTCGAAACCGCAGGCAATTGGATGGCGGTAGCGTCTTTCGCGCAATCAGTCGTTTCCAGACTGAGGCAAGAGGCGCAAGAGGTGTAAAAACGATCCGGACGATGCTGCAAGAAGAATACGACGCTTCTGGTTCCCGAACCCCTAATCATCGTATGGTGGACGAGTGATGTACGGAAAAGACACAGATGTAGCAGAGCAGCTCTATAGAGTCCCCACCGAAGTAATGTTTAACGACGGTTTCCAGTAGGGTACTCGTTTCGAAGGGCCACAGCCTGCAGAGTTCACTCTGCCTTCGTCAAAAAAAAAACAAGTAGCTTCCTCATACTTTTTTTTTTAACTTGAAAATAATTTGGAAATATTAATATCATCTTTTCTAATTTGTTCACAAAACAGTTTAAATCATAAATTTTTTCTGTTTGTGGAATCAATTGCCAACGTTCTTCTATTCTTTGATATATAATTTTTATCGAATTTTTTCACGATGACGTAACAATTAATATAGTTCCCTCAAAAAAAAATTTTTTATACCAGCGGCCCGAAAGTGACTACTTCCCTGTCGCTGCGCAAAGCAGGAAGAGCGATTTTCGGGCCACTGTGTATGAAAAATAGTATACAGGCCTATGCCGCAAAAAAAGAGAGCCCCAGAGCACGTGTTTATCGGCCTCGGCTTCGCCTCGGACACTAATTACACGTACTCTGAGACAATTCTGTTTTCGCGGCCTAGGGCAGTAATATACTATTGGAAATAAATTTCATCTTTCTAATTTGTTCACAAAACAGTTTCAATCATAAATTATTTCTCAACCAAACGATACGAAAAAAAAAAAAAATTCCCAAAAAAAAAATACAATTAAAAAAGAAGAGGAAACACTATGCCAATGATTTAGCAGCGGTTTTCATGATATTCGGTGAATCTTTATCTATTTGGTCTTAAATTAAAACTTGACTGCTCTGCTCTCATGATGACAACAAAAATTGAGATAATTCCGGCAATTAAACGTGAAAAAATGAAAAAAAATTTTTTTTTTCAAATTTACAAAAAAAAAATTAAAAAAATCGAAAAAAATTTTTTTTCCCCGTGTATTGCCAAAAACCTTTTTCTAGCCTCATTATTACTACAAACGACAATGAATGCAATTGAAAAATTCCGGCAATTATACGTGAAAAATGAAAAAAAAACAATTTTTTTTCAAATTTACAAAAAAAATCGAAAAAAAAAATTTTTTTCCCGTGTATCGCCAAAAACCTTTTTCTGGCCTCATTATTACTACAAACGACAATGAATGCAATTGAAATTTTTACAATCAACCATAACATTTTCGAGATTTTGCTTCGGACATACGTAAATACACACACACACACACACACACACACACACACACACACACACACACACACACACACACACACACACACACACACACCCACACACACACACACACACACACACACACACACCACACACACACACACACACAGGCCATCAGTGGTAAAAGATGGCATCGGGGCACCAAAGAGTACTGCGCCATCATCACACTGGACGTGAGGAACGCCTTCAATTCGGCGCGGTGGAATAACATCTACACCGCTCTGAGCCGGATGGAGGTTCCGACCTACCTGTTGCGGATCATCACCAGCTATTTCCGCGACAGAGTGTTGGAGTTCACCACGGATGATGGCGAGGAGACCTACGATGTCTCGGCAGGCGTGCCTCAAGGATCTGTACTTGGCCCCACACTATGGAATGTCATGTACGACAAGATCCTGAGGCTCGAGCTGCCGGAGCCCGCGAGAGTCGTGGGCTTTGCAGATGACATCGCGGTCACTGTAGTGTCCAAGGAGCTGCACAGGCTCGAGTTCCACGCGAACATCGCCATTCGCAAGGTGCGAGCTGCGCTCGCCAGCTTGGGGCTACAAACCGCTGACCAGAAAACAGAAGTTCTTCTGGTCACGAGCAGGAAGACGAGGGAGACCATCACCCTAAGAGCCGGCGATAGTGATATCACGTCGGTCCCCTGCATCCGGTACCTTGGCGTGCACATCGATGCCAAGCTGCGATTCGACGAACACCTTAGAATCGTCAGCGACAAGGCCAACCGGGTTGCGGGGGTCCTGCTAGGTCTGATGCCCAACATTGGAGGTCCGAGAAGTAGTCGGCGTAGGCTGTACGCCAGCGTCATCGACTCAATCCTCCTCTACGGTGCCCCAGTATGGGCGGAGGCGGCGAGGACGCAGAGCTACATACGCCAAGCAAAGTCGATCCATCGACGAGCCTGTCTGCGTGTGATTTGCGGCTTTCGCACCATCTCTCATGATGCCATCTACGTTCTTGCCGGCATACCACCGCTGGCATTGCTCGACGAACGTTCGAGGCTTTACCATCACCGCCTCGAGAACGTCAAGAGCGAAGAACGTGCCAAGACGATTGATGAATGGCAGGGCGAATGGGCCCGCTCGAGGAAGGGCCGGTGGACGCACCGACTCATTCCGAACATCACTCCATGGATCGAACGGAAACACGGAGAAGTGAACTTCCATCTCACACAACTCCTGACCGGTCACGGTTGTTTCAGGTCTTACCTGTGTCGAACCTCGAACGACACAAGCGACTCGTGCCCGGTCTGTTTTCCGGCGGTGGAAGACGTCGAACATGTCGTCTTCCATTGCCCCCGATTCATGGAGGAAAGAGAGGTGCTCCATCGCCTTTTTCAAGGGCCCATGGAGCCTGAGACGTTGGTAGGGTTCATGCTTGCCGCGGAACCCAACTGGCTGGCAGTGTCCTCCTTCGCACACTCAGTCATGACAAGACTGAGGAGCGAAGAGAGGGCCAGAAGAAGACGACCGGACGATGCGGTTTGAAGAAGACGTTGACGACGAAGAAGACGTTGAAGAAGAAAACATCCACGAAGTGAGCATGTAGCTCTAGCCTCTCCCCGCGAAAATGCCTAACGGTGGTCCCGCGGGGAAGAAGAAGAGGCAGAAGAAAAGGATGGGTTTTAGTCGGTATTAGTAGGGAAGCACAACATCCGCCACATAACAACAGTACATATACAACAGTACACTACTCGAGTCCGACATATCCATGCGACAAACATCCGTCGCGTGTCGAATCCGTAAAAGGATTTCCCTCCTTCCCAAAAAAAAAAAAAAAAAAAAACACACACACACACACACACACACACACACAGGACGCCTCGATGGCTCAGTTGGTAAAGGGCTCAGGCCTCTTGCTTGCTGAATCTGAGAGTGTCGTCTAGGGCGTGGGTTCGATCCCCACTGGGGGAAATTTCATTCGTGATTTTTCCCCGGTGTGGTCGAGCCCGTGCCCGAGGTGGAGCGGGTACCACTCAAAAGAAGACCCGGGCTACGTCATCAGCCTCCGAAGCGTAAAAAAACCCCGATCACTGTGCGAGCTGGAAGCAAATAGGATAACCATAAGTAGGAGCCCGAGGCGAGGACACCCAAGGCTGGCAATAGATGGAGCACAACGCTCCCGTGATGAAGTCTGAAGTCAGAAGCGAGAACCACACTCACAAGAGGGCGCCGGATGCGGGAGCCAAGGCTCCGCTGGCGCGCATGATGGCGCCTGAAGCGAGAACCACACTCACAAGACGACAACAGAAAAAGGAGTATCAAAAAAACTCACGGAGACTCAAAGGGTAGCGCCCGAAGCGAGAACCACACTCACAAGATGTAGCCGCCAGAGCAATCGGGCCCTTGCCATCGGCGGCAGAAGCGAGAACCACACTCACAAGGGCACTAGACAGCGAGTTCTAATACTCAACTCAGGAGGAGACGTCAGCAATGTGTGACCACGCAGTAGACGGCTCTGAAAAAGGGGATACGACAATCGAGAGATGGCTTCGCGCAGGATCGGAGGTTCACCAAGTACAAAAAAAGATGAGTCCCTGAACCCCTAATCGTCGCATATCACTATGCGATGGATGGGGGGATGTATGGAAAAACAACGACTAACACAGAAGTAGCAGAAATGCTCAATTAACCCCGGCCTCACCGAAGCAATGCCTAACGGCGGTTACCAGTGAGTGTCCGAATGGGGTGGAGTAGGAAAAAAAAAAAAAAAACACACACACACACACATACATACATACGGACATTTGTTGAGAATTCAATCTAGTTTACAAATATGTAAACCAAATTGTCCTACGAAGTCTGGTTCAAAATCTCGTTTTCGAGCCTATCACAGAGCTTCCTCTATGAGGAAGCAAAAAACATACATGTGTTAGGAATTCAATCTAGTTCACAAATATGTGAACCAAATTGTTTTACGAGGTCTGGTTAAAAAACTCATATTCGAACTCATCACATAGCTTTCTCTATGAAGGAAGCAAAATTTATCTGATCCAATAAAGCCATAGCTATGTACAATGGTGTTATTTTAATTTTGTATACTATTATTACTATTGCTGCTTATGCTATGTACATAGAAACTACCACCAAGGTATATTCGTTACTTAAAGATCTCAAGCTCACTAAAAATATTAATTAATTTCCCTTTTTTATTTTAAGCGAGTATTTGAAAGTTACGTCGAAAAAAGAGTTGGAAACATCTATGGACCACCTAATGGAAAAAAATTAAGCATTTTTGTTGATGACATAAATATGCCTATTATAAATGAGTGGGGTGACCAAGTGACAAATGAGATTATAAGACAAATGATGGAATACAAAGGATTTTATTCGTTAGATAAACCAGGAGATTTTCTATTTCTCGAAGACATAACACTTCTTGCTGCTATGATTCATCCAGGTGGTGGTAGAAATGATATTCCACCTCGTTTGAAAAGACAGTTTAATATTTTCAATTGTACTCTACCATCGAATAATTCAATGGATACAATTTTTGGTAAGTGAAGTACTTGATTAATTATATAATCATTTCGATTTTAGTAGAGAATAAATAATAAATACTCGAATAATGATTACATGAAGTAACATCCATTGTGCTCGTGAACATTTTTAGAAAAATTGTTAAAAGTATTTAATGAGAATTCAAAATGTGTTTAATTTCTCTAGGTGACGTCTGAGCGAGCCATCGCAATTCTCGCATGAGAGCAAGTGAGGCCGCAGGCATATAAGCCAGCCTGCTCTCGCGGTAAACTCGATTTGATCGACTGATCGAACGATAACTTGCTTTGTGAGTTGTTTTGTTCGACGAGGGAGTCGTGGTCGTGAAGTGTATACACTTCAGGTCACCGCGCAACTCGGAGATAGCTTGGTTGGAGAACTCTTTGAGTTTTTGGCACGCCAAGACATCTCTTGGAGTTGAATGGTTGGAAGTCCTGGCCTTCGATCGCCATTACTCTAGCTCGTCGTACAGCAGCGACACACAGGCAGTTACCTCTATGAGTACTTGCGAGCTTGCAAGCTCAAGACAGTTCCTCAGTATCGGCGAAGGCCGAGTAAACTAATTTATATATCAAATAAATTATAAGTTCCCTTTAATCTAAAGTGCTGCGGTAGTAAGAGATCTTTTGTAAAGTATTTTTTGTTAACCAATTATTTTCTTTTTATTTAAACTGCATTCCTTGTACAAGTTTACAAGGAATGCAGTTTCATACAGGGTGATTCAGAAGGAATGTGTAGTTCCTCCGAGGATCAGATAGAGGAGCTCAATCGACAAAAAAAATTTTATGACAAAAGTCTCAAAAATGCGTCAAATGTTTAGAGTAGAAGGTCTATATATTTTTATCAATTTATTAAACTGTTTCTGAGTATCTAACATCATACAATACTTTCAAATGTGACATACGAAAAGGTCGTGAGGTCTGGTTTAAAAAAAATTATTTTTAATTCAAGAACCAAATACTCAGAATAAAAAATTAAGAACATATGAGCAAATACTATTTGTATTGCATTCAATCATATTTGAAAATTTTTATTGAAAACCTTGTTAATCTTTTTTGTCCTCAGGTTCCATTGGTCAAGGATATTTTTGTCAAGAAAGATTTTCTTTGCTAATAGTTGAATTCATTCCACGATTGATACCATTGACTAGAGAGATATGGCAAAAAACTAAAATTAAAATGCTACCAACTCCAGCAAAGTTTCACTATATATTCAATTTAAGAGATTTGTCACGTATCTGGGAAGGAATTTTACGTATTAAAAATCCAGAATGTCCATCCATTGAAACCGTAATAAAACTTTGGGCACATGAGTGCAATAGAGTCATAGCTGATAGGTAATTATGCTTTTATTATAACTAATTTTGTTTTTTCTTTTGCATGATTTTGAGATCTTTTTCAAGAGATCTAGTAAATACTGGCATACGCCTAAAAAATACGGTGAACACGATAACTTATGATAAGATTGTCTGGAACATACGAATGGAAGTTTTTTTACAAGTTTGAAAGATTAGAAAGTGGTAACGTCGAGTTTTTAAAACTATTTTCATTTTTGAATTTGATGTCAACTTGATATCAAAAGATCGGAAAAAACGAAAAATTGTGTTTTTACTCATAAAAAAAGAAAATTAAAAATAAAAGAAGAAAAAATCTTGACATCAGTTCGTAGTTAAATTCTATTAAGGGGACATTCCCATTGCAAATTGTAAAAAAATTCACTTTATAAATTTTTTTTTTTGAAAACTATTAATTTTATTCATTCCGGACCTTTTAGGTATTGTTCCTTTTATATTAAACTACAAAAAAAAATTTTTTTATGGGACTTAAGACCCATTTTGTTGGCTGTAGACGGAATTTGCTGAAATCCGTGTTTCGGCTCTTGCTAGCGATTGAGAGAAAACTATAAGTCTGATCTTCATGTTTAACGTCTCATTTTAATCTTTACAACTTTCTCTAGAAGACAAACCTCTAAAAAATTGATATTTTCAATTTTTACGATTTGGGCACGAGTTTTTCTGAAAAAATGCTCTTTTCGGGGTGAATTCACCCCCATAAAAAAAATTGGGAATGATTTTTTCAACTTTTTAGAGGTTTGTCTTCTAGAGAAAGTTGTAAAGATTAAAATGAAACGTTAAACATGAAGATCGGACTTATAGTTTTCTCTCAATCGCTAGCAAGAGCCGAAACACGGATTTCAGCAAATTCCGTCTACAGCCAACAAAATGGGTCTTAAGTCCCATAAAAAATTTTTTTTTTTGTAGTTTAATATAAAAGGAACAATACCCAAAAGGTCCGGAATGAATAAAATTAATATTTTTAAAAAAAAAATATTTAAAAAGTGAATTTTTTCACAATTTGCAATGGGAATGTCCCTTTAAAAGAAGTATGTTAAATTACAAAACGATCGATCCAGCAGTTTTGAAGTTACCATAAATACTGTGTTACATCCCGAAGTTGGGATTTAACAATAAATTATTTATTGTCTTGTTGCCGTGGTGAAGCGATAATAAAGGAAGACTTAATTATTTGGTCGAAGTTTATATATTATTTTTGATAGTGAGATGGTTTACAATAATATTAATTATTGATAATTAACAAGCAGCATAGTTCACTACAGATCACACACGCATACTCATACTCATACTGTTTGCATCCTAGCTGCTTGGAGTCGTTGGCTGCCTTCGATGTTGCTTACCTGCTGACGACGTTGGCTGCGTGTGATACTCCTTGTCTAGGTGAAGTCTGGATGGAGGCTGGATCACGTAGATGCACTTGCTCGTGTGGTTACAATATTTTTATTCGCACGTCACTCCCGTTGAATATTACAATATTTCAAGTCCCATTGCTGACTACCTGCCTAGGCAGAAGTACAGCGTTGGAAAATACTTTTCGTTGAAAGACTATGAACGTTTGATTACATTTTCGAAAGATTCAAAATCTTAGAGTCTATAGTAACGAATGGCGACTGACTGTACACCGTATAAGAAATCAGAAATCACAAGGCTTGTGCATAATGGCTCGATGTGCGCCTCCCAAAATTGAAGGAACCACAGAGCTCACGATATGTAGCGTGCGATTTCGAAGATAAGAAGGAGAGACTCTTTTCTCGTAGCTTATATACAACTAAATTTACCCCCGCCTTGGCGGTTGCTGCGTACGTCGCGAGGTCGATATGGGTCGATAATTGACACATCTCCTGCACGTGCGCGTATACTAACGGACCACGGGCCCCTCTTTTCCCTAAATCGGTAAAGTCGCGGTCCCCGGAATTTTATAGCTTTTTTTAGCTATTCGTTCATACTCGCGGCAGCGCGTGATAATTCCTTTGCTGTGCAAATTATATTTTCTCAAGAGTTTAATTAGCAGAGGCACAATAAGTGATGGATTCCGGCCACTCAATTCAACATTGTTTACGCTGCCCGCGCGTATCCAAAATTATGTTACTCTCTACCTATCGTGTGTATCATCGAAATTATGCATAGAAGATACGCGTGCTACATAAAATTGTAATACATGTGTAGCCGCTCGCTAGCTGCTTCTCGCAGTTTTATTAGTTTCTTTTATAATTATTTTTTATAGTAAAAGTTTGTATCACGGGTTGTAACAACTGATTCGAAAGTGCAATTGTTCAGGAAATGCTTACAAAGATTTGAATGCACAAAAACATGAATATTATCTTATCTCCTAACATCGTCTATGTCGTTTCTATACAATTAAGGGACATAATCTAGGTGTCTAAAAAATTTTTTTGCAGTTTTATTCTTTATGCTCAATATTAATGCTTGGTTATGTATTGCGGCGGACGGCTGACCCCGGGGTGGGGAAAAGCAGTAAATCACCTGCCGTCGAATAAATTTGATACAGGACCACCTTACTTAGTCGATTACTCCCAGAGGCGATATTGGGCCCGCCGTCAGTGCGAGCTTGCTGTAGACTCGCTGACTCACCATTGAACTCCGGCAACTTCCGCTGAAATCCACAAAAAGAAATGTCTCGAAATAAATAGGCTAGAATGTCAATTAAATATGATACTTTATTTAATTCATGGCCCGATTGGCGGGAAAACCACTTCAGATTGTCCAACGGGCGATTATTTACAATACTACGCGACGAGGCCCAAGTTCGACCTAATTTTACTTCTAACTTTGCCCACCAAGGGTGCGCACAGCGCTCGCGTTGATCGTACCTCGCGATGCGAGCCTAATCGGCCGAGTCAATATGGTGGATTGCACGCGCGATCTATGCGACGATGGCGAGTGAACGTGTACCGGCGCGACGTAGCACTCGTGCGCTGATCTGCTGTTGCGGGCGATCTGCCCTGATGCTACCGACCCGGCAGTCGCGTCGACCAAGAAACGCCAGAAAAATCTTATAAACTAACCCCAAACCTTCGGTGCCTCTGCGTTGGATCGGCTCCACTAGTCCGGACATCGATTATCTGCGTGCGACGACGAGATGCGGTGTTATGCCCTCATCTGGGCGACGATGTTGAATTGCTCTCTGTACTTATGCACTGACTCGCACACAGGCCCAACTGGGCGAAACTTGCCTCATGGGCGAATAACCTGGCGAGCACACACGGAAAGAACAAGCCCTTCTGGGCGACAACTAATCTGCGAGGTATTCGAGAAATCGCGGCTCGATGTCTGCATATCTTGTGCCCCATCACAGTATATAGAATTAACACTATGATTATATTAATATTAATAATTAAACTTTATTAGATGTTCTCAGTATGGTAGCTCGAGACTTTCTGATCGCGAATACTATCAAATTATATTGTATAATAATCTGCCGTTGCCAAGCGGTCGATGTTGGCGCGGAGGCATTCGGTTGTCTCGCTACATTACCTCCCTGGGCAGTGTTCATGGAACCATCTTGAAAAAGAATTTGTTTGTCTTCAAAGCGACAAGTGATGTTGAAAATATATGCACAGTCGACCGAAACTGTTTAAAGCTTATCTCGAATTTTCAAAGTCACAGTCTTCGTGTCTCTCTTAACGACTTCATATGGACCAGTATACGGTGGCTGCAGAGCTTTCAAAAACATGCCTTCCTTTAAAAAGACATGACTACAGTCCTTTAGATTTTTATATACAAACACAACCGGGTTGCCTTGCGCAGATGCAGGAATGGGCTTCAGATGTGACATGATTTTTCGTAGGGATGACAGGAGACATCGTGGGTCACATTGACTCGCTGTCGAAGAATCTAAGTCGAAAAATTCTCCTGGAAGACGGAGTGTTTCTCCGTGTACAAGTTCAGCTGAGGTCGCCTTCAAGTCGTCCTTGAAAGATGAACGAATGCCCAACAACACGAGAGACAAGGATAAAGCCCAGTTTACCCTTGATTGTGCCATGATCGCAGCTTTTAGTTGACGGTGAAGACGCTCGACCATGCCATTAGATGATGGATGCCAACTTAATGTTGGGTTGTGCTTCACGCCGAAAAACTTCAAAAATTCTTGGAATAGATGTGAAGGGAATTGAGCTCCTCGATCAGAAGTGATTACCCGAGGAAAACCAAACCGTGAAATCCAGCAAGTCAAAAAAGATTGAATGACCGTTTCTTTGCTATTATCTGTCATAGGATGCACTTCTGGCCATCGAGTAAATCGATCTATGACCGTAAGACAATATCTGAATGACTGTGAAGACGGAAAAGGGCCAATTATGTCTATATGAATGTGTGCAAAACGGCCTATTGGTTGCTGAAAAGTTCCAAGAGCAGATCGCACATATCTTGACACCTTTGATTTTTGACAATCTAGACAAGCTCATGCCCAAGTGCGGCAATCCTTGTAGCTCGAACTGTGTAGTAGATTGAAAATGTGATGACGATATGCTACGGGAAGAATGGTCGAGATTTGCCAGTTGACGTGTCGCAGAAAATCTTGATCTCAGTACCGGGGACGAGTGTCTGTTCAAATCGAAGCAAAGATTCATTATTTTCAAGAAACTCACGTAATTCTTCATCACTTTCTTGAGCTTTTGATAATACTGTAAAATCCAGTAGCTGTGTAATGTCACTAATTCGCGAAAGAGAATCAGCGACAACGTTCTCGGGGCCTTTAATGTACTGGATGTCAGTTGAGAATTCCGCAATAAATGAAATTTGATGTAATTGAATTGGCAGAGCTTTACGCGATTTTGTTGAAATGCATGAATTAACGGCTTTTGATTTGTGCAGATGAAATCGAACGTAATGTTTACAGAGAGCCCAAGCTCCCGGTATAAGCAAGTCTGTACTGTTCGAAGTTCAGACGATTACTGAAGTAGCGAATTAATAAATTAAAATAAAGCGATTTATTCGCGTGAAAATTAATGAATAATAATTGGATTAAAGTTAGGGCTGCACGCACGCTTGCAATAATAACAATTGACATTCGTTCGCTTACTCGTCGATGACAAACAAAGTCGCTCGCTGGATCCACTCGTACAGTGTAGTTGCTCGACGTGGATCCGCATTGATTCGCTCGCACGCAAGTTCACAAACACAGTTCGACGCTCGGACATAAAGTAATGATTCGCACGCTACTATAATCGATCTTAGGCTGCTCCATTAATTATTATCGTCTGCTAGTCGCACTTGAAGTCCAACGAGCCACACCAGTTACTTTTCGCTAAATTCAAATTCGTGCTTAACGCGTAAATTATAAATCAGCGTATACCACATAAAAAAATTCATTTTACTTGTATACGGTTTTTTTACGAAGCGCCATTTTGATGCCTACCTCGTTGAATTTCGATATTAAAACTACAGGACTTTTAATATACATCCGATTGACGCAAGAATTATGTGTTAGACCAATGAATCAAATCACTTTCAGCTTTGAAATTTAGGTCAAAACATTTTTTTTCTCGTGTTTTCTTTTGTTCAGTTTTGAACAACTTTTTAACTTCAACTTTGAGTTTGATTCTAAGACCGGATTCTGAAAGAGAAATATATTTTACATAAAAAACATGAACTTTATAATTGTTTGGAAAATTTCAAATTTTGAAGATATTCGTCTGAATATGTTAATCAAAAACCCTGGACAATTCTAGTGTAAATTATGCAATATTATATAATGAACTCATATTCTAAAATAATTTTGATTTCAAAATATTTTCATTCTATCATTACTTTAAATTGTCTTACAGATTCATTACTGGTAGTGATAAAGAATGGTTTAAAAATATGTTGCTACAAACGGCAAAAACTTTTCTAGGTGTTGAATTCAGTAATTGTATTAAAACAGAATCTTATTTTGTAAATTTCATGAGAGATCCACCTGAACCAACTGGCGATGAACCAGAAGATTTTGTATTTGAAGCCCCGAAAGTTTATGAAGAAGTAACAAAGTAATATCCTTTAATACAATATTTTTGTTATAAAAAGCTATTCTTAAGAAGTTATAGTATTATGAATAATTCTATTGTAAATGTGATGCTTTTTACTTTTTTAATGTGAAACATTTTTATCGGCGTTTGGCATGAGGGATAAACCCGTAAAAAACGAGCGTCCGTCCGTCCGAGCGAGCGCAACTTTGGTAGTGTAAGTGTCGATACAGCGTCGGTTTGCGCTGTGCGCTGCTATGGGCTGCCGCAATTTAGTTGACATAATTTTATGCAATAATAACTAGAAAATGCTTACAAGATGATATTAGAGCACTTCTCTCTTGAAGTGCTCACGAGTGCTTGCCGCTCGTGTATTAAAAACGCTCGGATCTTACTTGAGACACTGTGTGTGGCCTCACTCACATCGCCTGCCGCGCAGTGCGTTTTAAGGGGACAAACCAGTGTTAAAAGCTTAACTAATAATTATGACAATAAAAATGCATTAATTAAGTTTCGACAAATGTAACTTTTTCCCATGTTTTTTTGCTTCATTTTGAATGAAAAAAACATAATAGAAGTCCAGGGTATCAATGAAGCATCAAAGATACCTAAAACATCTTTTCAGCTTTGAAAACACTTTACCGCGGAGTTTTATGAAGAGTTTTTGACCAATTTTTATGGTTGACGGCTTAAAATCTCTGTCAAAAGATTCTCCTCCACTTAAGTATAATTTTGAATTTTGAAAATTTGAAAAATGTCTTACAAACATTTTTATGACTATAAATGTTAAAAAAATCAAATAAAGCTAAAATTCCATACGTAAAAAAGCTTAAAATGACAAGTAAAAAAAAAATTATTGACTTATATGAAATTCTGTTACACTTGAGTGGAAGGGGATACTTTTAGGAAAATTTTAAGATATCTACAATGAAGATTGAAAGATTGGTAAACTCTTCATAAAACCCTGCGGTAAAATGTTTTTAACGCTGAAAAAATGTTTTAGGTATCTTTGATGCTACATTGATATCCTGGACTTCCATTATGTTTTTTCCATTCAAAATGAAGCAAAAAAAACATGGGAAAAAGTTACATTTGTTGAAACTTAATTAATGCATTTTTATTTGCATAATTATCAGTTAAGCTTTTAACACTGGTTTGTCCCCTTTAGTATGACTTACCTGTACTATTTGCATAAGCTTAAGTGCGAATTAAGCGGAGTAATTATTTTATTATTATTATTATCTCTGTACGGACGTACCATTTATTGAAAACGTACAGAGATCAGGGCAATATGGGAATCGAATCACTGGACTTTATGAGAAATGATAGTCGATATGATTTTTGTTTAACGAATAAATTGATGTTATTATTGACAAAGAGAAAATGCAAATTACTAAATACTGTTACATATGCCGATAGCGGCGTTATAACAAATAAAGATAAGTTATTTTTACCCTTGTTCCTGAGATGTAGGGATAATAAAAGAGGACTATTCTTGGTAGTAGT
Source organism: Trichogramma dendrolimi (assembly GCA_034770305.1). Classification (NCBI taxonomy): domain Eukaryota; kingdom Metazoa; phylum Arthropoda; class Insecta; order Hymenoptera; family Trichogrammatidae; genus Trichogramma; species Trichogramma dendrolimi. The sequence goes on from JAPMIB010000023.1 coordinate 1,790,650, forward strand.
TTATATTATAATTTGCATCGGGCATGGTTTAAAACAATAATATTTGTTAACACTTGTTAGTGCACTGATTGTACACTACTAATACCGACTAAAACCTTCCTCTTTCTCCTGCCCGTTTTTTTCCACGATACCACCGTAAGACATGACTTTTAAGAGAGAGGTCATCGCTCTGTACGAGCTCATCTTCGTGTTGGACCGTGATCAGACTGAAGTTGGATAAAGGGGTCAGTTTACTTCTCCATGTTTTCTCCTTGATGCACGGGGTGACATTCCATATGGGAAACGACATTCCACGTGCACGCCCATTGAGCCTGCCGGGGTCTCCAGTATTCTGGTATCCTCCTCCATCGCGGTATCCTTGCAAAAACGCTCATAAAGCCTAAAGCACTCGTCGACAAGAATAACCAGCGGAGGAGTGCTAGTGAAAACATCAAAGATCACCTCAGCCAAAGATCACCGAGAAGAGCACCCACCATCCAAGCGGCTTTATCGGTAACAACTGTGGCGAGTGCAATGTCGTCCACTAAGTCGATAACTGATACCCTTTCTAGCAAGTTCAGACTCAAAATCTTATTGTACATGGCGTTTCAGAGAATGCGCAAAGCATACGAAGGGACACAAATAGCCGCTGCGCCTTTTCCGACCACCTTGCATCCGAGTTGGTTGGGTTAAGTGCTAACAGGGAGCTTAATTAATTTTAATTTTTCAATTACAGTACTCGGCTGTAAAAGTGAAAAAAAATTTTTTTTAAGAACACACATGATAACCCTTTTCAATACCCTATTTGAAAGTATTTTGTCCAGTTAGATACTTAGAAACAGTTAAGTACATTAATAACGAGTCTTTTGACCTCCAACACAAGCTTTAAACACGTCTAAGCTACTTGTCGTAGAAATCCAAGAGCGAGCGTCAATCTAATGTAGCCTACAAGGTTTCATTTTGTTCGATAGGCAATTGGTCATGGTTTCAACCAAAAGCTAGCCATAAGATGAACTGTAGCTACTTATGTGTACAATTTTCTAGAATTTAGTATTCATTTTTCATCATTTTCCATAAATTAATTTCACTTTGCTATATGTACAAGTAGCTACAGTTCATCTTATGGCTAGCTTTTGGTTGCAACCATGGCCAATTGCCTATCGAACAAAATGAAACCTTGTAGGCTACATTAGATTGATGCTCGCTCTTGGATTTCTACGACAGGTAGCTTGGACGTGTTTAGAGTTTGTGTTGAAGGTCCAAAGACTCGTTATTAATGTACTTAACTGTTTCTAAGTATCTAGCTGGACAAAATACTTTCAAATAGGGTATTGAAAAGGGTTATCATGTGTGTTCTTGAAAAAAAAATTTTTTTTTACTTTTACAGCTTTAGTACTGTAATTGAAAAATGAAAAATAATTTAGTCCCCTGTTAGCCCTTAATTGTCGGATCTAGGATAAATCAAAAATCTCTTGCTGCTTCCGATGTTGGGATTTTAACCATGTGACGGCCCGATGTGAAGGTCCAGATTGCATAAAATGTTGCCAACGCTACGGTCTGGAGGTAAATATGACAAAGACCTGGCAGAACGAGCCCTCCTGTCTGAGTCTGAGTTGTCCACTCGCCAGTAAGCACCTGCATAGGTACGGCGAGGCCGCTCAAGACCTCCTAATGTAATAAATGAGAGAGATGAAGATCGATGTGACGACCCTGTGAGAAAGAGACCCAGAGGTATGTCTCGGAGCCTTAGCCGTATCGCCCGCTATGTATGTTAGACACTGCGGGCAAGATCCCATAAAGTATTATGGTTGGCTTATACATGGCTGGAAGCATATACCGAGGGTCCTGCTGGATTGACACACTCACATTTTGGATTCTGCAAAGGACGATCAACTATCGATGCCATACAGAAAGTTCTCAACATCGCCAAAGCGACCATTAATGGTAAAAGATATTGCGATGGCACGAAAAAGTACTGCGTCATCGTCACCCGGGACGTCAAAAACGCCTTCAACTCAGCGCGCTGGAATTATATCCTACGCATCCTAGAGAAGGTACGAGCCCCAGCATACCTTGACCATCGGCAGCTATTTGAGCATCAGCTATTTAAGCTATTTAAAAGTGTGGCTTGCACAACGAACATTTGTGGGTAATGTTATATCACGATAGCCACGTTATAAGCCTCTCAGTAGTCGCGCCTACAACTAGGCCACCTGCACCAAGCACATGTATGCGCGAAGAACCACGATTACGTAACGACGCATCGGGCGGTTATGCGTGGAGGCGGCCACGAGCTATGCTACGGGAAGATTGGAGTCCCCTCGGACAGATAAGACTCAATCGCTACTTGCACGGCAAAACAGCTAAGTAAATATTTAACGGTAAAAAGTCATGCCTATGTGACTTGCTAACCAACGGATTTTTGGAACCGACAACGTACGTTCACCTCAGGTAACTGCCCGAACAAAGAGGGGCCTATACTCGATTAATCTACACACATCCGAAGCAGGAAGATTTCTAAGAAAAAGCATCTGTGTACGAAGCAGTACACCTGTGCACCCGCACTTACGAACGGGGATAAGAACCACGCTGGGTAGCGTTTCCGAGAAATCCGAAGATCATCTAAGTTACACACCGGATCTGTAGCCCGTGCATGAGTTAACTGCGTATTACGCTATTGATTTAGGTGAGAAGCAAGCCATGGGATTCCTGGAAGCGTCAATCAGTGAGGAAATTCCTGAACATCGGCCCACGCATCAATCAATAGGAAGTATCGATAAAAATTCTCAAAAAAGGAGGACACGAGAGAGATCTTCCCGAGACTTCCGATACAGTGGAATTACGCCAGTTACGCGGCAGCAGTCAGTCGAGTAGAGTCTAATAGTTAGTCGAGTAGAATCAGTTCGGAAGTGAAGTAAAAAGTTGTAAGTGATATCAACAGCCAGCCGTCAACGCAGCATCAGCCTTTCACCAGGGACCAACAGAGCAGCGGACCAACACCGATCTACCCAGCAACAGCAGCAGCAGCGATTAATTGTAAGAATATTAATACAGTTGTGTGTAATGTAACATAAAATTTGTTTGTTTTCATTTCTCTCCTATACCTTGCTCTCTTGCACTCGTGCTCGCCTGACAAGCAAAGATGCGCGCAATAATGATAGCGATAGATAAATAAATTAATTAGTAAATGTTTGGCTAAAAGGTCATAACAATAAGGTTACAAAACTTTCATGGTTGAAATCTAAATCCATTTGAGAATTTTTATCTCTTAGCCTCTCGTAATCATTTATACCTGATACACAATCATCGCTATATTTTAAATATCAAAGTTATAGTTATGTTTGAAATATGATGTAGTCCCTAATTTCTACGTCATATTCAGTTAGATAAATACCAAATTCCTTAAAGACTTTTACGAAATTGGAGCTATTATCTGCTATAGAAGCAACATTTTTATCGTTGCTCAAGTTGTATGATGTATAACTGTCATTTAATAAAGTTGCAATATTGTCCAAAAAATACTTCCCTCGAAATCGTCTTTAAGTTATAGCAGCTGATTGTCTTTCAACGTACGCATAACAAAATTTTAGACGCTCCAGCTTTACTCACTAGTGCCATTGACTTGATAATTCCGGAAATGATCGTAAAATCTATTCGCGGTGATACATTTTTGCTCGACGATTACGTCCATGGTGATGTTTGTGTGCTTACTTTCATCACGCCTGCTAATTTGAAAGTACTTCGCCGTTGCGAGATTTGGCAAGGCAACGCCATCTTTTACGTTGTATCCGCAATTTTCGAACAGCTCTATACACGGCCACTATAAGGACCACCTCACCCCTCTTATGTACGTCCTCAACACGCATAAAACGCTTCACGTATGTATTCCTGGATACAGAGTTGCACAGCTGCTTCTTCTATTTTGCTCAATGCATTTGGCGTCTCCTTCAAGAATTTGGCTTTCAAATACTCTACCAGACAGACGAAGAATTTGTCTTGCAAGTACGTCATTGGATCGTTTTTGCGTTCGTACCAGTTACCGGTATTTTTTACGCTTATACGAAGTTGATCAAGTCACCGCACTATAAAAACAATGCCTTTGTTCTTCAACCGCTACTTTTCTACTTCGAAAATACTTGGATTGGTACTAACGGACTTAAGACGAAATTGCCGCTGTTCCCTTACAAACTGTGGAATAATTATGACATTGTTCTTAGCGACAACAATCGCACGAACAATGGCGTTGAGGCCCGGCACCGTGGTTTCAGCCAAAAGATTCACAAGAGCCATGAGAGTGTTTTGAAATTTTTGAAATGCTTCCCGGTTGAGCAGAGAATGCAAGAAGACGTGATTTGAGTTCTTAAGTGTGGAAAACTTGTTCGCGCTCGCAAGCGTCGCTCCGAAGATTTTGAGCAGTGTTTACAACGTTGAGTTGCCCTTTATACAAAATCTGATGTTCTAATATACTCAAGTTCGGTTGCTGTTAGTGTATTTTTCAGTTTTTTTACGACACGTTGATTTTCGTTTTGTGTCTTTTGTTCACTTGTTAATTTCATTGTTTATTTGTGCTGTGACAGCCTCATGTGCGTATTCTTTTGTTTAAATTGTTGGCTGTTCTCCTGCTCCTCAACATCCTCTACATCTTACTGTCGACTGTGAGGTCCTGCTGTCAGGCTTGCCTCTTGAGTCGTCCCTTACCGACAGCACCATCCTCGATAAAATCCTCTCGAATATAGGACTGCCACAGCAGACCCGCTTTATAACGCGCCCAACGATCTGGAGCCCAAAAAATCAATGCAAAAATCTAAACAGTGGTCATACTCGTTCTCTGGTATTTCAGTGCTCCTCACCGGTCGTGCGCGATACCATCATCTCTCACTCTCATAAGCTGTCGAATATTCGAACCCAATCACTCTTCAATACGGATGGAGAAGGTAATCTCTCTCTACAAACACTTTGGCCAAAGCCAGTACATTTGTTGTACACCAAAGCACTTTCACTGTCTCGGGAGTCAAGATATCCCAAACCATTTGTTCGTAACCTCACCGTATTCATACGCAAGCTACCCAATTTCCCAACCATTCCCATTCTTTCAGAAAATGACCTTGAAATTCATCTACCTTCTATAACGTAATACCTATTCTTCAATCACACTCAGAGAGAACCTATTTAATGTACACCTAATCATTTGCACCATCTCCGCTTCATCCAATCATTCATATTCATCAAGTATTAATCTTACGCTGTACTGCTGCTTAGAATAATTTTTGCCACTTATGCCTTTCTTGGAAGTAATGATTTTGTTTTCTATTGGTGATATATATTAATGCTACACTATTGCTATATTATTGCTATATTACTGCTAAGCTATTGTTATATTGTTGCAAAATTGCTGCTACATAAATGATTATTATAGCACATTATTGTATTTTTTACATTGTATTTGTCACATTGACGCACTTGAGCTAGACAGGGCTCCCTAAGGCCGAATAAAGGTATCTATCTATTTATCTATCTATCTCTTATCGCACCCTGAGCGGAGCGACGGCTCGGTGTGGAACATAGTCTTACGAACGCACGCTATAATGCGGCAAATGCGGAACTAATTGTTTATTACTCAAGGCTACCCCCTATTTTAAGTAAGCCAAGTCTAATCAGTCATGTAGCATTAATTAGTCAGTCAGAACCTTAAATAAACCTCTATAAATTGATTTTAAAAAACCAAATACGACTATTTCTTAGCTATCCATCTACTTCTCGTCCCACATAGAATAATTTATTTACCTAAATTACCCGTTCTGTTAGAACAGATTATTTTACGAAACTTGAACATATAAACCGTCAATTAAAGTTTGTTTTTTGACACTCAAATAATTTTAGTAGATAACTCTATTGCAAATAGCTTCAAATAAAAGTTCAATCAGTGTTTTGCTTGTTGAGTGGACGTATAACGACGTTTTAAAGAACTTTTTTGATTGATATAAAAAATAAGTGTTTCGAATTTCACTCTCAATTCGCGTTAGGCTGTTTACTAGGGCAACGAGTAGGGATGAGTAAATGAATTAATACTGTGATTTATAATATATAAGTATTAAATATTTACTGTTAATTTAGTTAAAGTATTTATAATAAAGCACGTTGAGAATTGATGTGCGCTCTGCGCGTCGTTTAGGAAAAAACAGACCCCCCCTGGTGAGCTGTACAGCCCCATTTCTGTGCGGGGATAAGGAGATGTACATAGATGTACAAAAGCAGATTCCGCAAGTACATATACAAAGATTTTGAAACAATAAGTCAAACTTATTTTGAATTTACAATTGAAAAAATTTTATGTGCAAGTTAAGATTGATATTCTAAATTATTATTCAAGTGTATTGGTATATATTAAAAAATCATATACTTTATTTACAATATTATTCATAATTTCAGTGTTAACACCGTGATCGCAAGAGTAGAATCATTTATCAATCAATTCAATGAATTTATTCGTGGTATAACCTTAAATTTGGTTCTTTTTAATGATGCTCTTGTTCATTTATGGAAAATTTCAAGAATTCTTGGTGCTGCTCGTGGAAATGCAATGTTGGTTGGAATTGGAGGTTCAGGAAAACAATCACTAACTCGACTGGCTTCATTTATGGCTGGGTTTAGTTTTTTTCAAATAATTTTAACAAGGTTTAGATTGAAATTTTATTATAACAGAGAATTTAATAAAATTTTTAATGAGACTTTTTTTTTAGAAATTATAATATTCAAAATCTAATGGAAGATTTACGTTATCTTTATCGATTAGCTGGAGCTAACGGTAAAGGAGTTACTTTTATTTTAACGGATAATGATATTCGAAATGAAGAATTTTTAGAGTCTATTAATAATATTTTAAGTGTTGGGGAAATAGCAAATTTATCCAAAAGATGAATTAGATATATAAATTTGATGATACCTTAATGAGAAAGAGATCCCAATCTATTGCCTACTAAAGATAATCTCTACGATTATTTTATTACCAAAGCTAGAAACAATTTACATATTGCTCTTTGTTTTTCACCTGTAAGTTCTTACTTTTTTAATTTCTTATAAATAAATGTCAGATTTTGATTTAATCGATTACACAAAAATTTCAATTTTCTATATTTCTTGGATCACCTGTGACGTGAAGTATATAACTTTCTGAACAGCATAAAATCCCATGTACATTATCACCCAATCATTTCTGCTATATCTAAGTGATAAATGAGGAAACTTATCGTATCGTAGTTCAGTCAAAAAACGTTAGAACGAGAAAAACCATTAGAAATATCTTTACCAGTTCTCTAAAGCTATATAAATTATAAATAAGTTCATTTATTTATTCACCAATTTTTATTAGCAATTCAAGAATAAAAAAGCCATATTTTTTCCTGTAGACTTTTTCTATTACTAGTTAGTAGAAGGACTTGTAGAAATATTTTGGATGGACGGATTTGTAGGGTTAGGCAAGAATTTTCAATTCTTGCTGTTTTCTACGTGCATTATTTTCGAAGGTAGGGCCATTTCTGAGATGAAATGGGCAAGTCTTTTTTAACGGCCGTTTATATACATTAGACTGGAAGCAAAAAAAAAATTTTTTTTATTTTTCCCGGACCAAACAGAAAAGTGATCTATGAACCAAAAAAATAATCTGTGCAAAATTTTAGCTCATTTAAATTGAGATAACCCGTGCCGCCAGTAGCTTGAAGGTTTTTAATTTTGATTTAAATTAATTTTTACCGCTTCTTTATAGCAATATTCAAATGGCTCTATAGCCGTTAATTCGTAAGCAAATAAAGATTCAAACCCGTCAAATTACAGGTCTTAAAAATACCTTTAATTTGCCTATTTCAAAGTTTTGGTTGCTTCAAAATTAACTTCTGTAGAGCCGTTTAAATATTGCTAAAAAATGGAAAAAATTGACATTTTTTTAGTTTTCTAATAGCTGTGGTTCACTCGGAGAAACACCACTTTTTCCTAAACTCCGGGGTATTTTTTTAGTAATAAGCTAGAAAATGACGTAGGTTTCGACCGGAATATTGCATTCTAGCCCCTTATCGCGACATTTGAAATATTCAATTTTTTCGTATTTTTTTTTGCTTTCATCCATCTAATGATCATACGCTTTTTATTGCGAGGACATTCACAAAATACTGAAACATTTTCCAAATACTACTGATTATTAAAAGCATCTGAAGACCCATATCTTCAGCCCCCGAGCGGATCGATTGCGAGTTGTATCGAGACTGAAGCTAATTATTTATGTTCATTTTCAAAACTGACACAAAGGCTCTACGTTAGTGGAGGAAGCTACCGGTGTTTTATAATTTGATCCGATTCAAACGCGTATGTGCGATTAGTCATTCACTTCCAACCATCATTCTACTCTTTCGTTTCTTAGCTTCAATAATTATTAATTAATTACAAAAAATTATAATAGTAATAATTACTGTTATCTTCCATTTTATAAACAAATTGTACCATTCACTAACACTTTATCGCATTGCGTCTCATTCATAGGATCATTAAGAAGAAAGGATAAACTATTGGATAAGTATATTACTTTAAAGTATTAATAATCTTTAAATTTACTCAATAATATAACATAAAATATCGGCTTATTTATGGCGATATCACAAAAGACCTTTATATAACCTAGAATAATCTTATATAATGTTTGCGTGTGTTCAAGCGGGTGTCGGCCGCAAGGCTCTGTATGTGTGTGTGTGTGTGTGTGTGTGTGCTCCGAAATTGCTTTGTCGTGACTGGCGTACAGCGCGACCCCTTGTGATCGCGAGCAGTTCAGTTCGGCTGTGACGCTGAGAGAGGCAAGACCTCGAGATACAAATGAACCTGTGAGCGACGCTTGTACACATCAATTAACCCCCAAATAGTAATAAATACGCGAGGATATTTCAATTGAGTAAAATTAAGTGCTGTGTATTTACTTTCTCTTCCCCATTGCCCATTACCACTGACCGCATTCTATCTGTCGATAGCCGACTCAAGGAAGAATCGGAGTCACAGAAAATGTAACATATAGAGAATTGAATAAAATGACCTTAAAAAAAACTCAAGATGTATTCGAACGTAAAATTTTCCGCTCTTTTCAAATCTGCAATAAAAAATGGGGGTCACCGTACAAAAAATCAATTTTGGTTCGCTGTAGCTTAGAGGTTATGTTCGAAGTCAAATCCAAGGTCACCATTTGTTTTCTCGTCGACAAATACGTGGAATATGATGTTTTCAAAATTTTTTGGGGATTTGTAGGAATTAAAGGAAACTTTAGTATAGTTAAGCTCGAAATAGCGATTCCATTTTTCAACTTCGTTAATGATTATATTCTTAATTTGGCTATAGATTTAGCTCTGAGGCACTTATAAGCGCGTTAGGGGGCTTAAAAAATGGGTATTGCGATGCTTTTAATAATCAGTAGTATTTGGAAAATGTTTCAGTATTTTGTGAATGTCCTCGCAATAAAAAGCGTATGATCATTAGATGGATGAAAGCAAAAAAAAATACGAAAAAATTGAATATTTCAAATGTCGTGATAAGGGGCTAGAATGCAATATTCCGGTCGAAACCTACGTCATTTTCTAGCTTATTACTAAAAAAATACCCCGGAGTTTAGGAAAAAATGGTGTTTCTCCGAGTGAACCACAGCTATTAGAAAACTAAAAAAATGTCAATTTTTTCCATTTTTTAGCAATATTTAAACGGCTCTATAGAAGTTAATTTTGAAGCAACCAAAACTTTGAAATAGGCAAATTAAAGGTATTTTTAAGACCTGTAATTTGACGGGTTTGAATCTTTATTTGCTTAAGAATTAACGGCTATAGAGCCATTTGAATATTGCTATAAAGAAGCGGTAAAAATTAATTTAAATCAAAATTAAAAACCTTCAAGCTACTGGCGGCACGGGTTATCTCAATTTAAATGAGCTAAAATTTTGCACAGATTATTTTTTTGGTTCATAGATCACTTTTCCGTTTGGTCCGGGCAAAATAAAAAAAATTTTTTTTTTTGCTTCCAGTCTAATATACATATAAACTTGAAATTTTTATAATGAATTTTTTATACATTTCAAGCATTTTTTTATTCAATCCAAACCAACTGGCTGTCATATGCATCGTTGATTTTTCACGATAATGTTGCGCTGAAACTTCGTGAATTTTACGAAATTCCGTAATTATTTAAATAAAAGACGTTGACAATGATTTGGACAATGAAGAGGAAAATCAAGAAAAAACCTCTCTTTATTCAATAAGCGATGATGTGAGTGAAAAGTTAGCTCAGAGCTATACAACGACAGTAACAGCTCTGGTGTATGCACACATCGTCAGGGAGAGATCGACAAAAAGCAAGCCGCAAGAAACAAAAACGAATCATAACAATGATAAACAAACGTAAACGATAAATCGATTACGTGAGTTTTGGAACGCGCATATGAAAGTTTGAATCAATTCTCGAGCAGGCCGGCAGATGTATTTTACGAATCAACCCCATCTTACGCGATATTAATCAAATACCGAATTGCGTGCTTTGCTCTTGCATCTCAGCTAACCGTCTTCAGCTGCCTGTGAATGTGCGTAAAATATATATGACAGTTTAGGACTGTACAATAAAGTCGAAAATAGAATAATTTTCAACAGTCTACCAGAATATATTCTTAATTCTAGATATTTTTTAGTTTAATGAAACAAACTTAAGGGGACCTCCTTCCTCCAATTTGAAAAAAAAATGTTTTTTCAAAGATTTTTTTTAATATGATAAAACGACGTATCTTAATGAAACTTTTTATACATATTTTATTGACCTTATACTACATAAAAAAATTTTTTTACAATTTTTAGCCATCCAATGTTGTCTGCTACAATTGCTTTGCAAGAATACGAAAAAAATCGCGCTGGAACGATTAAGAAAAAACCATTAATTTTATTACCCTGAAATTTTAACACAATAACTATCTATCGTACTACTCAGAATGAACTAGAATGAAAATCATCGGTTAAAAAATAAAGAAATGGCGACGTTTTTGAAAATCGAACTTTTTTTTTTGGTGAAAATTGCTTATGTCTCTAAAAATATAATGATTTTGTCCATTCTAGTTTATTCTGAGCAGTAATATGGACAGATTATTGTGTTAAAATTTCAGGGTGATAAAATTACTGGTTTTTTCTTAATCGTTCCCGTCACGATTTTTTTTCGTATTATTATAAAGCAATTGTAGCAGACGACACTGGGTGGCAAAAAATTATAGTAAATTTATTTTATATAGTATAAGGTCAATAAAGTATGTATAAAAAAGTTTCATTAAGATATGTCATTTCATTCTATTACAAATAAATCTTTGAAAAAACATTTTTTCTTTTTAATTGGGAGGAGGGAGGTCCCCTTAAATTTTTCACTAAAAAAACTGCAAGGGCGTTATTCACAAATTTTCAAGACTTCATTAAAAAGCTGGGACTTTCTTCAAAGAAGCATGATCTACTAATACCCACTTTTTTCTTTCAGTCAATAAAGTATGATAATAATAAATAAAATTATGCAGAGAAACCATGATAAATATTTTTTTCAGGTTGGTGAAAATTTTCGCTCTCGAACTCTTAAATTCCCTGGAGTAATATCTGGATGCACAGTGGACTGGTTTTCTCCATGGCCTAAAGATGCATTAAGAGCAGTTAGTTTTCATTTTTTGAATGAATATAAAGTGATGTGTTCAACTGACGTTAAAAACCAATTAATTGAAGTAATGGGGGAAGTTCAAATTCAAGTCAATGATACTTGTATAGAGTATTATAATAAATTTCATCGAAGATCCTACGTTACTGCTAAATCCTTTTTATGCTTCATTCAAGCATATAAATTGATGTACAAACGTAACCTTGAAAGCATTAATGCATCAGCATCAGGAATGAGTAAGGGATTAAATAAACTTGTAGATGCTGCTGCTCAAGTAGATGAGTTACGTAAAGTATTGGTCCAAAATCAACAAAATATTGCTGTGAAAAATACTCAAGTTGAGACTGTGAGTATAAAAAGTTAATATATTAGAAAATCAAATTTTTGAATTGTATTGTGTGTTCGGGTATAAGACATTCCATTTTTCTTTTCAAGTTCATGAAATAGAAAGATTGAATATTGAACACTATTTTCCATGCATTAAATTATTGCAATAAATTATTAATCGATTCCAATAATAAATATTCACATCAGCTCTCATTACTACAACAAACCCGCTTTATACACATTTTCACGTGAATTGTCATTGCTCTGAATTTTGAAAATACAAATTATTAAAGTCGATTATTTTAACCTACTTCCTACATAACTGACTCTCACAATTTGCTCGGGTTACTTCGAGTGACGATACCTCTTAACACGTCGCACCTAAATATATTATTTTCACCCTAAACTCAACTTTTAAACAGAATGCTATGAATATCTTAAATTAATTAATGTCATGTTCGGGATATATCATTCAAACAACTGGATTCGTATAAGTTAATATACTATAGTATCAAAAACCCGCAGATCACACGCAAGTAGGCACGTCGATGGATCGACGCCGCACGACGGACGCAGTCATGCGCCTTTACTGCCTCACTCCATGCCAGGGCACCGTAGAGAAGGATCGAGTTGACGACACTGGCATACAGCCTACGTCGACTGCTCCTTGGACCTCCGATGTTGGGCATAAGACCCAGCAGGACACCTGCTACCCGGTTTGCCTTGTCGCTGACAATGCGAAGATGCTCCTGGAATCGCAGCCTGGCGTCAATATGTTATTATATGCTGCGCTGTTATAACAGCAGCGCACACTTTTTGTTTATTTATATAATATGTAAACAAGCCGCTAGGGGGCGAACTTGTAAAAGCTCGTAACCCTAAAACGAACGGTGGCTGAAAATGCTTATTATCCGAGTCGAAATAAAGCTCCGGCATGTTCCGGGTTGAACACAAATACCTGATTTTCATTGATTGAGAAACGGGTTAGCCATTCTACCTGAAAAGTAAGTTCATTGCTTACTTTTCAAACAGACGGCTAAGGAGAAAAGATACCTGAGAGTTCGAACGATCTACAGAAGGTAGCGATCAAAAGCCACTTCTACCAGACGGTCAAACTCTCATACCTAAGATACCTGCACAGGCACAAAAGAGATCACCCCTGCTGACTCCCGTTCGCCTCCACCAATCACAACTTTATCGAGACCAGTCTCAGAAGTTACTGCTGCCACGTCGGATCCACGATTCCTCATCATCGTACCGCAACGCAGTCCACCGAATCACTACTACCTAGCGAGACTTTATTCTCGTAATTGTTATCCGTCCGATAACAATGTAAGCTTAGGTACCGGATACAGGGAGCCGACGTGATGTGGTGGTCGCCGGCTCTGAGGGTGATGGTCTCTCTCACTTTCCTGCTGGTGACCAGAAGTACCTCGGTTTTCTGGTCCGCGGTCTGTAGCCCCAAGTCAGTTAGGGCTGCTCGCGCCAGACGTATAGTCTCGTTTGAGTAAAACTCGACAAGGTCTAGGTGCTTGGCCACCACTGTGACTGCAATGTCGTCCGCAGACCCCACGATTTTTGTGGACTCCGCCAACTTGAGCCTCAGGATCCTGTCGTACATGACGTTCCAAAGAATGGAGCCAAGTACGAATCCCTGTGGCACGCCAGCCGTAACATCGTAGGTCTCTGCTCCATCATCCCTGGTGAATTCCAACACTCTGTCGCAGAAGTAGCTGGCCAACATACGCAACAGATAAGCTGGAACCTGCATTTGTCTCAGGGCAATGAGAATTTTGTTCCACCGCGCCGTGTTGAAGGCGTTCCTCACGTCTAGAGTGATGATGGCGCAGTACCCATCCTTGGTACCCCGGTGCCATCGTTTGCCACTGATGGCTGATCGTGCAGTGCTGAGAACGGTCTGTATAGCATCAATAGTTGATCCCCCTTGAGTCCGCCAGCCTAGCAGGTCGGAACCTATCGGAAGCAACGTGGACACCGCTCGTCGCACCATGTCCGGCGTGGTGGGTGGCGACGGCCTGGGCGCCCTGAGGCGGGACACGACCACTCTTTACCCCACACATCGCAGTCCACCTCGTTGCAGCGCTGCCTCCAGCAGAGGCATTTGCTCGCCTTTATGGTCCTGCGTAGACGTCTCGGAGCGTCAGCGAACTCCTTGCGACGAATGATCTCGTCAGCACGACCACGAGCTCGCTGAGCGCGTCTCCGCAACCGGAGGCATCTCCTCCGACACTCCTCGATGCTGTCGTTCCACCAGTAGACAGGTCTACGGCGCTGACAATCACCTCCTCTTGACATGGAAGCATTGCATGCGTGCACGATTGTGGACAGGAGTTTGTCCATCATGTCCTCAGGGGAACTAGACCGTATGTACATCCCAGAAACGATTCAGCAAAGCAGTCACCGTCAAAAGTACGTGCGCTCCACTTACGATTGCCTAGCGCAGGGTGGCTTACTATTTGATTCTCCTCGAGGAGGATTTTAAACGCAATAGCTTGATGGTCACTATTTGTCTAGGTATCGCTAACACGCCAAGACCTGACTCGATCGTAAAGCGAGACACCGGCTCAGGTACGGTCAACTATAGATCCTCCCCGTGGAATAACAAACGTCAATTTCAAACCAGTGTTCAGTAGGAGGACATCCAGGGGTGGTGAAGGCGTCTAGCAGCGCCTCGCCCCTCGGATTCGTCTCCCTGCTGCCCCACTCCGTCGACCAGGCATTAAAGTCGCCAGCCACGAGGATCGGGGTTTTTCCTCTGGTTTCGTCAACAATGTTGGACAGCAAGCCGGTGAATTCCCCGTGGGAGAGTCTAAGGGGCGCATATATGCTGAAGATATGGCCGATTCTCTGTGAAATCGAATGGCCAAAAAATTTTTTTTTTTGCAAATATGAAAAACTTGTTTTTGATGTCGGATTTGTCCCAAAAAAATTTTAGGAAAATTGAGGCTTTCTATGACCTTTTTTCAGAGGCCTAAAGTTGGATTTTTTAGCGTTTTTTCGAAATTCATGAAAAATCACAAAAATTGGAATAGTTCCTAGATTAAAGTAGAATGATTTAAAAGTAAAAGTGATCATGATCTTTTTTGTTGGGAATTGTCCAAATTTTCGGGAAAAATCATTCCAAAGTGATTGGAGCAACCTGTGAGGTTATAGGACGTAAACAACTTGAAAAACACAAAAAAACAAAAAATCTAATCGCGTTTAAACCAGACTTTTTTTCAAAACTATGCAAAAAGCTTCCTAAAGATGTCAACTATTGCCTGATAAAGTTTCGTAACGGGTCTTAAAGTTTAACGCAATGTAGACAACAATATGGGTCGAAAAACGTGCATGGGCCCAAAATGCCTAAAATCACTAAAAACAACCATTTTTTACCTTTTTTGCACGTTTCTATTGTTGCTATACGTGCTCTATTCTCCGTACCTTGTGCGATGCCATTCCTCGATTGTAGTATCCCCCACTTCCGGAGCCGTCTTCTGCTTGGTCACACATAGCTGGCGTCTCTTCCTGAGTTAAGTTTTAGAACTCGCTGCCTAGTGCCATCTTGTTAGTGTGGTTCTCGCTTCTTTCGCTACCTGGCGAGTCCCCAGGTTGCCGTAGTGGCTTCATCTTGTAAGTTTGGTTCTCGCTTTAGGCGCCATAATGCATCCATCAACGAGCTTTACTTCGATGCTTCCACCAACGAGGCTCCCGCATCGGCGCCATCTTGTGGGTGTGGTTCTCGCTTTTGATTTCATCATGGGAGTGTTGTGCTCCCTGTCTATCGCCAGCCTTGTGAGCCCTCGCCTCGGGCTCCTTCTTATAGTTATCCTCTTCGCTTCTGGCTCGCACAGTGATCAGGTTTTTTTACCAGCTACGAAGGTTGATGACTTAGCTCAAGTCTTCTTTTTGAGTGGTATCCGCTCCACTTCGGGCCCGGGCTCGATCACACTGGGCGAAAAAACACCCTCGAATATTCCTCCAGTTGGAATCGAACCCATACCCTCCGACACATTGAGCCAAGGAGACCACCGGTGTTTTTTTTCCTTTTTTCCCTTTCGTCCCTTTTTGTGGCACCTCACCGGAACCGTCGTTAGACATTACTCCGGCGAGGGCCGGGAACTAGGCATTTCTGCCGCATCGATGATTGGTCATTTCCATACATCTCCCGTTCGTCGGATAGTCATATGCGACGTTTAGGGGTTCAGGGTCCCATCTATATTGTGTGCGTTGAACTCTTGTTTTTTTCATCTTTTTTGGGTCCGCCCCCGCTCGCTATGCAACGTGATCGGGAGTTTTCCACATTTCGAAAATCGGACTAGCCAGCCATGGACCTATATTTAAAGTGGAATTTGAACCACTCAGGCCCAAGATCGTTTTCATCAAGCGAGAAAGTCACAAGTAACAGTTCGCACGATGGGAATCGAACCCGAGCCCTAAACGGCACTCTCAGATTCAGCAGGCAAGAGGCCTGATGCCTTTACCTACTGAGCCATCGATTAGGCCACCGGTGTTTTTTTTTTTCTTACTGCACCCCTTTCGTTGCTTCGGCGAGGCCGGGGTTAGTTAAGCATTTCTGCTGCTTCTATGTTAGTCGTTTCCATACATCCCCCGTCCGTCGCATAGTGATATGTGTCGATTAGGGGTTCAGAGACTCATCTTTATGAAATGTCAAATTCTATGCGAATTCGCTCGACCGTACAGAAACCCAAACAGCAGGTACCATACTACCGGTGAGAAGGTCTCATTTTCTAGCGCGTTCATTTCTTCGACAATCGCATGTTTCCAGAGATCGACGTCGGTACAAGCGAGCGCTTTGCTATAATTTTTCGGCTCGTGGTAAATGATTGCATTTGCTTGGTATCTTTCCGGTGCGCTATCCTGCGACCCTCCCAGCGTTGTCCAAGCCATGATTGTCCTTGCGTGGTAGTCCTCGTGGATGATATGACCCTCGGTCACGTCTCCCTGCTAGATTGACCTAGGCAAACAAACAAACAAACAATAAACAAAGAATAAGTATAGAAAATAAAAAAAATAATATGGAGAATAAAAAAATTACTGGAAATGTACATACGGCTTTTCTGAATTATCCTGAGGCAAACAAACAAACAAAAAACGAAGAATTAGTATAGAAAATAAAAAAATAACTGGATCTTGCGCTGTACGTCGACGATAGAATGGTTTTTTTTGTAAAAGCGTCGTCACTCTGAATAAAATTGTCAAAAAGCTCGAAAATGCGTTCCCTATAGTCACTAGTGACTTAAATTATTTTGTCGGTATGGAGATTATGCGATGCGAAGGCGGTACTTTTATAAAACAGGAGTTGTACATCAATAAAATTTTGCAAAGATTTCGAATGGAAGATTCCAACGCTGTTTAAACTCCTGCCACCCCCAGCGTAAAACTGATTAAGCCCACTGGGTCTGCAAACCTCCAAGTTCCGTTAGTTTCGCGCCTCGATATCGCCTATGCGTAGGTGTAGTAAGCAGATATCTCGACTGCTATAGTGATATACACTGGCCTGCTCTAAAACGCATTTTTCGTTACCTCAAGGGCACGCGCGATTATGATATTTTGATAAGCCAGAGTGCAGTATCGTCTGCGCTCGATGCTTTTTCGGATGCGGACTATGCCGCCGATACCGATATGCGAAAGTTGACGAGCGGCTATGTTTGTCTGACGAATGATGGATGTATTGTGTGGTCGTCAAAGCGACAATCAATTATTAGCCTCAGCACTACTGAAGCATAATTCATAGCTGCAGCGGAGGGAGTAAAATAAGTAATCTGGCTGCGTAAACTTCTAGGTGATCTTAGACACGGATGTGCTGAGCCAACGGTACTTAATATAGATAACCAGAGCTCAATTAAACTCACAAAAGATCAAGAATTTTACCGCAGGTCAAAGCACATCGATGTCCGCTATCACTTTATATGCGAAAGCGTCCAAAATAAAACTTTGTCGACAAAATATGTAAATATCCGCGACCAGTACGCGGATATCTTAACAAAGGCACTACCTTACGAACAATTCTAAACTCTTCGATGCAAAATGAATATTGTAAGCTTTGAATATATCGAAAAGTCTCAAGCAGTGGGAGTGTTAAAACCTTAGAATTATTTTCAAATATACGTGGTGTATGTGTGCTCTCGCTTTCGATATCACTGTCTCAGAACAGTAAAGAATGTCACGTGTGGGGGGGGGGGGGGGGAAGCGACTGCGCGTGTTCGGACCCTGCGAGCTCGACATCACTTACCTCACTTGCTGTCTGTATGCCTACGAGCTAGGACTAGTTACCTGATTACTTTTTCACTTTTATTTTTTTAATAAATCAGTTTGTATATAAGTACCTTTTTTTGTTTCTTTACTACTAACCTCACTACATAAGTAAAAACCATCTTTGGAGGAAGCTCCTTACCAATAAATTGCCAGCGGTTTTTATTAGTGCTGTGTTATCTGATAAACTACTGTACATCTTATACAATCCAGTTATTCAAATGATAGGGTAAATATGCCAGTTACCAGGCACTTTTATGTTTGAGATGCAAAAGTAAGCTTGTGATTAATTTACAACTTAAATTAGGTATCAACATAACAATAGATCCAATTTTTAAACCTAATTTATGTACTGGAAATCCTGAAAAACGCAAAGACTGTAAATAGTCAGTTAGATATTCCAGTTCTATGTCCGAATGTGTTTGGTCAATACCTTTATAATTCGCGTAATCTATGCTAATGTAAATTTTTTCGCTGGTTTGTAACTTACATAAAATTTTATCATTTAAGTGATATACATCCTTATTATGACATGTTAAAATAACTTTATTAGTCAAGTCATCGTTCTTTCTTATACTCTCTCCATGAATTTTATTACACACATCATTCACAATCCATTCTTCAGGAATTTTAAAAAACAGTATATCTCCATTTTCAATTTGTAATAAAAATTTTGAAAAAAGTAAATCAATATTTCTCAAATTAATTTTTAATTTAAAACTTTTAAAAAATTTCCATAAAAATGTATGTTCAATAGTATCTTCAATTATCGTCAGTCTACATCCATATTTTATCACAGGCTAAAATCTCCTCCTAAAATAAATGTTTTATCACCAAATGGAATTTTGTCTTCAAAACAAAGATCGCGTAATGTTCTATCAATAATTTCTAAAGCTTTTTTTGGGATCATTGCAGCTTCATCCCAAATTATAATATCTGCATCTCAAATTTAATTTCTGTGCATTTCTGTTTTTAAAAATGCATTTTCTATAATGCTCAAATCTAACGGTAAATTAAAGGTTTTATGACTCGTCATTCCAGATGCGGATCGCGTGATCGAAAGGCAAGGCCACGTGATCCTCACGTAACGTCATCACGTGACGTCATTATCACGTGACGTCATCATCTGTCGGCGATATTATTTTATAATATAGAAAAGAGAAAATATATATATAATAAAAACCTTGTATTCAAAAGTTATGTACAAGGTATATACATTAAATATATACCTGGTACATACCTTATATGTATACCTGGTATTACGTATAATCCTGATACTTACCTTGTAAATACAACGTATATACATTATATATACTTGGTATACACCTTGTAAAAACTTATTTTATATTTCTTGCTTTCTTGAAAATTCTTACAAAACGCTGACTAAACCGAGCGAGCGTTAGCAAGCGAGGTAATTCGCTAGTAAACATGATCAGGGATGATCACGACTATTAAAGTATCTCAGGGACTTTTATGGAATTTTCGAACCTCTTTTTAAACTTTTGTTTTGTGCACTTTTTCTTTAAACTCAATAGCTTTCAAGTAAAAATGAGCTATGTTTTATATGAATACGAGTTATTTTTTGTTTCAAATTTAACCCAAGTGTTAAACCCAAGTGTTAAATTTGAAGGGAAAAATCTCATTTTGAGAAAAAAAATTCATTTTGTGTGACTTATTCCAAATTATGTGACATTTTTTGCACGGTTTTATATAGAATGGGGCTGGGACTGAATGATCACTTCGAATTATGCAATAATTCGAATTATATAAGTTCGAATTTTGTGATTTCTACTGTACTTTGAAAATAAAGTTTTTCGTCTCGAGCCAATGGACCAGAATTTTAATGTTTTTTTAGAGTCAAAAATGCAACTTTTGCTCAATTTCAGTAATTGATTGAACACTGGTGATAAATTGACAGAATTCAAGTGATAAAAAAATATGAAAGTTTATAAAAATAAGCAAAAAATTTTATTAAATAAATAATATTTATTTACAGATATTACGGTCAGTTAATGAGAAACGACAAGAAGCTGAAACAATTAAATCCAAAGTACAGCTCTCAAAAGATGAAGCTGAAACTTTACTGAAAATAATTGTTAAGGAAAAAGCTATTGCTGAGAAAAAGTTACAAGCGGCTGAACCCGCTTTACGCGACGCTGAACTAGCTCTTCGGGTAAGTGCTCTACTACATAAATTTCTAAGTTAGTACAGCTACAACTACTATTACTATTTGACTTGAGAAGACATATACTGGTGGCATGCAAATATTAAACTCATGATATTCCACGTTAAGCGTGATACATCAAAACAAGGTATGTACACTACACTGTGCGTGGACTCATCTTTTCCACTTGATCATGGAACGTCGTATTCTTATACATGTTCCATATTGACTGAATTCGTGTTTCAATAGACAAAATTAGTCCGCGGACGGAGTAGTCTTAAGGGGGGAAAAGTACCTAAAATCTCAACAACAAAAATTTTTTTTATTGACTTTTTTGGTAGGATTTTTCCTCAGCTTTCCAGTGCCATGATCAGAATTTTCAAATTTTAACTTTACCGTGATGTACAGCCTATTTAGTACCGATACTTTTATGATTATTTTAGCAAAAATGAATGAAACGACTCAAAGATATCGTTACCGTTCTCTCCTGAATCTCGAGAATTTCATAAGTCGGTATCACCATCTATTGATACTCGTTTTATTCTTTGGTTATAATACATCCAGCAGAAATTTGTTTGTTTACATAGCTATAGATGTATAGTAACGCCACCACTCACAGCACGTGGCCTTAGGCATATCTTCTGTCTCTCTCAATTTTGTGCGCGTGCCCGGATCAAAAGTCAATAACAGTCTGCTGACTGCTTCTTGATTTTCCAATGGCTAAAAATTACATTTTTTTGAAAGTGAAAAAAGTATATAACAGTGAAGTTATGTCTTTGCAACTTGACATAGTGTTTCATAGCAAAACTATGAAGAAGTTTCAATAGTTTTTTTGTAAAAAATATGTCAATTTTAGAAATGAAAATCAAGAAGTACATGAGTAATTACATATGTACATTATATCATATACATCAGTGTATATGTATGTCACTTTAATTCATAAGTGTATGTGACTGTATAATGTTATTGTATGAATTATTTATGTAATATAATACTTTATGTTTATTATATAATGAATTTTTTTTAAATGCAGGTTTAAGGTACCTTTCCCTCCTTAAAGAATGGATTGAAAAATAAAAATTCAAAAAATTTAAAATTTTTATTTTGCTATTCTGCAGCAAAGTGAATAAGAAAAAATTTTTAAATCATAGTTTTTAATCAAAAATTTATTAAGAAATTTGAATTTGTACATGAAAATTATATTTATATTTTCAAAAATCCTTTTTAGGGGACCCGTACACTTTAAAATCAAAAAAAAATTTATCGTGACATTGTAAAGTACATTTCCTCCACTTTCCGTAGCATTACTTACAATATCAAAATGTTTTTTACTGACAAGGAAACTTAGTCCAGTGCAGCAGTAGCAGCAAGTGGCCTACACCACTTTGTAGAGGGTGTCCGTGGGAAGATGTGGGTGAGTTTTGCCGCGATTTGGGCAATAAATTTTTTTTATTAACAAAAAACCACAAAATTTGAATCCAGCTTTCGGTTTTTGTAATATATTTTGAAAACTATGACAGCTACAGTAATGCTCCCGTAAGAGAAAATGTAAAAAATTTAATCACCTTTCCAACGAATTTAGTTTCATCCCGATCAAATGTTTTCCGAGCAAAATAGGGAAAAGTGTGGAAAAACGTGGTTTTTGGCCAAATTTTCAAAAATTCACAGCTTATTCTATTTTTGGATTTATGAAACCAAATTTCGCAAAAAGGTAGCTCGTATCAGGTAGAACAACAGTACGAAACCTGTATCCTGTGAGACTTATAGTTTTCAAGTTATTTAATTTGCAATTTTTTTGCGAAAAATCGCGTCTTCGGTTCTTCGCTGAAATAATCTTTCACAGTTAACTTGGGGAGTTCTTTCCAACGAATTTGAAAACTAGAATGTTATACCTTTAAAACGTATATCTCGTTTTTTCAATCCAACGCGCAAAAGTATGAAAAAAATGCCCGAAAATTTTGCGTATTTTTGCGAAAATCCCATCGGTCAGGCAGTCAGGAGGTCGGAGTGGAAGCGAGGCGCCGGCGCGGAAGTCTGCAACACTATGCTACCGCGTGCACTTCCCCACTGCTTGATTCCCCTACGCCGACCGACCTCCTGACTGCCTGACCGATGGCAAAAGTACGCAAAATTTTTGGGCATTTTTTTCATACTTTTGCTTGTTAGATTGACAAAACGAGATATACGTTTTAAAGGTATAACATTCTAGTTTTATATTCGTTGGAAAGAACTCCCCGAGTTAACTGTAAAAAATTATTCCAGCAAAGAACCAAAGACGCGATTTTCCGCAATAAAAAATTGCAAATTAAATAACTTGAAAACTATAAGTCTCACAGAATACAGGTTTCACACTGTTGTTCAACCTGAAAAGAGCTGCTTTTTTTGCGAAATTTCGTTTCTTAAATCCAAAAATAGAAGGAGCTGTGAATTTTTGAAAATTTTGCCAAAAACCACGTTTTTCCAGACTTTTCACTATTTTTCCCGGAAAATACTTATCCGATCGGGATGAAACTCAATTTGCTGGAAAGGTGATTAAATTTTCTACATTTTCTCTCCCGGGAGCATTACTGTAGCTGTCATCGTTTTCAAAAAATATTATAAAAACTGAAAGCTGAACACAAATTTTGTGGCTTATTGTTAATAAAAAAAAAGTTTTTGTCCAAATCGCGGCAAAACTCACCCACATCCTCCCACGGACACCCTCTACAAGGTGGTGTAGGCCGCTTGATGCTATTAATTTTTGGCAGAAACAGGCATGTTTCAGCTAAGTGCACTGGACTACCTGGCCTTCGATCGCCATTACTCTTGCTCGTAGTTCAGCAGCGACACACGGGCAGTAATTTCTAAAAGGACTTTAGAGCTTGCAATCTCAAGACAGCTCCTCAGTACCTGAAGGCCGAGTAAATTAATTGATAGGTAAAATAAATTAAAGTTGCGCTCACTTGAATTGAAAGTGCTGCGACGTTTTTGTTGTAAAATATTTTTGTGTTAACAAATTATCTTTTATTTAAACTGCAATCCTTGCACAGTTACAAATTGATATATTAATAATAAATGAACACATTATTTATTTAAAAATATACATTTCTTTTGATTTACCAATTCCTACCCAGTCATCGCAAGCAGATTTATATTATTTAGTTTCACGGAGGTTTATGTTTTTGATTTTTACTGCAAAAAACACATAGATAAAGTTAATCTTTTCTCTCGAAAATTCATCCCAAAGGGTTTCTGGGTGTGCTCTTTCGGATTGCAGTGTTATTTTTGCAAAAATTTAACAATATCATTGTTTATTTTGCGTTTTAAAAAAAAACGTGATTTTTCGATTTAAAATTTCGATTTTCTACCCCTTCCAGCTTTTGTAGAGCTTTAGGGGTACAAAAATAGTGAACATTATGGTTTATTTTTTATTTTTCCTTGTGAAAATAAAAATTATGGAAAAACCTGACTGCTTCATTAGAAAGCTGAGAAAATTTTCTATCGAAACCTCATATTCAGTTGTATTTTCAGTCAAAATAATAGGTTTTATGAGCGAGTTTCTGTTACTTTGTTCTCTGATTTCTGTTCTTGAGTCGTTTTTAGAGTGGTCACGCGGCTCTTATCGTTTCGTATCTCCAAACTTGCACGTATAACATTTTAATTCGGCTGAAAATATAAATGAATATGATTGATAGGAAATTTTTTCAGTTTTCTCAAGGTGCTGTCAGATTTTCCGATAATTTTTTTTTCAAAGATCACTTTTTCCGTACCAAGTTTTTTGACATTGTTAGCTTGGTATGTTTGATGGGGATTTTACTGGCTAAATTGAATATTTCGAAAAACCTGATGTCAGCATCGGAAATCCGAGGAAATTCCCTATCGAATGCAGTAGTCTGTCACTCTTTTCAGATGAGTTTTGATATTTTTTTTTATAA